>CM020004.1:7545000-8745000 GCA_009771035.1 Lupinus albus | reverse complement strand
AACATACAAGGGATTCACATATTTTCAAGATCTCCAAACTACTTCAATACAAGTTTCCAAACATCTAAACACACATGCTTATCTCATATATCAACATTAAATCACAAGCTCATCATTCACATCTAACATCCCATCTATTTCTCTTTTTATTCATATTATCATTTTGGGGTTTTTGGGGTTTTCATGAACAACCCACAAAACCTTTCCATTCATCAAATACCAACTCTAAACCAAGAGTTTACAAGAGAAAAACAACCTAAAACGAACCATAACTCTAAAGGGTGAGTTTCCATGGTTTCTCATGTTTTGAAAATAGATCTAACATACCCAAAACAAGTTAGAGAGGAAGAAGAAGAGTTAGAAACAAGAGGTTTACCTCTTCTCAAGCTCTAAGATGAGTCCTAAGGCTCATTGCTCTTGAAAAGCTCCCTTCTATCTCTTCTCTTCAAGTTCTAACCCTAAAATGTGTTTGGAGTTTCTATTTTTAAAGAGCAGTCGTCGGGTTCTCGCTCAAGCGAGCCCATTCTCGCTCAAGCGAGAATCTCACATTGAGCAATTCTCGCTCAACGAATAAATGTAATCGATTACCATATGGTGTAATCGATTACATCAGTTAAAAATGCACATATCTGATGCTTTTAATATGTTGTAATCGATTACGATTATAGTGTAATCGACATCATTTAAAATACACAGGTCTGATTAGTTTATTATCATGTAATCGATTACCAGGATTGTGTAATCGATTACACTGTTTTTAAAAAAAAAAAAGAATCTCACAGTGTCAACAGCCCCAGTTTGCCATTTCTCGCCCAGGCGAGGCAACTCTTGCTCAGGCGAGAATCTTCCAGTATAGCCCAGGATTTCACCCTCCCAGGTGATCCTTTCTCGCTCAGGCGAGAATCTCTCGCTCAAGCGAGACTTCCAGGACTAATACTATAATTTTAAAGACTAAAATTCAGGGTGTTACACTCTCGCTCAAGCGAGAATCTCACAGCCTCTACAGCTTCAAAGTGCCATTTCTCGCCTAGGCGAGACAACTCTCGCTCAGCCGAGACCACTCTCGCTCAAGCGAGACAATTCTCGCTCAAGCAAGACAATTCTCGCTCAAGCGAGAATCCTTCAGTGTAGCCCATGATTTCACTCACCCATGCGAGCCTCTCTCGCCCAAGCGACACCTTTCTCGCTCAAGCGAGACTCCCAAGACTAACACTATAATTTAAAACCTTAAATTCAGGGTGTCACATTAACTTTTACGCAATATTTTTTATTTCAAGGGGAGTGGTAACCCATAACTTTTTATGCAATATTTTTAATTTCTTTGATTTTCACAAATCGAGCCAAATACCATAGATGAAGCAATAGAGGATGAACACTAGGGTAAGTCATATACAATACCACATAGGGCAAGTCATACACAATACCACATAGGGCAAGTCATACACAATACCACCTAGGGCAAGTCATACATTATATCATCTAGGACAGATCATTCTCTATAACACATCGGGCGAGTCATTCACCGATCATATACGTAATCAGAAAATTCACACATTTTCTATTATCATATACCATTAATAACTTCTCCTTACCTTGGTACGTGTCGGGGTTGGTTGTGGGTAACTTTGCACGTTCATTCACTACCTCATCCAACCTTAGGATCTTTCATTATCCCCATCACATAACGATAATGTTAGTCATTTATTTCCAAATATCACATAAACAATTTATATTGCATCACTCAACCATACAAGATATTCATCATATTTTCAATGTTTATAAACTACTTTCATCATAAGTTTACAACCATCTAAAACATACATATCCTTTCATATTTTAACATTGTAACACAACTCATCCTCTACCTCTAGTATTTTACCCATCTTTCCTCTCCAACCTCATTTTCTCTCTCTAGGGTTTTGGGTTTCCACGAGTCAACCCACAAACCCCTTTCCATTCTTGGAACACTAACTTAAAACTTAGAGTTTACAACGTAAGAATGACATAAAATGAACCATCACCCAAAAGGACGAGTTTCCATGGTTTTCTTCATTTTTGAGAAGAGATCCAACATACCCCAAAGTGAGTTTAAGAGAGAAAAAGAGAGTTAGAATCTAGAGTTTTACCTCTTCTCAAGCTCTTAGATGAGTATCCAAGCTTTTTACCCTTGAAAAGCTTTCTTCTCTCACTCTTCTTCTTTTCTAAACCCTAGATTGTGTTTAGGGGTTTCTCATTAAATGTTGTCTCGTCGGGTTCTCGCTTAAGCGAGGGATTCTCGCTCAAGCGAGAAAATCCCCCCATTTTAAAAACTCAAATCTGCCCCTCTCGCTCAAGCGAGGGATTTTCGCTCAAGCGAGAATCTCACAGTGGCAACAGCCCCAAAATGACATTTCTCGCCCAGGCGAGACATCTCTCGCTCAGGCGAGAATCCTCCAGTATAGCCCAGGATTTCACCCTCCCAGGTGAACCTCTCTCGCTCAAGCGAGAATCTCTCGCTCAAGCGAGAATCTCTCGCTCAAGCGAGAATCTCTCGCTCAAGCGAGGATCCGAGGACTGATACTATAATTTTAAATACTTAAAATTTGGGGGTGTTACACCATACCTCAATAATTTGAAAATATCTATGCATTTACCAAGTTTATCAGTGTTGATGTGTGTTACTGATCCCATTGGAGTGACAATAGCTTCAAATTTGTCAATTTCAAAGCATTTAAGCAAATCCTTACAATAGTTGACTGACTGACAAAGATGACATCTTTTAGTTGCTTGATTTGAAATCGAAGAAAGTAGTTAAACTTTCCCATCACGGACATTTCAAACTCTCTTTGCATTATCTTACTGAATTAATTACACAAAATCTCATTACTAGAACCGGAAATTATATCATCCACATAAATTTGTCAAGCAAATTATCATCCATATTTTAGTTCTTTAAGTCACAAACAAGGAGGCATAAAAGTTGTGTTTAATTTGGTTTGTTTGCATGAAATATATGCATGAAAAAGTAAACAACTAAATATTTACAAATTCAACAGAAGAATAGTTGGTTTGGATATATGAATGTAAAGTTTCTTAATATGTAAGTATCAACATGATTTTAGTGTACACGAGTTATTTTGTTATGATTTCATCCACCACACATTATTTCTTAACTCACCTTCTTTCTTGGGTCAAGTAAGTTGATTTTCAAACCTTGCTTAATACACTACCCTCCATCAAGTATCTTCTGAAAGAAATAAGGTTGTCACCACTTATTCCGGATTCCCAGATGTTTGATAGTCTTGAAGACAAGTTGCTTAAAACGAATGCTTGTAATTGGAAAATATTCAAGTCTACCATTGTAGCATGAGAATCTTTGTTATTCCACCAAACAAAAGACTTTTGGATCTTTGAAAACAGATTTTAGGTGATCAATCTAAAATAAGCATTAGGAGTATATGGAATGAAATAATAGAGTACAAACACATACCTTCCATAACTAAATTAGAATAAATACAAAGTATAAGAAATATTACACTGTAGCCCAAAGTCGTGAGTTGATTAGGCTTCCATGATGGATGCTTTGAACTCCAAGTGTTGATCCAAGAACATGGTCCTAGATCACACCTTTTCCAACTCCTTTTCTCTCCGAATTGCCTAAGAGAGAAGTAAAATACCTAAGCTAAGTGCGTGTGAGGAACTATTAGATGAAATTGCAATGCATAGGAAGGATGGGAAAGGGTCCTTTATATAGATTTTTTCTGACCCACTGAGCCCCCTTCTTTAGGCACTAGGCACCTACAATTCAACCAAGTTGGTTTGCTTTGGCCTGCTTGAACAAGTAGCTGGTCATCAGCTGACTCGATGAGCCTACCATGCCCTTATCCAGGCTATGGCTCAACCTATTGTGGGCTAGGCTAAGATACTTACATGCCTAGTCTACCACTCTACATGCACATGCATAGTGACACCTCCTGCTTCAGCTTGGTTGCTTGGCTCATGGGTGACAACATGCTTGGATGGCCTTCCTTGGGCACAAGTCACGTTGGGCTCATTCTTGGAACCGCCTAGCAGGATTTCTTCATGATTGGGTTTGCTCTTTCTTCAAGTTGAAGCAATTTTGGGTCATGCACACCCACCTAGCGCATATCATATCATGCTTAGCAGGTTTGTGCAACTTTGTTTTAATCTTGGTGCTTGTTGCTTGTGACTTCTAACTTGGCTTGATTTTCTTCTTTTGATGATAATTAGTATTTTATTCCCTGAAAATGACTTAACTATGGGCACAAGGTTGTTGTTAGCTATAACATATTTTATTTGAAAAAGTAAGTTACAAGTTGTATTATGGTCATGAATAATCAAGATAACCATGATAAGGGCCATGAACTTTGATGAAAAAATAGGCACAATTTGACACTTATTAACTTTCCCCTAACTTACAACTTTGTTTGTCCTCAAACAAAGGTAAACAACTTTCTAACTTGACTTTTGGAAAAATTGTTTTGTACAAGATCATAACTATGCATTTTTGTTTCTATGTTTATTGACATGTGAGTTTGATTCCTAATGCTTCAAACTAAGAATTGAATGCAACTTTCCAAAAATCCAGTTAGCACTTCACTTAGAAAAATGTTATAAATCAAAAGAATGCATACTCATACTCAATTCAAGAATGGATCCATTTTTGGGTAAGTGTGTCACTCGAATCAACTTTGTTGTTTTCCAAAAATTTAATTTTGTTGTTCATCTCAATACTTAGTTCTATTGCACAATATTTCAAGGATCACTAATGTAACACCCCAGTTCTGACATGCGGCCCCCTCCCTCTCCCGGACCCATGAATCCATCGAGCGTGTTAACCCACCAACTTAAATACCCCCTACAGTATTTTATTCCCCCAAAGGGGAGCCTCACGCGACTCAAACCCGTGACCTCATGGACAAATAGTCATGAGTCGCTACCATGTAACACCCTAGTCCTGACATGCGGCCCCCTCCCTCTCTCGAGCCCATGAATCCATCGAGCGTGTTAACTCATCAGCTTAAATACCCCTGCAGTATTTTATGCCCCCAAAGGGGAGTCTCCCGCGACTTGAATCCATGACCTCAAGGACAAATAGTCACTATTCCAATGATACGCTACCATTAAGCTGTGAAGCTGAGCTGAAAAAGAGTCATTGCTCTTTTAGATAACATTGGTGCAATTGAAACCTTTTCAACATTGACCAAAATTGGAAAGCGAAACCTTTCCTCAAGGCTTGAAATGAGAAGGTGAGTCTGAGGAGAATTGGTACAATTGAAAGGGACATGGATTCTCAACGGCCTACTTAACAAGCGCATGAAACTCCTCATTGGTGAATTGTGTTAGGTAAATAAGGCTTTAGACACCTAGAATGTAGAGTAAATAGGTGAAAAATTACGTCAATGCTTTAAGTAACATATACTTAATTTTCCCTGATAATTAATTGATTATTGATCGATTATATCATGATTATTCTCAGTCTAATCGAATGATAATCAATTAAAGAGATAATAATCAATTGATGGTCAACCCATCTAACCAAATCACCTATTTTATGCTTAACCCGTTTTATATTTAAACATGGCCAACCGAATGCATGACTCAAATCGGTCAATTTCCTAATTCTCGGTTGAGCCGGCCGGTTCGATCTGAAATAATAATAAATGTTAGTGATGAGTGAGTGAGTCAAAGTTGTGGGACCCCTCGTCTCCAACCTCGCTAGTCCCCATTCCTCTCTTCACTCCTTTTTCACTCTATCATCTATCAATCTCCGAATTCTCTCTTCAAAACCCTACACCTGATTCACTCTCTCTCTCTTATCTCCAATTTCACACCCTTCATCTTCAATCCCTCAATCATTTCAATCCCTCCATTTCCCTCCAACTTTCTCTGCTGAGATTCCCAACACCCCTCCGTCAATGGATTCCGTTAAATCAGAATCCGAATCGATGATAACCGTTAACGACAGCAAAGGTGACGTCATCAATGGTTACATCGTTTACACTCGCCGAAAGAGAACGATTCCTTCTCATAACGGGAACGAAGCGAAGAGAATCAAAACCGAAGAAGAGAAAGAGGAAGTGGAACCGAATGCAGATGATGGAAACGTTGAAATTGAAGTGAAAAATGAAGGAGGAGTGTTTGCGGAAAGTGGTGGCTCCATCGAGGTTGAGGTTGTTCAAGACGACGTCGTTATTTGCAGAAGAGGCGTGGAAACCACTCGCGTTGCGCATCGTGATAAGAATGTTATTGTTGTTAATAAGAAACCTTTGACAGTTAAGGAACTCTTTGATACTGGTTTGGTTGATGGAGTTCCAGTTATTTACATGGGTAATAAGAAGGTTCGTTTTCTCTCTTCATTCATTTATATGCATAGGCTAAACTATTAGATTTTTTTTATAAATTAATGATGATTGAGAATTATAACGTTTGATTGATGTAAATTGATTGTTTGTTATTATTTTTATGCATCAAACATTGCATTTTAATGTAGATCCTTTTTATAAACGTTTTTTTGTTGTTGTTGTTGATAAACTTGTAAGTAATAGATTGTCCTACGGGTTGAATACATTTGTTATTGTGTTTTGTTTTAAATTAAATAAAATGAAGTAATTGGCTAATGACCTCAACACTGACATGGTCAATTGTGTGTGTTGTTTACATGTTATCACTTAACTTAGAGACTAAACTCTAACTTTTTATGGAACAAGACTGTTCAAAAAAAGTTTGAGTCTAAAACCAAAATCGAGTAAACTTTACGGACCAAAAACATAATTGAAGTATTATAATTTTTTTTTCCTACACCTAAAAGTATTTTTCTACATTAGTAACCATTCTTACACATAATAAAATGCACTTATAATAATAACTACCCACCAGTGCTTGTGGAATATGACCCATGTGAAGGGGACCTTGTGATATCAGCAGTTCAAATCCTAGAGTCATCACTTTCTGTAGGAGGACTTTATCTAACCACCACTAAAAAATTATGATATTGACTATTTTTTAGAATTCCATAATTGAATTGCAGCTATCTAAATTTCATAGGGCCATATAATACAGAATATCTTCAAATATCTTTCATTCACAGCAAATATGGTTAGTCTTTGACCTGACCCGGCAGGAAAAAGCTGAGCCAGATACTACATGAGAGCAATATAAAAAAAGCTATATAGAAGGTCAATCTTTTTAAATACCATGCTGATTTATACTTAGAAGGTATCAAAATTAAGCTATCGTAGAAAATTATTTACAATTATTATTTTTTCGCTGGTGGTGACTGGTGATCCAGTTTGAAGTGTAGCTTTCACAGATAAATGTACTGGCCACTGATTCTAATATTAGTGTGTTGTAATTATAGGATCAAACATCCGGATTGCGGGGTGTGATTCAAGATGGTGGGATATTGTGTTCATGCAGTATCTGCAACAGACGCAGGGTGAGTTATAATTTTTCATTGGGAAATGGAAAGTTAGTGTTTCTTAGGTCCAAGCCTGCATTTTTATTTGTGTTTTTCCTGGTTCCTGTTGCCTATGTAGGTTATTCCACCCTCCCAATTTGAGATTCATGCGTGTAATACATATAAGAGAGCAACAGAGTATATTTGCCTCGAAAATGGGAAGAGTTTGCTTGAGCTATTGAGAGCATGCCGGACAGCTCCCCTACATACTTTGGAAGCGACAATTCAAAATTTTGTTTGTTCACTGCCCGAAGAGAAATATTTTACTTGCAAAGATTGCAAAGGTGAGAGCTTTGCTTTTCTTCTTTAGCGTCAGTTTTAGTTTTTGAGTTTGTCAACTGATCATAGTATTTGTGGGTTAAAATGGAAACAGTGTAGTTTTCGTTCTGTTTTATTTTTTGATTGACTTGAATGCTTAGTTATTATTATTGTTGTGCCCATAGCGTGTTTCCCTTCATCAAGTGGGGGAAGGGTGGGGCATCTATGCTGTTCTTGCTTGGAATCAAGGAAATATTTTACTTGTAAAATTTGCAAAGGTGTGAGCATCTACTTTTGTTATTTAGAGTTCAGTATGTCACACTGATCATAGTTTTTATGGGTTAAAATGGAAAAGGGTATAACTTTCATTGTTTTAATTTTTGATTGCCTTGAATTCTTAGTTATTATAATTACTGTTTTCCATAGCGTGTTTCCCTTCATCAAGTGAGGGAAGGGTGGGGCATCTATGCTATTCTTGCCTGGAATCAAGGAAATCTGAAGGCAGTTCTATTCACACACTTGGCAAAAGAGTCAGGTATTCATTTCTTGTTCCCTCTGGGCTTAATTTGGAACTAGCTTTATCTGTAGGATTTATAAAATAAAAAATGGCCTACTATTCTTTATTTGCTAAGAAAACAGACTGGGTAATAATCTGGGACTCACTAGAACAATTGGCTCTTGAAGGATAGAAGTTAGTTATTTACTCAACTTAGTCCTTGTATACATGTTTCTTAGTGGATTTAACAAAACAATCACTTCTAATACATACATTTGCTTGTACATACTACTGCTATGAATTCTCATTCTGCTTATATGATGGAAGTTTTTATTTAATGGATTTGGTTTTACAAGGGTGTTGCATACATCTATCCTCCCCTGACTCCACTAGGTAGGAGTCTCATGCATTGGGCCACCGTAATTTGGTTTTGCAAAACTTCTTACTTGCTTATTGTATTAGTTAACGATCTGTTGAATGTCATTTTGTCACTAGAAAGATTCTCTTAAAGTGATTTCTTCCTATCATAAATGTGTCATTCATTTTCTTTATTTTTTGAAAGAGATATTATAATTTTATTGTCCTCAAATGATGGACACTAGGAGTGGGAGCTCCGAAACTTTACTTGTTTCCAGGTGACTTGGCTGACTACCGGTTTGTGTGGCTGAACCACTGATGTTAGTATGATGTTTATTAATAACTATTCAATTAATGTTAATATAAAATAGGTCTCCCTTCAATGTTAACAAATAACATAAGGTAGTTAAATAAAATCGTTTATGTGAAGTTGTGAACAAAAACAAAACTGACCAAGCATGTCCTTTTTATTTTATTTTATTTACTTTCTGGTTCCTTTTTTAAGTTAACTAGCTTGGTCCTAAATGTCCATTATATAATATGGCTGGTTCCTTGTTTTTTATAAGGCTAACTTGTATTGAGAGGTGATGACCTGTACCTGTACAGGTCAAATTGCCCTTTCAACTAGGTTCTTGGCATTGCACATTTTTTGAAACTATATTCATGATAAACGTTATCTAAAGGAAACCTTTTACTTTCACTAATATCCAGGCTGAAGCAAAAGGGGGGCTGATCAGCGTGTTTCTGTCCGTTTATGCTTTGATTTGTCTTGCAGAAACAAAATTTTTCTGGGAATTCTTACTAAAACGTTAAAATATATTTACTCTCGAGCACATGTTATTATTTTTGCTCATGTTTGATGACCAGAAATCCAGAATCTTGTTGAATTGAGTTTTGGATGAAAATTCTTTTTTATTGTAAACATTGCGTTGTTTCTTCACAGTACTGCATAAAGTAATAAAGTGGTTCCAGAGATTTATCATGTTTTTGTAGGGAGCACATCTGCTATCCTAAAAAGCGTGTCATTCCATATGTCACTTGTTGTGATTGGTCAGAAAAATACTTAATTATTGAAGTTTTAACTTAAATACATTTTTCAACCATCAAAGCAAGTGGCACATGGAGTCATACAATCTTTGGGACAGCACATGTACTCCCGTTTTTGTATGGCAGTGGGCACAAGAATAGTTACAACTTACAATGATATGAGTTGCTTTTGGGGATGAGAAATTTAATGTTTGTGGACAATTGTTACAACTCATAGTTTTTCCATTTTTTTCGGGTGAAATATATTTTAATTATTTTTCTCAGCTTGGTCTGGGAATATAATCATAAGTGAATTAATGTCATAGTTCAAGATGAAAGTCAAACAGGTTCAAAATGTCAAAACCATGTATACCAACTAATATGTGTAACTTGTAAGGTTCACTGAAATGTCTTTGATCCCATTTCTCCCCCCTAATTTTATGATTTCTTTCATTATTGTATCATGACATTTCAGGACTCCTAAAGTGGCATCTGAACTGTATATCTCTTCAAAAACCAAGAGACACGGGAAGAAAAGGACAATGTTGGTATTTAATTAGTTTTTCTTTATATCTATTTCACTTCATCTATCCTAGTTACAAATTACAATACAAATTTGTAAATGTTTGCCTTACAATTTTGCACAAAACAATAATTTTGGTTACATGTTTCAAACCTGATGATTTCATAAAACTAATTTGTTGTGATTAATAGATCGTCTGCTTTGTTGTCACTGTTTACTTTTTTTTGAACTTACATGCTCTCAAGTGTTAACTGTTATTAAGGTAATCAAAATGGGTTAGCAGCTCAGGCTCTCCCAAGAATGCTTCTGCACCTATTCTATTTCACACAAAAAAATTGTGGAAGACGAGAACACAATTTGTATTTTGCTTTATTTTTAAGCATCCTTGATGTTGTTAGGATAAATATATAGGCTGAATTGGTAACCACCATGTTCTTCCCCATCTTTACTGTAATTGGTTGTAATTACTAGGTCAACAAAGCTTTCCGTAAAATCGAAGACCGCTCCAATTACTTCAAATTCAAAGTGTTTATCTCCTCGAAATAAGAGTCAGTGGAGGATCACTAAAAAGTAGGTTCTCTTCTCTGCCTTCATTTGTGTGTGTATATATCTATCTGTAGATTTTTTTCTCTCTCAATCACTCATCTTTCATGATGTTAGTAATTATTTGTTCATCCCATATTTTTTTCTGTAGGTATCAGCGATTGCATAAATTACTTTTTGAAGACAATGGATTGCCTGATGGAGCTGCACTAGCATATTATGCACGTGGGCAGGTTGTTTAAGTGTGTATTTAATGTGCAAGTTATTTATGTTCTGGTTTAATTCGTTGAGTCTTATGTTCTGGTTTTCAGAAATTGCTTGAGGGTATCAAAAGGCGCTCTGGAATTTTTTGTGGGTGCTGCAACACTGAGGTTCTTCTACTTTTCTTTTTATGTTTTTGGGAGCTCCCCAGGTATCTTAAAGTTGTATAGAATTATAGACATTGCTTTCAATTTTTAATGTTGTGCAGATCAGCCCTTCACAATTTGAGGTCCATGCTGGCTGGGATTCTCGCAGGAAACCGTGAGTTATTTTTCCTTTTGCTTTATTGTTTTTTGGGAGGGGGTGGTAGTTAGTCGTCATGCTTGTGTGGGAGGATTGGAAGAATATCCAGAAGCTTTCTGATTTGCTTGTTGCTTGTACCTATGGATTTTCAAGGAAGTTAAATGTTTTGTGGGCAGTTATGCATACATTTACACGTCAAATGGTGTTTCACTGCATGAGTTAGCAATATTTCTGTCGAAAGATCGCCAATGCACTGGAAAGTATAAAAATGATTTATGCATTGTTTGTTGGAATGGTGGAAAACTGTTGCAATGTGATGGATGCTCAAGGTCATTTCATAAAGGTCAGATTTAAATTACAAAAATTAGATGCACGGATTATCTATTATCTGATGTCTATGGAATCATCTTTTTCCTATATTTATCCCTTGCTATTGTGTTAAGAAATTAAGAAGTTCTGTATCTGCTAGGTTGAAGTCAGGATATATTAGATGCAAAAATTTCTATGTGACCATATCCACTAGGATGCTAATATGCTATGCTCTTTGAGAAGAAACGAATTTTAAGTGACCATATGGATGTGTTACCGAAATTGCAAGACTTCCTATTCTGATTTATTATTAGCCTTTTTTGTCCACCTTTTTGCAAAAAGGAAAATGAAAGTATAGGAAAAATGGTCGTTTATCAATTGTTTGCCTTCTATAGTATCTTTCTTCCCTCTTTGCTAAATGCCTCATTAATAGTTATATTCTACAAGTATTATTTTCTAAATGGACATGTTAGGATAATCTCATTTGTCTAATATAATTGATTGATTGGATTATTTATCCAGTCGAATTTGTACTTTGGCATGCTTTTGGGCAGATTGCATATGAACTTCTAATATTGTATACTTAGACAGCTCTTTCAAAAGGGTATTAATCTTCAATTTCATATATTAGTAAAGGAATTTTTATCTTCTTAGTGCCTAAAATTGTTTCATCATCCACTTAATCGGAAGCAAACAGTCACGGAGAATATTTATTTTGTTTGGAAATGTCCAGAATGTGCATCTCTATCTAGTACTCCGCGTGGTGAATGGTACTGTCAAATTTGCCAAAACATGTTCCACAGTGAAAGGTCCTTGGCGCTTAATGTTGATGCTGTGGCAGCTGGAAGGGTTGCTGGAGTTGATCCTATTGAACAGATTGTGAAGAGATGCATTCGTATAGTAAAAGACAATAACATTGAAGCTGAGATTAGTGGATGTGATTTATGCAGGTAATAATTACCACGTATAGATTAGAACTTAGAATCCAAGCAATATATGAACTTGGCATCTAATATTGTACTTTTCAAATCAGCAATCATTATGATGCCTCTTACTTTTCTGTTCAAGTTGATCATAAACCATTGTGGAACGTTCACGATTTTCAACCTAGTTATATATATTCAAAGAGAAAAGTTTTTGCATGTAGGGGCTCTGATTTCAGCAGATCAGGATTCGGTCCGCGCACTGTAATATTCTGCGATCAGGTAGGCATGGTAGTCCATTTTTAAATTGACGCCATACAACGTCTGGGTATACCTTGTTTGATGAATGATATGATCAGTGAAGTTCTTGATTGATGCAAGTGTCTAACTATCAGGATTAATTTGGTCCTACTTAACTAACTATTATTTGTTATTCTTAATTCTCCCCCCTCTTGTTTTATGTAGTGTGAAAAAGAATATCATGTTGGCTGTTTAAGGGATCACAAGATGGCTTATTTGAAGGTATTCAGTGTGTGGATACATAGTTTTATGTGGATACATTAGTTTGGACACTGACCTTACTTTTGTCCATTGAACATAATATGTATGGAAATGAGGACAGGAATTGCCAGATGGGAATTGGTTTTGTTGCAATGATTGCTCAAGAATACATTCTAATTTGGAGAACCTCCTGGTTCAGGGGGATGAGAGACTCCCTGAATCTCTCTTACATGTTATAAAGAAGAAGCAAGAAGAAAGATGTTTAGAACCCCTCAATGAGATTGATATAAGATGGAGACTTCTTAATGGAAAAATTGCTTCTTCTGAAACTAGACCATTGCTTTTGGAGGCTGTGTCAATGTTTCGTGTAAGTTCTGCTTGTCCTTATTTATTCCTTCAGCATTTTCTGCTTTCTTTCTATTTGGCGGGTGAAGGTGATAAGCCTTTTTGTTTCGTCAAATATTGATAGAGCTGATATGCATTTTATTATTAATGGTGTTATTATTCCTTTTCTGTATCTTCTTCATTTCATGCCTGTCTGGTTGGTTTTAACTTGTGATTTAGCAGTCACTGGAAAATACTATAAAAAACTCATCTTTAGGAGAGTGTTGTACATATGTTTTGTTTTCAACACATTTATGATTTTATGATCATTTTCTTGATCCACCTTTATTTTAACGTTTGGGCTTGTGCTCCTTTTCTGGACTTGAGTCTAGGACACCACAGGTCTGCAACATTTGCTTGTGTCTTTCTCACTGAGCTTTTCTTCTTTTGGCTTCAGGTCTTTTGCCCATGGGTCCTTTAAATTTGACTTGGATCGTCAATAGGGTGAAAGGCCATATTGACTTCAATACCATGTTGAAATTTATGATTGAGCCCTGTCCAAGTCTTGCAATGTAGGAGTGAGTTGGTCTTCATTATCAATAGGCCAAGTTGAGAAACACATAAATGGGCGGGCAAGGTCATATTGGCTTTTGATACCATGTTGAAATTTGTGATTGGGCCTTCTCCAGGTCTTGTTCTGTGGGATAGTGAGCTAGTCTTCATCATCAATTGGCTATGCTGATAATCACATACCTAACATCACATCATGACCCATAACCTTAAGACTTTAGTTCTGTGTTTTTCCACCAATATGTTGCTCAACTTACCAATTTCCAACTTGGACTACTTTATTTTCCAAACGTGGCCTAGAGCGTTGCTTGTGTGTGCCTGTGTGCGTGGATATGCATTTGTGTGATAATGAGTTACAATGTTATCTCTGCTGTAGTGGGGTAATAAGATCATTTAAGTAATTTAATACAATTATTGGACTGTGTTATTGAGAGGTCACTTGCATGTCTCAGGAATGCTTTGATCCTATAGTTGATGCAGCTACTGGACGTGACCTTGTTCCCCCCATGGTTTATGGGTAAGAAATTCTTTTGAAACATTTGTTTGCTTTTAATTTTTCTCTTGAGATTCTTTCTTCCCTTTGTCTCAACTAACATACCACTCACATACAGAAGAAATGTGCAGACTCAGGATTTCGGAGGAATGTATTGTGCATTGTTAATGGTCAAGTAAGTGTTTTTTCTATTTAATTGTATTGCTTCATTCTTACAGTACTGTTCACATTTTGTTTCGTTGAGATTGAAGTTCATCTGTGGTATCGGCGGGTATGCTTCGAATTTTTGGTGGAGATATTGCAGAACTTCCTTTAGTTGCGACGGGTTTTAAGAACCGTGGAAAGGTGCGAGACTGTACTACTTGGTTGTCATTAATTGGTTTACCCTTATTTCTCATGAATTCCCGTCCAAAGCCCTTTTACCTTTTAAAGATTTCCCTTGCCTTTATTCATTAAGCCAGGATTGAAAAGTATTGTGGGGAAGTTGGGGATGGTGTAAGTGGCATGACAACATATCTAATAAGCTACAAGGCCTGCATAACATGTTTAATTAACTAAAATTTTCTTCAGCAATATTATTAATGATTTTTTTGTTCTCTACTGTTGTGTTGTCCTATAAGGTGGTTAGAAAGATATAAATAAGAGTTTTGCACACCTCATTAGGATTAGGTATTAGGAAATAACATAAACTGATTCATTGGGATAATCAGTTTGGGATTCACTGATCTGGGGAAGGAGATAAGTGACTATTGCATTCTACACTTCTTGTTATTCATTCTTTATTCAATAAAACACCCAAACCTAGAATCAATTCATTCTTGGTATATTTTTTTGCCATTCTGCTCCATTCTTTCATAAACTTTGAATACCAGTTCTAATACTAGTATTAGAGCACCGACCTGGTGCCCTGAGGAAATGCTTCTGCTCGGTTCTTGCGCATGGTATCAATGAGAAGCATGACCAGAAATCCAGATGGTTGGGTGCAAGAAAGAGGAGATGCGACGTGAAAGAGAAGAACAACGAATACAATTGGAATTATCAGGCTAGAACGAAGAGGTTGGAGGAGGCGTTGGCCGATCTCTTGGCGAGGCCTACGATGAAGAACATGAATACCAAGAACAACGGGGAAGAGAAAGGTGGCGGAAGCTGGAAATCCCTATTTTCTCAGGCGATGATGCTTTTGGATGGACCCAAAGGCTTGAGCGACATTTTCTGTTGAAGGAAGTAATCGACACCGAGAGGATGCAAGCCACCTTGGTGACATTGGAAGGAAGGGCTCCTAGTTGGTATCAATGGTGGAGTCGATGTACTCCCAACCCAACCTGGGAAGGATTCAAGTTGGCGGTAGTGAGGAGGTTTCAACCGTCCATGTTGCAGAATCCCTTCGAGCAGCTGCTAGCCTTGAAACAAATAGGGTCAATCAAGGTTGTTAAAGCGTAGAGTCAACCTTGGAACGGGAGGGTGGGGTAGGATCGTAGAAGCGGCGGAGCGTAACACGAAGCGTAGCTCCACGTAAAATACAAGGTTACATTAAAAAAAAGGGGAATGGGTGAAAGAGGGGAAAAGAGGGAATGGCTGACATGGTTTGTTAAAAAACAGAGGGAAAAAACAGAAAAGAGGGGGTTGGAGGAGCAGTAATGTTTTTGAGGAAGAAACAAAAAAGGTTTTGGGTGAAAGAGCATAACCCTACTATTTTTGTTGTGAGATTTGAGAAGAAGAGATGAATGAAGAAATAGTGTAACATTATTTTTTATAGAGATGGGCTTATGAATTTTTGATAAAATGCAAAGTTTCCCCCATGTGGCAGCAACTCCATAGAAAGAGATGAATAGTTTCTGATTTGGGTGGATGAAGATGAAAGGGTTAGGTTTTTTTTATTTTTAACAAACGAGTTGGGCTTAAAATTAGGTTAAAAACGGATTGGGCTTAAAATTAGGTTAAAAATGGGTTGGGCCAGAACCCGTGTCAAAACAAACCCGAAATTGCAGCAAGTATTTCAAACGGGTTGTCTTCTTCTTCCTCAACTCAAAAACGCGCAGCGATTCTGTGATTTAACGCTCCAACATTGGTTCGCTTTTTTGCCCCTTTCAACACGGTTTCCACCACGAAAAGCGTCAAATCGTGCGATTCAACACTTTGGAGCGCACTTTTGATAACCATGAGGCCAATAGTGGACTACGTTGAAGAATTTCAGAATTGTGTGTGAGCCCTAAGGGAGATTGATCAAGAATTTGTCCGGGGCATTTTCTTGAATGGTCTCAAGGAGAAGATCAAAGTTGAGGTTAAATTGCATGAGCACCAAACTCTTTCCTAGGTAATTCATAAGGCTATCATGATAGAAGAAAAGAATTTAGTTTTACAAAAGAAAATTGTTCCTAGCAATTATTCTCGGTCTTCGAATTTTGTTAGAAACTCTTTTCCAAGTAAAACATTGGAATAGGAGGTCTGAACATTCTTCGGTTGGTAGTGCACCCATAACAAAGGGTCCACTACAAACGGGGGAAGGAAGCAGAAAACGAGGAGGTGACTTCAAACACTTAACCAGTGTTGAAATGAGGGAGAAGAGAGAGAAGGGGTTGTGTTTTCGTTGTGATGAGCCCTATACGAGAGAGCATAGATGTAAAAACAAGCAGTTTCGGATTATCATAATGGAGGAGGGTGAAGACGAGGACAAGCAAATCGATAGTGGCTCGTTGTTAGAAAATTTACATTTCTTACAATTGTCATTGTGTTCCATGGCAGGGTCAACTTCTACTAAATCTTGGTAGATAGAAGGGTCATTGAGGGACAAGACAATAGTCATCTTGATTGATTGTGGGGCTTCCCACAATTTTATTGCTTCCGAGTTAGTACAAAACTTGAAATTGAAGGTGGATGATACATCCTCATACTTAGTTGAAGTGGGTGATGGCCATAGGGTGAAATGCCAAGGCAAATGCTCTAAATTGTTGATTAAATTGCAGCAGTTAGAAGTCATCCATGATTTCTATTTGTTTGAATTGAGGGGAGTAGATATGGTGTTAGATCTGGATTGGTTGGCAAGTTTGGGAGAAGTCAAAACTGATTTTTGAAGGTTAGAGTTGACTCTAAAACAAGGAGTTATTGTACATCGAATAATGGGAAATCCAACTCTGTCCAAATCAGAATTGACTTTTGGAGCTCTCATGCAAGTGGTCAAAGAAGAAGGGGAGAGGCAGATATTACTGTGCATTCTGAAAGACAACTCATCCCAACAACCTTTTTAAATACCCGCTGAAGTAGACACTTTATTGGCCGAATATAGGGAGGTTTTTTCAGATCTTCAAGGCCTGCTTCCTTAAAGAAGGCAAGATCGTGCCATACATCTAAGGAAGGGGTTGAAATTCCTAACTCGAGACCCTATAAGTATCTGCATTATCAAAAGACGGAGATTGGGAGATTAGTACAAGAAGTGCGAGTTGTGGGGGTGATCAGACACAACATCAACCCTTATTCTAGTCCCATTATTTTGGTCAAGAAGAAGGGAAGATGACGGTTGTGTGGATTATAGAGCTTTGAATAAGATCACTATTCCCAACAAATTCCCTATTCCTATCATAGAAGAACTATTAGATGAGCTAGGAGGGATGACCATTTTTACTAAGTTGGACTTAATCTGGTTATCACCAAATCAGAATGCTGGAGGGAGATATTGAGAAGACTACTTTCAGAACTCATGAAGGATATTTATCAGTTTGTAATAATGTCTTTCGACCTTACTAATGCACCGTCTACCTTCCAGGCTCTCATGAACAAAGTTTGAAGGCCTTTTCTTAGGAAATTGGTGTTCTCGTTTTTCGATGATATCCTAGTATATAGCAAGGATTTGCAAAGTCATGTGGTTCATTTGAAATAGGGTTTACAAGCGCCAATAAAAAGAAGTGCAACTTTGGTCAGGCGAGTTTGGAATATTTGGGCCATCCTTTTTTTGCCAAGGAAGTGGTAGCAGCTTTTGTAGCTGGAGTGGTCAAACTTCATGGATTTCCCTCAACTATTGTCTCGGGTAGAGACCCTACTTTTTTGAGTTCGTTTTGGAATGAATTATTTCACATGGCAAACATCCAATTGAAGTACAACTCCGCCTATCATCCTCAAACGGATGACCAAACCGAGGTAGTCAATAGATACCTAGAGACTTACCTCAGGTGTTTTGTGGGCCCAAAGACGAAATAGTGGTTGTAATGGTTATCTTGGGCAAAGTATTCGTTCAATACCAATTACAATGCTTCTATCAGCATGAGCCCATTCAAAGCTCTCTATGGTCGAGATTCTCCAACATTGGTTAATGGATGCTCGTACACGTCTAAGATTGAGAAAGTGAATAAGTTGTTGGGTTAGAGGGATGAAGCGTTGACTGAATTGCACACCAGAATCTGGTGAAGGCTCATAATCTAATGACAGTGCAAGTTAATAAGCATAGACGGAAGGTCCAATTTGAGGAGGGAGATTGGGTCTACTTGAAAATTCAATTGTACGAACTCAAATCTTTGGCTGCCAGATCTTGTGCAAAACTATCACCAAGGTTTTATGGACCTTACCAAATAGAAAGTAAGGTGAGTCAGGTGGCTTACAAACTGACCCTACCTACTCATGCCAAAGTTCATCCAGTTTTCCATGTGCCTTTATTGAAGAAAGCCTGAAGCCAACTCAGCAACCATAACCCATACCACTCTTATTGACAGAGGAATTGGAGTTGCAAGTCCAACCAGTGGATATTATACAGCGGAGGGAAACTCAATTTGGTGATATAGAGGTCCTAGTTCAACAAGACTCACTTCCATCTTGTGAGAACTCGTGGGAATTGGCAGCCAAAATACAAGAGAATTTTCCAACTTTTCCCCTTGAGGACAAAGTGGTTCTCTTAGGGGGAGTATTGATAGGGTTGAGAGGGGTAGATGCCCTAATGGGCCTAAGCCCGTTATTAAACAAGTGTACACTAGGAGAAAGAAAATAATTAACTAGTAAGGTAGTTAGAAAGATATAAATAAGAGGTTTGCACACCTCATTAGGATTAGGTACTAGGAAATAACATAAACAGATTCATTGGGATAATCAGTTTGAGATTCACTGATATGAAAAAGGAGATAAGTGACCATTGAATTCTACAATTCTTACAATTCTTGTTATTCATTCTTTATCCCATAAAACACCCAAACCTAGAATCAATTTGATTCTTGGTATATTTTTTTGCCATTCTGCTCCATTCTTTCATAAACTTTGAATACCAGTTCTAACACTCAATTTTGTGTTGTCTGTCTTGGTTGCACCTCTTGTCGATTTTCTGTTCTCTAGAATTTCAGTATATTGATGATCTGAGTAGTGTGATAATTGGTTAGGTTATGAAGCACCGACACTTCAATAACCTTTCTGTATCCGTGTCCGACATGTATCTGATACCGATACTCTCTGATACTTCATCGATATGTACCCTTAGCGTATCGAAATTATATTTTTGAAAAATAAATAATTTATAAACCCGATACTTTTGGACACTGTCTGATACTTTTCCCGATACTTCAAAGATACCCAAAATACCACACAATAGCATTTTGAAAGAGAAAAAGGCACAACACATCAATTAAGTAGAAGAGAAAACCATAATATTCAATCTACCAAGTACACTTGTAGCCAGAGAAATAAAACAAAACACACGTATTGCATAGAGAATGAATAGGAAATGCATATGCATAATGTTTATCATCGATTAAATGGGATTGACCATCTTATGACTATAAATTTCATTTTGTATTTAGCGATGTCTACAAAATATGTTTCTCATTTGAAAATTCATAACAATAATTATGTTTTATGGATTTTATGTACATATATTATATGTGTACCTCAAACGTATCATATCCTACATTTTCAAGAAAATGTGTATCTGATACTTGTATCAGTATCGGTACTTCATAGTGGTTAGGACTTTGTCGTTGTTGTGTTGTTATAACGTAATGCCTATGTCATTGTAGTGCAATATTTATAATCATACTTGTTTGCTCTTACAGGGCTACTTCCAAACACTGTTTTCCTGCATCGAGAGGCTGCTAGCTTTCTTGAATGTGAAGACCCTTGTGCTACCAGCTTCTGAAGAAGTCGCATCCATATGGACAGATAAATTTGGGTTTAGCATGATGAAACCTGACCAGGTATATGTTTTGCTTGACTACTTACAAGTTAGGATCTAGGTTAATACCTTGCCATTTATTCTACCATTTATGTTTACTCTGCAACCTTGTTTCTGTGGCTGATAATTTCACTAGCTGCATTATTTGTCTCAAGATGGATACCCACTTGAAAAATGTTTGAGTTTTATACTCTTGTACTGCAGCTCATTGACTATAGAAGGAACTGTAATCAAATGATGGCATTCAAAGGGACAATTATGCTTCATAAAGTGGTACCTCCATGTCAGGTCATCAATACTCAATCATGAAAAAAGGCTATACAGAAAAAAAAAGTCAATCATGAAAGGGGAAAGCCCCCTAACGTTCTCTTTTCCTTCCTTATCCCATTCTGTTGTTTTTTTGTACATGTGATAACATTTGGTTGGTTGTAGCCATTGAACTCATAGATGTCATTTATTTAAACATTTATAATGTCATTAGGCATTTTAAGATAGTTCTTTGTTAACCATAGATAAGTTGTTGTTCTTGGACATGTTCTTTGCAGTATTATACCACTTCTTTATGCTTTCTTTGGTTTGAGACAAAATGGGGAAAAAGAAAGGAGGGGGAAAAGGTTTTTGTATAGTTTGACAAAAGAAAAGTGAAAGAGGAGAAAGAAGGGTTATTTTCTGTGGGTAGAAAATTGAGAAACTTTTTTAACCGGGAAAATTGGCCGTTTTATAAAAATGAAAATCTGTTAGGATAAGAGTTTCAATATATTTTGTTGCAAGCAATTTATTTTTTTGGAACACATGTTTTGAGGCCAGCCCCTTAAAAAGAATTAGGCAGAATTATTAGATTCATCCACCAATATATTTTTTTTGCTTTTAGGTTGTTTATCTTGGAAGGTATTTTTTATTTTCAAATTACTTAGGTAAGTTTTTTTTTGGTATTGAGTGTAATATCTATGGATTCTTAGTATAAATATTTATACATAGTCACTATATCACTCGTCATTCATTTGTATTACTTTTTTCAAGAGTTGATGATGATTAAAATGAATAGTAGATGATAAGATACAGTGAAAAATTATAAAACTCTTAGTTATTTGAGTTATTTTTTGTTTCAAATAGGCATTATAAGTTTTTTCCTATTCCATTTGTACCTTTAAATTAATTTTTCAAACTGCAAAATTTCAGAAAACCGTAGATGAATTGTGTTCATTAAGACTCAATAACACCAAAATTGTGAATATCATTTAAGTACAGAGAGAAATGTGAAGAAAAATATTTAGATACGATAAAAAACCAAAAATAATTATAGGACCAAAATAAAAATGATACATAACTTGAAAGCCAGATATATAAATTTTGCAAAAAATATATTATGTAATCTTGTAATCTCCTAAGATCCATAAAATAGAATGATTAATTAGTGTACTTTATATTTTTTTTGGTATTACCAATGATATGATAGGATATATTGTAATGTCATGAGATTTATTAGAAAGGGGATAGGATATAATATTATATTTGATTATTTATATTTAATTAAATATTGATATTATATGAATAATTTTATAATGTCCTTAGAGTGTAAGATGATGACACTTGTAGGGTCATCATCATCTTAGGATTTCTTTATTTTCTATAAATAGTGTCTTTGTTCATCCTTGAGAATCAATGAAAAATGAAGAATTTTATGTTTATGACATTCTTAGTTTTTATCTTTTCTTAGGAGTAGATTAAATTCATAGTGTTCTTGGTAAAGTGATTTTTGCACTCTATCAATTGGTGCTTTCATTTGGTACTCAATGCTTTCTATGAGTGTGGATAAAGCTCTATTGTTTATAAACAAGAAGTTTCAACAATTCCAAAATGAAGATGATGCAAGGCATGAATACCTTCTTAAGGCCCTTGCCAACCTTAACCATAAGGTAACAACTATAAGCATCCTTCCTCCATAATCTCATTGTCCATCTCATGTTACCAACACCCTCCAAAATTCTTACCTTTACACTCAAACTACTACCACCAAACCCCACAACCACATACTTCATTATCCTTCTTTTCCACAATGGCAAACAAAACAACCTCCCCCAAAACCACCACCACCACCACAACCGAATTATCTACCATCCCAACACTATTATTCTTCACCCTTTCAACCTTATTATTCATTAACTCAACAATTATCTCATACTATATCCAACATCACCAACCCCAATCCAAAAATCATCAACAAAAAGAAAAAACTCAAAAAAAAATACAAATAAAACTCAACAATCTTTGGCTCCATGTTGTCAACGAATGAAGCATCATCGAGAACTATCCCTATGTCATTCACAACATCGTTGAGTACCACCACATCAATGTCGGAAAATGATTGTACGGTGGCAACCGCCGCCTCTCCGATGACCACCGCCTCTCCGACGACCACCTTCACAGCCCAAGCATTACCACAAGCCACCGCCGGACCCACTGCCACCATCATCAAAAGACGCATCCACCAAGAAAGAAATAAGAGGGTCTCTTCCTAAAACTCACAAAGAAAATGAAGAACCAAAGTTCTTTAAGGAAGTTTATGGTGCTTTTGCAATTGGAATTTTGTTTAGAAAAGAAACATTGAATGAAAATAGAAAGCAAAATATTGGATTTGTGAAAGTTGTTGAGGAAAAAGAAAATTTGTTTTATCAAATGTGGTCCAATGCTTTTACAATAGATTGACATGACAAGGTGCAATCTTGGCCATTCAAGGAAAGCACAAATGCATATGCATCACTAGATGAAGGTGTGATCCATGTAAAACCATTTTCACCTCTCATACAGTGTCACGTGGCTTTATCCAGGATGCACATAAAAACACAAAAATGTGTTATTAATGCTACCAATGATTTACAATTTTTCCCAAAGAACCCTTGTTTCCATATTGTTTTCCTAGAGAATATGGAATATATTTAATTGACAATGATTCCAACCACAACCTTACCACTCAAAATCTTTATGAATCTGAAATGGTTTTCATCCGCACCATGAAATCTAACCTTGATGACAAAGTTGATTTTAAAGGGGTCGATAATGATAGGATGTATTGTAATGTCATGGAATTTATTAGAAAGGAGATATGATAAAATATTATATTTGATTATTTAGATTTAATTAAATATTGGTATTATATGTATAATTCTAGAATGTTCATAGAGTGTAAGATGATAACACTTGTAGGGTCATCATCATCTTAGGATTTCTTTATTTTCTATAAATAGTGTCTTTGTTCATCCTTAAGAATCAATGAAAAATGAAGAATTTTATGTTTATGACATTCTTAGTTTATATCTTTTCTTAGGAGTAGATTAAATTCATAGTGTTCTTGGTAAAGTGATTTTTGCACTCTATCATGATATCCGCTCATCCTAATAATAGTAAGGAACTAATTCCTTTCAATGTGTGATGGACTCTTCCAGCAAGTGTCATTTCTAGGAATCGAATCATTGACCTTTTGAACGTCCTGAGGATCAAGTATAATCTTACATCATTAGATCAATGTCTTGTTGGTAGTGTCCTTAGGTGTTTGAGATGTACTATTAAAAAGAATATCAAACAAATGGAGACACGATAACCCTCTTCTAACTTTCTTAATTTATCTATTGATGACTATGATGTGAAGTATATTTTTTTCACTTACTCTCTCTGAGTAATTGAATCCCCTCCCTTTATTAATTCATTTTTATTATCTATTTGTACTATTCCACTATTAGTGTATGTTGAAAAATATGTACGGGATTGGGGTAACTTTTTGGAATCTCGTGGCTGATATCCACGAGACTTGAATCTCGTGAACCATGAATGTAATTCCCTGGTCCAATCTCGTGTACCAGAGACACGAGATTCGTACTTGTCAGGCATGCTCATTAGTCGTGCACGTTATACACGAGACACGTTTATGTGTTGTGCATGGGAAACACGAGATTGTATTGTATATATATCCGACCCACACTTTGCAAAATTTATTACAGAGACGCAAAATATACAACTTTCGGCAAATAAAGTTATCTGGTTAATGTAAGATTTTATTTTGTTAATGTAGTTAATTTATTTATTATTGATGTAGTTTAATAATTATTATTGTTTTGTTACTAATTGTTGATATATATTACATGTAGATGGTTATTATTAGAGATATTGTAAGCGATTTTAGTGACGAGGAGGACATTGAACTATGTTGTGATGATGATGGCGATGTTGATATTGCTTCTGCTGAACCGGTTAGCATAACATATGCTACTCCTTCATCTTTTTTCGTTGCCATTGATTCTCAAGCAGGACAAGATAATCGAAATATTAGTAATAATTTAAACAACAATTTCGATGATGATTTGTTTATTAGTATGCATTTTTAATCAAAAGAAGCAATAGTAAATGCTATAAAACAGTTTCATATTAAGAATTATGTTGATTACATTGTTGTGGAGTCTAGGCCTGATAGATACGTTGGACAATGTAAATTTTTTGTGTGGGATGTAATTTTCGAATTCGGGCATCTATTAATGTAAAGCGTAATTTGTGGGAGATTAGAAAAATTAGTGGAAGACACACTTGTGTATCCACTTGTATTTTCCAAGATCACACGAAATTGAGCTCATCATTCATTGCAAGTTGTATTATCCAGTTAGTTTATGAAGATCCTGGTGTACCAATCAAAGCACTAGTAAAAGAAGTAGTAAGTCGATTTGGTTATACAGTAACATATAGGAAGGCTTGGACTGCTAAACAAATAGCAATGTCCCAAATTTATGAGGATTGGGAGAGATCGTACAAGGAGTTACCTCGTTGGTTGAATGTTGTTGAGTGTAATTTACCTGGTACAATTGTAAGATACGCAACATCTCGCAATGAAGATGATAGTACTTTGATTCTTGATAGAGTATTTTGGGCTTTCAAGCCTTGCATTGAAGGATTTCAGTTTTGCAAACCAATCCTTCAAGTGGATGGGACATTCCTTACTGGAAAATATTGTGGAACATTGCTAATTTCTAGTTCACAAGATGGTAATAGACGTGTTTTTCCAGTTGTTTTTGCCATTGTCGAAGGAGAGACTAAAGAAGCTTGGGAGTGATTTTTCTACAATCTTCGAACTTATGTTACTCCGCAACCAAATATATGTATAATTTCTGATAGGGGAACTGGTTTATTGGGTGCACTACGTACTGAGCTGCCGCAATGGTTGAATGCACAATCAGTATATTGTATTCGTCATGTAGCTAGCAATTTCAACAAGGATTTCAAATATACAGATCTTGAAGATAAAGTCGTTGAAATGTGTTAGTATTAATTTATTTATTGCCTAATTAATTTGTATGTATTTTTTATGATAATTATGTTCATATTCATATAAATGTTGTAGGTTATGAGTTGGTACGACCACGTTTTGAGGGAATTCTTAGTGCTTTGCGCTAAAAAAATCCAAGAGCAGCTGCTTGGTTAGACAACATACCAAAAGAAAAATGGACACAATCATATGATGATGGGAGACGATATGGTCATATGACTACTAATCTAGCAGAATGCGTTAATGGTGTTTTGAAAGGTTCAAGAGTTTTACCTATCACTGCCCTAGTTAGAGCAACATACCATAGGTTGAATTCATGGTTTGTTCACCATAGAGATGATGCAAGCAGTATGGTTAGAGCATGTCATATATATTGCGAAGAATTGACTAAGGTGATCAACGAAAATAACCGTAAACCAACATGTCAATTAGTTCATAATTTTTCACGAGAGTCAGGAGTCTCCGAGGTTGAGGTTCCTGCTAGAGATGGTAGTCGACTTTCTAAGATATATAGAGTTAGACTCATGCAAAATTGTTGTGATTGTGGTGAATTTCAATCACTTAGACTCCCGTGCTCTCATACCATTGCCACATGTGCATCATTGAACTTAGATTATGGCTAATTCATTTCACCAATTTATCGGTTGGATCACATATTAAAGGTTTATGGACATGAATTTCAACCAATTGGTAGTGAAGAATATTGGCCTCATTATTCAGGTCCAACATTCATTCCTAATCCCCTTATGCGAAGGAATCGAACCGGAAGAACAAAAACTATACGCATACACAATGAGATGGATGACTCTCCATCAGAACAAAATAAAAAATGTGGGTGATGTAGGACTGAAGGTCACAATAGGAAAACATGTCCATCTAGAAATACAGAAATTGGTCAAAGTTCAAGGCATTAAAGTTGTAATATTGTTAGTTGTAATCTATAAATGTTGTATTTTATTGAAGTTGTAATATTGTTCTTTGTAATATATAGAAGTTGTATTTTATTAAAATTATTGTTAGTTGTAGTGTATAAAAGGTTGATTTTTATTAAAGTTGTAATTTTGTTAATAATTAGAAGTTATTTTTATTAATAATTAAAAGTAATAAGAGTTTCATATATATATATATATATATATATATATATATATATATAATAATTATAATAAATAATTACATTATACATTATACATATACATATAATCTGTCCATATACATTATAATACGTATTAATTATGCATTATACATATAATTATAAATAATACATTAATAATAATTATACATTTATTACATAAATAATAGCATCGGTTCAATAAACAAAACCGGTGCAGAAACTCGTTGGTTTGGTCCACGAGATACGAAAGTTGTGGACTACAGCCACGACATTCCCGCAGGCTAGGGCAAGCGGGAATATTTCGTATGGTTATCAGCGTAGGGTTTATATGTATTAATCACATATATTTATTATTATCATTAATTACATAAATAATAATTATATAAATAATAATTATATGTATTAATTATATAAATAATAATTATATAAATAATAATTATATATTCATTATATAAATTATAATTTAATTACATATATAATTATTATACATTAATTATATGTATTAATAGCATCAGTTCAATAAACAAAACCGGTGCAATTTTCCAAAATATACGGCAGAAAGTCGTGAACTGCAGCCATGAGATTCGCGTAGGCTAGGGCACGCGGGAATATTTCGTATGGCTTGCGTAGGGTATATATGTATTAATTACATATATTTATTATTATCATTAATTATATAAATAATAATTATATATATATATTAATTATATAAATTATAAATTAATTACATATAATAATTATTATACATCACATATAATTATATGTATTAATAGCACCAGTTTAATAAACGAAACCGATGCAATTTTCCAAAAGTCGTGGACTGAGCAGAACAAGCATGCGGGGGTTGAAAGTCGTGGACCCTAGCCACAAGATTGGTGCAGGCTAGGGCAACTCTAGGGTTTGAATGGCAGTCCTACTGAAGACCTAGGAAGTCGTGGACTCGGTCCACAACTTTTACCATACCCTTTCCTAACCCGAATTTCCTATAAATACCCACCCCCACACCCACAAAACTCACACCTTCAACTCTCAATCCAAAATCTCTCTCAATCTGAATTTTCTCTCAATCTCTAAAGTTTCAAATTTCTTTTCTTTGAAAAAAATAGAACATATTGGTCTCGACCCAATCAACCCTTCCCTACTTACTCTACAAAATGATCATGTATCTACCAATATTTGGATTGGCAGAGAAGTTACCTTCTGAGCAAGGTATAACTTCTGGCCACATCTACCTGTTGAGCCGGTGTTACAAGTTAATCGTAACACCGCTTTTTAAAATATTTTGGATATTAGTTCTGCGGAAATCAACAATCATCTTGTTACCGCATTGGTGGAGCGCTGGAGGCCCGAGACTCACACTTTCCATTTACCCAATGGAGAGGGTAGTATTACACTCGAAGATATTGCTTACCAGCTCGGTTTACCTATTGATAGTGATGTTGTTACGGGTGTAACTAGCCTGGAGTGGGACAATGTATGTCTCAATCTCTTGGGGGCTATTCCAACCGATAAACAAATTATCGGTCAAAGAATTCAAATGAGTTGGCTCGACTCCACATTTCAACAACTCCAGAAGATGCAGATGACATTGTCATTCATCACGATGCAAGAGCATTCATCTTGCGGATGATTGGAGGTTTACTCATGCCAGATACATCGGGCTCAAGAGTCCACCTTATGTATCTGCCACTGTTGGAGGATTTATCTGAAACATTTAATTACATTTGGGGATCCGCTGTATTAGTTTGTCTTTATCGAGGTTTATGTCGTGCGGCCTTGATTAGTCGACAAATTGAGATTTGTGGATGCTTGCTACTTCTACAATCTTGGGCATATGATCGAATTCCAACTCTCGCACCAAGATTGCACGACATTAGTATACAATTATTTCCTTTAATGAGAAGGTACATATATTATAAGTTAATTTATTATTAATATCGTTATTTATATTATTATTATTATTATTGTATTATTTTTACTTATAACTTAATTTATCATTATTTATTAATACCATTATTATTGTTTAATACTATTGTTATTTAGGTGGTCCCAACATTTGATTACCACATACATCCCTGGTCATGCGACTAACATTATACGATCAATGTTAGATCGTTTTGCGAATTGATCAGGTATTGCTTATTATTTATTATTACCTATTATTCTTACTAACTTAAATTTATATAACAATTTATTTATTATTACTTATTATTCTTACTAACTTAAATTCATATAACAGTTTGTCTGGAACCCATATAAGAACATGAATTTTATGGGTCAAATTCCAAATATTGCTCGAGCACGTGTGTCACTGATCTCTTTTGCAGTAGTTGAGTGGCATCTAAGTGATCAGGTTATGAGGCAGTTTGGTCTTCAACAACCAATACCACAAGATCCAATCAACTTGGAGAAACAACATAAGATGGAAATTCGTGGTAAAAACGACTACAATTGGCCACAAAAGCATGACCAGTGGATTCAAGTATGGAATAACCGAGAGAACTATGTGGTTAATGATTCTCTCGATGTGCAACCTTTGTATCAGTACTCACAATACATGCAGTGGTACTTGCAGAGGACAAAAAAATACATTTCTCCTGACGGAACATACTCATGTGGATCGGTAACACTCTAACTTTATTTTCTAATTTATACTTAAACACTCTAAATGTTTTTAATTTATACTTGTTTATAATATTTTTACTTGAAAAAGACCCCAAAATTTACTTGAAAAAGACCCCAAAATTGTCCCTGAATCTCGCTTGAGCGAGAGGGGTCTCGCCTGAGTGAGAGGGGTCTCGCTTGAGCGAGAGGTGTCTCGCTTGAGCGAGAACCCAACTCCTTTTGTCGTAGCTACTGCCTCAACGTCGCTTGAGCGACAGGTTTCTCGCTTGAGCGAGAATCCAACCATTTTGTCGCAGCTACTGCCTCAACGTCGCTTGAGCGACAGGTTTCTCGCTTGAGCGAGAACCCTTCGTCTACCCGAGGGTTTTGACGAAGATGATCGGGTTTTTTCGCAAAATTCACCCCAAAACAGCCAAAAATTGCATTATGATTGCTAATGTTTCAAAATAATGTTATAGCAATCATCAATTTTGCAAAACAAAACCCAATTTGGGAAAAACATGAACAACATCATACAAAACCCAAATTTCACATATGAACCAAATTGGGGTGGCTCTGATACCACTTGATGGATATTTCCGATTAATCCTAATCGTATCCCCTTAAACCGAATGATTAGGACATTGTTCCGAAACTAAATGTTTATGCCCATACATAAACCCTAATGGAACAATCCTAATCCAGACCGAAGAAAACCCCAATTGGTTTCATAGTGAAGAAGAAAACACATACCTTGGTTAGCCATTCTGAATGCTCCGAGATATGTGAGTTGTAGGATGTTCCGGTTGCTAGAGCCTGATGGTTTTCCGTTCGCTCCGCTAGAGGGGAATTCCAGAGAGAACGAGAGTCCTGATGTTCCTCTTGAGTAAAAAGAGAAAATGAAAAGCTTAGTACTTATGCCTTTTCTTTTCCTTTTAATATATTAGTTTTGTGACTTAAGTCACATATCCTCATAAACCAATCCTTATAACATCAGTTACTCAATAAACCTGTTGCTCTGCAACTGGGGACCATAACCCATAAACGTAACACTAACGATTATCACTTAAGTTGCAATATTCTAATTCAGTCCCTTCATCAAACTAGAAATTGCCCGAAGGTATCTACACTCATAATATTTCATGACACATATGCCCTTAGTCACCAAATTAATCCATAAGACCATTTTATATATATTGGCTAAATACACAATGACTATAACACAATTATAGAATTATGTTTGTGACCCATAAATTGTTAGAAATTCCAACAACGTTCTCATTTCATTATCTCGTTCTCTCACGTTTGCTAAGGGGTTCGGTTTCACTCTCCATGGTGAGTTTGATATCACACTTCATTATAATACATGATTTGGACTCAATGTAGGGTTTAATTTGGGGTTTGTGTTTGATTATTGGTGAGATTTAGGGTTCTATTTGATTTTGGAGTTTGTTTGATTTGGGGGTTGGGTTTGATTTGGGGGTTTTGTTTGATTTGGGGTTTTAGGTTCTATCATGATTCTCCGGCCTTGAAAACCATGTTTTCAGTTTTAGATTTTTAGTCATTTTCTCCTCGGTTCTATCATATACGTTGGGAGACATATACTTACAAATTTTTCAAATAGGTTTTTATAGCTTTCTTTCTTATTTACATCATTCTCAAAGGAGTTAGTTGGGTGTTGATTTGGTATCTTTGTTGTTTAAGCAACAAGTGCTAATGTTGGGGGTTTATGTATTGTTATTCACTTATTATTTGTGGCATTCAATTTGTTTAGCTTGAACCTGAATGACTTGTAACAAATATTCATGGTTGAGGTGATCTTACACATCTTATATAGATATTTTTAGGGTCATATGTTCAAGTTAATACAATAAGGTGATTTGTGAATTTCTCTCTTTTGCCTAATCCTCAGTTTACATTATCTTCCTTTTTCAGTTGATTTATGAGCAAATCACACAATTGTTTTCACTTTTAGTTATGTGTATCCCTTTTCTTTGTCACACATGTCATTGTACAATTTTGCATACAATTTTAAGACATGACAACAGTATAATGCAAGCTTGTGCAAAAAAAAGTGTGATGAAGAATTTACCACAATACAACCTGACTTACCTCCTAAGAAATTATCACTCAATTCTTCACTTGGTATAATATACAAATCCAAGTGAAAGACAAGCAACAGTGCGGTGAGGCCACAACTATGAGAACCTGATACTAAAGCTATTAGATTCTAATTGAATACAGTGCATTTATGCATACATCAATTGGTATAATATGACCAAGGTAGTGTGCATTTCTTTGGGACTTGCTTCATAATTTATATTGAGTTATTAGTCTGTAACTCCTTGTGTTTGAATGTGCATGTTTTTGGTTGTATTCGTTTTAGATTTTTTTATCCAATCAAAATGTTGATTGGTTCTCAAACTTCTGTAAGAAATGAACAAAATTGTATGACTTGTTAAACAAGAGTGGAAACATGACTTGTTAATTTATATATATTAAGTATGTTTTTCATATTCGCTCTATATGCTAAATATGATGATTGACATAAAAAATATGTAATGAAAGAATTTGGTGTCATCTGATCAAATTGTTATTAAATAAAGCATTTAACACAACGTTTTATATATGATGTTTGTTATGACATGACATGTTTACTCTAATTTTTCATATGATTTAGTCTAATAATTAATTGGAGACTAACAAGTTGTACTTTTTATAGTTCATATATACACATTGGAATCTTATAAGATGTGATACTTATTTGTGTGCAAATTGCAAATGTACTTAATACGATATATGCTGGGAATACGATATATGCTGGGAAGTAAGTGGATCCTCTCTCCAACTTATGAAAACAAAGGCAATAATTAGTTATTAATTATAACAATCCAAGTTCCAACCATTATCAAGAGAAATTTAGTGTTAGAGGACCCTTCTTCTCACCTACTTTTGTGATTTGGGTTTGATTATCAACTTCTTATTGTTGGATTATATATCAATGTTTTATGATAAGGTACCTTCCACTAATACAAACTTTTTGTTCATTGGAAAAAAGAAAAGGCAACTAAGTTACCATAAAATGTTTAGCACCCTAAGCCATAATGAATAACCCAACCATAAATGAGTTTCTATGTATGGAGTTAGATAAACGGGTTAGTTGGTCACTGAGTTAAAAAATCGTATATTATAAAACATTGGACTAATAGTTCCATAGATTCATCTTAGATCGTAAGGTGTTGTTATAGTGATATAAGATCTCATTAGATTATCAAGATAACTAAAAGGTCAAACCTAAAAAAATGATCGAGGAAATACATTTAGTAGTACAAAACAAAATACACTCTTCTTTCTTTTATGGAGAGGCCTCTTTCATAATTATCTTATGAGAGCTCTTGTGTACAAAGCCCTCTTTAGATAATAAGGTTGGACTGTTAAAATGGAAGAGCAAGAAAAGAATGTAAAATTGATTATTCTCATTAATGAAGAAGTGAGCTAATATGACTTATTTATACTAAGAGAAAAGAGAAAAAAGAAAGCTTATAAGCCAAACAACTAATACAAACTTTATAAAATAACTACTAATTTCCTAACCACCTAACTTCTAAAATAATCTCCAAAATATCTTTAATAGTCTCCCTCAAGCTGGAATGTATCAAGCATTCCAAGCTTGAAATGATGTTGATTATACTAGAGAATCTCCTCTTGCTGGTGAGCGAATCTTGATCTCCCAGTGCTGAAATATGAATGTGAAGCAACAACCACACTTAACCACCACATGCAAAAGCGACTTCATCCAAAGCTTAATCATTTACTTGGACAGACTTAACAAACCAAACAAACCATAATTAATGAAAGAGAGAAAATTGGATCTTAATATTGATCCTAATATGTTGTTTCAACGATGAAAAGGAATACACACTATAATAATGTTGTGTGTTTAATGAAAGAGAGGTAAAGAAAATAGAGTATGGAGAAAATAAAGGTAATTGGGGGTTGAAAGATGGAAGATAAGAAAATAATTCATGTGGACCTCTATGTGGTATTTCATAATTGTTGTACTTGCAACCATGTGAAGTACTGTGACGAAGTTTGAAGATGGGAAATTATAAGATGAGAGAGTAGCCTTATTGAACCACATTGTAAGCCTTGATATCCTCTTTCATTGGAGATATAAATCTTTGATAAATCTTTAATGAATCTTGGAAGAGAATTATGTGAACCTCAACTTTCCATTTGGTCAAGAATTAATCTTAATTCTTGAAGACAGTAAGAATGAATGGAAAGAAGAAGAATAGAGAAGAAAAGATGCAAAGAAGAGAGCGAAGGCTATATAACATAATCGCCATTAGTACAAGCATAACATTCTTCAAAGTGCCAATAGCCTCATCATATCTTCCTAATACAATCATCATATTCCTTGCATTGATTTCAACACATAATAAACCAAACTAATATTCTAATTCTTCAAATTCTTGTTGATGTTGTTTCCATGAAGAACTGCCACTAGAAAATCAGCCAACACATATTGTACCTTTCACATAACAGACTCCAAAACAAAATGGAAAATACATGGAAAAAAAATGAACAAGGCCATTGTGTTGAGGGATTGGGTGCCTTGAATTTGTCCTGGAATCATTTCACTGGACCTTACCAAAGAGCATTGGATCATTAAATGATTCAGAAACTCTTGACCTCTCATACAACAATATTTCTGGTCCAATCTTGTGCATGCAAAATGCAGAAGAACAATCAGCAGAAGATACATACCAACATGTAATTTCAATAGCTCCAGATAACAAAAAAATGTGCAACTTGGGAATCTTGAATCTGATATGATGAACAAGAATAGAAGTGAATTTGATAGGAGCGAAACACCAAAGGGTGGATCTTGATACATCTTTCCACATGATCAAATCAGTCACCAAGTTCCTCACACTATCATCTAAATCACCTCCATGAATGTGAAACCAACTTTTCTGAGAGCCATGAATCAGACTGATGATTCTTTGTTGAATCTTGAAATGATGGAGCCATTAGCGGAAGCTATCAAAACAATAATTATGCTCTAATACTATGTTAAAATGGAAGAGCAAGAAGAGAATGTAAAATTGATTATTCTCATTAATGAAGAAGTGAGTCAATATGACATATTTATACAAGAGAAAAGAGGGGGAAAAAAGCTTGTAAATCAAGCAACTAATACAAACTTTACCAAATAACTATTAATTATCTAACCACCTAACTTCTAATCTCCAAAATATCTTTAATATGAACTATAAATGTTGGGTTTGATAGATCAAATTTAAACGCCTTCAAGGATATTAATCGAAAACAAAAGATTTTATTCACATATATTGGATGTTGAGTTGTGTCTTGTAGAATATAATATAGACTTTATTAAGAATGAGGTAAGAAATAAAACATGCTTACAAAAATACACTAATTTTCCTTTTAAAACACGAGGAAAAAAATGTATGGACTGGCAACTGATAGAGTATGAATTTGATATACTATTACTTTGAACATCCAATTTTGTCCACCCAAAAAGACTAAAAATAAATTTTAATAATATTAAACTTAAATTCAAATATCTCTTCAAAATAAAAAATAAAAACATTTCGATTGAATACTTAATTCACTTATTATTGGGAGGATTCAATTTCAAAATATTTTCCCCATAATTTTCATTTTTTCGCTTTAAGGGGGTAATAACAATAATCCACTTTTTTCGTTTTTGTATTTTAAATAAAATTTAAAAAGATTTTATGTGACTTAGCTTAATGATCACTCATCATCTTAATTATAGAAATATTACATTTTCTAAAAAAAACATGCCAAGATTAGAGATGACAAAATGGGTCGTCATACCAGTTTTGCCTATGCCCGCAAAAATTAAAGCGGGCCTAAGCATGTCCACATTATCTTAACGGACAAAATGGCATGCCCTGTCTATTTTAAAACAGGCTAACGAGCATGCGGGCGGCTCACAGACATTGGTGAATAATTTAAAATATATAATAAAATAAAAAGAAATTAAATAAAGTGGTTGTAGAGAACAAAATTTTGAAAAAAAACTTTGATATTTTATTTGATATTGACCAAATCATATTACATCACAAATTTTTTGAGACGTTAAATTATGTATGGACCCAAATTTTACCCTTGAAATTTTTTCCATATTTTAATCCAATTTCATGCATTTAACTATAAATTATAATTACCGATTGAATGAACTTATTTTAAAAGATTTCACTTCCCTCACCACACCCAATCTATAAACCAAAACTGACATACCTAATCAGATGACAGAAAAACATAATTCATATTAATGTAACTTAGTAACTACCGCATACAATTAGTTATAGGTTTCCAAAACACCCATAACTACATATATCCCGAGTTACTAGCTTTCAGGATTAAAGTCATATACAACAATCATGTTCATAGTTACAATTAGTTAGTTCAAGTACAACAAATGAGGTTACACAAAATGGATAAGAGACATCAAAATAAAAGTCTCTAAGCTCCTAATCAAAAACACCCTTACTCCTTCCACCTACCTGCAATGGGATTAACATTGACAATACACCAAAGAAACACAAGGAGTAAGTCGTTAACTCAACAAATATCAATGTAAGTTAATCCACATTCAATAAGATTAAATAAACGGTTTAAAAATCAAATTTACTTAAAACCATTTTCATCGTTCATACTTTTGAAAACCATGCTACATAACTTGAGCCAAAGTTTGGTACATTGCTTGAGCCAAAGCTTGCTACATTACTTGAGCCAAAGTTTGCTACATTGCTTGAGTCAAATCTTGCTACATTACTTGAGCCAAAGTCGCTAATCAATCCTGGTCGGCTAAAAATGAGTTTTATTTTCATTGGCACTCCACCAATACATTTTCCGAGTTTTATTTCCATTGGCACTCAACCAATACAAAAAACAGTAAATGCACCCGACATCATTACAAACATATCCATATATGCTTATAACTACAAAGTGATTTATGATTCATTTCATTATTCCGAGTTTTATATCCTTTGGCACTCCACCAATACATAAACATTAAATTCACTCCTCATCACTATAAACATACCCATATATGCTTGTAACGACTAAGTGATTTACATTACATTTCATTATCCACAACAGAAAATCAACGCACTTTCTATCACAGTGCATAAGTTAAAGACTTATCCTTACCTCGGTGAGTGTTGGGTTTGGTTCTTGGCAACTTCTCAAGTTCCACCGATACCGCCTCCAACTTTAGGATTTTTCCTCATTCCCACCATACAACACAATGTTAGTCATTTATTCCAAATATCACATAAACAACTTATATTGCATCATTTAACCATACAAGATATTCATCATATTTTCAATGTTGCTAAACTACTTTCATCATAAGTTTACAACATCTAAAACATACATATTCATCTCATATTTCAACATTAGAAAGCTTATTCATCTTCTACCTCTAGCATTTTACTCATTTTCCTCTTTAACCCCATTTTCACTTTAGGGTTTTGGGGTTTTCATGAATCAACCCCAAACCTTTCCATTCTTGAAATACTAACTCTAAACCAAGAGTTTACAAGATAGAAACAACATAAAATGAACCATAACTCGAAAAGATGAGTTTCCATGGTTCCCTCATTTTGAGAAGATATCCAACATACCCAAAATAAGTTTCAAAGGGAAGAAGAGAGTTAGAATCAAGAGCTTTACCTCTTCTCAAGCTTCTAAATGACTCACAAGCCTTCTTGCTCTTGAAAAAGCTTTCTTCTCTCACTTCTCTCTAGGTTAACCCTCATAAATGTGTTTGGGGTTCCCTATTTAATGTAACAGCGTCGGTTTCTCGCTTAAGCGAGCCCTTTCTCGCTCAAGCGAGGGATTCTCGCTCAAGCGAGAATCTCACAGTATCAATAATCCCAAAATGCCATTTCTCGCCCAGGCGAGACAACTCTCGCTCAGGCGAGAATCCTCCAGTATAGCCCAAGATTTCACCCTTCTAGTTGAGCCTTTCTCGCTCAAGCGAGCCAACTCTCGCTCAAGCGAGTATCCCAGGACTGTTACTATAATTTTAAATACTTAAAGTTAGGGTGTCACAATCTTTCCCCTCTTATAAGAATTTTCGTCCCCGAAAATTAAACATACCTCGATTCAAACAAATGAGGGTAATCCTCCCTCATGTCACGTTCCATCTCCCAAGTAGCATCCCCTTCGTCTACTTGGCTCCACAGTACTTTCACCAAAGGAATCTCCTTGCCTCTTAGTCTCTTGATACTAGTATCCATGATTCTCATGGGCAATGTCGAAAAGGTCAAGTTATCCTTCAACTCTATCTGATCAGATTCTACCACATGAGATGGATCTCCAACATACTTCCTTAACTAAGACACATGAAATACATCATGAAGGTTTGACAACAACGGAGGCAAAGCAATCCGATATGCTACCGGCCCAATCCTTTTCAATACTTGATACGGTCCAATAAATCTCGGAGTCAGCTTGCGAGACTTCAACACTCTACCAATTCTGGTAGTCAGGACTACTCTCATGAAAACATGATCTCCCTCATTAAACTCAAGAGGTTTCCGCCTCTTATCGTAATAGCTTTTTTGCCGACTCTGGGCGATCCTCATATTCTCCTGGATTTTCTTGATCTTATCTATCGTCTCTTGGACCTGTTCGGGCCCCAATATCAAGTTCTCCCCAGTCTCAAACCAACTCATTGGAGTTCGGCACTTCCTACCATACAACGCCTCATAAGGTGTCATTCCAATACTCGAATGGAAGCTATTGTTGTAGGTAAATTCAATCAGAGGCAACATGTCATCCCAACTCCCTGGTTGTTCCAAGACGCAAGCCCTCAGAAGATCCTCCAATGACTGTATTGTTCTTTCCGATTGACCGTCCTTTTGTGGATGATAAGCTGAATTCAACTTCAACTTAGTTCCCAATTCGAACTGCAAACTAGTCCAAAAGTTCGAAGTGAAACGGGGATCCCTATCCGATATAATGCTCGACGGTATCCCATGAAAATGAACTATTTCCCGGATGTATAGTTTCGCTAATCGCTCCAAAGAATACTTCATATTCATAGGCAGAAAGTGTGCAGATTTAGTTAACCGATCCACGATCACCTATATCGAATCATATCCTTTCTGAGTCTTCGGAAAACCCGATACAAAGTCCATGGGGATACTATCCCACTTCCAAACGGGAATTTCTAGGGATTGTAACTCTCCCGTTGGTCGTTAATGCTCAATCTTGGCTTTCTGGCATATCAGACAACTCGAGACATACGAAGCCACATCTCTCTTCAATCTAGACCACCAAAATAACTTCTTCAAGTCTTGGTACATTTTTGTTGTCCCCGGGTGAAAACTCATCTTACTCTTATGGGACTCCTCCAAAATACTCTTCAGTAATTCCCCATCACGAGGTACACACACCCTCCCTTTGTAACGCATCATCCCACTAGAGTCCGATACGAAGTCGGTTTCCTTCCCGCTCATCATCAAATCTCGTTTGACCATTAGCTCACTATCCTCAACTTGCATTACTCGGATTCGATCAAATAGTTCATTTGTGACCTTAAGCATACCCAATATCATACTATGAGGTCTTATTTGGACGTCCAGGTTCATATCCCTGAACTCCTCTATCAGTTTCCCTTCTCTAACCATCAAAGCCGACATGTGCAAGGACTTCCGACTGAGTGCATCGGCCACTACATTAGCCTTCCCTGGGTGGTACTGCAATCCAAAATCGTAGTCCTTTAGAAACTCCATCCATCTCATCTGCCTCATATTCAGCTCTTTTTGATCAAACAGATATTTCAAACTCTTGTGGTCACTGTACACCACAAATCTTATGCCAAAGAGATGGTGTCTCCAGATTTTTAAAGCAAAGACCACTGCCGCCAATTCTAAATCATGAGTATGGTAGTTTTGCTCGTGCGTTCTTAACTGACGAGAAGCATAGGCAACAAATTTCCCTTCCTGCATCAGAACACAACCCAAACCTTGCTTGGAAGCATCACAATAAACACTGGAATCCTTATCGGTACAAGGAAGAACCAACACTGGTGCCGTAGTCAACCTTCGTTTCAATTCTTGAAAGCATTCTTCACAACGAAGTGTCCACACATACGGTTCTCCTTTTCTAGTGAGCTTAGTCAGTGGTAGTGCCAGCTTCGAAAATCCCTCAATGAATTTCCGATAATAGCCAGCCAAACCTAGAAAACTTCGGATTTCAATAACCGACTTGGGCACTGCCCATTCCATAACCGCTTCAACCTTTGAAGGATCGGCATCTACCCCTTCCTTGGATATTACATGTTCGAGAAAGTTCACCGATTCCAACCAGAAATTACATTTAGACAATTTAGCATACAACTGGTTCTTACTCAAGAGTTCTAGAACAATCCTTAGGTGCTCTGCATGTTCCTCTCGGCTTTTGGAGTAAACCAAAATGTCATCAATAAATACCACTACGAATGAATCCAAATACGGATGAAAAGTCCGATTCATGTAGTTGGTAAATATTGCTGGGGCATTCGTTACACCAAAAGGCATGACCAAATACTCGAAATGTCCATACCTCGTCCTAAAAGCAGTCTTAGGAATGTCTTCCAATTTCACAAGAAGTTGGTGGTAACCCGACCGAAGATCGATCTTTGAAAACACTACCGCCCCTCTCAGCTGATCCATCAAGTCATCAATCCGAGGCAATGAATACTTGTTCTTAATAGTAACCTTGTTCAACTGCCGGTAGTCAGTACACAACCGCATACTACCATCCTTCTTCTTAACCAACAAAATAGAAGCACCCCATGGCGAGACACTAGGACGAATAAAATTCTTGGCCAACAAGTCCTCAACCTACTTTTTCAACTCAGTCAATTCTAACGGTGTCATCCTATAAGGAGCTATAGAGATGGGTCCCGTTCCAGGTACCAAATCAATAGAGAATTCCACTCTCTTACTAGAGGTAACTCCGGAATATCACCATGAAATACCTCAGGAAAATCACGAACTATCGGAATATCCTCCACCTTAGGTTTCTCAATACCCTCCAAGGATGCCAACAACATAAACACAACTCCTCCCTCCTTACAAGAAGTCCTGACTTCCTTTGCCGATAACGGTTTCATGTCATTAACCTCATCAGAAACCTCATCTAGATTCCCGAATACCACGGTCTTATCGGCACAATTAAGTATTACATGATTCGCCGACAACCAGTCCATCCCCATAATTAGATCCAACTGGGATAGTGGTAAGTAGATTAAATCCACGGTAAAAGTCCTACCGTTTACCACTACTGGACATCGAGACACCACTGTCGACACCACCACAGGCACATTAGTTGGGGTGGATACGACCAAGTCGAAAGGCAACGAATCAGTTTGCAATTTCAGTTTATCCACGCATTCAATAGATACAAAGGAGTGTGTCGCTCCCGAATCAAACAACACTAAAAGGGGAATACCTGCCACCATGCAATTACCTTTTATCAGGCCATCTGCACCACTCATGGTGAATACTTTGTTGGTGGATCGAGAGTAAGGTTTCCGTTCCTCTTTAAACACTTTGCTCTTCCCTTTCTCATGCGAGAAATTCCTCTGAGGCCCAAATTTTTTGGGAGGAAGTGATCTTGACGCCATCACTTCATCCGCCTTTATATCATCCTCCACCATTCTACACTTGTTGACCAATGTAGAAAAATCAGTGATCTCTTGATGCCTAAACATCGTTTTCAGCTTGGGCTTCAAACCCGATTCAAATTTCGAACACTTGGACCTTCCATCCGCCTCCAATTCAGAGTAAGGGCAAAATCGGGCCAATTCTTCAAATTTGGCCGCATATTCTCCCACCGATAGGTTTCCTTGTTCCAACCTCATGAATTCTATTTCTTTTTGACTCCTTATCAGCAGGAAAATACTTTCGAAGGAATTTATCCCTGAAAGTACACCACAAAATTACTTGCCCTTCCGCCTCCATTTGGCGCCGAGTGAATTCCCACCAGTTTTCGGCCTCATTCTCTAACATATAGGTGGCATACGACAACTTCTGAGTATCAGAACAGCTCATGGCTTTGAAAATCCTCTCCAATCTCTGAATCCACTCGATGGATGCATCAGGAGCGAACCCACCTTGAAACGGACTGGGGTTCCTCCTACAGAACTCATCCAAACCTCGATACTCAGCCGAACAGGGTGGAACCAAAGGCTGTGAACTCGGGCTTGGTGTCGTATTCTGATTCAGGTGTTGCAAGTTCTCGTTCATGTTTGTCAGCATTGCCGCAATCTGGGCCAACAATTCATTCTGACCCGATCCCCTTCCTCGTCTTCTTCCAGACATTTTAGTGACGGGTACCTACACTCATTCGTTCATCAGTAAACCACGTTTAACTAGATAAATCATCACATAATCACACATCATTTCGCCTAAATCACATAGTTAAATCAACTAAAGGTTACAAAGAAGCAAGTAAGGCCATACCCTAGGTCGCAGAATTAACTATGCTTTGATATCATATTGTAAGGACCCAAATTCTACCCTTTAAATTTTTTCCATATTTTAATCAAATTTCATGCATTTAACTATAAATTATAATTACCGATTGAATGAACTTATTTTAAAAGATTTCACTTCCCTCACCACACCCAATCTATAAACCAAAACTGACATACCTAATCAGATGACAGAAAAACATAATTCGTATTAATGTAACTTAGTAACTACCGCATACAATTAGCTATGGGTTTCCAAAACACTCATAGCTACATATATCCCGAGTTACTAGCATCCAAGATTAAAGTCATATACAACAATCATGTTCATAGTTACAATTAGTTAGTTCAAGTACAACAAATGAGGTTACACAAAATGGATAAGAGACATCAAAATAAAAGTCTCTAAGCTCCTAATCGAAAACACCCTAACTCCTTCCACCTACCTGCAATGGGATTAACATTGACAATACACCAAAGAAACACAAGGAGTAAGTCGTTAACTCAACAAATATCAATGTAAGTTAATCCACATTTAATAAGATTAAATAAACGGTTTAAAAATCAAATTTACTTAAAACCATTTTCATCGTTCATATTTTTGAAAACCATGCTACATAACTTGAGCCAAAGTTTGGTGCATTGCTTGAGCCAAAGCTTGCTACATTACTTGAGCCAAAGTTTGCTACATTGCTTGAGCCAAAGCTTGCTACATTACTTGAGCCAAAGTCGCTAACCAATCATGGTCGGCTAAAAACGAGTTTTAATTTCATTGACACTCCACCAATACATTTTCCGAGTTTTATTTCCATTGGCACTCCACCAATACAAAAAACAGTAAATGCACCCGACATCATTACAAACATATCCATATATGCTTATAACTACAAAGTGATTTACGATTCATTTCATTATTCCGAGTTTTATTTCCATTGGCACTCCACCAATACATAAACAGTAAATTCACTCCTCATCACTACAAACATACCCATATATGCTTGTAACGACTAAGTGATTTACATTACATTTGATTATCCACAACAGAAAATCCACGCATTTTCTATCACAATGCATAAGTTAAAGACTTATCCTTACCTCGGTGAGTGTTGGGTTTGGTTCTTGGCAACTTCTCAAGTTCCACCAACACCGCCTCCAACTTTAAGATATTTCCTCATTCCCACCATACTTTAGGATCTTTCCTCATTCCCACCATTTATTCCAAATATCACATAAACAACTTATATTGCATCATTTAACCATACAAGATATTCATCATATTTTCAATGTTGCTAAACTACTTTCATCATAAGTTTACAACATCTAAAACATACATATTCATCTCATATTTCAACATTAGAAAGCTTATTCATCTTCTACCTCTAGCATTTTACTCATTTTCCTCTTTAACCCCATTTTCACTTTAGGGTTTTGGGGTTTTCATGAATCAACCCCCAAACCTTTCCATTCTTGAAATACTAACTCTAAACCAAGAGTTTACAAGATAGAAACAACATAAAATGAACCATAACTCGAAAAGATGAGTTTCCATGGTTTCCCTCATTTTGAGAAGATATCCAACATACCCAAAATAAGTTTCAAAGGGAAGAAGAGAGTTAGAATCAAGAGCTTTACCTCTTCTCAAGCTTCTAAATGACTCACAAGCCTTCTTGCTCTTGAAAAAACTTTCTTCTCTCACTTCTCTCTAGGTTAACCCTCATAAATGTGTTTGGGGTTCCCTATTTAATGTAACAGCGTCGGGTTCTCGCTTAAGCGAGCCTTTTCTCGCTCAAGCGAGAAAATCCCGCCTATTTTAAAAACTCAAATCTGACCCTCTCGCTCAAGCGAGGGATTCTCGCTCAAGCGAGAATCTCACAGTCTCAACAGTCCCAAAATGCCATTTCTCGCCTAGGCGAGACAACTCTCGCTCAGGCGAGAATCCTCTAGTATAGCCCAAGATTTCTCCCTTCTAGTTGAGCCTTTCTCGCTCAAGCGAGTCAACTCTCGCTCAAGCGAGTATCCCAGGACTGATACTATAATTTTAAATACTTAAAGTTAGGGTGTTACAAATTACATTACATCATGAAATATTTAAAGTTTAATCCTATAAGGGTAATTGATCCTACAAGGTTTGTTCAGGTCTAAAAGGTCAACCCTAAGTCGAAGTACTAAGGTCCATATATGTAGAATTTGGTGGTGTATGATAGGCAAGTGTATGAGATACCATGGGTGCCATACCTGTAATACATGGTAACAATTTGAGTGATACATTAGCGCAATATTGAAGTGTGCAAGCAGACCCAATGACGATAAACCAATGTATCACTAGACAATAGGTAAATAGGTCTGGTAAATGGCTGAAAGAACAATGCATGATATATGAAGTGTGTGGGAGTGTACAAACCTTTACACAAGACATACATTAAACCCATAAACTAACCCAAAACCTCATATGAGAGAAAAGTACATGTTTTATATTCAAGAGTTCAATATATACAATACATAAGTTGTTAAAAAAACAAGTAACAAAAACAAAAATAAAAATGGGTAAAGTTAAGATAATGAAACCAAATATCCACAGAGTTAATCATACAAGGCTTGAGACTCTCAACAATCTCCAATTGAGTTGGCATGTTGTCGCTACCCCTTTTCGTGAGCGTGGCGAGAATAATGCAAAAAAATATAATGGAGTCGTCATCGATATTTTTAGAGAGAAAACATGAAAAACCAAGGATTGATATGCTCATAGAGAAAAATTAAGTTCGAGAGTCAGTAACAGATGAGAAATGTGTTACACACCTCATACCACCCATTATAAAAACAGTACCTAGATCAATCGTGTGAATATTCGTTCAAAATATTGATTTTACCTTCACATTATTACATAAAAAAGAAAGACCAAAATAGTTTTTTTTTTGTCTGGCAGGGATGTGTCTGCTCCTACATATCTTTAGTTATAATAGAGAAATCAAAGCTATGTAGTTATTCCGGAAAACGGTTGATTAGTTGATATATATTTATTTTTTATTTTATAATAAAGTTAACAACATAAGATAGCACAACAAGACACTAGTCCTATAGCGTACTACTTTACCTTGCTTTCGAACAACATAAAGTAGTGCAAGACAAGACACCAGTCATATAGGGCACTACTTTACCTTGTTTTTAAAAAAATATATATATAACAAGATAAGGTAACGCGACAAGACACAAGACATATAATGCACTACTTCACTTTGCTCTAGACGACATAAAGTAGTGCGATAAGGCACTAGTCCTATAGTGCAATACTTTACATTTTTTTAAATTATTTGAAAAATAAAAAGATAAGGTAACACGACAAGACACAAGGCCTATAGTGAGACTACCTCACTTTGTTTAAGAGAACATAAAATAGTGCTACAAACACTCATCCTATAGTGCACTACTTTATATTGTTTTTTATAATTTACTATCTTTCCATGAATTGTTTGATTTATTATTAATTGAACATTTGTAACTAATATATGACACAAATTTTGTTTTTGAGAATATGTATATGTGATTAGGTAGAGAAGTTCAAAAATCAAAATAACATTGTTTGAAAATTACTCAAAAATTGAAGTTCTTTTTCTATTATTTGGAAGATACATTTTATGTACACCATTTAGAGCTTTGATATTTATATTATTTTTATAGGACATATAAGTGTGATATTTTACTATATATCATATAAAAAATACTTGTATATATTTTCCAGTAGGATAAAGAGAAAAAAAAAGAACTTATTATAATTTGTATTGCTCTATTTAAAGATGAAGAGCATCGAACTTTATAAAATATTGATGAATACATCATTATCCTAATAATTAAAAAATCATCAGTAAATTTATAACACATTATTATATGATGTTAAAATAAGATAAATTTTCAAAATAGATATTATTATTTGACTTTAAAATAGCTACAAACAAATAAAATTATGAATTCTTTAATAAATTATTAATATTTTTTTTATGATATGTTTCTTATTATTACCATTTCAATACTGCAATAGTAACATTGCAACGTTAGAATCAAATCTAAATTCTAAAAAACATATATCCACAATGATCATGACCTAAATTAAGGAATAAGAAATAATTCAAACAAAATATAAATCAAATATGTATAATGCATACAATTTTGTATATCTTATGATTGATTTTAATAGAATAAATGTAGAAGAATCAAGTTCATTATCACACAGATAAAGTCAAAGATATGATTTTTTTAAGCGGAAAATATTTTTTTTCCTCGGTAAGGGTCAATGATACAATGTGAATTTTTAGAGGATTTATTACCCAAAAAAATGACGTTCAAAAAACTTGAAGTTTCATTTTTATTATTTGGAAGAATATTATCTTTGAATCATACAATATTATTATATTTATTACAATTTCATTATCTAGTAGCTTCAATAAAAATAATAATATTACTATCTTTATTTTAGATTAAGATTCATTATGTTTTATATCATGAATTTGTATTTTTTTAATATTATGAATTCATATAATCAGAAATATGAATATTTAAAATTAATTTTAATATCAATAATATTAATAGTGTGATAGTAACATTGCAATATTAGAATCAAATATAAACTCTAAAAAAATATCCACAATGAGTATTGCCTAAATTAAGGAATCAACTATAATTAAAACCAAATATAAATCAAATATGTGTGGTAGTGCATACAATTTTTTATATCTTATGTTTGATTTTAATGAAAACGAAGTAAACCTAAACATATTAAAAAAAAAATCAAATTTGTAGTGATGATACTACAGAAAGTGATTAAAAAATTATTATCTCTGGCTATACAATGATAGAATTTTCCAACAAATATAATGCTATGAAGGACATAACCAACAATTATAAATAAAGTTTTGCACTTTGTCCGTAGAGGATCACATAATATGCAATATTAATTGGATGGCTCAATAGATTTAACAAACAAATGACCCAAAGTTTGGAACAATGGTACTTGTCATTACATTTATTCTATCTATTATGTTATTTGAAAAAGATGTAAGATATATCAAGGAAACATCAAAATCTCTACGGCAGAACTTACATTTAGCATATATCTCATTAAATTTCTTGAAATCCTTCAAGTCAGCCAACCTCGAAGAAATAGATTGCAAAAATCAACTCATATTATTAGTACTCATTACATGTTCAAACTAAAGGAGAGCAAAGAATTCATACAAAATTGTTGTCTTAACAACTCCTTAGTAGTAGTTGACACCATCGGATTTTAGGATCTCCCCATATTTTTTAGAAGCTGCAAGGATTAATTATTTCAAATGTCAGCCACAAAATCAGTGAGTGCACTTTCACACATAAGTGCTTCATCAAGACAACACTCCTAACACATGTCAATGGAAAAGTGAGACAAACTAACATGCATATACTTGACATTAATTAATGATAATGAAAGAATGCAAGCATGTGGTGAACAGATCTAAGTAAGGGATCTCATTTCTTCGTCCTGATTTCATGTGGATGTGGTTTTCTTCATCAGTCGGGGGCTCAATGCTATTGAGGGTCGGTTATTGCGTCCACTTTGTGCATTTGCAGATCTCGAAATGAAAAAAACGTTAACTGATTTAGTGTGTGTGTGAAGAATGAATGGAGGAAGAGCAAAACACACAAGATAAAAAAATGCATAGAATATGCAAATCTCGAAAAGTCTTATCTTCTTAATGACTAGAAATAACTTTCAATAATAAAAAGGAGAAAATGGGTTGAAAAAGAACATACACGATATGAGAACTTATCAAAATCACAAACAAACCATTTTATTATTATTTTATTCAGAAATAAATGGTGGATTTGTGTATATATCTTTATACACACTGCATATAAATAAATAACTAATGTAAATACAATCTTTGTGGAATGGAATGAAGACAAAAATTATTATTAATTTTATTACCAAAAGAAGAGTAATGATGGTGGCGACCTTTAGCCTTGGTGTAGCTACAAAGAAATCATGTTTCAACTTCAAAGAAGATGCATTATTGTTGGCCACGAATAATAGTTAAATGACAACTCCTTCACCTATTAAAAAATGAGACTTTGTTAGCTTAAACATTTATGACACAAAACACAAGCAAAAGACACAAATCACCAGCAAAGGTAACAAACTATCTCTAAGATAACATAGAAGGAGAAAGAGGGAAGTGAAGATAAAAAAAATGAGTTGAAAGAAATAATTGTTAAAAGATAGAAGATAAGTTGAAAGGTGAATTTGAATTTTGAAACAGAGATGAGGTGACCTTTCAATAGGTGCGGTGACAAAAATTAACCCATTGTTATCATTGATGAGTAATAAATGACTCTCCACAAAACATTATTTTATAATATCTATTATTTGAAATGCATAAATTATCCCTAGCTAAAGCCATAAGAACAATGTTGTATACGTTTTAGTAATTACAGTACTTAATTTCGTTTTTAAATTTTCTGAAACAAATAAAATATGTTATTACAAATATGCTCCTTAAAATTCCAAATGTCAATTATAGGAGATAGCTATTTTGGTAATCACAATAGCCTCTTACATTCTTATTAATTTAATAGATTTGAAAAATAACAAAATAGAGTAACACGACAAGACACAAGAGATATAGTGGAGCTTCTTCATATTGTATTAGACAACATAAAGTAGTACGACAAGACATTCAACATATAGTACACTATCGTACATTAATTTTTAAAATTATCTATAAAAATTTAACAAATCAAGTCAAATATATTCATATAGAGATAAACATAAACTATTCACTACCATATATTTTGTAAGTGGTGCATTAGTTTGTTCATAAACATGAATTACCATAGTCATGAGTAATAAAGGGATAACATATTTTTTTATCTATTTTCTTTCAATAATACATGCAAATTACAAAACATTTAAAAAAATTCTCACATTCAAAACAACCATGTTTTCTCAACAAATTAAAGTTGTATCATTTGAAGAGAAAAATATCACCAGAAAGTTATATATGACACGCTCTCTCGTGGACAAATTTATTAGTGTTATAGATAAGTATTTAGGTGATAGTTAATTTTGTAACACCCCGAATTTTAGTCTTTAAAAATTATAGTATCAGTCCTGGAAGCCTCGCTTGATCGAGAGATTCTCGCCTGAGCGAGAAAGGATCACCTGGGAGGGTGAAATCCTGGACTATACTGGAGGATTCTCGCCTGAGCGAGAGTTGTCTCGCCTGGGCGAGAAATGGCAATTTTGGGCTGTTGACACAGTGTAATCGATTACACACACCTGGTAATCGATTACATGCTGATAAACTAATCAGACCTGTGCATCTGACACAGTGTAATCGATTACACACTCCTGATAATCGATTACATCGTATTAAAAGCATCAGATATGTACATCGCGACGATGGCTATGTAATTTACATTGTGTAATCGATTACACACTTCTGGTAATCGATTACATTGTGTTAATGTAATCGATTACACACTTCTGGTAATCGATTACATCGTATTAATGTAATCGATTACACCATGTTGGTAATCGATTACATAGCGACGATGCCTGTGTAATTTACACAGTGTAATCGATTACACTATACTTGTAATCGATTACACTTATCACAGTGTCTATAAAATAGAAACCCAAAACACATTTTAGGTTAGAACTTCGAAGAGAAGAGAGAGAGGAGAGCTTTTCAAGAGCAAGGAGCCTTAGGACTCATCTTGGAGCTTGAGAAGAGGTAAACCTCTTGTTACTAACTCTTTTTCTTTCTCTCTAACTTGTTTTGGATATGTTGGATTTATTTTAAAACATGAGAAACCATGGAAACTCATTCTTTAGAGTTATGGTTCGTTTTATGTTGTTTTTATCTTGTAAACTCTTGGTTTAGAGATAGTATCTCAAGAATGGAAAGGGTTGTGGGTTGATTCATGAAAACCCCAAAAACCCTAAAAGTGAAAATGTGGTAAAAGGATGAGTTTACCCCCAAATATTGAAATATGAGATGTTATGCATGTTTTAGATGGTTGAATATTGATGATGAATATTTTGTATGATTAAATGATGCAATATAAGTTGTTTATGTGATATTTGGAATAAATGACTAACATTGTGTTATGTGGTGGGATGAGGAAAGATCATAAGGTTGGAGGTGGTGTCGGTAGAACTAGAGAAGTTGCCCAGACCCAAACCCCAATACTCACCAAGGTAAGGATAAGTCTTTAATGTTGCATTTGAAATAGAAAATGTGTATTTTCTGGTTATGCAAAGACTAAGTTGTAAATTACGCATTTAGTATGAACATATATGGGTGTGTTTATACTAAAGTAGGCGTAGATTTACGGAAAAGGAAAATGTGGGTATTTTCTGGTTATGAAATGATCGAGTTGTGAATTACGCATTTAGTATGAACATATATGGGTGTGTTTATACTAAAGTAGGCGTAGATTTACGGAAAAGGAAAATGTGGGTATTTTCTGGTTATGAAATGATCGAGTTGTGAATTACGCATTTAGTATGAACATATATGGGTGTGTTTATACTAAAGTAGGCGTAGATTTACGGAAGATGGAAAAGGTGTGTGTTTCCTGGCCATGCAATAATTATATTATAAATCACGTATTTAGTATAAACAGATATGGAGTGTTTATACTAAATATGACGTGGATTTACGGGAAATGATTGATGGCAAATCGATGGAAGGAAAAAAAAAATATTTTTAGCCGACCAGAAATGGTTAGCGACTTCGGCCCGAGTTTATGAGGCAACACTTCGGCCCGAGTTTATGAGGCAACACTTCGGCCCGAGTTTACGCGGCATGTTTTCTTTATAAAAGAGATGGAAATTTGTTTTTAGCTAACCCTAAGGGGGTGTAGCGACTTCGGCTCAAGTTTATGTAGCAACACTTCGGCCCGAGTTTACGTGGCATGTTTTCTTTATAAAAGAGATGAGAATTTGTTTTTAGCTAACCCTAAGGGGTGTAGCGACTTCGGCTCGAGTTTATGTAGCAACACTTCGGCCCGAGTTTACGCGGCATGTTTTCTTTATAAAAGAGATGAGAATTTGTTTTTAGCTAACCCTAAGGGGTGTAGCGACTTCGGCTCGAGTTTATGTAGCAACACTTCGGCCCGAGTTTACGCGGCATGTTTTCTTTATAAAAGAGATGAGAATTTGTTTTTAGCTAACCCTAAGGGGTGTAGCGACTTCGACTCGAGTTTATGTAGCAACACTTCAGCCCGAGTTTACGCGGCATGTTTTCTTTATAAAAGAGATGAGAATTTGTTTTTAGCTAACCCTAAGGGGTGTAGCGACTTCGGCTCGAGTTTATGTAGCAACACTTCGACCCGAGTTTATGAGGCGTGTTTTATTGGTAAAAAGGATGAGAATCTGCTTTTAGCTAACCCTGAGGGGTGTAGTGACTTTGGCTCAAGTAATGCAGCAAGACAAAATGAATTTCGGAAATGGTTTACTAACCATTTTTATAATGTGGATTATCTTATAATGACATTTATTGAATTAACGACTTACTCCTTTGTGTGTTTTGTACTTTTGTCATTGATAATCCCATTGCAGGTAAATAGATGAATGAAGTATGCTAGGTCGGGAGCTTTAGGAGCTTTAGACTTCGGATTCACTATTTATGTTTTTGTATCTTAAACGACTACTTGCGGATTTAAATGATTGTAATCATAACTAACCATTAGTCGGATATTTGTAACTGGGTGTATGGTTATTTCGGAGAACTATACTTATGGGGTCTCATTATCCGTGAGACATTACGAGTATGAATTATGTTTTTCTGTCAAATCAAGTGTAGGTGATTATGAAATTTGAAAGTATGATAGTAAGTGTAGGAAAATGCATGCAAAAGGATTAAAATGAGGAAAAAAATTTCAAGGGTAAAAATCGGGTCGTTACAAATTTGCCAGCGAAATTATGAGTAAATATCTTCATTTGATATTATTGAATGTATTTTTATGTGAGTCGTGACTAACCTACTAACCGCAGGTTAGTTCGTTTCAATGTGTACTGTAATTTTAGCCGTTTGATTTTTAGCAATTCATCTAAGTCGTTGGATATGTGACTGGGTACCGGGGATTGTGTTTGACTGAAGTCGATTTGGGGCCATGTAACTTTCCCATGAAAGTCGGTTTGGGCCATTGTCTATTCCGTAGGGAAGTCGGTTTGGGCCACCGTTACTTCTCTATTGAAGTCGGTTTGGGCCATGGATACATCTAGGTAGCCCAGTTTAACCCCTTTTTTTTTGTTCCGTGTATTAGCCCAATTGATTTGAAAAATTTAATTATAAAAAAATAAAATGAAATAATTAATAATAAATTAAAATATTTAACATAAATTTAAATTACAAAATCTTAAAAACTCTAATGATTTCCTAAATGACCTCCCGTTCCACACCTACGTGGTTGCCTAGTACATCTTGTCCTTCGAAGTTTAGCCGCTGGCGGGTCTGGAACTGTATTTGTCTGCTCCGTTGGAAAAATATTAGTGTCAACCATAAAAGAACTTGGACCAGCACCATTTTGATTGAAGTTGTAGCTTATATCATTAAAATGTTGATTCGCCGAGTCAGGTGTACCGAGTAAGTTATTCATAAATTCATTATGATCGGTAGAAAATGAGTGGCGGCTAGGCATCATGTCGTCAATGCGATGGTGTTGTGACGGTTCGTGAAAAGACATTCTTCCTGGTTGAATGTTAAACAAGGTAGACATTGTTGGTTGATACATAGGATTTTATGACATAGTAGGCGGGTTCATAGTAGGTTGGAACATTGATGTTTGAGGTATGGGAGGTTGATTTGTATAGTATTGTGGTGGTTGATTTGTATAGTATGAGTGTTGTTGATTTCTATTGTATAGGGGTGGTTGATTTGTATGGTATGAGGGTGGTTGATTTTGTTGGTATGTGGGTGGTTGGTATGTGGGAGGTTAATTTTGTTGATAATTTATTTGTCGGGGGTCTCGTAATAGTGTTTCTGAAGATAAGAATAATCTAGTATTTCTTCTATACCACATTATGTATTGTTGTGTGGATTGGATATTGGATTTGAGGACCTTGTTGGACTTGATCCCTCCGATGACTCCAATAGTCAATCCACTCCGCATGTCTGGTTGCCCAGTTTGTATCTAGATTACCCCGTTTGTCAACTTTGTGTAGGGCATCTAGATTCTGCGGTGGTTGTGCCAAATCTTGCTGTAATTTAAATTGTAGTCTTACTCGATCTGTTTGAAGCCATTCGACAATGGAGAAATAGATCAAAGTTGTGCAAGCACTCTAGATATTCTTATCTTGTAGAACTTCATGTGATAGATTGTCGACATAATTCTCATATGGAAGCCATTTAAACTAAAAAGTGAAAAAAAAATATTGTTAAGAAATTGACACGTTGTGTTAATTTAATTAAGCAATATTTGAATAATAAAATTATTATATCGTTGACGTCCATACGATCCAAGCGTGACCTATATCCAGTCAAGTCTTCACGTGGAATTCCTCGATAGTTTAGATTTCTTTGACCCCACCTACAAAAAAATAATTAATTTATTAATCTTAGAAGTAAAAAATAGATCAATAATATGTAATGTATAGTAAAAAAATTATATTAACTTGAAGCAAATGGATATGTGGGTAGACGATCAACTATCGGTGCCAAAAAAGGAAGGCGATACCATGCCCACGACTGTAGAAGTGTCAAACACCCACCCATGGCTTTTGCATTAGGCTTTGTTGCCCGACACATTTCCCTATACAAGTTTGCTAAACAAGCTGAACCCCAACTATATCGGTGAACTCTTGTTAGATCTCTTAGTAAAGGTAAGTACATTAAATGAACCATATTATTTGATTTGTCGGGTAACAACTGACCGCATATCATGTATAAGATTCGTGCCCTACAAAATTGCTCTTTTTGCAACTGTGTAGGGCGAGGGGGTAGTGTTTCAAAGTTACCAAACAACCAAGTTAGTTTTAACTCGCATCCCCTCATGTCTTGTTCGTCTCCATGAACTTTTCCCAATAGTTCTTCACATATTTCATTCCATATGTAGGCCCATCTATTGGTAGGCCATTCACATTCACTCCTATTTGGAGTGACACATCTTCTAATGTTATGGTGCATTCACCATGTGGTAGATGGAAAGTGTGTGTCTCTGGTCTCCATCTTTCAACAAGAGTAGTAATTAAAGATGGGTCAATGTTGAAAGATCGAAGACTAGATAATTTTGAAAAACCAATGAGTTGTAATATATCATTTAGTAATGGTTCCTCATCAAACATATTGACATGTCTCATTCGTAGAACATCTTTAGATGGTTCCTATAAAAAAAGTAAGTAATTAGTAGTGAATTAATAAATAAGAAAAGTACAAAATAAAATAATAGAACTAATTAATTAAGGATCAATTTTTAATAAAATAATAGAATTAACTAATTAATAGCCAGCACCAGTGTAAACAAAACGTTTGGAGAAAATTGTAATAAAAGGTAAAGATTAAACAAAACATGAGAAAATTTGTAACCAAAAATATATGTAACATGTTTAATTACTTAACGTGTTAAATTTGTAACCAAACAGGGGACAATTTGTAATCAATTTCCAAATTAATCCCGCGGATACATATAACTCAGAGGAATATGTAAGTGATTCATATAGGGCATCTTTTTCTTTTACCAAGGGTTCTACCAATTGATATGTTTTCACAAATAATTGAAATTCAATTTCTTGATCTGTATCTGCAATTTTTGGAAACTTATAAAGTTCTTCTGTTAAGCCCCGATCAATGAACCTACAAAACCCTTCAAATTGTATCTGATTCAACCCGGGTATGGTAGCCATTTCCTTATTCCCACCCCAAAGTATTTTTAATTTCCCCATTTCTTTTATAGAAAATATCCCACGATTTGTTGTCATTCTTCATCGAATCGCCTGAATAGATTTAGCAATAATGGAATTTATGTTTTTTTTTTACTGAATTACATGAAATTTTAATTAACTCTGTGTATTAAATCCTATTATTAAAAGAGGAATACATAGAATTTTATACTCAGCAAAAAATTTATTCCCTTTCTTCCATTATTATGATATTACATATTCCAGTTCGATTGGATACCATAAAAAATAAAAAATGAAGCACGATAATTTCGTGAAAATTCCTTACCCTATAGCTATTTGATATGGATAAGATATCCGATTAGATAATATATGTGGAAAAAAATTAAATTTTTATTATATATTCTAGGGTTTACATATACTGACAGTTGTTGTTATAATTGGAATGGGGGAGAATTTTTTTTTTGAGGGTATATTCTCGGATATTTTTTTTTTGTATCGTTTTGGCGGCATGGCCGAGCGGTAAAGCGGAGGACTGCAAATCCCTGTTCCCCAGTTCAAATCCGGGTGTTGCCTGATCAACAAGAGAATTTAAATAGTTTATTCCGTAAATGATAGTTCTTTTACTCCACTACTTAAGGATCAATTTGTAACCAAATTTTTTTTGTAACGTGTTCAAATAATTAATAAGATAAACAAAGTTAAATAAACAAAAATAATAACAAAATAGTTGATGACAAATGATCTATGTAGATCTTGTAGTCTAAGTAGTGAACCAGCCATTCTTGAAGTGAAGAATTTGCAGAGAGAAAAATATATGAGAGAAGTGAAAGTTGTATTATAAGTGAAAGTTTATGAAAGTTTTGGTTTAGGTAGTTAGTATAAATAGATAGTTTGGATTTTTATGGAATAATTAAAGCCTGACAGCCTACATGATAGCCAATTGAATTTCATGCAGCTGCCAATTATGACCTGCACCACTGCCAAGTCCACTGCGCCACGCCAACTGTCCTTGTTGTGTCACTGGCGCAAACCGACTTCCCTTTGGAAGTGTGGTTGGGACGACCCGACTTCAGATAGATCCCTACTTCTACCCAACCCGACTTCATAACTGGTCCACCTAACAGCCAACCCGACAACCCAACTGAAGTCTTATTTGCCCAACCCGACATTCCTCTTTCATAATTTTATTTCCATCTTCAACAGGTAGATGTATCAGTGCTCATTTATTTCAGTTTCTTCAATTTATGGCTAATGCATTTATTGCTAGGGTGATAAAGATTTATTTCTATTTAATGAACAAAACATTCAATTTCATCCAGCTACTTCTTAAACTTTGCATTTAAAATTTTGGAGCTCTTCATTGCATTGAATACATGGTTGGTGGTGAAGATAATAATAGTGTAAGTCTTTGTTTTTATTGTTATTTTCAATATTAATTTTTTATGTAATATATAGTTATTGAATTGTTGAAATTTTCAGGAACATGACAAATTAACTAGTGACTCTTTCTTCTCCAACAATATTATAGCCGAAATTAATCAACCATCATTAATAGAGGTATTTTTATTGTCTTAAAACTTTTGTATGTGATGAAATTCATATAAATTCATTTATATCTTCAACCATCATTTGTGCTGGACGTTTTAGTTATTATACTCTTATTAACTTTTATGTCATGTTCATTAACTGTTTAAAAAAATACAAGGAGTGGGACTCGAACCCACTCCAGTAACATTATTTTTGCAAAGAGATTTAACCATTTGTGTTGAACATTTTAGTTGTTATAATTGTTATTATACTTTTATTAATTTTTATGTCATGTTCATTAACTGTTTAAAAAAATACAAGGAGATTTAACCCACTCTAGTAACGCTTTAGTTGTTATAGTTGTTATAATTGTTATTACAGTTTTAGTTGTTCATTTTTATATATTGATGTACTTATTTGTTTATTACAGTTGCTGATCGAACGTGTAGAAAGCTTAGAGCAAGATGTAGTAAACCTGAAGAAAGAAGTAAATGATCTTAGAACTGAAAAATTACAAAAGAAAAATTGAATTTAACACCCGCAGATAAAATCGTCACTATATCTGATGATGATGATATGGATAAAAGAATTACCACTACATCAAGAAGTCCATATCAAAGGACTGACAAGTTAATATTTATTTACAACAATTATAACAAATTACAAGTTAATAATTATATAATCATTAATTATTTATTCTTGTAGGGTAAATCTGTCATCAACGAGGGTAATGAATTACCGAAACCAGACAAAAGATTATTTAATACACCGCCGTCAGCCCAAAAACCAATTAAAAAGGGTAGGGGCTCAACTTCTATTTCCCCTACCGTGAAAAAATATTGTAAGAAAATATTGTAAGCATCCAAACCAAGAGATCATACTATCCAAATGTATTAATTTAATCTCACTCACCAATAAAAATTAATTAAAGTTTTTAAAAATTTATAATTTTATTACTTCTTTTATAGGAGGTGAAATCATGTTTTAGACATTCTCCTATTATGGATCTGACTTGGGAAGAATCCCGCATATCTGCCTATATTTTCAATGAACAACTTGACCTAAAGTAAGCAATTATATATTTTTTTTAATTTTACGCTTATTTGTTATTAACTTACATTTTATTATATTTGAGTAGTGGGGATTTATTCATGATTGGTGATGAAACTGGTACTCGGCGTGAATTTCTTTCTCTTGCTACCGGGAGAGACATCAATGATAAAGTAAATTTCAAACCATTTAAAAATAACTTATAAAACAATATATATATATACTTATAAACTTACAAATTTTATATTGTAATAGATTTTCATACTCCTAGCCAAACTACGAATTCATATACAAAGACATGATGATTCTGCAATAACAACTTGGTACCTACCACCAACATTTTCGGTAAGTAATTTTGAACAAATAATATATTAATTAAAATAACTAAATTGATTAAAATAATTATATTGATTAAAACATTTTTTTAGGTTGAAGTCCTTCTTGGAAAATGTGAAGAAGATATCATTACATCTTACAGTAATTTTTGGATGCCTCCCTCTCATGAGCTAAAATATGTAATAATTTTATATTCTCATTTCACTAAGTTATATGTCATTTGTTAACATTTTTTAATTTATTGTAAAAGATCTATAATTTTAACATTTTTTAATTTATGGTAAAAGATCTATGTGCCGATGGTTGAAGACAATGTACACTGGTATTTAATGGTAGTGGACATTGATGACTATGTCATTTACAAACTCGACACATGGGATATGAAAACATTCAGACAAAGACGTCATTCAGATATGCTAAAAATGGTTTGCAATATTTTTATTTGTTTTGTCATTTAATCATGATTTTTTTAGTTGTACATAATTATTCATTTAATATTTACCATTTTTTAGGCTAGCATCTTCGATAGAGTTCTTAATCAACCACATTACGAGATGCAAATGAAATATTTCCCTAAGAATTTGTCTTCTTGGGAAATAAAAAATGGAGAAGGAATTCCTAACCTATGGAATAGGTAATGAATTTTACAATTGAATAATTTTTATCTATAATTGTATTACAATATGACATTTTCTAATTTATCGTAGTCGGAATTCTGCCACATGGGTTATTCAATTGCTCGAGATGGAGGATTCGTTCATGTCCACGATTATTGGGGAGGTATAAATAAATGAATAATTTTAATTTAATTGTATTATTAACAACCTCAAACTAATGATTTCTTTAATTGAAGTTACACGATGAAACGGTAAGGATGAAGACGGCTATAAAATTGGTTATGCATGACATGAACAAGATGAAGAAAGAAGTAAAGACCCAATCTACGTTGATGTGGTCAAAACTACCCTTCATCTGAATACATCATCCATTATTTTTGGTTTTTTGGAAAGTCATGTTATTATCCATGTTATGTTATGTTTTTTGAAAATCATGGTTTGTTATGTAAGTTTGTTATGTTGGAAGTTTATGGAACCTTTTTTTTTGTTTTAAGGAACATGTTACGTAAATTAATTATAATGGATAATTTAGAAATATTTTGGTAAAGTTTATATGTTATAATGTTTATATGGTTTATTATATATAAAATATGTTTTGTTTATTATTCATCAAATGATTGTTACCTAAATCATTATCAACGGATGAATGAGTACAGAAAAATTATTTGGGGATTCCACTTCATTTACCAAATGATTTTTAAATTTTAATTTCTACGCCATGACAAAAAAAAGAGAAAAAATATTACATAAAATTATACATTAGAAAATAGTACAATCATTCTTCATCGAAATCATTATCAAAAGTACGACTACAACTACCAACAACATTTGGGCAACTTGCCCTATTGTGGCCAATTTCTCGACATATACCACATTGATTACCTCGCTTGGGCCTTAAGGTAATCTCCGGTACTCTCCCTTTAGCACGCACTCGAAATGGGTCTCTTACTTAATCTACAGTGGCATTGTCAACATTTTCCATCAAACTAGAGTGTTGTTTTGATTGGAGTCTACTACATTCGTTATAAACTTTTTTCAGCATCTCTGAAAAGTCTTCCTCGGTTTCGCAAGCAATGTTACATAACACCCTACAAGAATCACTCAAAGCTCCATATCTACTGGTTTTAACTGATTCTCTGCTTAACTCGCATTGTTGAAAATTAACACCTTCAATATTTTTTGCTTTCTTTGTCCACCTTTCAAGAACCAAACAAGATGGCAATTGTGATATGTCCAATATTAGTAACACAAAAACACTATGACTGCATGACATCCCAAAATATTCTATTCGTCTACACGAGCATTTAATGTCCACATTACTACCATTATCATAATGTGATACATGCCATTTCTTGTTCGGATTATAATGCTTCCCAATCTTGTATATGACATGACTTGAGGTTTGTTGGGAAGAAATTATCCTTAATTTTGCAGCTTCCAATAAAATTTCACGGAATTCTTTGAAAACAACTCTAGTATATATCGAAGCAGCATGACCCTCTAGATTATGATAAGGAGTTTGTAACAACTCATCACCATACGAAGATTTAAAATCTTCCACCACCTCATTGTTCCTCATGTAACTTATACATCGTTGAAAGTGATGTAAAAATTCAGTAACATTATACCCAGATTCTATATACCTCCCCATTTGTGAATGTAATCCCTCGCAACATGATGTCATATGCAAACCAACATAGAACTTTCCTCGAATATATGACATAGCCCACATACTTCTGCAATCAAATATCTGAGATGCCCAAACATTATTATGAAGTCCATGCTTAGCAATAAGTTCCTCCCACATCATATTAAAATCATCAATCTCAACATCAGCATACATAACTTTCTGGAAGTCCTTATGAAAGTTATTTTTTCTTTATATTTTTCTCAGCATTGTTACATATATGCCAAGCACATAGTCTATGATGAGCTGCAGGGAAAACTCTTTTGATTGCATTCTTCTTCGACAAGTCACCATCAGTGATAACACACTTTGGATGTTTCCCATTCATTGCCTCCAAGAAATTTCCTAAAAGCCAAACGTAGGTTTACTCTGTCTCGTTAGACACAATACCAACATCAAATACTGTTGTTTGCTTGTGATGGTTCACACCAGAAAAAATGACCACTAGAAACTTGTACTTGTTTCGACCATAGGTTACATCAAAAGTTAGAACATCTCCAAAAATTTAGTTGTTAAAAATGCTGCATCCATCCGCCCAAAATAATTGTTGCAACTTACCTTCTTCATCTACACTATGTCTCTAATACATTGCAGAATCTGATTTTGATTGTTCCTTCAAGTATTGTAATGCTGATTCTGCGTCACCATTTCCTATTCTTCTTTGTCTCTCAATTTGATTATACATATCTTTCTTAGAGAATCCAATATACCGATATCCACCAGATTGACCAGCGAATGAACAAATTTTTTTGCCTTTTCCTATACCAACTTCTCTCATTGTGTTCATCTGTGCTGCATCTATTTTTGTCATACTTCGGTTTGAGGCTATCATCCAACCATAATGTTCGCCAACCAATTCATGATTATGATCATCAACAAAATAACTCACATACCAATCACATTTCTCCTTGTCAATGTGAATTTTCATTCTTGCTAAACAACTACATCTCGTTTCTTTTCTTGGAGCCTTTTTTGAACTAATTCATTTTTCTTATCCCTAAATCTCTCTCTATAACAAAAAAATGATTGCCATAAAATTTCACCATCCTTGTCCCGACAAGTATGATATTTTCTAATGTCAAATTCTTTCTTCATACCATACATCTTATAAAAATTATATGCAATATCATTGTTTAGAAACCTATATTTCTTTATTCATCTTCGTTTAATGATCTAAAATCAATTTCTTCAAAATCAAACTCATCTCCTTCATTAACATTTGCATCTTCACTAACATCAATTTCATCTACACCCTAAAATTATTAAAATACATTATTTAACCACCTAAATTATAAAAATTAACATAATGAGTATCAAGTTTTTTACCTCATAGTTTTCACCATTATTATTCATTTCATCAGCCATCTACAAAATAGTTTAAAAAAAACTAAATATCAATCATAACAATAATAATATAACAGCAATATAAATTATTTATCATAATAATAATAATAATATAATATCAATAAAAAATAATTGCATAAGCATAAAACTAACCTCAATAAAACTAACCTCCGTATAAATTTTTAATCTGTGCCAAAAACCTACACCAACGAACTTATATATACTAAAATCAACTTGTTATATGTAACCATCATGCAAAGTGACTTCTATACAATTTTTACTTTTGTACAGAAGTTGGTTTCCCAGCCAAAAAACCTCCTTTTGCCAAACAAACTTCTATACAAAAGTCGGTTTCCCCACCACAACATCCAAACTGAATCTACACCCCAAAACCGACTTTTAAACGGTTTCCTCCAGTTCCAGATTACCGCATATTCTTATCTAACAGTTATAAAAAAGTTCGCACCGAAACGAACCAAAACAAAGTTCGCATGATAGTTTTCACCTTTTATGTGTATCATGCTATCATAAAGTTGTACTTCAACTTGTTGCAAATTTTCTGTTTCTAGCATATCTCACATCAATTAGACAAAGACTAGGGATAAAGTTGTCATTTTGATATTTTTATTTTATTAATCTCATTTCAATCCGAATCACTGATTGTGATATTTCATTGAATCAAAGGTCAAGATTGTAGCAACATCATCATCACTGTAGAAAAGAACTCGTCGCTAATAATCATTGAAGATATACAAATAAGTTGAAGAGAAAAAAGTTACCTTAAAAAACGAAGGAAAGTTGAGGAAGATGAGAAGAAGGCCTGGAATTGGAGGGTTGCAAACAGCAGCAGCAGCAAGAGATCAATTTCGTTTATTGGGTGAGAATGTAGCCAAAATCAGAACCGATCTTATGAAGGAACAACTTGCCACGTTTCGATCCCAGCTTGAAGATTTTGCAAGAAAACATAAGGTTTTATATATTTCTTAACCCTTTTCTTCAATAATTCTAAGAAAAATATTGGGTTTTCAAAGGTTCATTTTTTAAACCCAAAATCAGATTTTTCAAAGTTACCCTTTTGCCGGGATTCTGATAAACATTTGGGACTGTTTGTCTATTCTTAAAATGTGATTTTCTTCAGAAGCTGAAAAATAATTCACCCTTTTCCAGCTTCTGTTTTTTTTTTTATTTGTAAAAAGCTGGATCAAACAAATAAGCAAGTTTACAAAGGGACTTTTTATATTATAATAATCACTTGATGTTTTTGTGTGTGGAAAAATCGTAAATAAGCATGCCTTTAATGTGTTTGAGGTTAATTGCAGTAGCAATGGTTTAAATGTTGTAGTTTATATGGATTGAGAATGAGATTCTACAATAATGGGATAGGATGAACTTGATGTGTTTTAGCTATGATGCTGATGATGTGGCTCAAAAGTTATTGTAGTCAAGTTTAGTCTGTTAGGAGTGTTCTTCTAACAGACATGGTTGATTAAAAATTGTAGCCTAGTGCACGAGACTCTTATTTAGTGGGTGGGGTCTGGAGACGGCAAATATACGCAGTCTTACCCTTGCAAGCTAAGAATCTATTTTCACAGGATTTGAACTCATGACCTCTCCGGGTCACAAGGCAAGCAACTTAAATGGTTGACTAAGTAGTAAAAATTTGCATTATTCATGTCTATCTGTTATGCTTTTGAAGCAATCTACTTTTAGTCATAAAATTTTACATAACTCGTGATTAAATTAAATCATCCTAATGGCTAATATCTTTTGTTCAGAATGACATCCGTAAGAACCCAGCATTCAGATCGCAGTTTCATGAGATGTGTGCTAAAGTTGGAGTGGATCCCTTGGCCTCAAATAAGGGTTTCTGGGCAGAGCTGTTGGGAATTGGTGACTTCTATTATGAACTCGGTCGGTAATATCTTTCTTAACGTTGTTTGCTCTCACAAATGAATAAGTCTCTTATTCATGTATGGATTTGCTAGGTACAAATATTAATATGCAATAATAACTGATTTGGAATATCAGAGTATAAAATATAGGATAAGACGAGTAACTATAGAGTTTGTTGTGTCTGAACTATATGTGATATTCTTAGAATCTGGACAGTAGGAATATGCTTTGGATTTAGTATTGCAGATTTTATTGTTGTAAATAAGAATACAAATTCTTATAAATTAGGGTGACAGAAGTTTTGAATGGTTATTATCTTTTGTTTAGAATGACATCAGCAAGCACTCTGCATTCAAATTGCAGTTTCATGATATGTGTGCTAAAGTTAGAGTGGACCCCTTGGTCTCAAATAAGGGTTTGTGGGCAGAGCTGTTGGGAATTGGTGACTTCTATTATGAACTCGGATGTCATTTGGAACAGAAGGAATAGTAGAATTTGTACTATACTTCATGGATTCACTTTTAGCAAGAAAACATTAGCATCGGGATGTTTTTTAAAGTATTAGGGGAACATTGGATAAAGGCCATAGTTATTTGCGTAAGTATGCACATGGTCATCATGCAATTTAATTAATCTCAACCAGTGTTTTAAATTGTTGTTACGGTCACGATTGCGGTTACTACAATTGCAAACAATGATCTCAAATATATTAAGCATTTGTCCCCCTCTATCACCAAGTTCAAATAATGCCTAACTACAGATCCAAAACAGTACAATCTCTGTCCTACCAGAAGGAGTTCAGCTCTTGTATCCTTTATTCAATTAACAAATCTTCTATTTGTGGTTGTTGCATATACTGTTCCACCTTATGTTTATTATGAATAATATCTTCAGAAGCTATAGATTGACATGTGATTGCTCTTTTAGTATATCATTCTCTGATCATGTCTCTCTATTTAAGTTGTAGGGTATCGAAGATGGCTTAATATTATGAATGTAACATAGTAATCTTTCTTTAGCATTTTTTTCACACTGTTATAAGAAAACAACTTCCAAAATGCAATAACTAACCCAAGCCTATTAAAAATGAGTCCATGGGCCTTGCAAATACAACACTGAAACATTTAATTAACATAAATATGGCCTCAAATACTGCCCACAAACAGAAGTACAGAAGCTAAAAAAGACTAACCAAATAACTTGAAATTATAAGGAAACCCCCACCATTAACTGTTTTGGTATTTGTGCTCCTACATCATTTCCAGAAATAGATATCAAAACAACTTTGATTTGCATAAAATCAGAGATTACGGTTAAGATTAAAGTAGTCTTCTTAACCTTATGAAGAACCTCTACATCTGTTAAATTATTAAGTTGGTATTCTAATTCTATTTACAAAAGGAATCATAATTATCAAAACTTTGTATTGTATTCTTAACTCTGTTTTTATCCTGTAAGTTAAGATGTTCCATATGAATATGGCCTCTTTGTGGTTTCATTCACCTTATATTTCAATTTGGCTGTCAATCTGTTTTTCTTTTTCTAATTTAATAAATCATATTTATCTTTTAAATAAATACAATCTGTTTAATCTCATTATTTTCTTAATATGTATGCTAAGATGATCTAATTGGCTAGACAGGAGTTCAAATAGTGGATATTTGCTTGGCCACTAGATCTCTGAATGGAGGACTGATAAACCTACAGGAACTCTGTTATCTCCTTCGTCAAAGACGAAAAAGTGATCGTGGAGTTGTTTCCGAGGATGATTGCCTACGTGCTATTAGTAAGCTGAAGGTATTGTTCTTTAGGTTGCATGCTAACTAGATAATGATTACTACATTTTATGATTCTGGTATAGGTAAAATGTGCTTTACATTAGAAATCTTATATAAAGGCCAATTAAAAGCAATCATGTTTATGGCTTCTATAATCTCATTGTCCAATCCTATCAACAATTTGTCTGTTTATAACTTTATATCTTCAACATTAACTAATCCTACTTTGATTTCAAGTTTACTTTTGAATTGTAGGGTCAAACTTCATTAGCTTATGTTTTCTGGATGTATAGCTAGGAATTCCAAGGACAAATTTTTTCATCAATCTCTGATAATTATAGACTTATAGATCTTTATGATTCTAAAAGACTAGAAGATACTGGATTCTTAAGTGACGATATTGTTGACATTTGAATAATAAAAAACTAATGACCTAGAATTTTCCAAATAGAAAATAATACATGGATGAATTAAATAAGTTACATACAGTGCACTCAACTTGCATGTGCCGTTTGGAAGGTCATGTTGATTGCATGAGTGGTGTAAATGGTGTGCTTGCCCTTTTATCTTTCTGAATCATACACCTCCGTTTGTCCAATTGCAGAGAGATTTGTTGCATGCATGTTGATTCTTTGATATTTCTTCTTACAAACCTGTCACAAAATTTCAGGCGCTGGGTAATGGTTTTGAAGTTATTTCTGTTGGAAAGAAAAAACTTGTTCGTTCAGTTCCAACTGAGTTGAACAAAGACCACAATGAAATTTTAGAACTTGCCCAGGTAAAAATCATTTCTCTTTTTTTGTTGTCATGGGCTTATGAGCTCACATGAGTCATGGGTTTGTGGGTGAAATCTTTAAGACTAAAGAGTCATGAGAAGGACTGAGGTGCTGACATTTTTTAGGCTCGGGGCGAAATAAAAGTGAGGCCCTAGAAAATATTCAATGAAAAAGATAGGGTATTTACATCCAATCTCCATAACAGCAGCAACAATTAGTTGCATAACAAAATTAGACATGAAGCAAAATTGGGTCATCATTTTTCATGGTCTTCCCAGTCATCGCCCCCTATGCCCCTACCTGTAGTACCGGGGCGGGGCTGCTTATGGGCTTGCAATGTGATTGCTTGATGAGGATAAATGCGAGAAATTGAGAAATATATTGAAATGAATGGTACAGAACTTGGTGGTTGTTGTCTCTTTATATATTACTAGACAAACTTAGGGACTTCATTTTTAGTGTACGCTGTAATGGTTGTCATTTTTTAAGGTTTATCACGTCTTTAATTTGAACCATTTCGCTTTTGATATTGTCATCTTCGTAATGAACATTTATAAACTAGTAATGCGCAGAAGTGTGAAATTTGTAGTTTGAGCCCTGGAAGCTTCATCCATGGTGCAGGTTAATTTGATTGACATTAGTCAGAACTTGGATTCCTTGTTGGGAACTGGGGAGTATGAAATATTTGCCCTGTTCCTTATCCAGTGCAGCAACTAGGAAGAGGCTGTGCATTCAGTTTGGCATTTGCCAAAGATTAATGTGTTTTGACATTTTTATTGCACTTCCTATCATACAGACTCAAGGCTTTGTCACTGTTGATGAAGTAGAGAGGCGGCTCTCTTGGACTGCGGGTCGTGCCATTGATGCCCTTGATACATTACTGGACGTAAGATAACTCGTCATTTTAAAAAAATCACTCTTTCTCATCCGATTAATATATCAAACCCGAATTTAATCGAAAAATGTGATATTGCATGCTCGTGCAGGAAGGACTTGCAATGATTGATGATGGCCATAGAGATGGTAAACGACGGTACTGGTTTCCCTGTGTATCTCCCATCTCATCTTCAATAGGCGTCGATTCCTAATAAATATTGCTTCATCCTCTACAAGTACTGCTGGCTTATATAAGGTGGATGTTGTTTTTCCATTCATGAGTTTTATCAGTAATATGTTTGTCTGGATTTTGTTCAACTTTTTTCCTTTTGTTCTTTTTCCTCATTCAAAACATGGAAGCATGCATCATGTACATAACTACATAGTACCAACATAAGTTGTTCTTTTTTCTTGAACAATTATTGGAAGATTGTGTCATGTCTGATATGAACAGTCAATAGGGTATGAGCAAATTTTAAAGGATGAAATTAAATAAATAATACTTTGAGGTTTATGAAAATGACAAACCCATTTTCATCTAAAAAAATCTAATGTTGGTTTAGAAGAAAAAATAGAATGCCTTTGGGTTGAGCATGAAAACACCCACCCAAGATGAGAAACTGAGACATATAAAACCCAAATTTTTCCCTTCATTCCTAGTTAATCTCTCCTTGTGATTTTGTTATTGAGAGTCTAAGCAAGTGAAACCAATTTAGAGTCAAAATAAGAGCCTTTCATTCCATTATGTGGCTGCAAGCATGTCTCTCTTTTTTATGCAGGAAAGAAATAAATGGGATATGAGAATCTCTTCATTATTGCAAAGGTCAAAACTTTCCCCAGGTTTGATTAATTTTTCACCATTAAATTTGCAGAGTAATGTTATATTCTCCTACAGTCCTACTAAATCTTTCTACTAATCCTCCTACCCACAAAAAGATTACCTATGTCACTTGTAGGAGGATATATCATTTTCTAAATTTGCAAATGAACGTAACAAAGCTCAATTGGCTCTGTCTAGTCACTGAAAAAACCTTCATTTGTGGAGGGGATAAGGTGGGAGTGGACATTACCAAACTGAATGGTAGTATTAGAACAAAACCCTATCCTCAGCTTTTGAGAACATTGGTGAACCAAACCAAACAATAGCCAGACACCAAGAGCAACTACAGCCAATCTCATTCTCATAAATGGTGGAATTCCTACAACTATCTTATATTGTCGCCTTTTGTCATGAGAGAAAAGATGTAAAACAATATGTTAATATTTAAACTCAAGCCGATCATGACTGAGTCAGACCAATTGTTTAATGAATCACTGGTTGAATTGGTAAGTTATTAGTTGGACCGATTAACTTGGTTTTTTGTTAATAAATTCACAGTAATATTAATAGCTAATATTACATTATAAAAAAATACTCATCACATAACTAATATTGCATATAACCATATTGGGACACTAAACTAGCATTTCAATGTCAACTAATATAATAAATATAAAATAATGTGAAGCTTCTTCCAAGGAAACAAAAGTTGCATCATTTATTAGCAAGATAAATCAAAAGAATATATTTTCACTTTTATTTGCATTTTTCATGATGTTATCTAGTGCATCACTTAGATGTAATGCAACAATTAATATTAACATCAAGTGATACCATATATCAATAAATAATCATATTCATAACATAATAAAGGTAATGCCAATATCACCAAAAATTGGTTCAACGATCATATTAATAAGATCATTATACAATATATCAATCTCCTAAATAGTAGTTAAGAAAGTTGATGACTCCTCCATTATCCAATTAGAATGGTCATTGGGTACTTCGAAATTGATGGGTTCATGCTATGATGTCTCAACCGATTCCTAAGTTTATCAATTTCCCCACATATGAAAATATTAAATTCCAAAACATTTATTTACATATAAAAACAAGCAAGCAATTAAGAATTAACATTATTGTACCTTTGTTGCAGCTTTGTAAAGAACATAGACAATAATATTTAGCTTTTGATGTCTAATCTATTTCTTTTCTTTGAGTAAATGTGCTTAAATACAATTCAACTTCGTTCATAACTCGAAGCACTGTAAGTTTTAATTAAAGTATGATTGTCAACTTTTGTAAATTCGATGCACTGCATCTATAAGATTGTCACCATTTATCTAAAATAACAAATGTGGTGAGCTTAATGAATATACATATTGAATTAAAATTCTAGAATAAAATCACTAATTTTGCCTAGCTTCAAATAATTCTTTCTCGAATAGCAATTTGTTTCCAAAATCTAACTCAAAGTCTTAAGATTCGCAATTTGTGTTCAAAATCTAACTGGAAGTCTTTGGATATACTCATCTCCCTTATCAACTTAAATTCAAATCGACAAGCTGGATTTAACCGATAACCCGCAATATGAATATTCTTATGAATATGAGAATCCTGACAATTATCTATGATGTTTAAGTAAAACTTCACTTTCTTCTTGTTTTTAGAATCTTTTCAATATCTCCTCTTTAGCTTTATAAAAAGTTTGGTGAAGAAAAATGGAACTTTTAACATCGTTGTCAACAACATGTTACAAACAAACAATTGGCTTACTCAGTTTCACAATATCTAACATTTCTTCCAAAACCCAGAATCTAGGATTTTCTCCATAATACTTTTTGTCTTGGTTTCATTGCCATAAGTTGAGGTTGTGTAAGATATTTCCAAAATATCTGAATTAACATAATAAATATATATGTATTTTATGGCCATCATTAAATTGCCTACAAAATGAAAAGTTGCATCTGGTGGGAATCAAACCGTGTGCACTGCGGTTTGTATCAAACTTTATTACCACTAGGCCATCATGCTGCTTCACTCTAATGGTGAATGGTTATTATACATAACCTTTTGGCTAAACTGATGCAAAAACCCGAAGGTATTTCATTTCACCAAGCGGCGTAAATGTCTCTATAAATATAGATATTTATAGGCTGAATGAAATATAATAAAAACGAAAATTCAAAGTATAGAAATCATCCTTCATTTCTCTAATGCATGAGAGAAGTGTAGGAACCATAAACTTGTAAACTACTATCGAAAGATACGCTTGTTGTGCTTGTGCAAATCCCATCAAGGTTTTCCAAAGTATCCTGAAGGGGATTCGTTGTTCATCCCATTTGCATCTAATATACTTAAATTGGTGGGGGCGAATCGAACCTAAAGGTTAGTGTGGTAACACACGCTTTGGAGGTTTTACGTGCATATCAACTATTTCTTTGTCCAAGTGGTGTAGCTTACTCCCCAACAAAACAAGATTTCCAACGGGTTGAACATTCCTTAGATGTTACCAGGGCTCTTACTACATATTTTTTAGCCAAAATACTCAATAATGCAACAAAATTAGTGGCAAAGCGAGTTGGGACCAAGGATATTTTCAACATTTATATGTTTTCTCAACAAATACAATAATTATTGATGTATTTAGTAATATTAGAAGCTTGTGACATAGCTTTTAACTTCTTCTAGATTACATATTCCCTACAACATAAAATTAACTCAACGAGCGACATAAGAACAAAATAACATCAGAAACCCAACTTCTAATAACCTGCCAACAACAATATAGTTTGTAGCATTATATGTCACAATGTCAACCACGTTTCAAGGCCAACAAATAAAATTACTTTCCTAAAAAGGTTATAAAGCAAGTCTATAGTTTTAGAATAGTTAAAAAAATCTACGTATTTTAGAAAATAGTACCTTTAGGACAATAAACCAAAAAAATTAATGAAGGTTCTTCTACATATTGTGATAGCTCTCTACAAGTTTCTTTGTATCATCAAGCCACTTATTAAATAAGTAGTTGTGAACTATATAAAAATTAGGAGCCTATGGCATAAATAACATTAATCATAGGTTGACAATATGCAAAACTAACTACATTATATGACACAGATGCATCTTTCATTTATAACTTTTTTACTTTGCAACACACTCTTTACAAAGTAACCTTCTTCTCCTTCCTTTCTTCCTTCTTTACAAGCTTATTATCATGGTAGGAAATCTCATGGGGGGATGAGTCTAATGACATCAGTGTTGAGATGTTGTCCAACCCTCCTCCTTCCTTCTTCTCTATGTCCTCTCAGCATCGTCAGCAAAGGGGATCCTTCTCTCTTGCTCGTCGTGGTTCGAGGAGTGGGATTGTTGGGAAATAATCTAAGGAGTTCCTAATGTCTCTAGTTAGCTCCAAGCCTAATAGGGAAGAGAAGAAGACCAGAATGCTGGATGAGGAGTTGATGTCCTCTAAATCTGATGATTCTTCTGGTGGCAGGTCTACAATATCATGCTGCTACACTCATGAAGGACCATATTGCCCCTATCACTGGGTGGAACGGGAAATGTTGGGGACGACAAGTTCTTTTCCACTCAGGGTGTGTCCCCGGATGGATGAGTTATTTGAAAACTTATCATTGTTCACCAAATGGCAAATGAGAAGGCTTACTTCAATCGCGAGGCTAAGTGTAGAGATCTTCACTCCTTCTTCATGTATGAATTTTACTTCAAGAAGTTTGGCTTAGTGCAGGGATCCTCACTCCTTCATGTGTGAAGTTTACCTCAGGAAGTTTACTTAGGCCAAAAGAGGTAAAATGGTCCGTCAAAGAGACATTTGTTAGCCAGGTAATCACGCACCCTGAAATGATTAGTTCCATATTCATAAGTGAGAGTCAGACAATACCTTGGTTATACCAAAAATTTAATGTTAATGTTGTTTCCATTAGTTAATGTCCTCATCATGATAGAGGAGATAAAAAGAAAGCCTCATAATGTATGTAGCTGCATCTTGAAATCACATATGTCAAAGTTAACTTTCTATGATCACCTTTAAGCCAAAAGTAACTAGAAGCAATGGTATTAGTGATTCAAATTGTAGACTGCATTACGTGATGTAGCCACAATTTGTGGTTGTGGTGACCTTCGCTGCCGAATCATTTTGATGTAGTGACATCGGGCCGCAGTGCAACCACTTAGACAGCATTTGGGCCACATCAGGATGTATCAGACCAAATCAAATTCAGAACTATTTTTTTAATCACAAAATAATTCATACCGCAACGGCTACAATCCATATAGCATGACCATAATTTAAAACACTTGATGGTATACTTCCCACCGGCAGAAATCTTCTACTTCAACTTTACTTCCTTAATACCTCGACTTCCATAGTCCATACTTTTTGTATTGGCATATATTTTTCCAGCTAATCAGATATGACTCCACCTTCCTCAATGCATAACTCTCTCTAATAACTTCACATAAGAGTTTGCTCCCTACAGCTTAAACATTCTAAGTATGCTTGACGATGTTACCATGAGCCTATCTCTCCAAACTTGTAGTGCAGCTTCCCGTACCGCCATCTAATGGAACATGTCGCCGAACCATCAATTGCTAGGAAGTCTTTATTGTAAGAATGAGATTGCAACTAAGAGGGGGGTGAATTAGTTGTTGCAATAAGTATGGCCAATTTTTCTGGAATATCAAAGTTAATGTGCAGCGGAAATATTATGCAGAAAAATATTGACTAGGAAGGATATAATATTAACAAAGAGAATGGAAAGAGAGTACACAGGTGTTTTATACTGGTTCACCTTCTTGTCCACCGAAGGCTACGTCCAGTACTCTTGACGCGCAAGAGATTCCTTTATTAAATATAATTAGTTGCAATTACAATTATCTCACCCCGAGATCTCCTTGTACCTTACACACTCACTTATATCTAATCCCTTGGAAAACTCTATTCCAAGTCACACCCTTGGTAAACAATATACCAAGTTACACCCTTGGTAAACACTATACCAAGTCACTCAACCCCTTTCTCTTCACACCCTTGTGAAGGAAAGTAAACTTTGCAAAAGTGAAGAATGTACAATTTGGCTTGGATTGCCTTACAAGTGTATATGACAATTTCTAGAACTTGCAATCCAATAACAACTCTTTATACTTTAGATAATAATGTTCTTTAACAATATGAAAAACACTTAGAAGCAACTTCAAAATAACTTTGAAAGTTTAGGAGTAGGTTGCTTGAAAAATGTAAGAAAAATCAGAAAGTGTGAGAGCTTTTTAATGAGAGTTTGTAATCTGAGTTGTGTGTTGTATATTGTATGTTGTGAGAGTATTTCAATGCCTTTATATAGGCTTCTAATCAACCATAATACCCCTAGGTATGAGTAGGTTTCGTTTAGAATAAAAACCAATCAGTTTGGAGTGAAACCCTTTCACTTGAAATCTGAAAATTAATACAACAACTCTCAACAACTCTCAGTAATCGATTACTGCAAGTGGGTAATCAATTACCCAACAATCCTGTTAACAATTTTTTGAAATTTCACACAGTGTAATCGATTACTGGATTTGAGTAATCAATTACTCAATGACACTGTTTGACAGCTTTGTGAATTTGCCTTAGTGTAATCGATTACACTACTTTGAGTAATCGATTACCCTGTTTTCTAAAAATGGTAATTTGTTACTCCAAAGTCAGTAATGGATTACTCATAGCTGTTAGGGGTTTGAAAACTTTTTTGTCACTCATGTAACTTGTTACTCAAGTATGGTAACCCGTTACATGTTGTTTTTGAAAATTATTTTTATTCACACTTAGATTTTCCAGATTTTCTTGAAAACAATTTTGAGAATTATTGACTAAGTAAATAGATGAGTTGTAAGGATAGAAGTACCTAAGACTTAGACTCTAAATCTTGAAGCTTTGTCTTTGATAGTCTTTTTAGGTCTTCTTTTTTTCTTCTTTTTGTGATATTGGTGTCTTCATCAAAATAGTGTCATGGTCAGGAGCAAGATCTTCTTCACAATCTCCCCCTTTTTGATGATGACAAACCAATGTCTTCTTGAAAGTGTAGTTTTCTGAGAGTAGCGTACTTGATGATATATCTTGACTTGTCTTGAGTATGCTCCCCCTATATGTATGCATGTATGCTCCCCCTTTCTTTTGGAGTTATGTGCCTGAAAGAATATTACAGAAAATACACTACTCCCAACTTTTCTCCCCCTTTTGACTTCATCAAAAAGAAGAAAAGCCAAGAATCTAGCAAAAGAGACATTTGTAGAGCATAGCATGCAATATTTCATAGTATATGAAAGTTCAAGTAATATAAACAGAATATAATAACACCATGTATGAAACATAAATCAAAACTTTGCATAAAAACCATAATAAAGATGTTCATACACGAAATCAAAAAAATAAAATACATAATTCGTGTTGTATTGGAAATTTTGGGGGTTTTTGATTGATGCCACAAATCACAAAATAGAAGGTGTAGAAATGTTTTAAAACAAGAATGTGATGTGATTTGCAACAAAAATCAATCAAAACGGAGCTAAACTGAAGTTTTTAGGATTGAGATAGGTTAGAGAGGGAGGAACTCGTGTTACAGGAGAAAGAAAATGAAGGGTTTTCTGAAAAAGTGCAGCAGTTCATATATAAACTGCTCAGAGTAATCGATTACACAAAGTGAGTAATCGAATACTCACCTTCGAATTTTCAAAATTTTACAACAGTAGCACAGAGTAATCGATTACTTGTTTACAGTAATCGATTACGGTAACACCCTGTCTTCCCACTGATGCTAAAATTCATTTTTGACTCTAGAAACTTGAAAATTAAAGCATAATACACACAATTTAAGATCAAGTAGGCATTGGATATAAACAATGAAGCATACACATAAACATTTAAACATGTTAGGACAAGTAAGCTTCATCGAGAATGCCTAATTCTCGTCTAATTTTATAGAAAGGTTCTTTTGCTAATGGTTTAGTGAATATGTCCGCTAGTTGGTTATGAGTATCAATGAACTCTACCAACACATCATTCTTTTGGACATGGTCCCTAAGGAAATGATGCCTTATATCAATGTGTTTGGTTCTTGAGTGCATAATCATATTTTTGGTGAGATTAATAGCACTTGTATTGTCACATTTTAAGGATGTGCAGCCTAGGTTTAAGCCATAATCTCGTAATTGTTGTTTGAGCCACAACACTTGTGCACAACAACTACAGGCAGCAATATATTCCGCTTCAACGGTGCTTAGGGCAACACAAGCTTGTTTCTTGCAAGACCAAGAAACTAAAGCATTCCCTAGAATGTGGCAAATACCACTTGTACTCTTTCTCTTAGACTTGCATCCTGCAAAGTCTGAATCCGAGAAGCCAACCAATTCGCATACGCTTCTCTTGGGATACCATAGTCCAACATCGGTTGTGCCTTTGAGATACTTCATGATTCTCTTAACAGTAACTAAATGTGACTATTTGGGTTTAGATTGATATCGCGCACATAGACATACACTAAACATAATATCTGGTCTACTGGAAGTAAGATATAAAAGAGAACCGATCATACCTCGATACTTAGATATTTCAATACATTTCCCAGTATCATCAGCATCGATATATGTACTTGATCCCATAGGAGTAGCGATCGGCTTGCAGTCATCCATCTCAAAAAATTTCAACAAGTCTTTGCAATATTTGGACTGACTTACAAAGATTCCATCGCTAAGTTGCTTAATTTGGAGTCCAAGAAAGTAGTTTAACTTTCACATCATAGACATCTCAAATTCTCCTTGCATCATATTTCCAAATTCACTACACAAACTATCGTTAGTAGAAACAAAAATAATATCATCAACATAGATTTGAACAAGTATGATGATATATTTTCTTAATAAAAAGTGTAGTATCGACCTTGCCTTTTGTAAAACCTTTTTCTGTTAGAAAGTTAGTTAGACGGTCATACCAGGCACGTGGAGCTTGCTTTAAGCCATAGAGGGCTTTCTTTAACTTGTAAACGTGAGAGGGATGTTTGTAGTCCTCAAAACCAGGAGGTTGTTCTAAAAATACTTCCTCTTGTATATACCCATTAAGGAATGCACTATTTACGTCCATTTGGTAAAGCTGAAAATTTAAGGACCATGCATATGCAAGTAGCAGTCTAATCACTTCAAGTCTAGCAACAAGAGTGAAGGTTTCATCAAAGTCTATACCTTACTCCTGGTTGTATCCTTGGGCTACTAGTCTAGCCTTATTTCTAATGATTATACCATTTTCATCTGATTTATTACGGAACACCCAGCGAGTTCCTATTACATGCCTATTCTTAGGTCTAGGAACAAGTTCCCAAACTTCGTTTCTCTCAAACTGGTTAAGTTCTTCTTGCATAGCAAGAATCCAGTGTTCATCATCGATTGCTTCATCAATCTTAGATGGTTCTATTTGAGAGACGAATGCCATGTTAAGACATGCATTTTCTAGCATTAAGCGGGTGGTAACACTTTTGCTAATATTGCTAATAATGTTGTCTATAAGATGATCTCGATGAGTTTTCCACTCTTTAGGTAAATCAGAGTGAATATGCTCTTCTTGAATGGAAGGATTATCATCCACTTCCACATGCTCTATATTAGGTGTAGTTTCAATAATAGCATTTTCATTAAAAGTAGGATTAGGCAAATCTTCTTCATCAATAGTTAACCTTTCCTTGATTAGAGGATTGGTTTCATCAAAGGAGACATGGACAAATTCTTCCATTGCTAGAGTTATTTTGTTAAAGACTCTATAAGCTTTACTCGTGAGAGAATAGTCTAGGAAGATTCCTTCATCTGCCTTTCCATCAAACTTGCCTAAGTTTTCTTTGCCATTATTCAAGATGAAACATTTACATCCAAATACATGCAAGTGTGAAATGTTTGGTTTTATTCCTTTGAAGAGTTCATAGGGGGTTTTCTTTAGAATAGGTCTTATTAGAACTCTATTTGAAACATAACAAGCGGTGCTTACCGCATCAGCCCAAAAGTACTTTGGGAGGTTAGTTTCATTCAACATTGTTCTAGCAAGTTCTTCCAAAGACCGATTCTTTCTCTCTACAACACCATTTTGTTGTGGTGTTCTAGGAGCAGAAAATTTGTAATTTATCCCAAGATCATAACAAAATTCCTCAAAAGAAGCATTTTGAAATTCTCCCCCATGATCATTTCTTATAGTAGCGATTTTAAGTGACTTTTCATTTTGGACTCTTTTAGCATAAGTGCTAAAGGCTTTGAATGTCTCATTCTTATGTACTAAGAATTGAGTCCAAGTGTAGCGTGAAAAATCATCTACTATAACAAGAGCATAGTAGTTACCACCAAGACTTTTTTCCCTTGAGGGGCCAAATAAGTCCATGTGTAGTAACTGCAATGGTCTATCCGAAGAAACCATATTCTTTGGCTTGAAAGAGGTTTTTGTTTGTTTACCCATTTGACATGAACCACATAGTTTATCTTTAACAAACTTCATCTTGGGTAAACCAACAACCAAAACTTTCTTGATTAGCTTACTTAAATGGTTCATATGTATATGAGCAATTCTCCTATGCCAAAGCCATGCATCATAAATGTCATTTACAACTAAACATGTTATAGGAAGAGATGAATCTATATCTATCATGTAAATGTTATTAATTCTCTTACCAACAAGTTTAGAGTTTAGAAATCGCTTACTTTCAATGATGCACTTATCTGGGTAGAATGATACATGGAAGCCCTTGTCACAAAGTTGACTTTGTAAAGACCCAATTTCTACCCTTGAATTTTTTTTCTTTATTTTACTCATTTCATGCATACATTCATCATCTTACTCTAATCCCCCATTGATTATTCCATAGAACCACTTTTTAACATGTTATGTTACCATGCACTTCATATTGCAGAAAAACATAATTCATTCAATTAGTACTTAGTAACTATCACATACAACTAGTTATGGTTTTCCAAGAATCACTATGCCAATAACTACACATATCCAGTGTTACCATAGTCAGAATTACATTCATCCCATAATAGTGTCTAGTCAACTACAATACAAAATGTAGATAAAGAAATCCAAGTAAAGAAACGCATAAATTCCTAAGTGAGCCTTCACCTTAATGCAAACTAGATCTTAAATCCTCACTAAGATACTCAACAAGTATCTTTCACATCAACAATTATCACATTGTTACGCATAACACGATTTGCTGACTGCATGTCCATCGCCAAGATTAACTCCAGATGGAACATCATTAAGCGTATCAGAACTAGGGTAAAGGTTCCACCATTTACCTCATCCATACATTGAGACACTAATATCGATACCCACCACCGTTACACTGGGTGGGGTGGATACAACCAAGTCGAAAGCCACGACTCTGTGTACAATTTCAGTCGGTTCACACATTCAACAAATACGAGGAGTGTGTCGCTCCCGAATCAAACAACACTAAAAGAGGAATACATGCCGCCATGCATTTACCTTTAACCGGATCATCAACGTCGGATGTCCCTACGCCACTCGGGGTAGCCACTCGGCCATGGTCCCTTGCCCTCTCAGTATGAATGACATTAAGTCTCCGATCTAGCTTGGGACAAAACCTTTTAATGTGCCCCAACTCCTTGCAGTGGAAACATCCATTTCCCGATCCCGGGCGTGTGCTCCCATAATGGAGTCTGCCACATTTGTTGCACATGGGAGTATAAACCCCTCTGGTAGGAACGGTAGGTGGTCTCGACCCTTGGAAATTTCTATCACGATGTCCAGTAGGTGCCGCATAAGGTTTTCGATCATCTTCCACTCTCTCTTTGCCTCTCCCCTGCAAATGGTTGCGTTGGGGTCCAGAGTTCCGGGGGAAAATTGATTTGGGTGTCGCCACCTCATCCGCCTTCAGGTTATCCTCGTACATCCTGTACTTGTTGACCAAGGTAGCAAAATCAGCAATCTCTTGATGTCCGAACATCCTTTTCAGCTTGGGCCTTAAGCCCGATTCAAATTTAGAGCACTTGGACTGTCCGTCCACTTCCAACTCAGAGTAGGGACAAAATCGGGTCAATTCCTCGAATTTTGCCGCATATTCCTCATCAGATCAGCAAGGAAGTATTTATGAAGGAATTTCGCCTTTAATGTACCCAAGGCAATCAGTTGTCCCTCCACCTCCATTTGGCGTCGAGTAAACTCCCACCAGTTCTCGGACTCCTTCACTAGCATATAAGTGACATAGGCCAGCTTCTGAGTCTCCGAACAGTTCATGGCCTGGAAGATCTGCTCCATTCTCTGAATCCACTCAATAGCAACATCAGGAGCAAATCCCCAATGGAACTGGCTGGGGTTCCTCCTGCAAAACTCATCCAGACCTCGGTACTCTGCCGGTCCGGGAGGAACTAGGGGTTGCGAACTCGGACTCGGTGCAGGCTTCTGATTTAGATTATGCAAGCTCTTGTTCATCTATTGTAGTGCAGCCATCATCTGAGCCAACAAATCATTTGGAGCGTTCTGACTCGTTCATCTTCCTCTTCCTCTTCCCGCCATGTCTTAACCTGCGCTCATTGATAGTCAGCACACAAATTTAACTCACATAAGTCAGGTTATCACATAGTCTCATAGCACATTACATGTCACTACACCAAGGCTACATGCTTTAAGCATTCAATTCATACCATCTCAACTTAGTCAAATCATAAACATGTTACAAAGAAGCAAGTAAGGCCATACCCTAGGCCGCAGAATTAACTATGCTCTGATACCATATTGTAAATGTAACACCCCAAATTTTAAGTCTTTAAAATTATAGTATCAGTCCTCAGATCCTCGCTTGAGCGAGAGATTCTCGCCTGAGCGAGAAAGGATCACTTGGGAGGGTGAAATCTTGGACTATACTGGAAGATTCTCGCCTGAGCGAGAGTTGCCTCGCCTGGGCGAGAAATGGCAAACTGGGGTTGTTGACACTGTGAGATTCTCGCTTGAGTGAGAATACCTCGCTTGAGCGAGAGGGAACCTGTTGACACTGTGAGATTCTCGCTTGAGCAAGAATCCCTCGCTTGAGCGAGAGGGTCAGAGTTGAGTTTTTAAAATGGACGGGATTTTCTCGCTCGAGCGAGAGAAAGCTCGCTTAAGCGAGAACCCAACGAGAACATTAAATGGGGGAAAACCCCAAACACATTTTAGGTTAAGAATTGAAGAGAGGCGAGAGAAGAGAGCATTCCCAAGGTCTAGGAGCTTTAATTCTTATTCAAGAGCTTGAGAAGAGGTAAAACTCTTTATCCTAACTCTTTTCTTCCCTTGATAACCCATTTTTAGTATTATGGATCTCTTCTCAAAATGTGTAAAACCATGAAAACTCTCTCTTTCGAGTTATGGTTCATTTTATGTCGTTTGTACCTCGTAAACTCTTGGTTTTGAGTTAGTATTCCAAGAATGGGAAGGGGTTTGTGGGTTGGCTCATGGAAACCCAAAACCCTAGAGAGAGAAAATGAGGTTAGAGAGGAAAGATGGGTGAAATGCTAGAGGTAGAAGATGAGTTGCTTTACAATGTTAAAATATGAGATGATATGTATGGGTTAGATGGTTGAAAACTCTTAATGAAAGTAGTATAGGACTATTGTGAACATGATAAATATCTTGTACGTTTAAATGATGCAATATAAGTTATTTATTTGTTATTTGGAATGAATGACTAACATTGTGTTATGTGGTGGGAATGAGGAAAGATCCTAAGTTTGGAGGTGGTGCCGGTGGAACTTGCGAAGTCACCAAAAACCAAACTCAACACTCACCGAGGTAAGGATAAGTCTTTAATTTATGCATTATGTGGAAAATGCGTGGACTTTCTGTATGAATAATGAATTAAATGTTATTGGGGGAGTACCAATGGAAAGATGACTCAAATGAATTAAATGTTATTGGGGGAGTACCAATGGAAAGATGACTCAAATGAATTAAATGTTATTGGGGGAGTACCAATGGAAAGATGACTCAAATGAATTAAATGTTATTGGGGGAGTACCAATGGAAATATGACTCAAATGAATTAAATATTATTGGGGAAGTACCAATGGAAATATGACTCAAACGAATTAAATATTATTGGGGGAGTACCAATGGAAATATGACTCAAATGAAATAAATATTATTGGGAGAGTACCAACGGAAATAAGACTCGAAACCTATTGGGGGAGTACCAATGGAAATAAGACTCGAATTATAATGACATAAATGATAAATCACTTAGTCACTATAAATATATATGAGTATGTTTGTAGTGATGATGGGTGTATTTATGGTTTATGTATTGGTGGAGTGCCAATGAAAATAAAACTCGTTTTAGCCGACCAGAATGGGTTAGCGACTCTAGCTCGAGTTATGTAGCATGGTTTTTCAAAAAATATAGATGATGAAAAAGGTTTTTAAGAGTTTTTAAATCATATTACTATTGAAACCTATTTAAATGGGGATTAACTGACATTGAGTTTTATTGAATTAATGACTTATTCCTTTGTGTTGTTTGTGCATGGTAAATGTTAATCCCATTGCAGGTAGGTGGACGGAGAAGGATGATTTTGAGTAGGGAATTAGAGACTTTTATTTTAACATCTCTTTATCCATTATTTTGTAATTTTAATTTATTGTAATTGAAGTAACTTATGATACTATGATTCTTATTTTTGTACATGATATTAATCATGGGTACTAGTAACTCGGGATATATGTAGTTGTGGGTATTTTGGAAACCCATAGCTAATTGTATGCGAGGGTTACTAGGTTACATTAATGAATTATGTTTTTCTGCTATCGAATGTTGTATGTTACTTATGGTTTAAAGATAGGGTGTGAGTGAGAAGCGAGACTTTTAAAGTAAATTTAATCACTCGGTAATTTATGATTGACTGTTAAATGTATGATATTGAAATAAATAAGGAAAAATTTTCAATGGTAGAATTTCGGGTCGTTACAGTAAAGACCCAATTTCTACCCATAAATTTTTTTTCTTTATTTTAATCCTTTCATGCATACATTCATCATCTTACTCTAATCCCTCATTGATTATTCCATATTGCAGAAAAACATAATTCATTCAATTAGTACTTAGTAACTATCGCATAAAACTAGTTATGGTTTTCCAAGAATCACTATGCCCATAACTACACATATCCAGTGTTACCATAGTCAGAATTACATTCATCCCATAATAGTGTCTAGTCAACTACAATACAAAATGTAGATAAAGAAATCCAAGTAAAGAAACGCATAAATTCCTAAGTAAGCCTTCACCTCAAATCCTTCGTTTACCTACAATGAGATTATCATAAACAACACACAAAAAACAAGAGAGTAAGTCATTAGTTCAAGACTAACATTACATGATAATCCACATTTTAAATACGATTAAGCAGTGGTATAAATTATAAATATAAACATTAGTATCTTCTTTCTTCCATCTCTATGTTATTCATATTCACCCTATAATATATATATCCCATAATATATAGTCTATAACATGCATATTACTTTCATTTTAAACATATCCTTTTCACTTATTCATATTCACCCTATAGTATATATATCTCATAATATATATTCTATAGCATGCATATTACTGTCATTTTAAACATATCATTTCCACTTATTCATATTCACCTTATATCACATAATATATATTCTATAGCATGCATATTACTTTCATTTCAAACCTACTCATTTCCCATTAATCGTATTCACCCTTAATCACATTCAACAAGTCTCCTGCAAGGATAATCCTCTACCACATCGGGTAGGTCTAGTTATTTTCCCCATACCACATCGGGCAGGTCGAGTTTATTCTCCATACCACATCGGGCAGGTCTAGTTAATTCCCCATACCACGTCGGGCAGGTCGAGTTCATTATCCATACCACATCGGGCAGGTCGAGTAATTCCCCATACCACATCGGGTAGATCGAGTAATTCCCCATACCACATCGGGCAGGTCGAGTTTATTATCCATACCACATCGGGCAGATCTAGTTAACTATCCATACCACATCGGGCAGGTCTATACCACAATAATCCACTACCACTCCAAGTAGGACAACCACCTTAATCCACTACCACTCCAGGTAGGATAACAACAATAAACCACTACCACTTCGGGTAGGGTAACAACAATAAACCACCACCACTTCGGGTAGGGTAACAACAATATTCTTACAAACCTATTACCTTTTTCACGTACCTCATTCACATCAGCTCATATGAGTTAGAAACACTTATCCTGTGACGACCCGATTTTCTACCCTTGAAAATTTTTCATTTATTTTTAATCCCTTCTTACATACAGTCGTCACCTTCATAGAAAACTCTCAAGTATCACTCTTTAAAAATACTCTTTACCCTATTATATTATCATACAAATTTATGTTGCGGAAAACATAATTCATTCAAATAGCATTTACCACATACGACCAGTTATGGGTCTCCCAAAGTTATAAAGCTCATAACTACACATATCCATATTAATCTAAATGGATTTACAGTCATCCCACAATGTTATCAAATCAACTACAATGTCAAATAACAATAAAGACAATTGAATAAATAAACCCAAAAGCTTCCTAATTAAGCTTCATCCTCAAAATCCTTCATTTACCTACAATGGGGTTATCATAAACAACACATAAAACAAAAAGGGAGTAAGTCATTAGTTCAAAACTAACATCACATGATAACCCACATTCAAATACAAATAAGCTTTAATATAATTCGTAAACGCACATACGGAATTACAAACATTCAAATCATCTTCCTTTAATTTCCACTTTACTCATATTCATCCTATAGTATATATATCCCATAATATATATTCTATAGTATGCATATTGCGTTCGTTCGAAACATCTTATGTCTCGTTATTCATATCCACCCTATAACATATATATCCCATAAGGGGAGGGATCCACTTACTCCAAGAGTAAGTGGAAAAACACTTACTCCACATCATGACCATTCATTCTTGGGAAATCCAATGGTTTGAATTGGTGAGTACATCTAAGCCATTGAATTTTTCAAGATTGGATGGCTAAGATGAAGAGTAAGTGTTTTTTGGAGTAAGTGGATCCCTCCCCATCCCATAATATATATCTTATAACATGTATATTACTTTCTTTCTCAACATCTTTCTTTTTATCACTCATATTCACCCTATAGAATATATATCTCATAATATATCTCCTATAGCATGCATACGACATTCATGTGACATTCACATTTCTCATCATTCATATTCACCCTATAGAATATATATCCCATACTATATATCCTATAGCATGCATACGGCATTCATTACTCCGAGTCTTATTTCCATTGGTACTCCCCCAAATAAGATTGAATTCGTTTTGAGTCTTATTTCCATTGGGACTCCCCCAAATTAGATTGAAATCATTTTGAGTCTTATTTCCATTGGGACTCCCCCAAATTAGATTGAAATCATTTTGAGTCTTATTTCCATTGGGACTTCTCCAAATTAGATCGAAATCATTTTGAGTCTTATTTCCATTGGGACTCCCCCAAATTAGATCGAAATCATTTTGAGTCTTATTTCCATTGGGACTCCCCCAAATTAGATCGAAATCATTTTGAGTCTTATTTCCATTGGGACTCCCCCAAATTAGATCGAAATCATTTTGAGTCTTATTTCCATTGGGACTCCCCCAAATTAGATCGAAATCATTTTGAGTCTTATTTCCATTGGGACTCCCCCAAATTAGATTGAAATCATTTTGAGTCTTATTTCCATTGGTTCTCCCCCCAATAATGTTACTTTTATTACCATAACAGAAAAGCCACGCATTTTCCAACATAATGCATAAATTACAGACGTATCATTTTAAACCATTACCTCTTTCACATACCTCATTCATATCAGCAAGTATGTTTTAGAGACACTTATCCCTTACCTTTGTGAGTGTTGGGGATCGGTTCCGAGTAACTTTAAAAGTCTCCTCCGCGATTTCCTTCAACCTTAGGATCTTTCCTCATTTCCACCAATAACAACAATGTCAGTCATTTATTCAAAATAACACATAAATAACTCGTATTTCCTCATCAAACATACAAGAGATTTACATATTTTCAAGGTTTCCAAAACTACTTCAATACGAGTTTCCAAACATCTAAAACATACATATTCATCTATTTCTCTCTTTACTCATATTCTCATTTTGGGGTTTTTGGGGTTTTCATGAACAACCCACAAAACCTTTCCATTCATCAAATACCAACTCTAAACCAAGAGTTTACAAGAGAAAACAACCTAAAACGAACCATAACTCTAAAGGATGAGTTTCCATGGTTTCTCATATTTTGAAAATAGATCTAACATACCCAAAAAAAGTTAGAGAGGAAGAAGAAGAGTTAGAAACAAGAGGTTTACCTCTTCTCAAGCTCTAAGATGAGTCCTAAGGCTCCTTGCTCTTGAAAAGCTCCCTTCTCTATCTTCTCTTCAAGTTCTAACCCTAAAATGTGTTTGGGGTTTCTATTTTTAAAGAGCATTCGTCGGGTTCTCGCTCAAGCGAGCCCATTCTCGCTCAAGCGAGAATCTCATAGTGAGCAATTCTTGCTCAGCGAATAGATGTAATCGATTACCATATGGTGTAATCGATTACATCAGTTAAAAATGCATATATCTGATGCTTTTATCAGCATGTAATCGATTACCAGGACTGTGTAATCGATTACATCATGCAAAATACAAATATTTGATGCTTTTATCAGCATGTAATCGATTACCAGGACTGTGTAATCGATTACACTGCCCAAAATTGCCATTTCTCGCCAAGGCGAGACAACTCTCGCTCAGGCGAGAATCCTCCAGAATAGCCCAGGATTTCACCCTCCTAGGTGATCCTTTCTCGCTCAGGCGAGAATCTCTCGCTCAAGCGAGACTTCCAGGACTGATACTCTAATTTTTAAAGACTAAAATTCGGTGTGTTAAATATCCCTTACCTTGGTGAGCGTTGGATTCGTTTTCGAGTAACTTTACGAGTTTCCTCCGCGATTTCCTCCAACCTTTGGATCTTTCCTCATTCCCACCAATAACAACAATGTCAGTCATTTATTCAAAATAACACATAAATAACTCGTATTTCCTCATCAAACATACAAGAGATTTACATATTTTCAAGGTTTCCAAAACTACTTCAATACGAGTTTCCAAACATCTAAAACATACATATTCATCTATTTCTCTCTTTACTCATATTCTCATTTTGGGGTTTTTGGGGTTTTCATGAACAACCCACAAAACCTTTCCATTCATCAAATACCAACTCTAAACCAAGAGTTTACAAGAGAAAACAACCTAAAACGAACCATAACTCTAAAGGATGAGTTTCCATGGTTTCTCATATTTTGAAAATAGATCTAACATACCCAAAAAAAGTTAGAGAGGAAGAAGAAGAGTTAGAAACAAGAGGTTTACCTCTTCTCAAGCTCTAAGATGAGTCCTAAGGCTCCTTGCTCTTGAAAAGCTCCCTTCTCTATCTTCTCTTCAAGTTCTAACCCTAAAATGTGTTTGGGGTTTCTATTTTTAAAGAGCATTCGTCGGGTTCTCGCTCAAGCGAGCCCATTCTCGCTCAAGCGAGAATCTCACAGTGAGCAATTCTTGCTCAGCGAATAGATGTAATCGATTACCATATGGTGTAATCGATTACATCAGTTAAAAATGCACATATCTGATGCTTTTATCAGCATGTAATCGATTACCAGGACTGTGTAATCGATTACATCATGCAAAATACAAATATCTGATGCTTTTATCAGCATGTAATCGATTACCAGGACTGTGTAATCGATTACACTGCCCAAAATTGCCATTTATCGCCAAGGCGAGACAACTCTCGCTCAGGCGAGAATCCTCCAGAATAGCCCAGGATTTCACCCTCCTAGGTGATCCTTTCTCGCTCAGGCGAGAATCTCTCGCTCAAGCGAGACTTCCAGGACTGATACTCTAATTTTTAAAGACTAAAATTCAGGGTGTTAAATATCCCTTACCTTGGTGAGCGTTGGATTCGTTTTCGAGTAACTTTACGAGTTTCCTCCGCGATTTCCTCCAACCTTTGGATCTTTCCTCATTCCCACCAATAACAACAATGTCAGTCATTTATTCAAAATAACACATAAACGACTCGTATTTCATCGTCAAACATACAAGATATTCACATATTTTCAAGGTTTTCAACATTACTTTAATATGAGTTTCCAAACATCTAAAACATACATATTCATCTCATATATCAACATTAAAGCACAAACTCATCATCCTCATTTAACATTTCAGCCATTTCCCTTTTTACTCATATTCACATTTTGGGGGTTTTGGGGTTTTCATGAATAAACCCACAAAACCTTTCCATTCATCAAATACCAACACTAAACTAAGAGTTTACAAGAGGAAAACAACATAAAACGAACCATAACTCTAAAGGAAGAGTTTCCATGGTTTCTCATTCTATGAGAAGAAATCCATACACCCAAAAACGAGTTTGAAAGGGAGAAAGAGAGTTAGAATCAAGAGATTTACCTCTTCTCAAGCTCCTAGATGATTTCCACGAGTTCTTGCTCTCAAAATCACCTTCTCCTCTCTTCTCTCTCATTTTTCTAACCCTAAAATGTGTTTGGGGTTTCTATTTTAAAGTGAAATCGTCGGGTTCTCGCTCAAGCGAGCCCATTCTCGCTCAGGCAAGAAAATCCCGCCATTTTTGAAATTTCAGATCTGACACTCTCGCTCAAGCGAGGGATTTCTCGCTCAGGCGAGGCAACTCTCGCTCAAGCGAGGATCCTCTCGCTCAAGCAAGGATCTTACAGCCTCGACAGGTCATGAATGCCACTTTTCTCGCCCAGGTGAGACAACTCTCGCTCAGGCGAGACCACTTTCGCTCAAGCGAGACAATTCTCACTCAAGCGAGAATCCTTTAGTATAGCCCAGGATTTCACCCTCCCAGGTGAGCCTCTCTCGCCCAGGTGACAATTCTCTCGCTTAAGCGAGACTCCCAAGGCTGATACTATAATTTAATGACTTTAAAACCAAGGGTGTCACAGACTTATGCTTAGAAGATTGTGCTTAAGTACTTCCACATATAACACTCCTTCTATGGTTGTTGAAGGTGGCTTGTCGATTCTACCGACTCCAAGAATTCTTCCTTTGTTGTTGTCACCATATGTGACATAGCCTTTGTCCCTTGGAGTGAGGACAGAGAACTTACTTTTATCGCTCGTTATATGCTTTGAGCAACCGCTAGCCAAGTACCATAAATTGTGGGCGGCGCTCAAATCTACCTGCAAAACAGGTTAAGTTATATTAGGTACCCAACTTGTTTTGGGTCCTACATTGTTCGATCCTTTCTCAACCCATTTAAAATATCCTAAAGGGACACCATATTTTCTTATTGGACAAGTGTTTGGTGTATGCCCATAGTTCTTACAATAAGAGCAAATAGGTTGATGCATGTGTATCCTAGATTTATGTTTGCTATGTGTAGATGCATGGATACATGTTTTCCGAAAGTCTGTTATGATAGACTTACTTTGTTTTTTAAAAGCAGGACATTTTCCAAAGTCAAGACCTCTTCGGTCCTTAGAGTGTCTTTTATTATTAATGATCTTACTCAAGCTCTTGCTACTCTTGTTCATTTTGTTGAGTTCAAGACTCAATGTAGAAACTTTGTTGCTAAGAGTAATGCAATTTAAACATGGAGATGATGAAGGTATGTTTTTAATAGAATATAGTTCTGATTTTTTTTAGAAACATTTTTGATAATTTCATGTATTCATCATGTGGATCATTAAAAGCAGTTTGCAATTCAGAAGAAGAAAAAAGGATAGATTCATTTACATCTTCATCGTCTGAATGATGAGACGCCATTAGGGAGAGATGTGCATGCTCTTCGCTTTCTGGTTCAGAGGCTGAACTTGTGTCGTTGTCTTCCCAAGCGATGTAGGCTCTTCGTCCATTCTTTAACTCATTCTTTCCTTTGAATGAACTCTTCTTGATGTTTGGACAGTCCATCTTCATGTTGCCAAGTTTGCCACACTCAAAGCATGTAAAATTATGGTTTGAAGTGGAGGCCTCATTGCTTTTGGATAACTTCTTTATTTGCCCGGTTCTTCCGCCTTTGTTCCTTCTTAGGAACTTGCTGAACTTTTTAACGAAGAGGCTCATGTTATCTATCTCTTCCTTGTCGTCTTCATCTTCCGATGATTCATATTTCCCAACCCTTTCTTTGAGAGAAATGTTCTTCTTCTTCTTCTCTTGTTCCTCGTGTTGATCAAGTTGACTTAATTCAAGTTCATGTTCCTGCAATTTTCCAAACAAAGCAGCCAAGGACATTTTCGAAAGACTTTTCTTTTCGGAAATAACCGTTACCTTTAATTTCCATGTTATTGTTAGTGATCTTAGAACTTTTAAGTTCAAGTCACTATTTGACAGCACTTTGCCAAGTGCAATAAGATGGTTGGTGAGATGAGTAAATCTCTTTTGAAAATCCAAGATCTTCTCTCCAAGTTTCATATGAAACATCTCATATTCCTGGGATAGAGTGTTGAGTCTCAATCTCTTTACCTCTTCGGTACCTTCGTGAGTTGTCTCCAAAGTGTCCCTCATTTCCTTAGCGGATTTGCAGTTGGACACTCTAAAGAACTCATCTATTCCAAGTGCCGATGTGAGGATGTTCTTTGCTTTCAAATCATATTGCACTTTCTTCTTATCTTCATCATTCCATGAAGATTTTGGCTTTGTCTCTCTCATGATGTTGACAACGGTAAATGGCACGTATGGTCCTTCCTCGATATCATTCCAGATATCCAAATCTTGCGACTCTATGAAAATCTTCATTCTGATTTTCCAGAAGTCGTAACACTCTCCAACAAAGCTTGGAGGTCTGTTTATGTTGGATCCTTCTCTTCTGAATGATCGTGAGGCCATGTTGTAGTAGGATCAAATTTTGAGAGTAACTTACTCAAAAATAGCTCTAGTGCCAATTGTAAGAATGAGATTGCAACTAAAAAAGCGGAAATATTATGTAGAAAAATATTGACTAGGAAGGATAGAATATTAACAAAGAGAAGGGAAAGAGAGTACACATGTGTTTTATACTGATTCACCTTCTTGTCCACTAAAGGCTACGCCCAGTACTCTTGAAGGCTACGTCCGGTACTCTTGACGTGCAAGAGATTCCTTCACCCCGAGATGCTCTTGTACCTTACACACTAACTATATCTAATCCCTTGGAAAATTCTATTCCAAGTCATATCTTTGGTAAACACTATACCAAGTTACACCCTTGATAAACACTATACCAAGTCACCCAACCCCTTTCTCTTCACACCCTTGTGAAAGAAAGTAAACTTTGCAAAAGTGAAGAATGTACGATTTGGCTTGGATTGCCTTACAAGTGTATATGACAATTTCTAGAACTTACAATCCAATAACAACTCTTTATACTTGAGATAATAATGCTCTTTAACAGTATGAAAAACACTTAGAAGCAACTACAAAATAACTTTGAAAGTTTAGGAGTAGGTTGCTAGAAAAGTGTAAGAAAAATCAGAAAGTGTGAGAGCTTTTTAATGAGAGTTTGTAATTTGAGTTGTGTGTTGTATATTGTATGTTTTAAGAGTGTTTCAATGCCTTTATATAGGCTTCCAATCAACCATAATACCCCTAGGTATGAGTAGGTTTCGTTTGGAATGAAAACCAATCAATTTGGAGCGAAACCCTTTCACTTGAAATCTGAAAACTGATACAACAACTCTCAGTAATCGATTACTGTAAGTGGGTAATCGATTACCCAACAATCCTGTTAACAACTTTTTGAAAATTCACACAGTGTAATCGATTACTGGATTTGAGTAATCGATTACTCAATGACACTATTTGACAGCTTTGTGAATTTGCCTTAGTGTAATCGATTACACTACTTTGAGTAAACGATTACCTTGTTTTCTAAAAATGGTAATCTGTTACTCCAAAGTCAGTAATGGATTACTTATAGCAGTTAGATGTTTGAAAATTCTTTTCTCACTCATGTAACTTGTTACTCGAGTATGGTAACCCGTTACATGTTGTTTTTGAAAATTACATTTATTCACACTTAGATTTTTCTGATTTTCTTGAAAACAATTTTGAGCATTATTGACTAAGTAAATAGATGAGCTGTAAGGATAGAAGTACCTAAGACTTAGACTCTAAATCTTGAAGCTTTGTCTTCGATAGACTTTGTATGTCTTCTTGCTTTCTTCTTTTTGTGATATTGGTGTCTTCATCAAAACCATGCCAAGGTCAGGAGTAAGATCTTCTTCACATTTATGGAACCTATACACAAAAGTTCACCAACAACCGTCCTCTTCAATACTCAGTCAAGCTGAACCTTGGAGCTTCCTTAGAAAGCCTCAACCATTATCACTATTTTCTAGTCCGGCAATCATAGTTCAAAAGAACTATCATACTCCATCATAATGAGTATACACATAACACATACCTTGAGTCAATGCTAACCAATGCTCGTGCCATACCCTTGCATCCAAGTGAATACTCATGTCACACTCTGCATCTCTACCAATGTATGTGTTACACCTTGCATCAAAGCCAATGTTCATGTTACACCTTGCATCAAAGTCATCCAACGCCTCTGTGCTTTTGTGGATCTACTAACAATTAATATCCTTCACTATGACGTCCCATACACGTCATTAGGTATTCCACTTCTTATCTCAAATGAGATCATTCTCTTAACATCTAGAGAGATATTGTCAGTACTTGTCTCAGGGCCAAACTCAACACATTTCCCTATATCCACCTTGATCCTAATCCAGTATATGAACTTTTGGGGTTCTGGACCAACATATATCGCCCCCGCCATGTTTTCTTCTCCTTCAACTCATCTTCTTTATCCTTGCGTAGTACCTTTGACGCACCTTGTCTAACCAACATGCATTCACCCTCTTTTGTCATTATCTAGCACCTCGGTTAAGAGTTATCTACCAATTGGCTCTGATGCCAATTATTGGTGTAGCTGAAGCGATCGTTGCGCAACGTTGATCACAAGCAATCAAATAAAGTGCATGGAATAAATAGAAGAGAAGAAACAAAGAATTTCGTAATGAGGTTTGGCCAATTGTGCCTACATCTCCAAGAACACTAAGCGGCTACCAAGATATTATTAGAGAATAAGGATTACAAACTCTAGCACACCCATGGCCCAAGTGCCCATGGGGTGTTTCTATTTGGTGCTTATATCTGGTGCACATTAAAACAAGGGACCTGAGTCCAATATATAACATTGTTACTCTACTCAATTTTAATATTAGGCAATGTGGGACTTCATATATTAACATATTTCAAACATTCCAACAAGAGACATTTGCCTTCCTAAAATTCCCATTATTCCACAGAAACTGATGGTGATGAGGCATTATGTAGATCAATATTCCACAGAAACAAATCTACATAATGCCTCATCACCATCATTTCCTTTAAATTTGCCTAATAATGGTGATGAGGCATTATGTAGATTTGTTCCAGAATGCATGAAATGAAGTGAAAAGTGCCCTGACTAATTGTAGTTTACCCACATAGGATAAATGCCTAGTGCACCAACATCTAATCCCAAATATTTCATAGGGACCGGAAGTACAAAATTTCATGCTTAACATGAGATACTTTGTTGAAACTATAACCCTTTTGGATAGTCCAGATTCAAGCCTACACAAGTTGAAACCATTAAAATCTCATAATCAAACTCTTTATATTTATAGATAATTTTCATAATTCTATTTTTTCTATTTCCTGTTAAATTAGTTTAGTTACTATTTATGGAAATTCTTTGGATTTCTTTTTCTTTAATCTTTTTTGTTGGACTCTCAGTTGTATTATATATAGCACCTTCTAATGTGCCTTGTAACTCAACACAGAGAAGAAGTAATACAAGATATTATTCAAAAGAAGTTCATTTCATTCTTTCTTCCATTTTCATTTTGCATCAAGCCTTTTGTGTTTGCTTTTGCTCTACATTGTTGTCTTCATTTGCTGTTCATTTTTACCATGGATGCTTGGTTTTTACATGGTATCAGAGCACCCTTGAGAGGGTGACTCTGCTGCACCATTGTCGTGCTTTATTCTTTCCTTTACTCTTTACAGTTTTCTTTTCTTTCTTTGCTTTTCTTATTATGTTTTGAGTTTTCTGTTATGGCTAATCTATCAATCAATCCTAATCTTGATCCTTCAAGCCCATACTACATCTCCCCCAATGAAAGCACAGGGACTGCTGTTGTCTCTGCCTTGCTCATAGGCCCAAACTATCACTCATGGTCAAGAGCTAGGACCATGGCTTTAGAAACCAAGAATAAACTAGGCTTCATTGATGGGTCTTTTATCAAACCACCTGTTCTTCATCAAATGAACACTGCCTGGAGGAGATGTAACAACTTAGTTGTTTCATGGATTACTCACTCAATAGAACCATTCATTGTCCAAAGTGTGCTATGGATGGAAAGTGCCCAAGAAATGTGGGATGACTTAAAGGCAAGATATCACCAAGGTGACATGTTCAGGATTTCAGATCTTATTGGAGAAATTCATTCAACCAAACAAGGGAGTAGCTCAATTGACAAATTCTACACTCAGATGAAGGGATTATGGCAATAACTTGACAATTATGAACCTATCCCACCATGCTATTGTGAAGTCAAATGCAAGTGTTCACTAATACCTACCATCAAAAGGTATAGAGAGAATGAGTACATAATCTGTTTTCTTAGAGGATTGAATGAGCAATTCTCTTCTGTTAGATCATAGATTATGCTCATGGGTCATTTTCCTCCAATCACTAAAGTTTTCTCAATGTTGGTACAACAAGAAAGGCAAATGGCTTTTGAAGAACCAAATTTTTCTACAAGTTTATCAAGCAACACTTATGACACTAGAACCAGAGGCAGATGAATGGGGGCTTAGGGCATCTAGATTAGGCAGCTCCAATTATCAAAGCAGATTTGGATATCCTACAAGAGGCAAAGGACAGAAGATGTGCACTTATTGCCAAAGAAATGGTCACACGATTGACACATGTTACAAGAAACATGGGTTTCCACTAGGATATTTCACTAACTCAACCAATGTCAATTCTTACTCAGGATCAGAAGCAAAAGCAACTGACACGGGGAAGTTGATCCCAATAATTTCAAATATGAGCAACAAGATTCAAATTGTCTTTTCTCACCAGCTCAGCACATTGATTTAAAGAACATGATTCAAGAATCAATGAGCATAACTCACACAACACAAACCAAGTCAGTTGCATTGCTACATCTGTTCCTTCTGCTGATCCATCTACATCAGGTTTACTCCTAAATCACTCTTCACATGAATCTAAATCAAGTTGGTGGGTTCTTGACACGGGAGCAATAGACCATGTCTGCCACTCTCTTTCTCTATTTCAAACTTACAAGAGAATCAACCCTCTTTTAATTCCCTTACCCACTGGCACACAAGTTATTGCTTGCATTCAGGAACAATTGTGTTCTCAGATGAATTTTATCTAATTGATGTTTCACATGTGCCTGTTTTCAACTTCAATCTGATTTCTATTTCAAAACTCAATGCCTCCCTAGCTCGCACCCTATCTTTCTCATCCAATCATTGTCAAATCCAGGACCCACACTCCTTGAAGATGATTGGTGCAGCTGATAAAATGGGAGGATTGTATGTTTTAACTCATTTCAGCAAGAAATACAATGAACAACCACATCATATGAACCTATATACAAGCTATGATGGTTGTAATATGTGGCTTTCTTGATTAGGCCACTTATCTCATAAGAAAATGACTACTATGCAAAGTGTTTACCGTTTTATCAAATGCAATAAAATTTTGGATCCTTGTGAGATATATCATTTAGCCAAGCATAAGAGACTTCCTTATGCTGATAACACAACTAAATTTGATGCCATTTTTTATTTGATCAACATAGATATATGGGTCCAGTTTCTACACCTTCAACACAAGGTCACAAATATTTTTTAACAATTGTTGAAGATAAGTCCAGGTTCACGTGGATTGATCTAATGAAACAAAATTGTGAAACTACCCCTCTTATCAAAGCTTTTGTGTCCTATGTACATACTTAATTTCACAAACAAATCAAATCTATTAGAAGTGATAATGGAAAAGAGTTCTTAATGAGCACTTTTTACATGGAAAATGGCATTACACACCAAACATCATGTGTTGAGACACCCCAAAAAAATGGTGTTGTGGAGAGAAAGCACCAACACATTCTTGGCATAGCTAGAGCTCTAATATTTCATTCTAACTTGCCTTTATGCTTTTGGAATTTTGCTAATTCTCATTCTGTACACTTGATTAATAGACAATCAGCTGCTTTCTTATCTTATAAGTCACCATTTGAAGAATTATACCATTGTTTGCATAGCATTAACAACTTGAAAGTTTTTAGTTGGCTTTGCTATGCTTCTACCTTAGTTTCTCATAGAACTAAATTTGACACTAGATCACGAAAATGCACATTTCTTGGTCTTCCCCATAGAACCAAAGGCTACATCCTTTTAGATTGTAAAACTAATGAAATTTTCAAATCTAGAAATACAAAATTCTTTGAACATATTTTTCCATTCTCTAGCAACACAACAGACACTGTCATGCTCAATCTAGATTGCACACCTATTCTGCCCATCACACAACTGATTTTTTTCACACACTCCTTACCACACTCAACCAGCTCCTCAAACAATCATTCACCTGCTTTTGAACCAGAAACTAATGGCCCACAACAACAACCTAACTCAAACAATCCTACACCTATTAGACAATCTCAGAGAATTCGAAATCCCCCAACCTACCTAAGAGACTACCACTGCACACTCTTACATGAATCAACTCCCCCCTCAATCCCATGCCACTCATCCCATCAGCAACACCCTGACCTATAGAAACTTATCCAACAACCATAAACATTTTTCTCTATCCATCACTGCCAATCACACACCTACAACCTTCTTTGAAGCTATTCAATCTGAACACTGGAAGCAGGCAATAAATGATGAATTAAATGCTTTAGCCACCAACCACACTTGGACTTTGACCAAACTCCCCACACACAAGAAAGCCATAGGATGCATGTGGATTTTTAAAATTAAACATCATGAAGATGGAACCATAGAAAAGTATAAGGCAAGGTTAGTTGTTAAGGGTTTTACCCAAATAGAAGGCATAGACTACATGGACATTTTCAGTCCAGTAGTTAAAATGACAACCATAAGAGTCATATTATGTCTTGTTGCTCTCAATAACTGGCATCTGCAACAGCTGGACATTAATACAGCTTTTCTTCATGGGGATCTCAAGGAAATTGTGTACATGAAGATTTCCACCAGGTTTGCTCAACAAGGATCCTACAATGGTCTGTAAGTTGCAAAAGTCTATCTATGGCCTTAAACAAGCTAGTAGACAATGGCATGCTAAACTCACCACTACTCTCCTAGAATTTGGTTCCATTAAATCATCTTCTGATTACTCACTTTTTATCCATAACACTAACTTTGGCTTTACAGCCATTCTAGTATATGTTGATGACTTGATTTTAGCAGGAAAAAACATTCATCAAATCATACACACCATGTAACGACCCGATTTTCAAAACTCGAAAATTTTGAAACTTTATTAAATCTAAAAATTAGTTAAGTTTCCCAATTCAAAATGCGGAAATAATCAATAATACTTTTTCATCAAAAACATTACATCACATTCTATTTTAATTCATAATTCATACAATTATCATTTGTTTCAATTACAACACTATCAAAGGTAATATACTAATTCTTATTACATATTTTGAAAGAGATCATTTATACAACATAGTTACTTCGACATATTCCTCATATTATATACATTATACAAATACAATTTTGGAATACAAAAACAACTACTCCAGTCTATACTCCCATCAGCAAACATCCACGACGCAACAGCAACATCCTGAACTCATATATAACACATAGACAAGGAAAAGCAGAGGGAGTAAGAACCAACTACGGCGACCGTAGTGTGGAATTACATGGAGTAATATCATTAAAGTATAACAACCTATACAATCATCTAAAATCAATCATAGTAAACATATATCATTTATATACCAGTCAATACTTAAACCACATAATGTTCACATATTCAATCGGTATAATTATCACGTTTCACTTAGGCAATTCAACACTTCCAAAACAATACAATACTCCTACGACAATCCAATATCACAAAGGCCAATCAAACCAATACCACCAAGGCAAGTCACCTCCATACCACGAAGGCAAAGTCAATCTCCATACCACGAAGGGCAGCTCAATCTCCATACCACGAAGGGCAGGTCAAACTTCATACCACGAAGGGCAGGTCAAACTCCATACCACGAAGGGCAGGTCAAACTCCATACCACGAAGGGCAGGTCAATCTCCAAACCACGAAGGGCAGGTCAAACTCCAAACCACGAAGGGCAGGTCAAACTCCATACCACGAAGGGCAGGTCAATCTCCATACCACGAAGGGCAGGTCAATCTCCATACTACGAAGGGCAGGTCAAACTCCATACCACGAAGGGCAGGTCAAACTCCATACCACGAAGGGCAGGTCAAACACCATACCACGAAGGGCAGGTCAAACTCCATACCACGAAGGGCAGGTCAATCTCCATACCACGAATGGCATGTCAAACTCCATACTACGAAGGGCAGGTCAAACTCCATACCACGAAGGGCAGGTCAAACTCCATACCACGAAGGGCAGGTCAATCTCCATACCACGAAGGGCAGGTCAAACTCCATACCACGAAGGGCAGGTCAAACTCCATACCACGAAGGGCAGGTCAATCTCCATACCACGAAGGGCAGGTCAAACTCCATACCACGAAGGGCAGGTCAAACTCCATACCACGAAGGGCAGGTCAAACTCCATACCACAAAGGGCAGGTCAAACTCCATACTATAACATCAATCACAATATAATATTTTCACTGCATTATTCTAACATTGCAACTTCCTCAAAACACAAGACACCACATCAATGTCATAAACATAATGTATCTCATATCCTACCACAACAAAACCACTCACAACATCATCATCACATAATATAATTATGTCCATTTATCACCAACAAGCGGTTCATCACAAAATCATTATTACAAATAAACCCACATATGTTTATAGCAATTAAGCGACTCACAACTTAATCATTTTCATAGACATACTCGTCTCCACATTTAACAAATCAACAACTCATCACACAATCATAGATACAAACACACCCATATATGTTTATAGCAAATCAACCATCCATAACACAACATTATCATAAATAAACCACACACAACATATTCTTCATCATATAACACATTAACGTTAGAACCATCTTCTCACATGGGCCATAAACACCCAAAAGAGTTTCTATCCGTTAATATGCTCCGATTCTTGAGGGAAATCGGAGAATGATGACTCTAATGAATTACTCTAAGACCACAATGGTCTTCTCCCTCACCTTAGGTTGCGTAAGCTCCGTTGCTCCGCAAAAGAGTCACATCTCCCTTCATCTCCTCCAACCTCCATTGTTGCTTTTTCACCTCCAAGCTTTTCCAAATGTGTTACCATGAAGCAAGAGGAAGGTTTTGATGAGTTTTGAGGCTTAGTGGAGGGGAGAATGGTTCATTTGGGTGGATCCGCCGTTGGAAGAGAAAGGGGGAGAAAGAAAATGAAGATTAGGGTTTCTAGATCCCCTTTTTCACTTTTATAGCTCGGACGCTCTCGCCCAAGCGAGGGATTCTCGCTCAGGCGAGAATCTCACAGTGATGCACGTATCTGATATTTTTATATGATGTAATCGATTACATGCATAGTGTAATCGATTACATGCATAGTGTAATCGATTACATCGTGAAAAATTACACATATCTGACATTTTTATACGATGTAATCGATTACATGAATAGTGTAATCGATTACATAATAAAAATTACACATGTCTGATCAGATATCAGCATGTAATCGATTACAAGAACCATGTAATCGATTACACTGTGTTAACAGCCCAAAATTGTCATTTCTCGCTCAGGCGAGACAACTCTCGCTCGGGCGAGAATCCTCCAGTATAGTTCAGGATTTCACCCTCCCAGGTGATCCTTTCTCGCTCAGGCGAGAATCTCTCGCTCAAGCGAGACTTCCAGGACTGATACTATAATTTTAAAGACTCAAAAATCAGGATGTTACAGCATACAGGACCTTGGTGACTTCAAAAAATTTCTAGGCATGGAAGCTGCTAGATCCAGCAAAGGATTGCCCTCTATCAACAAAAGTACACACTTGAGCTACTAAAATAATTTGGTTTTCTTGGAGCAAAACCTGCTTCCACACCCATGACATATAATGTAACTATTCATTCCAAATTGGGCTCCCCTTTAAAGGATATCACCTCTTACAGAAGACTTATAGGTAAACTTCTCTACCTCACTCACACTCATCCGGAAATTTCCTTTGTCGTGGCCTGCCTAAGCCAATATCTTGCTGCTCCTACTGAACAACACTACAGAGTTGCCACTCACATTCTTAGATATTTGAAATCATCACCTGCCCAAGGAATCTTCTTTCCAAGCTACAACACAACTATTATTCAATGATACTCTGATTCATATTGGGCTACATGCTTGGACACTCGTAGATCCATCACTAGATGGTTCTTCTTCATCGGTTCAACCCTTGTTTCTTGGAAAAACAATAAACAAAACGTTGTTTCTCGATCTTCTTCAGAAGCAGAGTACAGGGCTTTTGCCATGGCAACTTGCGAGGCACAATGGCTTCTTTTCCTCTTCACAGACTTAGAGATTTCTCACAACAAACCTGTCACAATCTTCTATGATAACAACTCAACTTTACACATTGCGGCAAATCCAGTGTTTCACGAAAGAACCAAACACATTGACATAAATTGTCATGTGGTTCGTGAAAGGCTAGAAAATAACACTATTCATCTTCTTCTCATCCACACTTCACTTCAACTTGCTGACATTTTTACAAAATCTCTATCTCCTTCACCATTTTGACATATTTTGTCCAAACTTTGCATTATCGATCTTCACATGCCAAGTTTGAGAGAGGGTATTGAAACTACAACCCTTTTGGATAGCCCAGATTCAAGCCCACACAAGTTGGAACCATTAAAATCTCACAATCAAACTCTTTGTATTTTAAGATAATTTTCATAATTCTGTTTTTTTATGTTTTCTGTTAAATTAGTTTAATTACTATTTTTTGAAATTCTTTGGATTTCTTTTCTGTTGGATTCTCAGTTGTATTATAAATAGCACCTTCTAATGTGTCTTGTAACTCAACACAAAGAATAAGTAATACAACATATTATTCAAAAGAAGTTCACTTCATTCTTTTTTCCATTTTCGTTTTGCATCAAGCCTTTTGTGTTTGCTTTTGCTCTACATTGTTGTCTTCATTTGCTGTTCACTTTTACCATGGATGCTTAGTTTTCACATACTTCACCTAATTTTTTTTGATTTATTCTTATTTGCCTCTAAACATATTGATATGTATTAGCAAACTCAAATAATATCTCCATCACCAATTCAATTGTTCTTTTATCATAAGGCTATCAGCCTTGGAAATAGTATTGAAACTTTCCAAAATTTAACTTTATAAAACCGAACCTTAGTCACTTTATAATACCATTGTCATTTCAAATGAGGTATTTGGTTAGAGTAAAAATTATGAGTAAAGATATCTCCATCAATAAAGAGGTAACTATTACAAAAAATAAATGAAACAATATATGGTAAGACATTTTTATCATTTTATATATAATGTAATAATATTTTTGTCATTGAAAACACAAGTAAAATCAAATATTTGTATCTTCATCAAATGAGAGAATCCTTATTCAAAAATTACATATATGGAGAACTGTGATCATCAAATGAATATTAAACCTTTTTTATTACTGTGAAGAGTATTACATTTTAAGAAACATTACAGATTTGCTAATATATTACATTTAACCTTTCAACCATTTAATCTAATTTGCTCCAAATAAATCACATGGGCTAAAAAGCTAGTACTTAGATAAAGTATATATATATATATATATATATATATCAATCAAGATGTATATCTACACATGACAAATGCTTATTTAAGAAAAGATAAATGTAATATGAGAAAAGAGATAACAGCCATAAGCTCACACTTGTATTGGCACTTAAAGAGGTATCTCAGTCTCTTCCAACCACTCAGAAGTAGGTTCACTCCATGACCTGGGTCTAACCCCAAGTGTAAAGTACAAGATCAATTCCATGGCTTCAAAAACCTTATGCTCATCCAACAACTCATTCCATACTCCACTCACAACGCAGTAATTATTGTTATACGGAGGCCGGTGGTGTGCTCCATGCTGCGACCGCGACACCAGCACCCCGGCCTCCTGTAACGCCACGACTAGTCGCGGAAGCCGACTCTTTGTCCCATGTGCCCAGGCATGAAATTGTTGGCTAAACATAATGCAACTGGCAAACATTGCAACAAATGCATGCACAGTTGGGTCATGACAAACAAGGTTTATAGGAAGCACTGTGAAGGTCACTGCACGTGCCAATGCATGTAAATTGTTCGCAAATTGGCGCTTAGTTATGGTCCATGGCAACTTATGGTGTCCTTGAAAAGCCTCAATTTGGGACCCTACAAATGGGGTTGAACCATCTCCATAATTATCAATGCCCCAATGATAAATCCCTGATCCTAGGTCAGCTAAAATGTAACCAACATAGCCTGCTATAATTGGCTCAACCCACATATGCAAATCAGCTGCAATTTTTGTGGATTGTCCTATAGATATGAGCAAAGTTGTGCACCCTGCTGCCACCCATGCCCTATGAGGCCATGTCGATTGTAAACTCGGGTCGCTCTCTATGAGACGGTTAGTGGCAGCAACCGCCGTCGGAGCTGGCAGCACAAGCCTTTGTTCAATGGCCAATTCTTTATTACCGGACCGAGATTTGGAATTGGTGGTGGTGGTGGTGGTGCAATATACGCGAGCCTTGTAGAGGAGTGAGTTACTTGTGCAAGATTGGTGGTGGAAACTTGGTAGATACTTGTGTTGGCCTAAGGAATACATTGTTTGAATAAGAACCAAATGCTTGTATGAGGAAATGAAATTTATGCAAAATTTGGAGCTACTCAATGGTTGTTGTTGTAAGAAATGCAGATTTTGTGGAAGTGTAGAAAGCATGCATTGTATGGTGGGCAAGGAGGATACGTGATGTTATGGAGATCAAAACTCTAAGAGTCTTTTATGCTTTATATATTTTATGTTCTACATTTAATTGTAGTTTGACTCGTACTTCTCTCACGAGGATCATCTCCGGTACAAAAATGTTATTTTATTGTAAATAAAAGGATAAAAGTATAATATCATTTTTTGTTTCTTTTATTTTTCTAGTACTTGTCTCTATCCTACTCGCTTGTTTTCGTCACTACATCAAAAGAGTAATAGAGCAATCAAAATTGTTAGATTACTTGGACCAAAAACAATTGCTATTTTTTGTGGTCCCTAGTATGATTTATTTGATTAGAAGGTGAGGCTCACAATTAGTAAACAACGAATGGAAATGAAAAAAGGTATATTCTCTTATTAATTACCTTTTCCTTCCACCAACCAAACTTTTATGGCATTGCTAAATACCAATCAGATAAAGAGATAGAGTTAGGAGTGCAAGGATGTGTTTCTTCCACATATTACCAATTATTGCAGCAACATTCATTCACAAAGTGAATCAGAAAACGAATATAGTAACTACTAGTGGAGTAGGAATGGTTTGGTTTTTCTAAATAAACCAAACTAAAACATATCAAACCAATAATATGGTTTGATTTTTGATAGTGAGAAACATAAGGTCTGTTTGTGAATTTGTTTTCAGAGACCTGAAATATACTTGTAAGATGCTTCCTTTTTTTTTCTCCCTTTCCCTCTAATCATTAACTCACAAAGAGACTTTGATCTTACCATTTTAAATTAAATATCAACTACTTAAGCCACTAGGATATCTATACCTCACAAATAGAGGTATAGTGTTCATTTACGGTGCCGTACCGTATGGATTATGTTTTTAATTTTAGTTTATAAATTGTGATATTATAATCTGTGAAGATTATAATATATTTATGTTTGGGTACTTTAGCTGATAACTTAATATAAACTAATTTATTTTGTTTGGCTAAAGTAGAAAGATTGTTCTTTACCTAGTAAATTACAGAGAAGAATATGAGGTTATTTGTTTATGTTATGATTATTTTGGTTGTTTTTTACACTATTTTTAAATATACATTTTTTTAATATTTACCATCATATATATTTTTACTATAAATTTTTAATCTTGCATAACAAAAGGCTTGAAAATATATTAAAATACAATATAAAAATTAATATCAAATTTAAAAAACAATATAACACACAAATAAATAGAAGTTGCTAAACTTAAATTACATAATTCACAAAATAAATAATACACAAATCTTAAGTTTTATATGAAAGTTTTGGGGTTTATGCATAATTCAAAAAAAAAAAATATTGCATAACAAAGTTTTATACATAATTCTCTGTTCATATACGTATATAAATAAAGAAAAGTGTTCTGGAGAGTTATGGGATTTGGTGATGATAGGAATGGAGGAAAATGAGAGTTATAGAGTTTGGTGGTAATGATGTGAAGAGTTATGTTGAGGAGTAAAAATAAGGAGAGAAACAAAGTTATGATGAGGTAAAATGGGAAGTGCAAAATTGGAGGAAAAAAAATAAACTAATAAAAAATAAAACAACCCATGATTTTAGAGCTTCTACTTTTGGTTTATTTTTTCAAAAAAAAAGTTGAGTTTATAATTTCATTTGAGTGCCAAAAATACATAATTTATATTTTCTAATTATTTTTCAAAAAATAAATATAATTTAAAAAACAATTCATCCCAAACATAGACTTAGTTACGTTTTGAATTGGTTAAGTATATAATTGAATTAGTCATTTGTAATGACTTGAAAAAACTATTCTATGCTTTTAAGGTAAACATAATGATTTGGGCAATTCATGATCTAACATTTGGAGTAAAGTTAGCCCTACTTCTAAAAAGATAAAAGGAACTATTACTCCTTTAATCATGCACAACTTTAGACTCAAATCTGATTTTCACTCTAGAAATACAAAATAAGAAACTCATTCGCTGCTGATGCAACCAAGGATAAATACCAAAATCATTACCATACTCTAAAATTGGTACTAGGAACCATGTAACTATCGTACATACAACAAGTGCACGAATAGCCATACAACAAAGTAATGAAATACCTCAATTTAATCATTCTATTGGCATAAGTCAAATCTGTTGGAACTCATACTAGTATTATATGCTATATTGTATATCGTATGAGAAGTTGTATAATTTTCTGCAAAACAAAACAACTCACTTTAATAAGACCAAAGGATTTTAGGGTGTAATAAGTATTGTTCCATCCGAGTCCAAAAATAACATGTCATGTCCGGATAAGAGCGATAATTGTTCAACTAAGACCACATAAAGTGAGTCCATTCTGAACACTCTGGGATCTCGTCCCGTAGAGTAGACAATTCGGAAAGATACGTCGTTGACTAGACGAAAACAAAAAGTACAGCACATAGGCCACTTCTAACCTACACCACCTGCACAAGACTGTCACTCTTTCTGAACAAGTAATGTATGGGTTGTACAACCCCTCAATGATACTTACATTTTGGGTTGCATCCCGCAACAATTTTCGGACCTCCCTAGGTTTACCATTTCAAGTTAGAAAGAAGAAACAAAGGCAAATAAAAGCAAGACAAAAGACCTACCCACGGTAAACTTACAAGCATTGTCCCTCCTCGGACAATGACGAACAGCGCAGATGGACACCCATCTCAACCCACTTCTTTTTTTCAGAGGTCGTCATCCTATCTAGAGCAATAAAATCGTTTTCTTCAAAACTGTATTGTTTAGAAACCTCTGATGGTGCTCCTGGTTCCAGTGAAAAGGGAACAACCGCCTTCCACTGGTTGGTTAATAAGCCTAAGACAAGTTGTCTCTACGGAGCCAATTCGATAAAAAAAAAACCCTCATCCAATGCTTGAAGGTGAACTTGAACAGGGTAAACAATACCCTCCCATTCCTAGACTGAAGGCACGTCCACCCATTGTGTTATGCCCGCTCTTCATCCCTATTTATGCTACTAGTCACTCGGAACGTCCAAAGGAAGAGCTTGAGGGAATAGATAAACCCTTTTCCCTATAGAAGATTATGAAAGCCTGAATAAACCCCCACACATTTGGATGGAGTTGAGACGGGGCCACCTAATGGTGACCTAAGGTCGAGGTGAACCACCTGTGCAGAAGAAGGTGGAGCCCAAGCTTCCACGAGTAGGCTTCATACATATAAAACGAATGAGAGTCTCTGCATTCCACCTCACTATCGAAGTAGACTCTGTAATCCCGTCTTAGGGAGAACACATAAAAGTTGTCTTCCAACTCATCCACCACATCAACTTCAAGATGGGCCTCGGGAAAGAAAGAACTCTCTATTCCCAACACCTTGCTATCCACCCAACAATAGGAAGAATCATGCCATTCATGTACAGTCGGAATCCTATATAAGTTCGCCCGATAAGAGAAATCACGAGTCATCTTAGACTTGCCACTAGAAGACTTATCAATTATAAATGACTCAAACTCACCAGTCAGAAACACATATCCTGAACAAGAAACTCCCATATCTACATTAGGGGAAATGATGGAGAATGACCAAATCACTTTTACACTACTCTCGCGTGAGAAGTCCCTCCACTATTTCCACCGCAGTAATGAAGAAAATGGAAGACAAAGACAAAGAAGAAAAGTTACATGGGTTTTAGACGAAGAAAGTTCTCGACGAAATAAAAAATCCAAAGAAATTCCTTCAACAACACAACGAGACAACAAGAAGAAAAATGAAAAAATGAATGAATGGCCCCTCTACTATTTATATGAAATAGTAAGAGGGCCTTACGCAAGGCCCAATTCATTCTAATCATCGCAACCATCCAAAAAACGAAGGAAAATCGATCTAACGATGAGCATGGAGACTCATATATCGAGACACCAAATAGCAGTGTTAGGCCTCATCTCAACCATACAAAAAAGCACTCGAGTACAATCCAACGATGCCGCAAGAATCGAGGTGATTTATTTAATGAGCGCATGGATCAGAACGACTCATTTAATGAGGAAATTGAAAAGATTTTGGGGCAGACCACGCGTCATAAGACGTCATCATCACACAGATGGTACGGAACCCGAGGCTTCCCTAGCCAACCATGTGTCATAATGACACCACACTCAATAGTTCAAGCAATGAGTACCAAATAAGATTAACCAAAGTCCAAATATCTGTCCGAATTTGAGTAAGCAAACAATTTCTCACGCTCAGTCATGGACCTGGATGGCCCCATCACCCGACCATACAATCAAGTCCAGTAGCACATCCAATCTCTGACCAATCCATTAGACTCGCGGCAACTACTACATCCTGATCCAAAAAGACATGTCACACCCAAACAATAGCAACAACTATTAAGTTAGGACCGGACAAAGTGAGTCCATTATGAACTCTCTCAAATCTCGTCTGGTTTACCAGACAATCTGGAAATATATGTCATTGACCGGACAAGACCGACATTAAAGCAAAAAGACCACTTTTGACCCTCGTCTGCTACGCCACCTACAGTGGACTACCACACTGTCTAAAAAACACACACCTCTACCATGGTAGTCAAAATCGTGTGCCGACATGTGGGATCGGACGTTTTAACGTGATTCGACGGCCCACCTGTGTTCGATCCCAGAAACGTGCTACAAAGGAAGTAAAATCATGAAAACATTGTGTGGGATCGTGGAATCGGTGCTTCCACATTCCTAGGTTTTACAGATCCAACTGTTTGGGCCGAAACTCATATTTTGACCCGATTTACAACTCGTTTTAAAAAACCCTAAAACCCCAGCCCATTTGAAGAATGAAAGAGTAGAAGATTATAACATACCCGTGAAAGATCTCCATGTTTTGATTGTAAAGGATCTTCATCTTGTTAAAAGGTATGTTTCTTTTAATGACCTTGATCTTCTCTTTCATTATAAAGTTTTTTTTCTTCTTCTCTTTCTTCTTTCTACTTTCTTCTTCTTCTCTCTTCTTTCCACTTTCCATATTTCTCTCTTCTTTCCTATCTTTTCATTTCTTTTCTTCTCTTACTTTCTGTTCAGTCCACCTTTCTATCTTCTTTTTTTACTTTTTTAATTCTATTTTACATTTCTTTTTTTATTATGTTTATTTTTTTATTCTGTTCTTTTTTACTTTATTTTTCATTTATTCTGGTTTAGTTTATTTATTATGCATTAGTCAATATTGTTTAGGAACTTTACTCACTTTATTGTTTAGTCACTTTATTATTTAGTTACTATTTAATTGTTTAGTCACGTTTATTTCTAATTATTTTTGTCCATATTTAACTAATATGTTAGTTTATATTTATGTTCAGTGTCTATTTTTATTGCTAATTTAAACAACTAGTAACTTAATATGTATGAAGAAGATAATTGAAACTCCATTCCAGTTGTTGGAGGCTCAAGTGATGCTCTTGCATCTCAGAGTAACTCTTCTGCTTCTAGAGTGCTACCCAAAAAATGCACGTGGGAATAGAAGTGACATAGCATGGAAGCATGGAATTGCAGTTGACTGAACTAGAAAAATACAATGCAAATACTGTCAAAAGGTTGTAAGTGGATGAGCATATAGGTTGAAGCATCACCTAGTTGGAACTAACAAGGATGTTGAACCTTGCATTGTTGTGAGTGATGAATTAAAGAAGGAAATGTTAATGATTGTTGCTGGTTTACAGCAAAACTTGATTAATAAGTCGAATTCTTTTTTGAGTGAAGAGGAACAACCAAAAGTTGGTGAAAAAGGAAAGAAAATGAAAACTTATTCAAAATGAAGGGGATTAGCACTCAAGTCACCATAAACAGTATGTTCAAGAAGGGAATCAAAGAGAAAGCAGATCAAGTCATTGCAATGTGCTTTTAAAAACAATGTCATTCCATTCAATGTGGCAAGGAGTGATGAATACTTTGAAATGTTTGAATTGGTTACGAAACATGCCCCAAGGTTCAAGCATCCATCATATCATGAAATTATGGTCAAATATTTGAAGGAAGAGGTTAAGTTGACCAATGCTCGGCTTGAAGAACACAAGGCTGAGTGGAAGAAAGTTGGGTGTACTATAATGACTGATGGTTGGACAGACAAGAGAAGGAGGACAATCTTGAATTGCTTAGTGCATAATCCCAATGGAACAGTTTTCTTGAAGTCTATTGATGCATCACACATTGCAAAAACTGCTGATAGGATCTTTAAGATGATAGATGAAGTTGTTGAGAAGATTGAGTAAGATAATGTTATTCAAGTTGTGACAGATAATGCATCCAATTACAAAGCTGCTAGAGAAATGTTAATGGTGAAGAGGAAAAAACTTTATTGGACACCTTGTGTTGCTCATTGTATTGACTTAATGTTGGAGGAGTTTGAGAAGAAAATTTCCATTTATGTAGACACAATTTATAAAGGTAGACAAATTACAACGTTCATCTATGCAAGAACTTCTCTAATTTCTCTTTTGCAACAACACACAAAGGGGAGAGAATTAGTGAGATCGGACCTCACTCGCTTTGCCACTTCATACTTAACTTTGGGTTGCCTTAATGATAATAGAACAAGTTTAATAAGAATGTTTACATCAACAGAATGGAAGGCAACCAAATTTGCGAGGACACATGATGGGAGATTGATTGGGGATGTGGTGTTGGATAAGGAATTTTGGAAGAGTATCGTTTTTGTTTTGAAAGGTGCATTTCCATTGATGAAAGTTCTACGTTTGGTTGATTCGGATGATTATGAGAAGCCACCGATGGGATTAATATATGAGGCAATGGATCAAGCTAAGGAAAGGATACAAAGTGCTTACAATAGTCATGAAGATAGCTAACATTCTTGTATTATTTGCAACTAATATTCATGTATTAATATTGTTTTTTGTAACTAACATCATTCTTTATGGTATTCTTTATAGTTATATGCCTCTATGGAAAATCATTGATGATAGATGGGATAGACAACTTCATAGACCATTACATGTTGTAGGATACTTTCTTAACCCTTAATTACATTATGCTCATGGGTTTATTGTTGATCATGAAGTTAGAAATGGATTGTTTGATGTCATAGGAAGGATGTTGCCTCATATTCAAGATCAATCTAAGATTGTTGTTCATATGGATTGTTTTACAAATAAACGAGGTTTTTTTGGTAAGCCATTGGTTTTGGCAACGATGAACCAAAAGACTCCAACATATTGGTGGGATTTTTTCGGGGATGAAACACCGGAGCTTAAAAGGTTTGTTCTTCGTGTACTAAGATTGACGTGTAGCTCCTCTGGATGTGAACGTAACTAGAGTGCATTTGAAATGGTAAGAATTTTCTTGAATTGTATTTCTATTGATTATTTGTTTATGTCCATACAAATGTAAGCGTAATTTATTTTCATTGACTATTTGTTTAGGTCCACACCAAGAGAAGAAATAAATTAAAGCAAAAAACAATGAATGATGTTATTTTTGTTATGGCCAACTCAAAATTATCCAAAAATAAGCAAGCTAGAAAGGGTGTCGAACTAACTATTGATGACATCCCATCCGATGATGATTGGATCGTGGAGCACAATAACAAAGATGAAGATCATTTGGATGGTCCATAAGGTGATGGGGATGATTTGATGAGAGAAATCATTGGAGAAGATATTGGGGAAGATATAGACGATGTTGAAGAAAATGAGGATGAAGCCCCTTTAGAAGATGATTATAGAGAGTTTGATGTGAATGATTTGTTAAATTAGATTTTCTTGCATTTAGACTTATGTTTTGATATTGGGTTTGGAGCTTGGAAGAATGTTTTTAGCAAATTTATGGTTTGAAGTTGAATTTTAAATTATGTTTTTATCAAATGTATGCTTTGAGATTGTATTTGGAATTATGTTTCTAGAAAATTAAGTTTTAATTTGGATTTATGTCTACTATTTTATATATATAAGAATTTATTTACATTTCTCTTTTGACTAGTAGAATCTTACGAGTCGTGTTACGATCTTACGTTTACGATCTTTGACTCCTCTTCTGATTCCAAAAAAACTCGATTTTGACTACCTTGACCTCTACTAGAGGCCCCATGCTACCTACACACTGCACCCAAGGTCAGACGACAAGATAAGCCTACATTGTGGCTACACAGCCTGGAGAGGTTGTAAGTCAATTATCCACTGAGTACGGACCCGCGAGAGCCATCTAACATGGGGAAGCAACCTCTTATTTTATGAAGCAAGCCCAACAAGGACTCTTGGTCGGCTAGACCAACATCATCTACAAGGAAATATTCCTCACACCCCTCCACTATAAATATGGGACTCCCCCCATAAGGAAGTTACATTTTGTCCCTTGACATTACTCTCTTACTCTTGCACTTTGTATTCTCATATCTCTCATAGACTGACTTAAGCGTCGAAGAATCTTTTCAAGTACCTCCACAAGCACTCCAAAGCAACACTAGAAGATTCTTCACTAGCTACCGTACAAACAGACCCTACCTCTACAAGACTAAAGAACAAATGTATTCCTTAATCCATTTCTCTTCTAATCATCACTGGGAAAGGTGTTGCATGTCTTTTAAGGTGTGCAAATGAATGTTCTAGATTTTTTTAAAAAAATATTTATACCACTTATAACTCTAAAGTTTCAAATTTATATTTTCTAAACAACATAATATGTTTTATGAAAAACAAATAATCATTATCATGTTGAATTATTTTATATTATTGTGGATATGCAATTTAATGTCATTATTATTTCTCTGAGATAAATACTCAATTGTTTTTTAATGTCTATTTGAGTTTAGTCAATTTATTCTCTAATTTTGATAAGACAAAACCGATTGAATTTACAAATTTTTATTTACATGATTTTTATTCAAATGATTTAGTGATATTTGACACAATGTTGTGATATTCGGATCGGACCAGACGAGCCGATCACTGACCGGACTTGAAAACGGCTTTGGTGTGTAGTCTTAACCGAATGAGTGTTTGGATCACTTTGAATCGGAGAAATTTCGGTTCGATTGTGTTAAACCCAGTTAAACCGGAATAACCCGGGAAATGAACCAGATGGTTCACTTAAAATTTAAAAAATGGAACATTTATCTAATGTTTTGTTTTACTTCAGTACAAAAAAGATCGAAATATGTTACTTAAATATAGTTATATAAGTTATTAATTTTATAAAATTTTACATTTATATATAATTATATTTATAAATAAAATTATTATTTATATTTAAAACAACCCGCTCCGATCGGACAGTTTAACTGTTTAAGCCAGTTAAACCTAATACGTAACATCTTCCGATTTGATGTTCGGCTCGGGTTTAACAACATTGATTTGCCAATCACCTTAAGATTGCCATTATTGATATGTATAATAGTGTTAAACTTTCTTCTTTGAAATGAATTAATAATCTTTCAGATAAATTGATTGAAACGGAAGACACAATGTTTACTCATTAATATATTTTCTTTTGAAATTAGCAATACAATTGTAGAATGTTTTTTCAACTATGAAAATTGTAAAACAAATAGGTTTCGTAATCGAATGGGATATGCATGGATGAATGAACATCTAATGACCTATATTTAGCAAAAATTGTTTAACAACATTGACAACAAATTGATCATTTATTTATTTCGAAATGTGAAATCACATATAAATTTATTATAAAATATACAATTTATTTTATTAATATTAAAATTTTATAATTTCAACATTAATGTTTATTACTTTAATTTTTAAGTTGTGTTGCACATTGCCTCTGAGTCCTAGATAGGTCGATGATTAACACAACCTGAGTTGGACAAAGAGGTTATCCAGATTTCATCAGATTTTACTGACTCGTCATTTTGGTTCTTGTGCCAACTCCAGAAGGCATGCGAGGAGTTCACAATCTTGAACTGACCATGACCAAAACTGGCTTCACGGAATTCTGACCACTTTGGCTGTGGATATATGTACCTGACAACAACAACAAATGATGTAATAACCATAATCAATCTTCCTAGAATGTAAATGCAAATTTCAATGAAAATAACATGATTTATAATAGAGAATTATGTTGTTGTTCGATTCATGCAGCCGACCCCACCTAGTAAGATAAAAGCTTAATTGTTTTTCTAATTATCTAAACACATTATGTGAAAAATAACATAATATACGGAGGATGGAGGGACCGGGGCAATTCATGCCCTACCCTCCATCGGCCCTGGCATTGATAACTTACTTAGAAGATAAGCCTTCTCGATTTCCTCCATCACCAATAATTATATGGACAGCACCACAACCATCCAATTTTCCATTATAAACACGTTTCTGTCAATCAGAAAATAAGTGTTCCGGACCAAAATAACATTAATGCATAGTACAAAATGAAACGTGAAATCGTAAAAGCATACCGTGCGTTCATATGCATGGACATGACCATTAAAAACTAGATCAACTCTTGCAGCATAAAGCAAGGGCTCCATAGCTTTCATCATATCATCCCCTTCTCCTTGATGGGCCTTGTTACTATTATACCATGGCACATGAAATACTGCAAGCAGCCAAGGTGTCCTTTTCCTGTTCACCTTAGACAAATCTCCCTGTTGATCGTAGACACGAACATTAACCCGATGCAATTACATTTTCAAGTTTCTTCATAATTTTCAAGTTCATCTATAAGAATTAAAATGGGAAGTGCACTATAGAAAGAAAAAGTTAATCTAATGTATCAACTACTGATTTAAATTGTGGACCGCATCACCTGATGTGGCCGCAATATTGTGGTTGCAGTGGCCGCCACAACAGCATCACACTGCAATTGTGGTGTGACTCTGAATCACAATGATGCGGTCGCATAGGCTGCAACTGCATTTGGACCGCATCAGGCCGCATAGGACCATATTAGGCCGCATTGGACCATATCAGGCCGCATCAGGTCGCATCGGATTGAAAATTATTGTTTTAATCACAAAATAATTCACACTGCAATGGTCGCAATCCGCATCGCAACAGCCACAATCACAAAATTAACTTGAATGTAGCATAAGCAACTGCGATTTTTATTTCTTTTGGACACGAGGTATAATGACAGTTATCTATAACTGAATACAAGATCTACATATCATGTGCACTGAAATTGTCAATGCAAGATATATCAATGACATATTCTGTTTCGAAAAATCAATTGAAAGTTGAAATACTGAATTTGAGATATCTTAACCAATACTCTATCTGTCAAGCTTATCTAAACAGCACAGAGTCACAGACATGTAGATTAGAAACAAAAAGAATCTTTAATGAGACAAGTGCAAGGATTACTTGTCAAAACATTTTGGAGTACGCATCTTCTAAATGTTCGATACAAATTATGTCCTAAATCTCCCAAAACATCCTCGGAGATCGAATTTAATTTTTCCTACATGAATGTGTTACTCAGATACTCCAAATACTGGAAATCACTATTAAAATGTAATCATTACCAAGACTGTTTTTCTTTTAAAAAGATGAAGTGCATTGTTTAGTAGAACATAAAAAATGAAATCAATGGTAAAAGAATGGGAGAAGAGTTTTCTTTCAAATTTAATTTCTACCCAAGTACTAATTATACCTAATAATAGATACAATTACCCAAATGTACAAGTCTTGTTCAATTGGAGTAACCAACTAACCCATAGTCAACTAATATGTGGTTCTATGGTACGGGTATGTAGTACGCGGTACGCTACCCTTGTCAAACATCGATATGTTAGGGTATACTCAATAGGGTTTCCATAGCTCTTTGCACAACCATTTCTAGTGTCACTTCTTGTAGATTTGAATCAACTTTGGCTTCACCCTAGGAGAAATACCCAACATAAATTTATTTCTTGTTTATTGTAGCTTATTCATGTAAGGTGAGTGCATATCACCAATTACTCATTTTTTCTTAGTTCTTTCTTTAACTTAAACCATAAGTGAAAATCTGGTTCGTTAATTATAGAGAACCAATTCGCAAAAGAATCACGAATTGGTACACAAGAACCAATTCGCAAAAGAACAACGAATTAGTACGCAAGAACCAATTCAAAACAAAAAATGAGAGAATTGTGTTTGAATGAATAAACTAACCTTTAGCCATTGGTATTGGGGTGAGTACACATCATAATCTGCATAGGAGCCAAGCATTATAATGTGAACACCTGCAACTTCAAAAGAATAATAGAGATTTGAACTTGATCCACTTTCCTCAGATGGCATTTCCCATCTGGCATTATAGGAAACAAACCCTTCCTTTAACAACGGTATCTTCTCAATTTCATGGTTCCCTTGTGTTACCATCCAGGGTCTTGCACTTGCCAGTGGCTGAACAAGCCTACCAAATGTGTCCCAGTGATGCTGGAGATAATCTGCATATGAAAGATCTCCTGGAAGCAGTAGAACATCATGATTACATTGCTTAATGTGATCTAATGTTGAATTTGTCCAACCACTTTGACCAAGATCCCCAGCCACAGCAAAAGAAATCGGAAATCGAGCTGGAGGAGTTTTCAGCTGTAACTCAGGACCTTTCCCACCACATCGGTAAAAGTATACAGAATTATCTTCTAATGGTCCAATTACAGCATGGTGTATCTTGCCTGATTTATATAAAAAATACCTATATGAGGTGCTCTCTCCTTTTGCTACGGCGTCATATCTCCCACGTGATTTTCCATATTCCACCGTTGAAGGTGCAGACTTATCGGTAATCCAGGTAACTCTCATGTGCTTCTTTCCTGCCAAAGAAACATGTACCTGGAATGGACTTTTATACATTTAATAATCTTAAACTAAATGGATTGGTAACATACTTAAAATGCCTCATAAACTTGCTAAAGAAAATAATAACTGTAGTTGCTTGTGTACAAGCATTGAAACAACTGGACTGAATCCTCTCATATGCTTTGCTTTCTGTCATGTGATCATGTGGAGGAGAGAATTGTAGAAAAGATGGTACAATTGCGTCTCAGGTTGTTTGGACATGTGTGGAGGAGACTGATAGAAGCCCCCGTAAGGAGAGTATATCAAATGGACGTTAGTCCAATTCCTAAAGGAGCGGGAAGACCAAGAAAAACCATAGGGGGTGTCGTTCAATTCATATAACTGACCTGAAGAAGATTAGGTTGTTGTTGTTCTTGATCATGTGGAGGAGAGAGTGAACACAGATTTTATTAGTGTGGCTAGTTAAGAATTGTGAATTTTTTTCAGTATGTAATTTTTGTGCCTCTCTCCTCATTACCCCATGACAAAAAAAGCCTCATCGGAGGATCCATTTCAACAAACAGCTATTCATTACAAATAGATGCAATTTCAAGATTTGTGACTAGAGCATAAAAATTAAGCAACATAATCCCAAAATCTAAGGATAAAAAAGATCAATTTTGAAAACCATCACCACACATAACTCTATATTCCTTTATGAAGAAATCAAGAACATAGATTTAATTTTTGGAGACATTCTTACACCATTCTAAGAAGTGAAATAATCTCCACATCTAAATGAAATAAATACTCATTTTAGTAGCTCATGTTTTTTGATGTTATCAGTTCGGTCTTCAGAGATTGAAAACCCAAAATGTTCCCAAAAAATTCAAATGTGAATTAAACTAGTCATTTTTAGGGTCAAATTATTGTCTATGAAGTGTTGGAAAACATGTTAAAAAGTATTAATTTGACCCACATTTAAAATTTGTAGATATCATTCTAGTTTTTTTTTTCTAATTTTTGAGTATCAAACTCGTAATGTTAAAACAAAAAACTTTCTGAATTAAAACATACCAGAAACACAACCAACCAATGGAATCTTTTTATATATTAAACAAATAGCAAGAACCCAGATTCAGAATAAAAAAAGCAAATACCCAAGAATAAAAAAAACTAAAAATGAAAAGCTGCAACACTGATCAACATTTAAAACAAAAGGGTATTGTAAAAAAACAAACTTTGCATGAAAGTATGAATATTTAACCTGTTGAGGGTTAAGGGTGGGTTTTGGATCCCATGGAAAGTGTAACGTTTTTCGAGGAGGAGGTCGAACATAATCATCAGCTATAACAGTTGAAAACAAAACTACTAAAACAGTTAAAATCAGTTTCAGTTCCATTTGTGTGTGGCGACAAAAACAAAACAATGTGTGAATGTTGGAATTGTATGACACTGATGTACTTCACGGATTATTATTAATAGGTTTGGGAAAACACTTATTGAGATTGGTGCACTGTGAAGCAACAGAGTCAACCTTTTGTCAATATAAGACTAATGTTTTTCCCTTTTATGTCATATTAGTATGTTGAATATTCATTTTTTATATATTTTATTGTTATAAATATATGGATATTGTGTGTATATTTGTGTTATAATTGTAAGTAATGAATATATGTTTTATATGGTTGTTATTGAATTATATGATTTTATTAGGAAAAATATAAAAGATATTAAAGGTAAAATTGGATAGTATAAATTGCATGATTTTTACACTACGTTTTAACTTTATAAATAACTAGTGTGTCGACAGGCACTTCGAGTATGCCGGTCTATATTTTATGTGTTAAGTAATCAATTTTTATATATTTTATTTTGGCAAATTATAATGTATTTTTGTGTTAAGTGTAGTTTATACTATAGTATTTTTGTCTTTACTATAATGTTCAATTTAAGTTGAGAGAGAGGTCCTTATATTAGATTATATGGTTTTATTTTTAGAAATAAAATAATTTTAAGGCCAAAATAAGGAATTGAAAGATACACCATGATGATAGTTACACCATGTTTTTATTATATATATATGATATAGATATAGAAGTACAGATATAGAAGTATATATAAATATTATAAAAATAATCTTTGATCATAAAGATACTTTAAATTTTATGTATAGTAAATTGTTTCTTAACGAATTACCATTATTTACTTAAATAATTTGACTAAAAATAATAACTTTAATGAATGATAATTTGATATATATAGTCAATAATTTTCTAATTCTATGTAAGATGAAATTATCAAAAATAATATTATAAAATTTATTGAAGAATAATATTAGTGCCAACTAGTCTAACTTCATATTAATAAAATAATCGATGAAAAATAATATATATTTTTAGAAACTTAATTTTATTTCTTTAATTATGTAAAACACGAATTTTATTTATTTAAAAGTAAAATTTTAATACAGAGAATATGTCAAAGCTAAATCTTGAAAAAGGATTAGCTTTTTATCCATATAAGTAGAGGGATATATGATTAAATTATTTTTATTTTTATTTTTAAATTCATGTATGCACGAATGGATAAATTAATAAATAAGTAAATAAGTTGAAAAGTGTATGGATAATATCTTTTTAAATGCATGTATATTGGATGAATAAGTTGATGTATGAATAAATGTCATTCCCCGACTCTTAATAGTCGTCACTACGTTTTTTGCACTTAAAACTTACAAACATCTACTTAAACCCAAATTGAATACTTAACAAGGACTCGAACTTCACCTAGAGGGAGTGAATAAGTGGCATAAGTAAGAATTAAAAACAATTCATATACAAAAGATAATCTCATAAACTATTGGTTTTAATTAACTAAATTGTTATTTAGTCAATCAACATAAAGTTTGACCTAATCGATTAACAAAAGGCTTAATCGATTAACCTTGCTAATTTTCTTGAAAATCTTTTGTTTTTGATGCAGCAACAAAGTAGTGATTAATCTGATCTAATATGAACTTAAATATTTCAATGAAAGTGATTAATCATGCAAATTCACTTATGCAATAATCTTTATATGAATGTAATCAAATATAACGAAATACAATAATTGTATGAAAGTAAAAGTGTAGTGAAAGAGAGAAAGTAACACGATTGATTTATCATGGTTCAATTGTCAACCATTACAATCTACATCTAGTCCTCCCACTCTAATATTGTGAGATTTTCTTTTATACAAACACTTCTTCCACCAAGAGTTCTCTCGGACCTAGCATCTAATGGATCCACACCACTTCTAACCAAGTATACCCAAAGAACCTCTTCTTGGATCTGACCTCGGCCTAGGATTTCTCCCTAAATTTCTCTCTAATTTCAAGGTGATGTCTCACACCCCAAAAGAAATAAATTTACAAATTGATCGGTAAAATGTGTACAAAGTTCTTTGCACCTTGATGTGCTAATTAATTCATTTAATGAATCTAACAATTTCATTGATTAAAATGAATGATTACGAGACACAAAAGAAAATCTTTGAAAACTATAAATTCTTCAAAATAAAAGCTCTTTCAAATATTCACAAAACTCTCTCTTTTTACATAAAATTTTCTAGCACACTTTGAGAAAAACTCTGTTGAATCATGTATTCTTGTGTATCAATCATGTATCGAAATCATACATTTGCCTATGGGAATAGGTAGTTAAAATATCATTCAGTTTCAAATTGTTTTCTGTTGACTTAATCGATTATGTAGATACTTAATCGATTAATGTTTCTTTAAAACATCCAAGATTAAAAAACTAAAACTGATTTAATCGATTAACAGGTTTCCTATTTGCAAAGACTTAATTGATTAACTAAAGTCTTAATCGATTAACAGTTTTCTGAAAATACTTAGTTAATTTTCCATGAACCTCTAACATGATTGATTAATGCATGATTTTGAAAATGATATAAGTATAACTTAGTTTAATGCATCAAAAGCGTGTATGTATGCTAATGCACCTAAATCATGTAAGGGTGAAAATCTCATATGCATAAATGTTCATGCTCTAATATGCGAGATTTATCATTAGGTTCACTCAACTTAAACTCTATTCATTCAAAGCATCTTAGGACCTAAAATAAAAAGATTAATCTAGCTTTGATTATCCTTTTGAAGCTCCAACTTGAGTCTTCATGTTATTGTAGTTGGTTTTGTAAGGACTCAAATTTAACCCTTGAAATTTTTTCCTTATTTTAATCCAGTTATTACTACAAACTCCACTATACTTTAATTAATCATTATTCGTTACTTAAATTTCTGTTATCATACTATACTAAGACCCTTCTCCAATAGACAGAAAAACATAATTCATGTATTTGCTTCTCGGTAATTACCGCATATGACTAGCTATGGGATTCCAAAATACCCATAGCTATGAATATCCAGCATTACAAAAATGTAGAACTAAATCAGTTAGGATTTACAATCACCCAAGTAACAGGTTACATCAAACAAAAAGCAAAATAAGGATTCCAAGTTCTAAGTTCCTAATGCCTCGAACCGAACATCCTCAACTATCATGTTTACCTTGGTACGTGTCGGGGTTGGTTTTGGGTAACTTTGCAAGTTCCGTCGCTACCTCCTCCAACCTTAGGATCTCTTCTCAAACTCTTAGATGATTCCCAAGACTCCTTGCTCTTGAAAACCCTTTCTTTCTTCACTTCTCTTTAGGTTATCCCCCAAAAATGTGTTTGGGGTCCCTAATAAATGCAACAGCGTCGGATTCTCGCTTAAGCGAGCCCATTCTCGCTCAAGCGAGAAAATCCCGCATATTTTAAAAACTCAGATCTGACCCTCTCGCCCATGTGAGAGAAACTCTCACCCAGGCGAGGCATCTCTCGCTCAAGTGAGGATCCTCTCGCTCAAGCGAGAATCTTACAGCCTCGACAGGTGCAAAATGTCACTTTTCTCGCCCAGGTGAGACCACTCTCGCTCAAGCGAGAATCCTTCAGTATAGCCCAGGATTTCATCCTCCCATGTGAGCCTTTCTCGCCCATGTGAGAATCTCTCGCTCAAGCGAGAATCCCATGACTGATACTATAATTTTAAAGACTTAAATTTAGGGTATTACAGGTTTGTCCTTGTCCATAATCTTTATCAGTCTTTAAGCTTGGTCTTCATCAAAATCATGTTCTTGCATACTTGCATTCATATATTTCAGTTAGATATTTCGAGCTCGAGAGTCAATTACGGATCTGAGAATGTATGAACACATCGTCTGCTCATAATAAAACAGTACCCTAACCAATTACATGAATTAAAAAATACCCTTTATTTATTAAAATTAAATTGTTTAAATAAATATTTATTTTTTATTCTTGTGTCTGACAATAATTTATCTTGCTCTTATAATGCCTTATAGAATGGATTATGGTCTCACAAGATTGATAGTTTTATTTGGATAAAAAATTGGTCGATTTATATTTATCCACTTTAAGAAGGGTGAAAGAGCAAAAACTAACATCTACACTGCAACTCATCTTAAAGAGATTTAAAAAATATTAAAGTTTTATCTACTTCAAAAAGGGTTAAGCATCATAAACTAATATATGCACTGCATTCCATCTAAAAGAGATTTTAATAATAAAATTTTTATATCTCCTTCAAGAGAGATGAAGCAGTTGAAGCTAATGTCTCCGCCAAATCTCATCTTAGAGAGACTTTAATAATAAAAAGTTTATATGCTTAAAGAAGGCTAAAGTAGTAACAATTAATATCTATACCACATCTATCTTGAAGATACTTAAAAATAAACAATTTATGAATTATTCGTTACTATAAGAAATTAATTTTATTTTTATTTTTTTGATGGCTATCCCTTAAAAATGCAAACTAATTCTTCTACTATTTAATATTAGTGAATGGTAATTTTTATTACTAAAAAAGATTATGGAAAGAATAATGGCATAAATTTCTCTATATTTTTTTTCTCTTTTTTTGGTGTTTATTTTTCTCCTTTTCTCTTGTTTTTTTGTCGTTGCTTTTTATGGTATCGATATTGGATGAATTAAAGGGAATAATGAGCCAATAATTTCAACTCAAATCGAAAGTAAAAGTGGAAATGAAGTAAATTCGTGGATATGCAAAGATTCCGACGAGTATAAAAAGAGTATTTTTTTGGTGTCACTATGATACCCTTTTTATAGTTTTTTCTACTTACGAACCTAATGACTCTAGGGTCTTATTTATATTAAAAATGGTAACAACTTTGATTTGATTACCTATTTCTTAGTGATTGACATCCTAACCCATTTTATTTATTTTAACTTTGTTGACATCAACCAATTTTAATCTTAATTTTCATTTTTTATTTTTAAGGGGTATTTGTAACCATAAGATACTCTATTTTAGGGAACATTCTCTTGTTTTTTATTATTTTTATAAAAATGAAATTACACATATGATTACGAAAGCTAAATCCTAACAACTTCTAAAATTTTATTATTTTTTAATTTTTGAAATTTAATAATTTAAAAATGTCTAACAACTTAAAAACATATTTATCGAGTGTTTATTCTACCAGTTTTTTTGTTGAGAAACAAAGGGGACCATTGCTAGCATTCTCCTCTTGTTTTGGAATTCAAAATCAATATTGAAGCTTTTACTTTATTTTATTTATTTTCTAATTTTAATAACTATTATTTTGAAAAAACAATTCCTAAAAACGATTTTAGACTATTTTTTTGGCCTTGTTCACAATGATGTGTTTGTTCACAATGAATGAAAAAAAAAGTCAATAAATCTTTGAATATATGTTTTTTCTTTTTACATGAATGAGTGAATGAGCCAATGAATATTTGAATTATATTTTTAGAGTAAATTACACTCACACTCTCTGAGTTTTAGTGAAATTATATAAATTACCCCTCCTTTTTTTGTCATTATACGAACCACCTTTACCTCATACAATCATTCCTAGTTTTGTATATATATTACACTGATTACCCATGTTTAATATTTTAAACAAAAACGTGTGGTGAATGTAATTAATTTAAAACAATATATTATATATTGTGTAACATTTCAAATAGTACAAAAATCAATGTTTCTTTATTATTTTTGTCTCATTACAAAATACATTACTAATTCTAAAAATATGTTTAAATAACTCTTATAATATTTTGTAACAAGCCAAATAATGAATATGCATTGACTCTCATATTATTTGAATTTGTCTACACAATATACAATATTTTATTTTATTTAATTACATATGTCACACGTTTTTGTTTATAAAATATATAAAAATATAATTATTTTTATAGATAAATTATTATAAAATATATAAAAATATAATTAGAGTTGGAAACTCATTGGGTACGGATATGCACTACCCGTGCCTGCACATGCGCGTTGCCATCCCCAAATAAGATCAAAAATGTTGAGTAAGTTTTAAGACGGTAGCTACCTCCCCAATAAAAAATGTACAATGGACCAATGTGTTATCTTTATAGATTTTATTTTTTAAACTACCCCATGCGTTATATATATAAATAAATAAATAAGAGTATCTTCGTGGAAGAGGAAATAATCTAAGTATGTGACCGCTACTCAAAATCACATCCTTGTATACTTGCATTTATAATTTCCTTTCTTTTTATGATGACATACCAATCTTACATATCTTGCACCTTTCTTAAATGACAATCAACTTTTTTTCGGGATTTACTTTGAACTTGAAAATTATCCCCCACGATGAATGAGAATGTTATAAATTTTGGGAAGTTCATTTTTTATATATAAATATAAAGATTAAAGACTTTAAAATAATGTGAATTGGTGGAGATATTTGTAAATTATATCTAATTTAGTTATTTGAACTGATTAAGAGTTTGATGATATGATTAGGTGATTGGATAATCATACATAACCATATTTATATTCTTAAAAGTAACGATATTTACTAGATAATTAGTTTGATCATCTCATTAATTTTAAATTTTAGCTTGTAAATCATTCATATTTAAAATGAAATATCTATAACAAAAATGAAAGTAATAAGTCAAGGTTGGTTGGTTAGCTTTATCATGTGAAATAAATCCTTCTATAAAAAATAGAAAGCGGGTATTGGTTATTTAGTATCAATTATATAATCAACATTTCATTTCATATTAATTATAAAACAATCCCTAATTACCTTTTAATCACATTCAATTTGACAAATCACTAACTATTAATGAATTAAATTACGGAAATTTAAATTAAAAATAAACTATAGGCATGTTTTAAGGTAAAAACTTTATGATATATAGTTAGTATTTGTCCGAGCTTCTTTCAACATAAATAATTAGCTCGTTAAAAGTTGTTGCCAAAGGGTGCATATCTATTGTTTTATAAATTGTGTCATTCCAAGTATTATCAACTATTATTAGTCAAAAAAATAATTAATTATTAATTTTTTTAACTTAAATACATTTTTCAATCAATCACAAGTTATCCAGTATTCACCATTAGTTTCTTCCTCAACCCTTATCACATGTCACATCGGCAATGGAAATTTCACGTCCCAGTGTCGCAGACCAGTTAAAATATATCATTCAATTAAACAGAAAAATTATAAAAACAAAATTATATTATTTAGTGTAAATTTATTGGACAAAAACGAAAAAAAAACGTAGTTTTTGGAACACATGATCTATATCATACAACCAGAACCTATCTCACTTATATAAGCAAGTCTCCTATAATACAGTTTGTTATAAATCCTAACCGGAAAAGGCACATTTTTTTTCCATAGAAAGAACATAATTTCCAATTTCTACCTCCATCCCTAAACATGAAGTTGGGGAAAGAGGAATTAAGTAAATGCAAAAATGTTAATTATTTATGGAAAGTGTGTGTCCTCAGAATTAAAAACAATTAGAGTGAGGTTAATACATTTAGAAATTACATTCACACCCCATGAGTTTTAGTGAAATTACACAAATCACCCCTTACTTTTTTGTCCTTACACGAATCACCCCTAATTTTGTTATATGTTACACTAACTACCCCTGCATAATATAAAGGTGTAATATTTTAAACAAAAAACGTATGATGTGTGTAATTAATTAAACAAAATATTGTATATTATGTAAAAAAATTCAAATAATATAAGAGTCAATGCGTCTTCATTATTTGGCTCCTTATAAAATAATATAAGAGTTATTTAAACATTTATTTGAAATTATTAATGTATTTTTTAATGACACAAAAATAATAAAGAAACATTCGCTTTTGTACTATTTGAAGTGTTACACAATATACAATATTTTGTTTAACTTAATTACATTCATCACACGTTTTTTCTTTAAAATATTACACTTTTATAACATGCAGGGTAGTCTGTGTAATGTATGTATAAATCTAAGGGTGGTTTGTGTAGGAAGGAGAGGTAGTTTGTGTAATGACAAAGAAGGGAGAGATGGTTTGTGTAATTTCATTAAAACTCAGGGGGTGTGAATGTAATTTACTCATACATTTATAAATTTATAAAGGGTTGTGTTAGTCAGCGGCAATATCTTGCTCTTATTTCATTTTGTTACATACTGTGATTCTACAAGGTCGAGAATCGTAATAAAAAAACTAATTATTCATGAGTTTTCCATGCCATAAAAAAAAGATTTGGTCATTAACTAAAACTTCAAATAACAAATTTAAAATAAAAATAGCAATAAATTTCTTTCTTTTGTAATCCACAGTCCCTAATAATTAAAAAATTAAAATCGTCCCATCTAAACAAGACCTTACGGCATCACTATTTTTTAAATGATATTAATCAAAAGCTAACGCAACACCCAATTTAAAACAGATAATTCAGTAAAATAGACTAGTAGTCTGTGTTATAAAAAAAGAATGTCCTCCTAGCCACATGTTATTTTCTCATCACTTTTTTTCCCTTCAAAAGTGTTCTATCCTATTAATATGCATATTACTACACTACATCCTCACTTTTTATACATTTTATATTTTAATAATTTAAATGCTAATTAAAAATACAATTTACTCATATTAATGATTCAATTCATTCTTCCTCTTATTTTCCACCTATTTTTTCATGGACACAAATGTTCATAAATAATTTTTGTAGAAGAAAAAGAAGTTGGAAAAACTTTTTATCATTGGAATTGAAAATTAGAAGCAACAAATGTATTTGGTATTTATGTTTTCCATTTTTTCTCACTTAAATGTGTAAATATGGTCACTGAATCTCTCCAATTTAACATATACTCTATTAACCAATATATCATCTAATTTGAGTAGTTGATTCGTCAATAACTCAATAAGACTAAACAAATTTGTTTCTGCAACCTTCTCACTTTTATTAATTATATTCAATTATATACATCTAACCAATTCTAAATCACTAATAAGATTTTATCATCCAACTAATTAGATTGAAAAAAATCATGTCATTTTACCTCATTCAATATTTGCATTAATCTATCTACTTTATTTAACGTTTACTAATACTATAAGAATTAATGTACTTTATTTAAATTAAAAAAAAACTATACAGTTTTACCCCATTCAATATTTGCATTAATCTATCTATTTTTTACCTCATCAAAGCTTTGTGATACTTTACCAATTGAATTTTAATTATTCCTACTATAATTAAAAAAATCAAATTCGAAATTGAAGTTTTTTATAACTTTTAAATATATTTTTTAGTAAAAAGACTCATATAGTATCAAGATTTGATTTCCCTATTTTCATTTAAAAAAATCATATTTGAAATTGAAAAAATTGTTTCATTTTCTACAACTTTTACAGTATCATGTTTCGATTTCTTATTTTCGTTAGAATATTCAAATCTGAAAGTATCATTTATTTTCATCATGTGTTTGAATAGGAAAATACACAAGTAACACTTGTGTTCTTAACAATGTGAATGTACGGTTAACATGTGTGTTTTAACTAAGTGAATGCATATGTAACATATGTTCATAGAAATGGGAATGTACGAGTAACATGTGTGTTTTTAACCATGTGAATGCATGGTTCACATGTGTTCTTAAAAATACAAATGCATGAGGAACATGTATTTTTTTAACCATGCGAATGTACGAGTAACATATGTATTCTTAACTATATGAAGGCTCATATAATATCCGTGTTCTTAATCATACGACAAAAAAATATTGTCTCGTGCAAATGCACGGGTAACTTACTAGTTAAATAAGAATTTGTCATTGACTCAATCAATATACTATATTAATGGGTTACTAGTGGAATCATTGAGTCATTAGTTATTTCATTAATTTGGTTCATATTAAAAAATATAATAATTTTATAGTATAACACTATTTAATAATTTTTTATTCCAAATATAAAAAATTATCATTATAGAAGTATGTGACTAAATTATTAAATAAACAACAATGATGATTTTACTATAACAAAGTGTTACAAATAAATTGAAAACATAATCAACAAAAGTTTTATACTTACATATAAGTTTTAATCAACAATGATGTTTTATCTTTTAATAACAACAAAGATTTTATTTCAACATAAGCTAACAAATAACAACTATACTTACAATAATGATAAACATAATTACAAATGAGATAAAATAACCATTTTGTTTTAGTTTCAAGACAATGTCATTTTGATGTTTTTCTAAGTTAATTGAACCAACTGAATCGAACCAGTCTAATCGACCGAATCATCGTCTTTATGCTCAAACTTACTATTACTTATTGATCAGAAGAGCGGCTCAGACCAATCAGGTTCATGTTTTCGCTTAGACCGTCTAGTCCGAGCTGAGTTTAATAACTATGCTTGTGGTGTCCAGAGTGGAAAGAAAAAGAGAATTACCAACTCAATTGGTTTAGACATTACCATTCGGTTGAAACACGTAAAAATATTTTAGTAAATGGAAGTACCACAAAAAATAAAAGCAATGTAATACTTTTTACCTTAAAAAGCAAAATAAAAAAGAAGAACTCACTTTTTCAATACTATTCATTGATCACATATGTTGGAGTCTTGGAGATATCCATCTTACAAATCTATTTGCATAAAAAATAGAGGCCAAAGAATGATGGATGACAATGGTTGGGGACACCAATTGTAATGAGCAGAGGCCACATGATAATGATAGTGATAGTGTTGGATGCCACATTTGTTTCTACCTATTTGTTCCAGGTAATAGATTTTTTTGTGTGAATAAATATGTGTTTGGCCAATTGTGTCTACATCTTTAGGGGTACCTTGCGATAATGTCAACCAATAATGCTGATATGACCCTAAAAAGGCCTACATCGTTTTTCCAAGGGCTTGTCACTTATTTGGGCAACTCATTCGAAAGCATGATGATTTTTAGTCCCATGTTAGTTTATGAAGGGTAAGAGTACAAGTGCTTGGGGAGATTCGGGTCATGGCGAAGGATCAAGCAACCTGGATGGGTGGTGAGCCAAGGCCAAGGCAGGCTAGGCGCATGCATCATGGCCTAGGCGTGAACCAATTCAGACCGAGCATACCAAACATCTGACCGAGGATGGCAGAGACCAGACGCTGAACCATTTCCTAATCGAGGCACCAATTCTGACCGAGACATTCAAGCATCAGGCGCATGGCCATATTCTAACTGAGGCGCTAAACTAACTAAGGCTGGCAAGGACCAGACATCGGGCCAGATCCTAACCGAGGCGTTGGGACAATGCCTAACCGAGGCGCTGGGCCAATTTGGCCTAGACAAGGTCTCTAACTGAGGCATACTATGTAAAGACCCAAATTCTACCCTGAAATTTTTTCTTATTTTAACTCATGCAAACATTCAATTCGTTTATGTTTTATGATTATTAACTAAATATATGTTACATTGTTTACCCTGATTATTTCCGGACTATTTATCATGCGGTATCCATACATACATTCCTAATGCAGAAAAACATAATTCATATTAATGTATCCTAGTAACTACCGCATACAATTAGCTATAGGTTTCCAAAACACCCATAGCTACACATATCCCGAGTTACTAGTCTCCATGATCAATATCATGTACAAAAATATAGTGTTCATAGTTACAATTAGTTACTTCAAGTACAACCAGTGAGGTTACAAAAGAATGGCTAAAGAGACATCAAAATAAAGGTCTCTAATCTCCTAGTCAAAATCACCTTTTCTTCGTCCACCTACCTGCAATGGGATTAACATTGACCATACACAAACAACACAAAGGAGTAAGTCGTTAACTCAATAAACATCAATGTAAGTTAATCCACATTTAATAAGGTTAAATAACGATCTAAATCAAATCCACTTAAAACCATTTTCGTCATCGGTACTTTTGAAAAACCATGCTACATAACTTGATCTAAAGTCGCTAACCCATTCTGGTCGGCTAAAACGAGTTTTATTTCCATTGGCACTTCACCAATACATAAACAGTAAATCCACTCCTCATCACTACAAACATACCCATATATGCTTGTAGCGACTAAGTGATATACAATTCATTGCTTTGTTCCGAGTTTTATTTTCATTGGCACTCAACAATACATAGACAATAAATGCACCCGACATCATTACAACATATCGTATATGCTTGTAACTATAAAGTGACTTACAATTTATTGTTTTATTCCGAGTTTTATTTTCATTGGCACTCCACCAATACATAGACAATAAATGCACCCGACATCATTACAACATATCATATATGCTTGTAACTACAAAGTGACTTACAATTTATTGTTTTATTCCGAGTTTTATTTCGATTGGCACTCCACCAATATATTAAACGGTAAATACACCCGACATCATTACAAACATATCCACATATGCTTATAACTACAAAGTGATTTACAATTCATTATTTTATTTCGAGTTTTATTTCCATTGGCACTCCACCAATACCTAAACCGTAAATCCACTCCTCATCATTATCAACATACCCATATATGCTCATAATGACTAAGTGATTCACATTTCATTTCATTATCCACATCAGAAAATCCACACATTTTCTAACACCGTGCATAAGTTAAAGACTTATCCTTACCTTGGTGAGTGTTGGGTTTGGTTTTTGTTGACTTCGTAGGTTCCACCGGCACCGCCTCCAACTTTAGGATCTTTCCTCATCCCACCATATAACACAATGTTAGTCATTTATTCCAAATATCATATAAACAACTTATATTGCATTATTTAACTATATAAGATATTTAACACGTTTTCAATGTTTCTAAACTACTTTCATCATAAGTTTACAACATCTAAAACATACATATTCATCTTACATTTCAACATTAGAAAGCTTATTCATCTTCTACCTCTAGCACTTTACCCATTTTCTTCTTTAACCACATTCTCACTTTAGGGTTTTGGGTTTTCATGAATCAACCCACAAACCCTCTCCTTTCTTGAAATACTAACTCTATACCAAGAGTTTACAAGATAAAATAACATAAAACGAACCATAACTCAAAAGGGTGAGTTTCCATGGTTTCTCTCATTTTGAGAAGGGATCCATAATACCAAAAATGGGTTTTCAAGAGAAGAAGAGAGTTAGAATAGAGAGTTTTACCTCTTCTCAAGCTCTTGAACAAGAATCAAAGCTCCTAGACCTTGGGAATGCTCTCTTCTCTCACCTATCTTCAATTCTTAACCTAAAAATGTATTTGGGGTTTCTCTCATTTAATGCTCTCGTCGGGTTCTCGCTTAAGCGAGCTTATTCTCGCTCAAGCGAGAAAATCCCGCCCATTTTAAAAACTCAGATCTGACCCTCTCGCTCAAGCGAGAATCTCACAGTCTCAACAGCCCCAAAATGCCATTTCTCGCCCAGGCGAGACAATTCTCGCTCAGCCGAGAATCCTCCAGTATAGCCAGGATTTCACCCTCCCACGTGAGTCTTTCTCCCCCAGGCGAGAATCTCTCGCTCAAGCGAGGATCCCAGGACTGATACTATAATTTTAAGGACTCAAATTTAGGGTGTTACATACTAGCCTGGAGCACCAAGCTTGGCGTTGGGCGATGGCCTGACCGAGTAAGAGCTAGTCATTAGTTAGTGTATATCATTTTTTATTTCTATAATAAATGCTTGGGTCAACCTTTGACCTACAATTGACATATTTTATTTTAGGCTTTATTTCTAATTTGTTCTCATAAGTAATGTCTGAAAGTTAATTTGCCTCGTGACCACTTAATTTTAGCATCAAAGTGTAACCAACACTTCAATGTTTGAGCCAACTCTCGTTTAAGTGTGCCCAACAAAATTATGACAGTTGGTTACTTAAATGACCATTAAAATGGTGGAATTACACCTTGTTCTAGCCGCTGGAGTATTGACAAGCTGAACTTAAAAAGGAGCAAACAACATCATATGCTATTTGGCTCGCAAGAAGCACAAGTTAGCCGAAGGAAAGTCCACTCTTGAAGAAGTCATCCAATGCCCATCAATTCTTGGCCGGTGACATCATCACTATTTCCTCCATGTGCTCAATTGAAGTCATCACTCCAGCTTTAAACATCCATTGGAGAGGAATCATAAGTCAATCTTTCAATGCCAACTGTGAAGCCATGAAAGAACAAGTTAACGCATGGTTTCACCATGCATTCAAATCCTAGTCGTGGCATCAAGGAGGAAAGGAATCCTAGGAAAACTACTCATGTAAGTCGTGTCATTTCAAGCTACAATAGGAATCATAAGTTTGTGTCTTTACTTCTTTCATCAATTGTAATAAAGTAGCAAATAAACACATGTCTTAAGCCTTTAGCCGAATTTAGACATGTTTAGTAATAGATTCACGAGTCAAAGGTATCCAATGTTGGATTACCTCTTTAATGCTTTGTTTTTCTTTGTTTCACGTGGAGGCCATGTTTGGCTAGCTAACCGCTATATGTACCCGAACTTTGCAATATGATAAACAAGTTGAATTTGAGTAAATTAAGTGGATTGTTAGCCCTTGTGAGAGTATATTCTCCAAAACTTATTGGTTGAACCAAGATTACAAGTTCTTATCAAGAAACCAAGTTTCTTGTGGCGAACCGCACCTTTGGCTTATCAACACCTCAAGTGTTGTGGCGCCCATATCACTTTATGTCTTAAACCATTTTCTTTTATCCCTAATTATCTTGTTTTCATACTATATTGTCGTGAGTCAACTGTGCACCAACGAATAACGATCACCAACCTAGAGCCTTCAAAAGAGGTTAACATCAAATGCCCATGATACACCTTTACATCCAGGCCAATGTCCATATCACACTCTGCATTTCTACTAATGTTTGTGTTACAACTTCCATCCAAGCCAATGCTCATGTTACACACTGCATCAAAGTTTGTCAGTGCCTCTATGCTTTTATGGATTCGTTAGCAATTAATATATTTCACTATGACATCATAGGCAGGCTAAAAGGATATTCCACTATTTCATCTCATATGAGATCATCATCTCTAACATCTAGAGAGATATTTCCAGCACCTATCTTAGAGTTTGACTCAACGCATGAGTTCCTATCTTCTCCTTGGTCTCACTCCAATGCATGAACTTCAGTGGTTTTGGATCTAACACAATTATAGTTCCCTTTACAGTCCCACCATGTTTCATTCTCCTTCAACTCATCTTGTTTATTCTCGTATAGTGCATTTGGCAGACATTGTCCATTCATCATGTTCTTCACCCTCTTGTGCCATAAACTGGTCTATGGGATAAGATGGGAGGAATAGATGGCCAACTAAGAGGGGGGGTGAATTAGTTGTTTTAAAAAAAATCATTAGGAACTTTTCAGCTTTTTCTACTTAAGAACAAATTAACAGAGTTGTAGCGGAAGAAAGTTTAGTAGAAGAAGAAGAAGTGCATAAAACAAAAAGTGTAAGGATGAGAAAAATCACACCAAAAAATTATACTGGTTCACCTTCTACCACCGAAGGCTACGTCCACTCCTCTTGAAAACCACAATAGATTTCCACTATTGAATGAGTTTAACTTACAAGCAAAGTCACACCTAGACTCCCCCTAAGTTGTATCACTCACTCACTTCAACAAGATAGTACACCACTATCCTTGTTTTACAATGCCTCACCAAACCCTATGGTGATTACTTGAGTACAAGTATGAAGATAATAAATGGCTTAATGACAAACTCACAATGTATCTTAATGCCTTATGAAGTTTTCAGAATTCCAAAGAATATGAAAGTTTTTCTGAAAAACTTCAAAGTGTTCTTGAATAAAAACTCAGAAATTTGTTTCAAGAACTTGGATTTTTTAGTATAAAAGTTATTTTTTATAATTCTGAGATCCTACAAGGTTTATATAGAGTTCCAAAAGGTGTTTAGAATCACTTTCAAAATGTATAAGTCGTTTGGGAAAAGTTGAACCAAGTTGGAACACAATGGTTCAATTTAAAAATCAGATTTTCGCAGTAACAGTACGTGGTAATCGATTACTTATCCGTGGTAATCGATTACCAGTTGAAAAACAACCGATACTGACGATTTTTTGCTTGTGGTAATCGATTACCAATATGAGGTAATCGATTACCTCAGTTGAAATTTCAAATCCAAAGTTGCTTAACGGCTAGTGGTAATCGATTACTTCCATAGGGTAATCGATTACCCTAGTTGAAATTTCATTTCCCAAAAATGCCGAGAGTTATGGTAATCGATTACTTACCCTGGTAATCGATTACTGCAATTAAATTTTGGATTTTAACTTTCAAAAGTAAGTGGTAATCGATTACTACTATAGGGTAAACGATTACCCTAGTTATTTTTGCTTTTTCCCAACTTTTCAAAAATAACTTGGTTTTTCTTAGGAACTCTTATATTAACCTAGATTAAGATCTTTATTCTTAAGGCATTGTGATTTCTTATGAGTTTGAAATATATACTACTAAAAGACTAAGACTCTTATAAAAATAAAATATACTTCAAGTTCTTTAAGTCTTTGATCTTCAATAGCTTTTCTTCTTTCTTTTGGTTTTATTTTGGTGATGAGCATTTGTCTTCATCAAAACCCAGCCTCGGTCAAGGAGTCAGATCATCTTCCCATAAGAGTCATATACCAATTGGCTCTAATACCAATTGTTGGAAACAAATGAACAATCAAATAGTAAAAGAAAATAGGGCTAAGAGATAATAACACAAGGAATTTGATAATGAGGTTCGGCCAATTGTGCATATGTCCTCGGGAGCACTAAGTGTCTATCAATATATTATTAGAGAATAAAGATTACAAGTTTTATCACACCCATGAGTCCAAATGTCCATGTAATATTTCTATTTAGTGTACATTATAATATAATAGTTGATTTCAATATATAATACTAGACAATGTGAAACCAATACAATGACAAATTTCAAGAATTCCCAATATTTTTTAATGAACAGAGAAGGTGACCATAGAAAAGAAAATAACATGAAAGCATATAATCAAGGACAGTACCCTTCATGTCCTATGGGGTGCACATGCACACCCTCAAATTTATTTTCTACCCAATAATATTTTTTTAGGTAATATTTCTTGCACCTTTTAGTTATATAAAATTGTATCAATAACATTTATATTATTGTGAACACTCAATTTTGTCCGGCCCAAAGTACATTAAAAAAAACTAATAATAGATAGTAAGAAAATTCAAAATTGTAATTTATAATGTGTGAAAAAATGTTTTAAATAGACAATATTTGATACTAAAAAAGAGTATGATACATTCACTTAAAAGAAAACCAAATCCCCATTCCCCTTTAACTTCTTCAGGTGGCTTAATGGGAAGATCCTCCCAAATTATACATCCCCACACTCAATCCCTGAAAAGGAGAAGAAATCAAATGAAGAAAATAAACCAAATCAGCAACAAGGATTCCAAAAAAATAGCACTAAATAAATACATTTAATACAAGGAATCAACACTCATCAATCAACATATTTCCAAAAAAATATGACACCAAAGATATGCAGATTAAGGATCTTGATAAGTTAAGCATAATCGGACAACAATAATAATTAGCATTATGGTGATAATCACCAATTATAAATAGAGCATCAAATAGTGGTATCAATAAGACAATTAGAGATTCATAGTGAAAACTAAGGCAATAAAGAGCATTAAAACCATGATTTGAAATATGAATATATAAATATAAAAAAGGAATAATCAAAGAAGCAATGAATTAGGGGATACAAATCAGAAATACAGGAGGTTATCATGAACCTCAAACATTATAAAAGGCAATAAGCTTGTTCAAAGAGAGAACGGAGACAGAATACCTAGATATCTAGAAACACATCACACTTCGAATACAAAAGTACATAGAAACCAACCAAAGAGAACATAGAAAACATAATAGGGAGAACACTGCAGAAAAGGACAAGGTGCAATTTCCAAAAGAGGACACAAAGACACACTTGCTTATACGTTCATCATCCAGGTAAGTTTTAATGGCACATTCATGTTGTTTACATCATAGAAAAAAACTCATGTAATTGCCATACCTACAACTAATTACATTGTGTGTGCATCATAACCTATGCTATTTCCTATCGGGTAATCCAAATAACATATTGATATAAGCAGCAACATAATCACTTCCTAACATGAAATCTCATGACATGTTTTCATCATAAGCTTCGAATTCATTGCTTTCTTCACACTCACTGCATAAACAATAGCAAAATATTTGATGGTTAGACAACAAAAATAAGGAGCAATAGCAAAACACATGATGTTTAGTCACTGCATATTATAACAAAATCATGTACGTGATATTCATTTGTTCAAAGCATAAACAACAAAACAAAAAATAATGGACATGACATTCATTTTATTCAATGCTGCAACAAAAAGCCAATATTCATGACATTCATCTTCATTGTTGAGTTTTCTTTTTTAACACATTACTAAAAACAACGTTAACATCATTTCAAGCCAAATATATATAATAAGCATATCAAATTTGTTGGTTTAATCACCATCATGTAAATAACTACAAACAAATCAAATGCTGAAACCTAAAAATGAAACCCCAAAATTCTAACCTCTTTTCTATTCTGTTCTTATTTTTGTTTGGGCCAAAGCCCAATTTTTTTAGTTGCTCGTTATTTTTCTGATTTACCCTTAATACTATAATAATATAGTTAAGACGAATATTCATTTGTTTATAATATAAATTTCATAGTTGCATTTTTATTTAAAATTTGATATTTGAAATGTATGTTGAATTAATAAGATGTTGTTCTCTCTATATAAAAGTAAATAATTTTTCTCACCATAATATGATAAAGTTAACAATTAATTGTTGGTTCAAAGAGTTTAATAATTGGAATAATCAAATATTGTAATGTCAAACTTCCTAATTCGAGCCGAGAACCGGTCGCGGTCACTTGTACTGCTTCTGTTATTTATCGAATTAAGAAATTAATAACTAACGTCAACTTTTATTCACAAAAATTCTCTTTAAAAAATGTTTATGTTATTCTAAAAAATAAAAATGATTTTGGGATTCAATAGCGATGTTACAACTCGTATTCCACTTCAATTAAACTCAAACCAATTTTTAATAACTTCCGATCAAACCATTTTTAATCAAACCAAACCAACAAACGATTTTATTAAAGAACTACGTAGTCTTGATTTTCCTATTGCATTCAGGGATATGTAGGAGCAAGATAAACTCTTGTAAGACACAAAAATAAAAAATAAATATTTTGTTTTAATCCATTTAATTCTAATAAAGTAAGGGTAAATTAAAAACATGCAATTAGCTAGGGTACCGTTTAATAACGGGCAGATGGGGTGCTAATACATTCCTCGATTCGTAATCGACTCCCGAACCCACAACTCTAGTTTAAAAGACCAATTTTATCCAAACCGGGCACAATTCGAGTTTTTCACGTTTTAACCGCAAAAGACGTAGTGACGACTCCTTAAGAGGTCGCATGGCCAAAATCCAGGACGCGACAATTATATAAAATTTTATATCACTTAACTATTATTATTATTATACTTAAATCAATCATCAATTTAGTCAATTATTGGATGAATAATGAGATTAGTAAGTCACAAGTTAGACAAGTTAAATCGACATACTTTGAAAATTATTAAAGTTTTATAACACTACCTAACATTGTTTAAGAATTGTGTACTTTAAATTTTATTGTGAACACTCGATTTTGTCCGGCCTATCTTTATAAAAACACAAAATTCAAAATAGCATTTCATGATTTGTATCATTCCAAGTTAATTATATTAGTTGTGATAAATCAAATACATTTGTCAATGAAATTGTTTTCCTTAAGCTCTCTACCCAGGTTCCATTGAAGTATGGTATTGACGAGGTTACCAATATGTGATTAATTCATCCAGCCATTAATCACTTTACAGTAACTGGTTAGAGTATGTGCAAATCATTAACTATTATTTATTATTTGCCAGATAATCATAACATATTTAAGTATTTGAAAACAACCATGGCCTAAAAAAAGCAGGGGTCTGAAAACAAATGGCCATCCTAAAAAATATATATATATATATATATAAATAAAAAATTTCAATTCATATTGGATAGTATTTATCCTCATGCTAAAAGGAAGGGTTTGATTTAAGGTTGAATGCGTGTTGGATTGTTACAAGTCCTGAGGATGTGCGATATTTCAGAATGTGTCCCCGTTGAAGAACATTATCCCTGCTATGTAAGGTTCTGTTGAAAAGAGTTGGTTTCAAGATGCATTCAAGCACATTAAAGTGGCCATTAAAGAGGGAGCTTGGAGTGTGAATTTCAAAAAACTCTCCAAGTCCCACATTGGTTGGAGAAGGGAAGGTGGAAGGCCTTATAAGGCTCAAGTCCCACCATTGGGGTGTGCCCCAAGGGGTACAATGGGTTTTGTGAGTGGGTGAGGACTCACACAAACAAAACCCCCACACACACACGCGCGCGCGCGCGCACCACCACCACCACCTCCTCCTCCGCCGCCGTCCGGCTCAGCTCAGCTCGGTTCGTGTTCGGGTCGGGCTTGGGCTTGGGCCCAACATTCTTTTTGTACAAAAATAAATCTTTATTTTATCTATTTATTTTATTTTTTAGGCCATTGGGCCTTTGCCATGCATTTGGGCCGTGTGGATGACCAGATCATGATTGACCAAGTCACCACACGTGAGGACGAAGGAAGGATCGAGAACATGCTCGAGTCGCCGCATGACTCGCACGACCCGGTATTTGAGGAGGTGGATCCGCGCCCCAGCTTCCTCCACGCCGTAGATGCAATTTTTCTGGGCCGTTGGATGGAGGGTCGGTTGGAGGCCTCACGCTATAAATAGAGGCCTCCCCTCCTCATTAATATTCGCACCAAGAGCAAGTACGAATTTACTTGCTCTTTTCTTTCTCCCTCAATATTTTCTGCCGACGCATTTCCGGCCTCCTTCTCTCCCTTTCTTTCCGTGGCACTAGAGTTGGAATAAGATATTCCAATATTGTGGGTATTTCTGAATTGGCACTGGTAGCCATATTTTGGGTGTATTCGAGAGCGATTCTTACAGTGCAGTAAGATATCGTATAACAGAGATCTGGGCTGTTTTATCCTGGGGACGGCGTGGTTGATAGTCTGCTTGCACCTTGAGGCAGTACCACGAAACGTCTTAAAGAGAGCGACCTGGTCGTGACTCAGCCAGTAAAGATTATCTCGTGTCATTGTTGCAGGCTACTGATACAACAATTTTAAGACGTTTCGTCTGCAATGGCACTCGTAGATAATATTACTGGTCCGAACAGCTTCGACCTAAGCAGACCATTCAGGTTTGACGGGACTAACTTCAAACGCTGGCAAACCAAGATGGAATTTTTCCTAACGGTTAAAAAAGTTGCCCACGTTTTGAAGGAAGATATTCCAGTAGTCCCTGAAGAAGCTGAGAAAGAGGAAAGGGAAAAACTAGCTATGGATATTGCTCTGTGGAATGATAATGACTACTTATGTAAGCATTTCATTCTTGGTGGGTTGTCTGATGATCTATATGATTATTACATCCCATATAAATCTGCCAAATTAGTTTGGCAGGCACTCAAAAAGAAATATGATACTGAGGAAGCTGGGACTAAGAAATATGCTGTTAGCCGCTACCTCAAGTATCAGATGACTGATGATAAATCAGTAGAATCTCAGTCCCACGAGATTCAGAAAATTGCTCATGAGATCATCACTGAGGGTATGCCCTTAGATGAGCAATTTCAGGTAGCTGTCATTATTGACAAACTGCCACCTAGCTGGAAGGACTTTAAAAACGTCCTAAGACATAAGACCAAAGAATTTTCTTTGGAATCTCTGATCACTCGTCTTCGCATTGAGGAAGAGGCTCGTAAGCAAGATCAGAATGAAGAAGTGTTGGCTTTATCAAGCCATAGCACTAGAAAGAAATTCTCAGGTGCAGTTCTGAAGCCTTCGGGCAGCAACTTTAAGAATCAGAACCGCAATGGGAATAAGGCTAAGATCACCGGCCGCAACAAGAATTGGAACTCTAAAAAGGTCCAATATGCTAAACCACCCGCTAAGAATGACTCTGGCAACCTATTTATCTGCTTCAAGTGTGGGAAGCCAGGTCATATGGCACGAAAGTGCAGGAACCAACCAGTGGATCATACTCCACAAGCTAACATGGTTGAGGATCCACTTGTGGCAGTGTTAACTGAAGTCACAATGATTGGAGGAAGTGATGGGTGGTGGGTAGATACTGGTGCATCCCGCCATGTCTGCTATGATCGTGCTATGTTCAAAACATACACGAATGCTGATAACAAGAAAGTGCTGCTGGGAGACTCTCACACCACTACTGTTGCTGGAACTGGTGATGTGGAGCTGAGGTTTACATCTGGGAGAACTCTGATACTCAAAGATGTGATGCATACTCCAGAGATGAGGAAGAATCTAGTATCAGGTTTTCTTCTTAATAAGGCTGGTTTTACCCAGACAATAGGAGCAGACTTGTACACTCTTACTAAGAATGGGGTATTTGTAGGGAAGGGGTACGCCACTGATGGCATGTTTAAGTTAAATGTTGAAGTTTCAATTAATAAAATTTCTGATTCTATTTACATGCTGTGTGATTTTTCTATTTGGCATTCTAGACTTTGTCATATCAATAAACGTGCTATTACAAATTTGAGTAATTTAGGATTAATTCCCAAGTTATCTAAAAATGATTTTGAAAATTGTGAATCATGCAGTCAAGCTAAAATAACAAAAAAATCACATAAATCAGTAGTGCGAGAATCTGAACCCTTAGATTTGATACACTCTGATATATGTGAATTAGATGGAACGTTAACCAGAAATGGTAAACGATATTTTATAACTTTTATAGATGACTGCTCTGATTTCACTTATATTTATCTTATGAAAAATAAAAGTGATGCACTTGATATGTTTAAAGTCTATGTAACTGAAATTGAAAATCAATTCAATAAGAAAATAAAGAAACTCAGGAGCGATAGAGGCACTGAGTATGATTCTAGCATGTTTAATGATTTTTATAAATTAAAAGGCATTATTCATGAAACAACTGCACCATATTCACCTGAAATGAATGGTAAAGCTGAAAGAAAAAATAGAACATTAACTGAATTAGTAGTAGCTATCATGTTAAGTTCTGGTGCAGCACCCTCTTGGTGGGGTGAAATTTTATTAACTGTGTGTTATGTGCTAAATAGAGTCCCCAAGACTAAGAGCAAAGTATCCCCATATGAGCTCTTTAAGAATAGACAACCTAATTTGTCTTATTTCAGAACTTGGGGTTGTCTGGCTTATGTCCGGATACCAGACCCCAAGAGAGTTAAACTCGCTAGTAGAGCCTATGAATGTGTATTCATTGGGTATGCTATAAACAGCAAAGCGTACAGGTTTTATGACCTTAACGCTAAAGTAATCATTGAGTCTAATGATGCTGACTTTGATGAAAAGAAATTCCCTTTTAAATTGAGGAATAGTGGGGGCACATCATCTAGTCACACACCTGTGATTAGAGATAGTGATGATGGGTTAGAAGTAGAACCTAGAAGAAGTAAGAGAACAAGAACTGCTAGGGAGTATGGACCTGATTATATGGTCTATACATTGGAAGATGATCCATCAACTATCCAAGAAGCTTTGACTTCCTTGGATGCTGATTTATGGCAAGAAGCCATAAATGATGAGATGGATTCTCTAGAGTCTAACAAGACTTGGCATTTGACTGACTTGCCACCTGGTTGCAAACCGATTGGTTGTAAGTGGGTTTTGAAAAAGAAACTGAAACCTGATGGCACAGTGGATAAATACAAGGCCCGCCTTGTAGCCAAAGGTTTCAGACAAAGAGAGAATGTAGATTTCTTCGATACATTTTCACCCGTTACTAGAACAACATCCATTAGAGTACTAATATCGCTCGCTGCGATACATGATTTAGTAGTACATCAAATGGATGTTAAAACCGCTTTTTTAAACGGTGATTTGGAAGAAGAAATCTACATGGAACAACCTGAAGGTTTTGTAATCCATGGGCAAGAAAATAAAGTCTGCAAGTTAGACAAGTCATTGTATGGTCTTAAGCAAGCACCTAAACAGTGGCATGAAAAGTTTGATAACTTAATCATATCGAATGGGTTTAAGGTGAATGAAAGTGATAAATGCATTTATTACAAATCAGAAAATGACATTTACACTATCATATGTCTCTATGTAGACGACCTACTCATATTTGGTTCCAACATTCATGTTGTGAATAATGTGAAATCAATGTTGTGTAACAACTTTGATATGAAAGACCTTGGAGAGGCAAATGTAATCCTTGGTATAAAGATTACTAGGTCAAAGGAAGGAATTTCTCTGGATCAATCACATTATGTAGAAAAGATCCTAAAGAAATATAAATACTTTGACTGTAAACCTGCTAGCACACCATATGACCCAAGTGTAAAACTTTTTAAGAACACTGGTGAAGGTGTAAGACAAACAGAATATGCTAGCATCATTGGCAGCCTTAGGTATGCCACTGATTGCACTAGACCCGACATTGCCTATGTTGTTGGACTATTGTGCAGGTTTACCAGTAGACCTAGTATGGAGCATTGGCATGCTATTGAAAGGGTAATGAGATACCTTAAGAAAACTATAAACCTTGGTTTACATTACAAAAGGTTTCCAGCTGTCCTAGAAGGATACAGCGATGCTGATTGGAACACTCTTTCAGATGATTCCAAAGCAACCAGTGGCTATATATTTAGCATAGCTGGTGGAGCTGTTTCTTGGAAATCAAAGAAACAGACTATTTTGGCTCAATCCACTATGGAAGCTGAGATGATAGCACTAGCAACAGCTAGTGAAGAAGCAAGCTGGCTTAGAAGCTTGCTAGCTGAGATTCCCCTATGGGAAAGACCGATACCAGCTGTGTTGATCCATTGTGATAGTACCGCGGCTATTGCAAAGATTGAGAACCGTTTTTATAACGGTAAGAAACGACAAATACGTCGTAAACACAACACCATTAGAGAGTTTCTCTCTACAGGAGCTGTGAGAGTGGATCACGTACGCACTGAGAATAACTTAGCAGATCCTTTGACGAAAGGACTAGCTAGAGAGAAAGTCCATAATACCTCTAAGCTTATGGGACTATTGCCTTTAGAACGAAGATCACTCACGATGGTAACCCGACCTAACTGACTGGAGACCCCAAGAAATAGGTTCAATGGGTAATAACAAGTTGTGAAGTGATATGAGAATGGACATGCTATGAAATTTTGAGAAGCATGAATCCTGCAGTATATGTAAGGATGAGTTAAACTCTTAATGAGATCTATACTCCAATTGGAGTGGAGTACCTAGACTACAGGAGTACTCTTGATAGACTCACCTATGTGAATGTGAAAGTGGGGGCCGCTTTCTATGAAATTTAAGAGGCATAAATTTCTAGAGCGTTCACTAAACTGGGATAGACGTGCATGGCCTTTAACGCACGGGCTTTATTGAATACACCTGTGAAAAGGTTGTGTGTGGTTTGATGCCGGAGATAGAGTTCAAGACTACGAGTCACTCTAGTAAAATCTGGATCTTACTCACTATGCAAAGGTTCAAGTCGTATGACACCTTTGTTTATGCACAATCTTATTGAGACCACAGAAATTCCCGAAAATCGTTTTTTAAAATATCAAGTGGGGGATTGTTGAAAAGAGTTGGTTTCAAGATGCATTCAAGCACATTAAAGTGGCCATTAAAGAGGGAGCTTGGAGTGTGAATTTCAAAAAACTCTCCAAGTCCCACATTGGTTGGAGAAGGGAAGGTGGAAGGCCTTATAAGGCTCAAGTCCCACCATTGGGGTGTGCCCCAAGGGGTACAATGGGTTTTGTGAGTGGGTGAGGACTCACACAAACAAAACCCCCACACACACACGCGCGCGCGCGCGCACCACCACCACCACCTCCTCCTCCGCCGCCGTCCGGCCGGCTCAGCTCGGTTCGTGTTCGGGTCGGGCTTGGGCTTGGGCTTGGGCCCAACATTCTTTTTGTACAAAAATAAATCTTTATTTTATCTATTTATTTTATTTTTTAGGCCATTGGGCCTTTGCCATGCATTTGGGCCGTGTGGATGACCAGATCATGATTGACCAAGTCACCACACGTGAGGACGTGAGGAAGGAAGGATCGAGAACATGCTCGAGTCGCCGCATGACTCGCACGACCCGGTATTTGAGGAGGTGGATCCGCGCCCCAGCTTCCTCCACGCCGTAGATGCAATTTTTCTGGGCCGTTGGATGGAGGGTCGGTTGGAGGCCTCACGCTATAAATAGAGGCCTCCCCTCCTCATTAATATTCGCACCAAGAGCAAGTACGAATTTACTTGCTCTTTTCTTTCTCCCTCAATATTTTCTGCCGACGCATTTCCGGCCTCCTTCTCTCCCTTTCTTTCCGTGGCACTAGAGTTGGAATAAGATATTCCAATATTGTGGGTATTTCTGAATTGGCACTGGTAGCCATATTTTGGGTGTATTCGAGAGCGATTCTTACAGTGCAGTAAGATATCGTATAACAGAGATCTGGGCTGTTTTATCCTGGGGACGGCGTGGTTGATAGTCTGCTTGCACCTTGAGGCAGTACCACGAAACGTCTTAAAGAGAGCGACCTGGTCGTGACTCAGCCAGTAAAGATTATCTCGTGTCATTGTTGCAGGCTACTGATACAACAGGTTCATAACCTTTCTGATGGGTTTGCTTGGTGATCTCACAGAGGATTTCATAGATAAAAGATGAATGCTTGTGAATCATTTCACCAGCCATAAAATCATGAACAACTCCATTAATCTACCAACTATGACCTGAAGGAGCACACGATACCCATCAACTTGATCCATGTTGAGCTCGACTATTAACTTGTTTGCCACTCATGATGCTACCTCCGAATTCTTGTGTAGTCAACAACCACCGAGAAAGGATCACCATAGCTGTGTTCTGCATCCCTGATCTAGAAAAAGAGATTAAACCAAATGACAAGTTAGTGAATGAGTCAGAGGACCATAAAGAGAAAAATTCAGCAAGTAATCACAGTTAAACCAAAGGGTAGCCGTGAACACAATTCCAAAAGATGGCAGCTAGCAGGTACCAATCAGAGTCAATGGCTTTCAGTTATAATCAGAATCATTAAGCAGCATTGATGGATACTCTTGAATGTAAAAAATTGGAAATAGCAAGCATTAAGAAAGAAGAATATATAGGCAGTCACAAAAAAGAATAACCAGTGACACTTCAGCTACACATCTTTGCAATAATAAGTAAGCAGCAAATGAGCAATCAAGAGGGGAAAATCAGAATGGCAAACAGCATGCACGTTACACTCAAGACAATAATAGAGATAAATATCAAGAAGTGCAAGTCAGAAGTTTTCACCATTTCAGTAACAATCAGCATAAATGGCATTCATAATCATCATAAAGGAAACAACAAAAGGAATATAAAAGGGTCATCTCTCACATACAAGAGGGGGGGTCGTTCATACAGAATAGGGAGAGAATTTTCAGACTTTTCATTTTTCATCATATATTTGTTCATGACCCTCAAATCGGCAACCAATAGACGCAATACATCCACTTTCTCATACATATCACATAACAAGTCAGAGAAAACACATCACACTGAAGCAGGCAAAAATCACATAACACACTAAAGCAGGCAGCTCCTACAATACACTCACATAGAACATTAAGAGTGGAGAATACACGTTCCTGACTCTAAAAATAGGCAGCCAAAGAACACACACAACACAAACAGATACACATCACCGAAAAGAAAGAAACATACTCTCTTTATAGCAACACCATTGACAGAGACAAGAAGATTATCCCAAAACACAAAATCAAAGTAAATAGCCACACAAATACTCATCTTCACTCATTCATTCCATCATCTACCCCAATCAATACATAAAATACCAATTTCCTAAACTTTCATTCCTCACTTTGTTCCTATCAAACCCATTACCATTTTCTTCTTCTTCCTCCAATAGAAATCCTTATTAACGCATCTCCTCCAACAATCACGGTTGCCGCCGCGTGAAGATTAGGGATTTCACCAAATCCCTTTTGGTTCATTTCATGCCTCTGTAAGAAGGAAGAAAAGATGATTACCTGTTCCACGAGCCTACGCATTTGAATCGCCGTCTATGCTGCCGCCGCTACCACCGGAGATGGAGAAGAAGAGAGGAGAGGGAATTTAGGATGCCTTTGGTTGGAAAGAGTAAGGAAAGAAAGAGAAAGAGAAAAGAGACTTGAGGAGAGTTAAACCTTTTCTCTGATTTGGTAGGCTAAATATTTATTATTATTTATAAGGGTAAAATTGTATTTTTAATACATATATATTTTCTCCTTCTTCCAATTCTTTTATATCTCTTTTCTACTAAATAACTCTTATAATTAACTTATTTTCATTTCTTTCTTTTCTACTAAATAATTCTTCTGCTCATTGCCTAATTCATTTCTTTCTTTTTAAAAAAATATTATTTATTTCCTTCATCATATATATTTATTTGTTTTATGGTTTTTATATTAGCAATTGCATCAAAATTAATTAGTAGAGTTTATTTTGTATTAGCAATTGTTTTAATTTAACATGATCCTCGACAATTCTCATCACTTAAATGAATTTAAATTTTTTTAAATGAATATTAATGGAATTTTTTTAGTAAGTTACAGTTCGAGTTGATTCTGACTTCTCTGAAAATGTGAAGAATGTGAGCGACCAATACCGACTTTAAACTATTAATTTCATGCTAAAATGTTTCAAATAAAAATTACTTTATTACTTCAACGAATTTTAATGGAATGTTTTAGTAAGGTTACAGTTCGAGTTGACTTTGAATTCTCTGAAAATGGGAAGAAAGTGAGCGACCAATACCGACTCTAAACTATTAATTCCATGCTAAAATGTTTTACATAAAATTTACATTATTACTTAAACGAATTTTAATAGAATTATAGTAAGGTTACGGTTCGAGTTGACTCTGACTTCTCTGAAAATGGGAAGAAGGTGAGCGACCAATACCGACTCTAAACTATTAATTCCATGCTAAAATGTTTTAAATAAAAATTACCTTATTACTTAAACAAATTTTAATAGAATTTTTATAGTAAGGTTACGGTTCGAGTTGACTCTGACTTCTCTAAAAATGGGAATAAGGTGAGCGACCAATACCGACTCTAAACTATTAATTCCTTATCAAAAGTATTTTGAAAAAATCATATTGTATGACTTAACTACTTCAACATATTTTTAAATTACCCAAACCAATTTAATTGATTTTCGAACCAGAACTACGTAGGCTTGATTTCCCTATTGCACCTAGGGATACGCAGGAGCAAGATGAACTCTTGTCAGGCACAACAATATAAAATAAAACATTTTGATTTTTATTACTGAATTTCAATAAATAATTTTAAGGGTATAAAAGTCCATGTTATTAGCGAGAGTATCGTCTTAATACGGGCGGACGGGGTGTTAATATCTTCCCCCATGCGTAATCGACTCCCGAGCTCAGAATCTCTTATTAAAGACCAAATTATAATAATTGGGCATATTTGGAGTTTTCTATGTTTTAACCGCAAAAAACATAGTGGCGACTCCAAAACAATTGGAAGATATAGAAATCAAGTTTGTCTCTCCCTAAGTCGCAAGGCCGATCTTCCAACTGAAAATCGGGTCACGACAGTTATTACACAAATACTAATTAAACAACCAACAATTTTTTTTAAGATAATAAAATGTCACAAATAAGTTGAAAACATCACCAATTTTTTTTTACAATTTGATTGCAATAAAAGCAGACAAATAAGTTTAAATCTTAATTAAACAAATTGGATTTTGTGACAATATAAGCTTAAAAATGACAAAAGAAATTTCAATAATGACAAACATAAACACAAATAAGTTGAAAACACCATATTCTTTTTCCTCACAAGAAGTCATTCTGATGTTATTTTCTGAAGAAAAAAAATGATTGATTCAGGAGATGTGTTTGGTTAGATAGATCGATTTACTAGTTTTATCTGTAAAATAGCCAAGTCGAACTGATCCATATCGGTTTTGGTTCATAGTCAATAAAATGAGCAACTCGAACAAGTTGGATGTCCATTTTAAGTTAGAGTAGTTAGTCCAATCAAATTTAATAACATTGCACTTATTGCAACTTTCACCTACTTCGGGTCCTAAATTTGTCATTGCCTATAGTCATGCAAAGGAAGTCTAATTTTGGATAAGTGATAGCATTTTCCTTTATGCTTTGTTTGGTCGAGGGAAGAAAGTGAGAAGAGAGATTATAAAGAGAAAGAAATAGGTGATAAATAGAGTATATTTTTATATTGTTTGGTATGAGTGAAATGAAAAAGAAAGAAATATTTTCTTCTATATCTCTCTTGTTTGGTTGAATATAAAGTAAGAAGAAAGAAAAATGATATGTTTGAAAAGGACAAAAATACCCTTAAAGCAAAAAGAATGGAAAAATAATAATAAATGAGTTTGAAGGTTATATTTATCATTTCAAATTATTTAACTCTCATACTACTTTCTCTCCATGTTGGGTGACAAGAATTTTGTGTGAGTCATACATGTTTTTATTCTCTCAACCCTTTCTCTCTTCTCAACCAAATGAGAGAAAAATTTATTTTCTCCCTAACTTCTCTTCCCTCAACTTCTTTCTTCTCTTTCTCTACCCAACCAAATGAAGGCTAAGTACTGGAAAAACACTCGAGTGTAGAGCATATCATAAATGAAGCACACAAGCTTCGTCCATGCCTCTCGCATAGTTTTGCGTATATATCATGAAAATGAGCTACAAGATATCGACCAATCTATAAAAAACACAATAGAATTAATGTAAACTAATCCAATTATTACATTGTTTAATGAATATTTTTTATAATGAGGCATAAATAAGAAAGAAGTAGTAATTGATTAATAGATTCATGTGTATCAATAATTGTTTCCCAATCAATTTTCAATGCAAACTATACCTTTTGGATAACTTAAATTGTGTTAAAGAGCACCCATGAGATAAAAGGTGTGTTTGATATATTGTCTAATCATTTGAAAAAACATGGAAGAACTTTTAATTGAGAGATATAATAATCACTTTAAAAAGGTAACCAAATCAAATTAATAATGTTGGGTTTTTTTGGTGAAAATCTCTTACCAAATAAGGGTATAGATTTTTTTTGGGAAAATTTTACTAAACACCCTTCAACTTTTGGTGAGTTGCAAATTAGCACTATGAAATTTAAGTTATCCAATTAACCCTTAACCTACTATAATTATTGTTGGAAATCTTGTTGGGGATAATGTTGCACCACTTGGACAAAGAAATAGTTGATGAATTTACACGTAAAACCTCTAAAGCGTGTGTTACCACACTAACATTTAGGTTCGATTCACCCCACCAATTTAAGTATATTGGATGCAAATGGGATGAACAGCGAATCCCCTTCAGGATACTTTGGAAAACCTTGATGTGATTTGCACACGCACAACAAGTGTATCTTTCGATAATATTTTACAAGTTTATGGTTCCTACACTTCTTTCATGCATTAGAGAAATGAAGGATGATTTCTATACTTTGACTTTTCGTTTTCGTCATATTTCATTCAGCCTACAAATGTCTATATTTATAGAGACATTCATGCCGCTCGGTGAAATGGAATACCTTTGGGTTTTTGCATCAGTTTAGCCGAAAGGTTATGTATAATAACCATTTCAGTCACAATTTGACTGAAGTAGCACGATGGCCCAGTGGTAATAACTTTTGGGACAAACTGCAGTGCACACGGTTCGATTCCCACGAGATGCAACTAATGAACTGATATTATATGACATATATCATTCATAAAACGTATATATTCATTATTGCAATTCAGATATTTTGGAAATATCCACAATTATATCAATATATTATTTCATTTCTCATTAAGTTTCTAACATGGAAAGATGGAAGTAAATTTAGATTCATCCTTCACCAATATACCATAATAATGTTTTTATATTAGTTTGTTTATCTCTCTTCACATTACTTATTTTATAAAATTTAAAATCATTTACCCTTTTTACAAAATCACATTTTAGAAAGAAAAAAAACAAGAGTTTAAGATTGAAACCTTAACATTTGTGCTTAAATTCAAGAAAAGGATAATAACAAACATACTAGCGTATGAAGAAGAGTCTTTTCTTAACATTGACTAGATTTTAAGGAACACAACAACATTAATAAATAATAAAAATATTAAAGGCCTTGTAGATCGGAAAACACAAGTTAATAGATAAAATTTTAAAGCGACAAAAACATGAACAAAGTTTCCAAAAAAGATTTTTTAGAAAACCAAGCAAGAAGTTACATGAAGCCGAGTAACACATTACTTGAAAGCGAGTAACATGTTACTTGAAGCAAAATAAAACATTACTTGAAAGAGAGTAACATGTTACTTGAAAAAGAGTAACAGCTTACCTGAACGGACAAAATGATGCAACCACTAATTAGTGAGTGGACAGTAAGGTCCAATAACTGATTACCATGAACCAGTAACTGATTACCCTGTGTTGGTAGTGTGTTTTCGAAATTGAAACTCAACCACTATATACCTAAACAAACCAATACGATTCCAAACATTCCATACCTCCTAAAATGGACTATAAAATCCCTCTAAACTTTATATACATCCTAAGTTTCTGAAAGCAACACAATACTTTTTCAAAACTTTCACTTGCAAATCTACAACAAGTTTTTTTAACTTAAGAGAAATTCCACATTTTCATACTTTGTGAAAAACAAGAGCTAAGCATGATATTATCTTTAAAGTGTTCTTGAAAATGTTTCAAACATCATTAGATTTGGTTCAGAGAGTCATCTTCTACTTTATCAAATTAAAGAATCACCATAGATTGTGGTGAATGATTCTGTAAAAAGAAAATGATGTGTTTTCTTGTGGGATCGTCTATTGTAGAAGAGAGTATTGTATGAGACTTATAAAGGAACTCAATTACATAATGAAAAATCACTTGAATCAGAAAAGATAACTTTACATAGCCTTCAGTTGAAAAATGTGAATCAATATACATCTTGATACAAACCTCTATATCTTTATCTCTTTTAAATTTCTGCAACTAATAATACTCCAAAAGTTTTTATCTCTAGTAGAAAATTTTGAATTGTAGTTTAAAAAATACAATATTGATCCAAACTTAATTCATCCTCGTTCTTAGGTTCCTAGTGTTTATACAATCTACTATGATTGTTATTGAAACAGTAAAGTGCATGACATGTCAATTATCATCTGGGTTTAAGTAATTTGCTTCCATGACATTTCAATTGTCATTTGGGTTAATATGCTTGAGTTTCATCTCGTTATAGTTTTTGTTGTGGATGTTAATAAAGGGTTTGATTTTAGAATAAATTGAACAAAAGATCACGACCATGGTTGAATATCGTAATTAAACATAAACATATTAGACCGATGATAAAAATAAATTAAAATAAACCGTGATAATTGAGTCAAGTAGATAAGAATCCAATAATAATAATCTATTCACATTATTTTACCTCACTAATGGATATTACATGAAACTAGTTATTATTAATATTATTATTATAATAATAGTTTAAAGGTTAATTAAGATAATTTAAAAGTTTATGATATCTAATAAAGAGTGTTACTTTTGAAATAAAGTTAGACTCTACCCAAACAAAACTCTTAAAAAAATTCATAAAAAAAATCTGGTGAATATTAAAATTAGTCTAACTAAAAAGCTATTATTATATTCTATAATAATACCAAATTGTTCCTCTCTGGAATCTCTTATCTTAATTATCTTCACTCACTCTCTCTATTGCTTTCTCTGTATCCCTCATTCCTTCTTTTGATCGCCGGAACAAATCTCCGACCGATCAACTTTCCGGCATTCCGTTAATCCCACTCTTATCCATTGTTTTCTCTATCAATCTCTTTCAGCCTAAAAACGCACCGTTTCACTTCTCTCTCTTCTCTCATCTTCGCGTTTTTCTTTCAGATCCGTTTCCCTTATAACGCGAAAATCCAGGAATAGCAAATCCTTTATGGATTAGCATCACCTTGTTTGAATGATTAATTAATTTCCCTCATGCTTGAACCAAACGTGTGAGGTGAATCCATAAATTTCTCGCCCTAGGGTTAGGGTTCGTTTTGAAGGAAAAAAAATGTTTAAGAAAATTATGAAGGGAGGTGGAGGGCACAAGAAGCCCTCCAAGTCTGATGATTCATCGGCCGCCGCCCGTAATTCACAGGCGGCGGCCAATGTGGTCGTCAATCACGCCTCGCGACGAGGAGGGGCTGGAGGAGGGAGCGCGGCATCGGTTGGGACTAATTCAAGTACTGGTCCCGCTTCTCCGATGCCAATTTTGCCCCCCTCTGGCCCAATGGAACCGCTGCCTATGTTCCGTGATGTGCCGGTTTCGGAAAGACAGAACCTTTTTCTTCGAAAACTGCATGTTTGCTGTTATATCCTTGATTTTTCGGATACCTTGAGGAACATTAGGGAGAAAGAGATCAAGAGGCAGGCATTGATGGAAGTCGTGGACTTCATTCAATCGGGTTCGGGGAAGATAACAGAGAATTGCCAAGAGGAGATGATTAGAATGATATCTGTTAATATTTTCCGTTGCTTACCGCCTGCGTCGCACGAGAACACCGGGCAGGAAGTCACTGATCCTGAAGAGGAGGAGCCTTGTTTGGAACCATCATGGCCACATTTGCAGCTTGTTTATGAATTGCTCCTCAGATATGTGGTTTCATCGGATACCGATACCAAGGTTGCGAAACGGTACATTGATCACTCATTTGTGCTTAAATTGCTTGATTTGTTTGATTCTGAGGACCCCAGAGAGCGTGAGTATTTGAAAACCATACTGCATCGTATATATGGGAAATTCATGGTCCATAGACCCTTCATTAGGAAGGCGATTAATAACATATTTTATCGGTTTATTTATGAGACTGAGAGGCATTGTGGTATTGGGGAGCTTCTTGAGATTCTCGGTAGCATCATTAATGGGTTTGCTTTGCCCATGAAGGAGGAGCATAAGTTGTTCCTTGTAAGGGCACTTTTGCCTCTGCATAAACCAAAATCTGTTGGTGTGTACCATCAGCAGTTGTCTTACTGCATTACTCAGTTTGTGGAGAAGGATTTCAAGCTGGCGGATACGGTTATCCGGGGCTTGTTGAAGTACTGGCCACTCACCAATTGCCAGAAGGAAGTTCTCTTCCTTGGTGAACTTGAGGAAGTGCTGGAGGCGACACAGGCTGCAGAGTTTCAACGCTGCATGGTTCCCCTTTTTAAGCAGATTTCCCGCTGCCTCAACAGTTCTCACTTTCAGGTTTGTCATTTATTTATTTTTGTAATGATGTTAGTTGGGATTATGACAAGTTGTCTTCCTTTTTTTCTTTGTGTGTTTATTTTTTGTTTTAAATTTGTTATGATACTTGTTGACCTTCTAGCTTCTATGTTAAGATACATTGTGAATCCAATCTAGATATATTTTTGGTTTTTAGTTATCAATGCTGGCCTTTTAGTTAAATGCAGTTTTTTTGTAAACGGGTGGTTTAAGTTTCAGCTGCCCAATTGATAAAATTTAATTTTTATATTATTTTTTTTATTCCCCCTTTATAGTCGTCGATTACATTGTGATTGGATCGATATTTTTGATGCAGTTATAGTTTTTGGTTCGTTTTATGCTGTGCATCTATTAGCGTGGTGTGCTGTTTGATGGGAAAAAGAGAAAATACATTTTTTATTTTATGTCGGTGGCTATTAATGTGGAAAGATGCATTTTGTTCTATCTGACTTAATTGGCTTCTGGCCTTTCACACATGGAAACATAGACAGGCTCATGCATGTACATGGATTTTTGTTCATTTATATTCATCTTCTGTTTCAAAGCTGAATACTGAAGTGGCAAACTTGACCACAATTAAAAGTCTACTGGTGGCTTTTCAGTTTCATTATTATTTTTGAATTTGTAGGTGTGAAGTATATCTTTAAATAGTAAGAAACCCACCCATACAATATAAGCTTATACGGGTAATGGCTTATGTTTGGGATTTTTCTATTTACTAACTAATAAGTTTGTCATTTTCCTTAATTAGTACTTATGAAAATACTAAGTAATATTTTTGTTTCTTTCTTATTGTCACCTTTTTTTAATTGGTGACTTGCATGTGATGATATTTTCAGAATTCCAGTGAAGTTGGAATGGGATTCTGAGATTTCAGCAATATTGAATATGGTTTTTAGTGATGTGCTGTTTGATAGGAGAGAGAGAAAACGAAAAAAACTTATATTATGTTAGTGTCTATTAATATTGGAAGATTCTCTACTTTATATTTGACTTAATTGGCTTCTGCCCTTTCACACATGGAAATGCAAACGTAGACAAACACATGGTTTATGCACATATATAAGTTTTAAAGTCAGTTTTGTTCCTCACCTTCAAAACTGAGTACTGCAGTGGCAATGAGGACCGGAATTGAAATTTCACTGCTATTAGTTTACTTATTATGATAAGAATTTGCATGTGTGATTTATATCTTGTAAATAGTACAAGTCCATGGTATAAAATAAAGATTATATTGGTAATGGCTTATGTTAGTGATATAATGTTAATAACCATAATAGGGAAGTTTGTGATGTGCCTTAAGTTATGAAGTATTTATGACATATTGAAGTTATATTTTTTTTGTTTCTTTCTTATTGTTTTTTATTTTTATTATGCGGGTATGTATATGTGATGATATTTTGAATGGAAGTAAAGTTGGAACTAACTTTGAAATTTCAGTGGTACTGAATATGGTTTTTATGGTCAACTGTGCTCTCGTTCCCTGATTGTTTTGTCAATTGCAACTCCCTTATTGGCTTTTAGAAACTGCACATTCCCCTCTGATTTAATAACTAATAAGTTTGTCAATTTGCCTTACGTAGTACATAAGAGAACTCTAAGTAATAGTTATGTTTCTTTCTTATTATTACCTTTTTTATGTGTTGACTTGCATGTGATGATATTTTAGGAATTCGAGTAAAGTTGGAATTGAATTCTGAGATTTCAGCAGCACAGAGTATGGTTTTTAGTAATGTGTTGTTTGAAAGGAGAAAGAGGAAACGATCTTTTGTATTATGTCAGTGTACATTGTAAATGGACACATGCATATGATTTATGCACATACATAGATTTTAAGTTCATCTTTTGTGCTGTACTTTATATCTGACTTAATTGTCTTCTGCATTTCCACACGTGGAAATTCATTCTAGAGAGACACATGCATATGGTTTCCGCACATACATAGATTTTAAATTCATTTTTTGTTCCTCACCTTCAAACTGAGGACTTCAGTGGCACTGAGGACCAAAATTGAAGATTATATTGGTAATGGCTTATGCTAGTGAATGTATTGTTATAACCATAATAGGGAAGTTTGTGATATGCCTTAAGTTATGTGTTATTTAAGAAATCTAGAAGTTGTATTTTAGTTTCTTGTTACTTTTTACATTTATTATTGGTTATGTGCATGCAATGATATTTTAGAATGCGGATAAGTTGGAACTAACTTTGATATTTCTGCAGTACTTAAATATGGTTTTTATAGTCATCTGTGGCAGGTCCACAGATTTTTTGGTCAAATGTAATTCCCTTATTGATTTTAGAAACTGCACATTCCCCTCTGATTTAACACAACTAATTGCAAAGTGCCACCTAATGTCCAAATTTGAAATCCAGAAAAGTTTGATGGTATGAGAGTCACATGACCTGCGTCCAAATCCACCTAACTGGTTGCAATTAACAGATAGTTATTATATCTATTTGATTATGTCTCTTGCTGGGTTTCTTTTAATTTGTCTAACTTGGACACCCCTTGGTCAATTATTTTTGGCAGAGATCATTTGATATCAATTATAGTGTTGTTTCTTTCTCTTTTACACCGTGACGAAGCATGTATTTTTACCCTTTTATGATTGACATCTTAACTTATGCTGAAATCTTATGATTTTCCATTATCAAGAGTCTCATCTTCTTGGGATTTATTGCTCCCTTATGTTTTCTTCTCTGGAGTCAATCTATTATCCTTGGCACTTGTTCTTTGGTCTTGAGTGCGGTGAACCCTTCTGGGGAATTTAACCTAGCAACAAAAATCGCTACTTCTAAAGTGTGAACTTTAATTTTTTTAGTGGTTCCACTCTGAAGAGTTCCCCCAGTCTGAAATTTTTCCCTAGGCGTGCATATCAGTAGAAGATTGAAACTATTGTTGATTATGGTACTGAAGTGGCCAGCCAATGAAACATACTGGAGAAGTTAATGATGTGTTTTGCAAGGAACTTAAACTCATCTGCGAAGAATTAAGCTATTGGTGATATCACAGTTCTGTATGGAATAATGTGCATTGTGAGCTTAATTGCCCAAAACAGGACTGTGATATTACCAACAAACAGTAGCTTATCAAAACTCATTATTGGTCTTTCTCTTTCTACATGCCCAACACACAAAACCCTCCTACATAGCTCTTATCTGTGCAGTATAACAAGTCTAAATAGCTCTTATCTGTGCATTATAACAAGTCTAATATTGTCCTTTTCAATATATAACTGAGGATAACAACTTCAAAATTCTTTTTACTTTATTGCTGGTGCTAATTTTCATGATTGAAACATTCCCTCAGAGATCATTGCTTAGACACACATGTAATGCAGGTTGCAGAGCGAGCCCTCTTTTTATGGAATAATGAGCACATTGTGAGCTTAATTGCCCAAAACAGGACTGTGATATTGCCAATAATATTTGAAGCTTTTGAGAAAAATATCCATAGCCATTGGAACCAGGCGGTTCACGGGCTGACAATGAATGTTCGGAAAATGTTCCTGGAAATGGATGCTGAACTGTTTGAAGAGTGTCAGAGGCAGCATGCAGAGAAAGAGGCTAAAGCCAAAGAAGTGGCTGAGCAGCGGGAACTGAATTGGAAGAGATTGGCAGATGCAGCTGCACAGAAAGTGTGAACCAAATAGGTGAAGGTTGATGAATGCACTCTTCTCCATTTTGGTATAAGTCAACCAATGACTTATAACCTTGCTCCATTATTTATTGGCTTCTTTTTTTCCAGCTTAATTTTTCCCTGTTTTATACTCATTCTATCTCAGCTGGATAATCAACAATTTTAAGAAAGCAGTAGCTAATTAACGTGTTGGAAGTTGTTGGTAATGTTTGCAGATTAAGAATGTTCTGTGAATTACTTTATTGTATTTCCCCCCTCTAGGCCATATGAACCTTAAGAGGTTCATCCATTTCTGATGGACTAAATAGTTGACCCTTCCTAATGAAATAAAAGTTTGGTTGTTGTTCGTGGTTAGTTCGTGGTTGTTGTCACAAGAGATTGAACCTTTTAGAATATTACCATCCATTTGGACTTTGGTAGGCCCTTTGTGAATCACATTTAACTAACTTGACTCCATATGGCAACAACCTCACCCCTCAAGTATATAAAGGTGCCTCACTTTCTTGATAAAATTAGGTTTTTTCTCCAAACTCTTAACTTGGACATTTTTGGACAACTAAAACATTTAAAACCTGTGTTTTTTAAGGGACTGGGTTGAATATCATCGAGCAAGTTAGCATATTTCAATAAGGGTTATGTTATGAGATAGAGTACGGAGAGTAACATTTAATACTTTTTTATGAATATTTGGTTAATATTACTGTTGCTACTAGCACTTGGACAGCATTGTTAATAAGAATTCAAGTTCTAATGAACTGCAATTAACCATGTTTAATCTTTCTATCAGTTTTTACACAATTGCTCATGTTTAATCTTTTCCACTACCTGTATGCCAAGATGAGGAAGTTACTTAAGAGTATTCTTTGTTCCTCAATTGTGGAATAGGGTCTATCCCTTTCTCCTAGGAAAATGATATATCCTCATCCTAATCCTCATACCTACAAAAAAGTGACATATGTCACTTATAAACTAATCAGTAATAAATAAAGTATCACTTTGTGACATATGTCACTTTTTTGTGGGTAGGACGATTAGTAGGAGGATATAACATTATTCTTTCTCCTATCATGATATATTGGTTGGGGCTAGTCAGAAGAGGTTTACTATTTGGATTCTGGTAATTGAAGCTGAAATGAAAGTATATTTCATTTGACGAGAGAGTTATTCTGGTAAATGTGGTGTTGTCAAATAGACCTATCTATTTTCTTTCCATGTTCAAAGCTCCCAAGAAAGTGATTAACATTCTGTCTAAGATCCAAAGACAATTTTTATGGGGGAGTAAGATAGGAGGGAGGGGTATTGCATGGGTGTCTTGAAAAGAGGTTGTTTGGTATGGTAGAAAATATAAAATGGGTACACCTTCTTCAAGATAGCCTCGTGTTGGATTCTCTTGTAAGAATTTGAATGTGTACAACTTTTGTCTAGTAAAGATGGTTTAACAAGGTCCTTATATAATATTTTTCTTCTATAGCCTCCCATAATGAACCAACAATTTTCTAGTTCATAACCTCTCATAGCACATTGTATGACAAGCTTAGTTATATTGCATTCCACACTTTGACCATCATCTCTTACTTTTTATCGGCAGGTAACGTTTTTGGCAATTTGCTATATACTTCCCATGCTTATTTTTGGAATGTCCGCTTTGGTTTAAAGACAAATCCAAATGGTATAAGAGTCAATGTCAATCGATTATTTTAAAAATGATTTAAAGACCTCCTTAAAATAATGAGTGGACATTGATTTTTATGCTATTTGGATTTGTCTATACAATATACCATATTTTGTTTGATAAATTATATTTATCTCTCCTACCAGGATAATCAATGTAATGTTGGTATATGTGTATAATTAGGAGTGATTTGTCTATGTTTAAAAAAAAATGAATAATTTATGTAATTTTAATAAAACTCAATGAATATCGAGTAATATTTCTTAATTGTATGATATGAATGAAAAATGAAAATTAATGAATTGAAATGTTCAAAACAAAAAGTCTTATTAATTTAAGTTAAGAGCAAATATAGTTTTCCCATCCATTTTCACTAAACACATGAGAAGAAAAAAATTTAGTGGCCCATATTGCTATTCTTTCTGTCTTTTCTTAAACAACTAGTTCAACATCTTATTTGTTAATGTATCCCCTTCTTTTATATTATTAAAAAAATCTAATTTATACTTTATCCCCTTATTTTATATATTAAAAATCTAATTTATATTTTATGCCCTTCTTTTGTATGATTAAAAAATCTAATTTATACTATATCCCCTTCTTTTACAATATTAAAAAATTTAATTCATACTTTACCTCCTTCTTTTGTATATGATATTTATACCATATTCCCTCCCTTAACTCTCACTTCTCTCACCCTTCTCATATTAGATTTAAAGAGTTTTAACATTTAAACTGGTCAATCTGACCAATGATTTCATATATAATTATTAATTATAAAATCATATGATATTAATAATTATGTATAATAATATCGAAGTAACATATTCCAATATTCTTTATGGGTCGGAATAAAACAAAACATTTGAATAATATTCCTTCACTTTTTAATTTTAACTGAATCATCTGATCCACTTCTCAAGTTATTCAAGTTAATCGAATTTAACAAGCCAAACTCGAATTTCAAAGGTTCAAAACAATCCAATATTTCATTCGATTAAGATTACAAACAAAATCAGATCGATCAACAATCAGACCATCTGATCCGGTCCTCACAACATTGGTTTTCTGTGCAAAATTTGTTACCACGACATCCCAATGTTGATCAAAATAATGTTATATTATATTGTTTGATTTTCTTATATATAATACTTGCTAACTTAACTGTTTAGAACAATTAGGGTGGGGGGAATTAATTACTAATCTATACAACTAATAATTCAAATCTTTACTTAATTATTTAATCTAACTCACATACACATGTTATTTAATTTATCTTATATAATTGTAATTAAATTTATTTACTGTAAACTTTATTTACAGTAAACTTTATTTAAACAAATATAATATGTGCAACAATATGGTAAGAATTTGTCACACTCTCATTGCAAAGAAACTCTATGCCTAAAAGAGAGAAAGTAGATTGTGGAGTCGTGTGATCCACTACGGTCAAACACACGGTAAAATCATGTTCATTCCATTCGTCATCACACATGTGTGCAGTGCGGGTCAATTTGTAGCCGACATGTGTCCAACCTAATGTGTACTACTTTTCCATGGAGCATAGCCATCTAACCAGATTTTTATCGGTTTTAATTTTATTTTTCCTCGTTTTTTATCTATTCCTATTATTTATGTACTATAAATCCATAATCATTTGCTAAACAAAAATAAATTTTTATATGATAATAATTTATTAAATGTATACATTTTAGAGATTAATCAGGGATGGAGGGACGGTCGTCACTGGTCTCTTCTTTCCCTCAAGTCATTCTTCGAACGGTCCCGTTACGACGCTTATTTTCATTCGATTAATCCCTAAAATCAACAAAAATAATTATTTTAATTAAATTAATATTCATTAATAAAAATTCATTTTTAAAAATAAATAAATATCTAAATCAATATTTTTACTTAAAATAAAACAATAAAAATTGCCAACCACATCAAGGATGGTGCGACGGTCGCCATTGATGAATTCTTTCCCTCAACTCATTCTTTGGACGGTCGCGCTACGCCGCTTCTTTTCCTAATTATAACACACAACCAACAATCATTCTTAAAGTAAAGAACTACGTAGTTTTGATTCCTTTCATAGGGATACGTAGGACCAAAGTTTTACCTTGTGAGGCAAAAAAAAAAAAACTATGTCACCTCAAATAATTAATTAAATAAACCAAATATGTTTAAAAGTATAAAATATGCCATATAACTTAGTGATGGGTACCGCTTAAAGCGGACGAATAGGGTGCTAATACTTTTCCTAATCCGTAACCGACTCTCGAACCCGAATATTCGAAATCCAAAGACCAATGAAATTGGGCTAAAATATTTTTCTACATTTCGACCATAAAATGTAGTGGCGCCTATGAGAAAGTCGCGCGGCTGAAAATTGCAGTGCGACACATAGTTAAAGTTTAAGAGATAATTAAGAAGAGAAAATAGTTCATAATAATTATTTGTATACGCAATAAAATTTAGGGTGATTTTACGATCTTTTTCAATATTATATTATAAAATTATTTATTTGTGATGTTGTTTTGCTGTCTCCCAGATGTTTCTAAATATGATCATCATATAATGGAGATAAAATTGTTAAATCCAAAGTAACATTGTCTTTAGTTTATGAAAGAAAAGTTGATGGAAGAAAAGTTGATGGAAGAAAAGTTGATGAGAAAATGGGTATAAAATATGATTTTTTTTTTAATTATTTCTTATGGTAGAAAATATAAAATGGGTACACCTTCAAGATAGCCTCGTGTTGGATTCTCTCGTGAATAATTGAATGTGTACAGTTTTTGTCTAGTAAAGATGGGTTGACAAGGTTGTGAGTACCTAATTTTGTCCGGCCAAAAAACCTTCCCAAATAAATAAACAACAATAAAGAATTAGTTTTGTTACAACTTTTGATATATGCTAGAATTAAAAAAATCAATTTATGATGCAATAATTTAAACCAATACAATTACAAGACTGTAATAATGCAAACCAATACAAATTAAAGCAGTAATTGCCTCATACAGCGCAGTAATGTAAAGCAATACAAATCAGTGCAGTAATGTAAAGCAATACAAATCAGTGCAGTAATTGCTACATGCTGCAACTATACTTCATTTGGCCTTAAAAGAGACCATATTCAACTTTTAAGAAAGGGAAAAAACATATCTCATTTTCTCCAGCTAATAGTTTAATGGGAGGATCCTCTCATTATTATGCATATGCCTTCTCTTTCTTGCTATAAGTAGAACATTTGGCCACTGAAAGGGAAAGAAAATCAAATCAACATTAATGGGTAGTAAATCATAAGCATAAAAAGATGATCCCAATAAGGCAGTTAGAGTGAAAATCGGAAAGAAAATCATAGCATAAAGGGGGCATTAAAGTATTGATTGACAATTAAAAAAAAAGAATTACAAATATGGAAAGGAATCCCAAGCATTATGAAAAAGGAGGAGGAAATTATGAAAATAGGAGATATTGGCAACACTCTAGCCTATATAGAGAGCAAGAGTAATTTAGAGAAAAAGGAGATCATTGGAAAATGAGAGGAAGAGATGTACATAACATAGAAAATGGGATTACAAAGAAAGCAAAACGGAATAGTAGAATAGCTAGAGGGAATCATAATTCCACCATTCACTTTTCAAGGTTAGTAACATAGCTATTTGTTTTTATGCACTGTTCATTTGAACATGTAAAACCACATTGATGCATTGTTGAGATTATAGTATATGTTCATATTTAAACTTTAAGAAATCAAAAGTCAAGTGCATGTAAATACTGCATTCCCAAATGCTTTGATAATCATTGTTGCAATGTATTCTAGTGCAGAAATAACAATATGTGTCTTAAACTCATATAATAAATCCCATAGTCACATTGACATGATAAATAAATTTTTGTGTTATTATTTTAGTTCATGGTAAATTCAAACAAATTTCTAAGCTTTGTAAAAAATATAATAATAACCAATGTTTTAATTATTTTTTGGATTCAATAGCAATGTTACAACTCGTATTGCATCTTTCTCCTCACTTCGAGCCGAGAACTGGTCGCGATCACTTATACTGCTTCTGCTATTTATCGAAGTGGGAAGAGGATAAGTAGTCAATGTTGACTCGTCGTCTATTAGTACCACTTCAATTAAACTCAAACCAATTTTTAGTAATTCTCAATCAAACCAATTTTTAATTAAACCAATTTTTAATCAAACAAATTCAACAAACGATTTTCTAAAGAACTACGTAGTCTTGATTTCCCTATTGCACCTATGGATACATAGGAGCAAGACAAACTCTTGTCAGACACAAAAATAAAAAATAAACATTTTGTTTTAATCAATTTAATTTTAATAAAGTAAGAGTAAATTAAAAGCATGCAATTAGTTATGGTACCGTTTAATAACGGGTGGACGGGGTGCTAATACATTCCCCGATCCGTAATCGACTCCCGAACTCATAACTCTAATATAAAGACCAATTTGGGCTCAATTTGAGTTTTCCACGTTTTAACCACAAAAAACGAGGTGGCGATTTCTAAAGAGGTCGCGTGGCCGAAAATCCGGGCGCGACAGCTGGCGACTCTGCTGGGAATTCTTTTTAGTAGTTAGGCCAAATAACATTTTTTGCATGCTTTTTTGTATATATACCTTTTTTTTTATATTTCTTGCACTAGTACTTACATCATTATTTGTCTGTTTACTTATTGTTTTCAATTTAATTGATTATTTTGAGCTTTCTCACTTGTTTGTTGTGCAACTTTTGAGGGTGGATTTATTTTTGAGTCACGTGCTTCACCACACATCCACTTTGCACACTTGAGTCACACATATATGCCCTAGACCCGGATATTAGAGGTTAGGTGCCAAATAGGGGGATATTTGCCTTGTTGGTAAGTGGTCTTGTGTCACATCTGATATTGGCAAGATAAACCAATCAGATTGTTTCTATATGTCATAAGTTAACCGCTTGGGGAGCTAGTCTCTTCTCGTAACTAACCTATGATATATGATTTCCTTTCTTTAAAATATGGGAAGCAATTTGGTGACCTTTGAAATAAAAAAAAACTTTTATCTAGTCCACATTAAACAGACCTAGTACCTCGCCCTTAGGGGCGTGATCATTAAAATATCCAAAACCCTATATGTGTACCTTGTTTTTAGGACAGGGGAAGCAAAACATAATCCACTTTCCATTTGCATTCATGCACATCATAATATCATCTCAAATTAATTTCAAAAATTACTCCATGCTTGAACGGAATAAGGGTATCGAGACCCTACAACGTAAGGATAGCAAACTTGTGACACACAAACCCATCGATGGGTCTCAAAGCCCTAAGGGCTTTTTATTCATCATGTAGCCATCGATGAGCCTCAAAGCACTATGGACAATTTTTATTCAATGTGTACCCATCGATAGGCCCCCAATGCCCTAGGGAAAATTTTCTCACATCAACAAATATGGATTTATTATCTTTAACTCAATATTGTAATCATCACGCCCACCAAAAAGGGTACAAAACTAAGAGGGTGAAATCTCATTTTTACCCCTAACAGGCTATATCGCTTAGCTTGTTTGCATCATGATCATTCACACCATTCATTCACACATTCATTCATTCAAATATAAAAAAAACACATATTCGAATATTTAAAAAAATACATCATTCACATTCATATAATTAGCCAAAAATAAAAAATATCATTCATACATTCAGAATATCCAAAAAAGAAGGACAAATAAAAATTTCATCAATCAAACATTCATTCACTTTTGCATACATTCATATACCTATTCAAAAATTTAAAACAAAAATAGGTCATTCAAACATCACATCACATTAGCATAAATTATCTAAAAGAAAAAAATAAATCAATTCATGCATTCAATAAACGAAAACGAAATATATTCAAATTGTCCATGCATCATAAAAATACATCTCATTCACAATCCATATCATTCATCCATAAATAAAACATTTCGTGATCAAATTCATTTTCTGAAAGAGATATGGAAAAGACACATACATCAATTCTTAGTATTATGATAATATATTGCTATCTAATGTGACTCAAATGAGTGGAAAAAACATATTGCATTTAATAGATGCAATTTTGGTCTGAGACCTCTTGTTTCCTTTGAAATTGTCATCAACTGCAGCCAGCCTTGTGGGGCACGCCCTAAGATGCCGAACGCAGGGCAAAATGTTTATTGGACAATGCTAGGAAACGATCTAGATGCAATTTTGGTCTGAGACCTTGTGTCTCCTCTAAAATTGTCATCAACGCAAAAGAAGCTATTGGGGTACGCTCCATAGTAATCAAATGCGGGATGTTATGTCTTACTATACCAACATCTCTTAATGGAAATAAATTACTTTTATAAAAAATTCACATTCCATACATCGTCCCATCATAAAATTGCGTACATCATACAAAAAATAAATCTATTCATAAAATATAAAATAAAATAATAAAAAAAACATACTAACATTATTCATGCACCATCATCCCATTCACTCATACACTTCATATCCAAACATATAACATGAATTTTATGATCCAATGTTAAAGGCGCTCATGGGTAAAAAAAAATTGTTTTTAAAGGTGATATTATTGGACCCGACTAAAGTGAACTAGAAAGAGGAAATAAATCTTTTGCTCAGATTGATATACCTACCTCAGAAGCTGATTTGTGATTTTCTATTCATATGGAGACCCCAGTTGACCAAGACAACCCCAACCACTCCACCACTCCTTAGGATCGAGAAGATATAAATGTAATAGAGAAAAGAATCAGAGTCATTGATGAAGCCAACTCATATGGTTTGACGGCATCAGTGACATGTTCTTAGTCTCGGATTTGGTTGTGCCACCAAGGTTCAAAGTACCAGAGTTTGACAAGTATCAAGTGACATCTTGTCCTAAAGACCACCTGACTATGTATACTAGAAAGGTGACTCCTTATATCAGAGATGACAAGTTGTTGATCCATTTCTTTCAAGAAAGTCTAAGTGGAGCTACCACAACTTGGTACTTGCGACTTGAACGTTCACAAATTCAATGTTTCAAAGATTTATGTGACGCCTTTGTCAAGCAATACAATCACAACATTGATATAGCTCCTGATAGGAGACAACTAAAAACCATGATCAAGAGAGAGGATGAAACTTTCAGTGAGTATGTCCAAAGATGGGTAGAAGTGGCCGCTCAAGTGAAACCCAAACTATCTAATGAAGATAATATTTCGATGTTCATAGACACTCTTCAGCCACCATTCTATGATATGATGTTGGGATGTGTATCTTTGGGATTTCGTCAACTCAATACATAACCTGAGATGATGCTGTAGGTAAAAGGAAGGAAGGTGATGCATCATTCGTTGAGGCCTTCAACCAACTTCGATCATATAATCATCCCCAACAAAATTATCCCGCTACTCACAAACATGAAGGAACATCTCGAAAGAGGAAGAGAAAAAGTCTTTATGGTGCAATCCCCATGTCTTACTCTGAGTTGCTGCCACAACTTGTTCAAAGGGATTTGTTAACTATCCTTCCCTTTAAGGAGGTGATGCCTCCATATCCAAATGGTTTCAACCTGAATGCTTGTTGTGTATATCATGGAGGGACAGCAGGACATCCGACAGATGATTGTAATCAATTGAAAGGCAAGGTGCGAGACCTGATTCTTGAAGGGTTGGTCAAGTTTCAAGGAAGTGTTTTGGTTTAAGAAAGGCGCGAAGCAGATTCCTTCCATGTGGAACACACCCCAATAAAATGTTATTTCTCGAATTATATTGTAATATACCCTCTTGGTTCCACCTAGGACTTTAGGGTTGCTAAACAAAGGGTCTCATGTTTCATTCTTATGAATAAAATATTTTCATGTTGCATTTTTTTAACAAGTATATACTAGCACATTGACCATGCAAATTTAACACCCCATATTCCATCTCCATAAATCATATTCACTCAAAAAAAATCATGCATTAAAGTGGGATGTTAAAATTTTTAAAAATAATAAAAATAAAAAATGGAGGATGATGCAAATATAATTCTAAAGTGGCATGAATCCTCAGGTAGATTTTTCCAATGACGCAAGGCTTCCATGATAATTCCTAAACACTAAGAAGATATCCATAGTCACCCAATTTGAGCCATAGACATTATGAAAATAGATTTCTTGTGATTGACCCATAAATTATAAATATCACGGGGATGGTAGTTTTTTTCATGTGTTTTCCTTGACATTCAATTATTAGGAAATGAACAAATTTTTCATACACCATTCACCCAATCCGACCCGAAGAAAAAAAAATCAAAATCAAGTCAAACAAAATGATTCATTGGTCAAAAGTGCAAAATGAATTACAAAAAATAAAAAGCATGCTGAGAGTATTCAATATCTCAGGCAAAAGTTAGGGCAAAATATATACACTGTCAAAAATCGGTAAAGGAATTTTTTAGATCCTATCGGGTTAGGTTACAACATTGACCTATTACATTACATAAATCAAATAGAATCCTAGTAATCGAATGTCATGTTAGAAAACTATTGGAAATAGGACAAAGAAGATAAGAGATATGAGAAATGGGTATGGGAAACACATATTTGAACCTTATATCGTTTCTTGGAAGCCTTTTGCCAGACCACTATACAAGCTTAAAAAGACCTTGTTGATGATCAATTTACTTATAGATTCACACTATATCGAAAAAAATCGCTGACTCCACTAAATTTATTTTTAGATAAAAAATATATCTCACATTTAATACATGAAACACATTCACTCTTAAAAAAAAGCACCATCACAATCATCACATAAATGCTCAAAACCCAAATCCAATTTCAATTTCATATTCAATTCTCCCATCACCACTCATAGCTCAAACACTTGCCAGATTTGCATGATCATTGTCTTAATATTTCTTTTTAAAAGATTTGTGCATGAAATAAAGAACACTAAATCAAAGGAGAGGTAGTTACCCATATTGGGGCAGTTTTTGGAATGATTCTAGTGAAAGTCCTATCGAATTAAAGCCTATCAAAACAACTTGAATAGAAGGATAACCTCCAACATCTCATACTGGGGCAGTTTTTAGGATGAGTCCCATTTTCTCTAATTTAACAGTTTCATGAAGCCAAAACTAGGTCCAGTATAGATAAGAGTGTTAAAAAAAATCAAGAAAACAACAAAAACAAAACAAAACAAAAAGAGTGCTAGGTTGAAAACCCACAAGGGCGACCTAAGAAAAGGAGAGCGGTACTAAGTTGAAAACCTGAAAAGGCGATTTAGTATCATTACAAAATAGAGAATTCCCGACAGATACTTACATTAGGTATTCTGGGCAAAAATTAGGGAAAATAAATGAACACCCTTATGTAATGGCCAGTAAACTTTAAACAAATTGGGGCAACTAAAACATTTATTCCAAAGGAAAACGAGCAATCACACTTCCATCTCCCGAGGGTGAAGGTCCAAACAACTTATATTGGGCCAATATTATTGAGATTAATTGTTCTTCTTGATACACCGGGGAAGTAAATCATCAGCAAATTATCTAGTCAATAGCAAAAAATGGGTTCACATTCTTGACAAGCACAACAAAAGGAGACAAATCTATATATCAAACACAATTCATGAGCGCACTAGAACATTGATGCATAATTCTCACCTTACATTTCATTACACTACATTACATTCACAACTCATGCATAACATCACACATTACACACTCTCAAACACTCACTTGTTACCTTACATTCATCAAAATCAAAGTTCCCTGGTCACGTACCACAACATGACATTCAAAATTTTCGGGTCTTGTACCTCGATGTGAAATCTCTACATTTCCCACCCCAAGTTCTAGCAGTACACCGACTTGCGTTCTTGGTTTAACTTTTTATGTATCCAAATTCCGGCAGTACACCGACCTGCGTCTTTTGCTATACATTTTCCACCCCAAGTTCTGGCAGTACACCGACCTGCGCTCTTGGTTTAACTTTTTATGTGTCCAAATTCCAGCAGCACGCCGACCTGCATCTTTGGTTTCACATTACCGCAAAATTATAGGATTGAGGACCCCGTGCTTGATGACCTCAATACGTGCCTTTTAGGACCCTGTGCTTGACGACCTTAAAGTCATTCTTTCCAGGCCCAATGTCTGACTATTTTATAAAATCCTTAATTTTGAGGGGCCTGTGCTTAACTACCTCAAAATTATAAGATTGAGGACCCCAATGCTTGACGACCTCAATCTATGCCTTCGAGGACCCCGTGCTTGACGACCTCAGAGTCATTCTTTTATGCCCTAGTGCTTGGCTATTTTATAAAATCCATAATTTTGAGGGGCTCGTGCTTGACGACCTCAAAATTAAAAGATTGAGGACCCCCGTGCTTGATGACCTCAATATGTGCCTTCAAGGACCCCATGTTTGACAACCTTGAAGTCATTCTTTATAGGCCCAATGCCTGGCTATTTTATAAAATCCATAATTTTGAGGGCCTCGTGCTTGACGACCTCAAAATTATAGGATTGAGGACCTCCGTGCTTGATGACCTCAATTCGTGTCTTCGAAGACCTCATGCTTGACGATCTCGAAGTCATTCTTTCCAGGCCCAATGTTTGACTATTTTGTAAAATCCACAATTTTGAGGGTCTCATGCTTGACGACCTCAAAATTATAAGATTGAGGACCCCGTGCTTGACGACCTCAATCTGTGCCTTCAAGGACCCCGTGCTTGACGACCTTGAAGTTGTAAGGACCCAAAATTCTACCCTTGAATTTTTTTCCTTATTTAAACCTATTCATACATACATTCATCATTATACTTTGATCACTCATCAATCATTTCACCAACCCTTATTTACATGTCATGTTACAACACATTTTCATAATGCAGAAAAAACATAATTCATTCTGATAGTTCTCCATGGGTACTAAGGACCCAAAGTTATAGTCTTCCAAGGGCATTACACATAATTACTATTGTTCAAATACTAATAATCATGAGTACAATCACGTAAATTCGCATATAGTCAGCTATAGTACAACAACGGAAACAAACGAATATAGAGTCTAAGGTTCCTAAGGCTTCCAACCAAGCATCCTCCATTTACCTGTTTATCTGCAAGGGGATTATCAATGACAAATACACAAAACATACAAAGGAGTAAGTCGTTAATTCAATAAATAACATTATAAGATAATCCACATTCTTAAATATAAATAAGCATTGAAGTGAAACAAGTCTCATAATTACATGAATAAAAACGTTCATATCTTCTGTCTTATAATTCCATATTATTCATAATTGACCTATAGCATATATATCCCATAATATATAATCTATAGCATGCATATTATTTTATTTCGAATACTATTTGCTTCATCAATTACCTTCGACATCAAGCTTACTCTTTACCACATCCGGCCGTTTACACTGCACAGATAATCCGCTACCACTACGGGTAAGCCCACAACTCAACAATGATCTACTACGATTTCGGATAGGTAATTTCCCCAATGATCCACTACCACTTCAGGTAGGTAATTTCCCAATGATCCACTACCACTTTGGGTAGGTAATTTCCCAATGATCCACTACCACTTCGGATAGGTAATTTCCCCAATGATCCACTACCACTTCGGGTAGGTAATTTCCCAATGATCCACTACCACTTCGGGTAGGTAATTTCCCCAATGATCCACTATCACTTTGGGTAGGTAATTTCCCAATGATCCACTACCACTTCTGGTAGGTAATTTCCCAATGATCCACTACCACTTCGGGTAGGTAATTTAACAAAAATCCACATTTTAAAGGAAAAGACCACTACAACTAATTCTAAATCAAGCGTAGGATTGTTTTCCTCATGCGTTCTTAACTGTCGAGAAGCATAGGCAACAACTTTCCCCTCTTGCATCAGAACACAACCCAAACCTTGCTTAGAAGCATCACAATACACACTGAAATCACGATCAGTACAAGGAAGAACCAACACTGGCGCCGTAGTCAATCTCCGTTTCAACTCTTGAAAACTCTCTTCACAACGGATTGTCCACACATAAGGTTCCCCCTTTCTGGTAAGCTTAGTCATAGGTAGTGCCAATTTCGAAAATCCTTCTATGAACTTCTGATAATAACCGGCCAATCCCAGAAAACTCCTGATCTCGGTAACTGACTTGGGCACTGCCCATTCCATAACTGCTTCTACCTTAGAAGGGTCTGCTGCTACCCCTTCCTTGGATATTACATGTCCAAGAAAGTTTACCGATTCCAACCATAAATCACATTTGGACAATTTAGCATACAACCGATTCTTACTCAGAAGATCTAGAACAATTCTCAGGTTCTCCGCATGTTCCTCTCGAATTTTGGAGTAAACCAAAATGTCATCAATAAATACCACTACGAATGAATCCAAATACGAATGAAAAATCTTATTCATGTAGTCTGTAAATATTGCTGGGGCGTTCGTTATATCAAAAGGCATTACCAAATATTCAAAATGTCCATACCTCGTCCTAAAAGCAGTTTTAGGAATATCCTCTGACTTCACGCGAAGTTGATGGTAACCTGACCGAAGATCAATTTTTGAGAACACTACCGCTCCCCTCAACTGATCCATCAAGTCATCAATCCTAGGTAGTGGATACTTGTTCTTGATGATGACTTTGTTCAACTGTCTATAATCCGTGCACAACCTCATACTCCCATCTTTATTCTTAACCAACAAAACAGGTGCACCCCACGGTGAGACACTAGGATGAATAAACTTCTTTGACAACAAGTCCTCAACTTGCCTTTTCAACTCAGCCAACTCTAACGGTGCCATCCTATAAGGAGCTATAGAGATGGGTCCCGTTCCAAGTACCAAATCAATAGAGAATTCAACTTCTCTCACTGGAGGCAATTCCAGAATATCACCAGGAAATACCTCAAGAAACTCACGAACTATCGCAATATCCTCAACTTTGGGTTTCTCAATACCCTCCAGAGATGCCAACAACATAAACACGACTTCTCCCTCCTTACAGGAACTTTGCAAGTCGTTAATTCAATAAATAACATTATAAGATAATCCACACTCTTAAATATAAATAAACATTAAAGTTAAACACGTCTCATAATTACATGAATAAAAACGTTCGTATCTTGGTCTTATAATTCCATATTATCCATAATTGACCTATAGCATATATATCTCATAATATATAATCTATAGCATTCATATTCTTTTATTTCGAATACTTTTTGTTTCATCAATTACCATCGACATCAAGCTTACTCTTTACCACATCCGGCCGTTTACACTACACAGATAATCCGCTACCACTACGGGTAAGCCCACAACTCAACAATGATACACTACCACTTCGGATAGGTAATTTCCCCAATGATCCACTACCACTTCGGGTAGGTAATTTCCCAATGATCCACTACCACTTCGGGTAGGTAATTTTCCCAATGATCCACTACCACTTCGGGTAGGTAATTTCCCAATGATCCACTACCACTTCGGGTAGGTAATTTCCCCAATGATCCACTACCACTTCGGGTAGGTAATTTCCCAATGATCGACTACCACTTCGGGTAGGTAATTTCCCAATGATCCACTACCACTTCGGGTAGGTAATTTAACAAAAAATCACATTTTAAAGAAGTTAGTAAACCATTGTAAATTCATTTCCGCTACATAACTTGAGCTAAAGTCGATAACCATTCATGGTCGACTAAAAATATATTTTATTCTCATTGATACACAATCAATTTATAACTAGCAATTTCACGCGTCCTTTATTACAAACATACCCATATATGTCTATAATAGATCTTAATCACTTTCTTAACCAGAAAATCCACACATTTTTCATTACAATGTGCAATTAAAGACTTATCCTTACCTTCGTGAGAGTTGGGTCTGGTTCTTGGTAACTTTGCAAGTTCCTCGGAAACCGCCTCCAACCTTAGGATCTTTCCTCATCCCCACCAATAACAACAATGTTAGTCATTTTATTCAGAATAACACATAACAACCCATATTTCATCTTTAAACACACAAGAGATTCATACATTTTCAATGTTTCCAAAACTGCTTCATTAAGAGTTTCCAAACATCCAAAATAAACCTACACATCTTTTAATCAATATTCAACATTCATAAATCACATTCTAAATCTAACATTTCACCCATCTCCTCTTTTACCACAAACCCTTTCCATTCTTTGATTACTAACTCTAAATCAAGAGTTTACAAGAGAGAAACTAAATAAAATGAACCACAACTCAAAAGGAAGAATTTCCATGGTTTCTCATACTTTCAGAAGAGATCCCATACATCCCAAAACAAGTTTGAAAGGGAGAAAGAGAGTTAGAATCAAGAGATTTACCTCTTCTCAAGCTTCTAGATGATTCCCACGAGTTCTTGCTCTCAAAATCACCTTCTTCCCTCTTCTCTCCCAATTTCTAACCCTAAACTTTTTTTGGGGTTTTTATTATAAAGTAAACTCGTCGGGTTCTCGCTCAAGCGAGAAAATCCCGCCTTTTTAAAATTTCAGATCTGACGCTCTCGCTCAAGCGAGGGATTCTCGCTCAAGCAATGATCCTTCAGTGTCAACACACTCTCCCTCGCCCAGGCGAGCCAAATCTCGCTTAAGCGAGGCTCCTCTCGCCCATGCGAGCCACATCTTGCCCAGGCGAGCCACATCTCGCTCAGGCGAAGCTCCCAGATAAAATCCTGGGAGAAACACTGACATGCTCGCTTGGGCGAGGCTCCTCTCGCTCAAGCGAGAATCCTGCAGTATTCCCCATATTTTCCTTAGTTACAAAGTTTTAGGAAAGTTAAACTTAGGGTGTCACAGAAGTCATTCTTTCCAGGCTCAGTGCTAGGCTATTTTACAAAATTATAAGATTGATGGCCCCGTGCTTGACGACCTCAAAATTATAAGATTGAGGACTCCCGTGCTTGATGACCTCAATCTGTGCCTTCGAATACCCCATGCTTGACGACCTCAAAGATATTTTTTTCAGACCCGGTGTCTGGCTATTTTATAAAATCCATAATTTTTAGGGGCCCGTGCTTGACGACCTCAAAATTATAAGATTGAGGACCCCCGTGCTTGACGGCCTCAATCTATGCCTTTGAAGGCCCGTGCTTGACGACCTTGAAGTCATTTTTTCCAGACCTGGTGTCTGGCTATTTTATAAAATCTATAATTTTGAGGGTCCCGTGTTTGACGACCTCAAAATTATAAGATTGAGGACCCCGTGCTTGACGACCTCAATCTATACCTTCGAGGGCCTCGTGTAGTGAAAGTCCTGGAAGTCTGGAGTATACAGAGTGTTTCTCGCTTATGCAACATACAAACCGAGGTTTGAGTGTTGTTGCGATAAACAACTAGTAAAGAAAGGAGTGCTAATTTTGAAGAGGCAACTAAAAACCTTCACAAATAAATAAACAACAATAAATAATTAGTTTTGTTACAACTTTTTATATATGCTAGAATTAAAGAAATCAATTTGTGACGCAATAATTTAAACCAATACAATTACAAGACTGTAATAATGTTAACCAATATAAATTAAAGCAATAGTTGCCTCATACACTGCAGTAATGTATAGCAATACAAATCATTGCAGTAAGAAAAGTAAAAACATCTCTCATTTTCTTCAGCCAATACTTTAATGGGAGGATCCTCTCATTATTGTGCATATGCCTTCTCTTTCTTGCTATAAGTAGATCATTTGGCCACTGAAAGGGAAAGAAAATCAAATCAACATTAATGGGCAGTAAATCATAAGCATAAAAAGATGATCCCAATAAGGCAGTTGGAGTGAAAATGGGAAAGAAAATCATAGCTTAAAGGGGGCATTAAAGTATTGATTGGCTATTAAAAAAAAAAGAATTATAAATATGAAAAGGAATCCCAAGCATTATAAAAAAGGAGAAGGAAATTATGAAAAGAGGAGATATTGGCAACACTCTAGCCTATATAGAGAGCAAGAGTAATTTAGAGAAAAAGGAGATCATTGGAAAATGAGAGGAAGAGATGTACATAACATAGAAAATGGGATTACAGAGAAAGCAAAAGGGAATAGTAGAATAGCTAGAGGGAATCATAATTCCACCATTTACTTTACAAGGTTAGTATCATAGCTTTGTTTTTATGCACTTCATTTGAACATGTAAAACCACATTGATGCATTGTTGAGATTATAGTATATGTTCATATTTAAACTTTAAGAAATCAAAAATCAAGTGCATGTAAATATTGCATTCCCAAATGCTTTGATAATCATTGTTGCAATCTATTCTAGTGCAGAAACAAATATATGTGTCTTAAACTCATAATAAATCCCATAGTCACAACATTGACATGATAAAAAAATTTATGTTTTATTATTTTAGTTCATGATAAACTCAAACAAATTTCTAAGCTTTGTAAAAAAATATAATAATAACCGATGTTTTAATTATTTTTGGGATTCAATAGCGATGTTACAACATGTATTGCATTTTCTCCTCACTTCGAGCCGAGAACCGGTCACAATCACTTGTACTGCTTCTGCTATTTACGAAGTGGGAAGAGGGTAAGTAGTCAATGTTGACTCGTCGTCTATTAGTCTCACTTCAATTAAACTCAAACCAATTTTTAGTAATTGTCAATCAAACCAATTTTTAATCAAACCAATTCAACAAATGATTTTCTAAAGAACTACGTAGTCTTGATTTCCCTATTGCACCTAGGGATACGTAGGAGCAAGGTAAACTCTTGTCAGACACAAAAATAAAAAGTAAACATTTTGTTTTAATCAATTTAATTTTAATAAAGTAAGGGTAAATTAAAAGCATGCAATTAGTTATGGTACCGTTTAATAACGGGTGGACGGGGTGCTAATACCTTCCCTGATCCATAATCGACTCTCGAACTCATAACTCTAATATAAAGACCAATTTTATCCAATTTGGGCTCAATTTGAGTTTTCCACGTTTAAATCGCAAAAAATGTGGTGGCGACTCCTAAAGAGGTCGTGTGGCCGAAAATCCGGGAGCGACAAAGGTCTTTACATAATATTTTTCTTCTATAGCCTCCCATAGTGAACCAAAAATTTTCTAGTTCATAACCTCTCATTTGTATGACAAGATTAGTTGTACTGTATTCCACGCTTTGACCATTATCTCTTCCTTTTTATCAGCAGGTAACGTTTTTGGCACTTTGATATATACTCGCAATGCTTATTTTTGGAATGTGCACGTTGGTTGTATTTAATTATAGTTACCTAATGCACTTACCCACGATCTATTTTCCTTAACTGATAACAGATTCTTTAGAGAATAAAAAGTCTCTCTACAATTATAGAAATATAAATACAAATCATACATTACATGTAACATAGAATGCTACAAAAAAGTGGACTAAACTCTAATATTTTGTCATGTATGCTGAAACTACGTAAAAAGTAACTATTGTTTTAAAAGTCTGGCATGTTTGAATTTGCAACAACAAAAAACATTTGCAAGGAATTTAGCTGACCAATTGTTAGAACTTGTGTAGTTTGATGCCATTAGTGTGGACCTTAGGATGTGAAATTGAAAAACTCACAAGTCCCACATTGGAAGTTTTTGTAAAAACCTCACAAGTCCCACATTGAAAGATTTTGAAAAAATCTCACAAGTCCCACATTGGAGGATGCAAGAGTAGTGACAAAATCTCATTCTATAAATAGAGGCCTCCTCCTTCATTATTTTTTGCACCTGAAGCTTGTACGCTTATACAAGCTTCTTTCTTTCTCCCTCCATAAATTTTGCCGACGCAATTTCGGCCTCCTTTCTCTCCCTTTCTTTCCGTGGCACTAGAGTTGGAACAGGAATCCAATATTGTGGGAAATTCGGAATACTGACACTGGTAGTCAGTTGTTGGAATAGAATTGGCATGGGAAGCCAATATTGTGGGTATTTGGAATTGGCACTGGAAACCATATTTTTGGGTGTATTCGAGAGCGATTCTTACAATGTAGTAAGATATCGTATAACAGAGAGCTGAGCTGTTTTATCCTGGGAACGGCGTGGTTGATAGTCTGCTTGCACCTAGAGACAGTACCACGAAACGTCTTAAAGAGAGCGACCTGGTCGTGACTCAACCACTAAAGATTATCTTGTGTCATTGTTGCGGGCTACCGATACAACAATTTTAAGACGTTTCTACTGCAATGGCACTCGTAGATAATATTACTGGTCCGAACAGCTTCGACCTAAGCAAACCATTCAGGTTTGACGGGACTAACTTCAAACGCTGGGAAACCAAGATGGAATTTTTCCTAACGATTAAAAAGGTTGCCCATGTTTTGAAGGATGATGTCCCAGTGGTTCCTGAAGAAGCTGAGAAAGAGGAAAAGGAAAAACTAGCTATTGATATCGCTCTGTGGAATGAAAATGACTACTTATGTAAGCATTTCATTCTTGGTGGGTTGTCTCATGATCTATATGATTATTACATCCCATATAAATCTGCCAAATTAGTTTGGCAAGCACTCAAAAAGAAATATGATATTGAGGAAGTTGGGACTAAGAAATATGCTGTTAGCCGCTACCTCAAGTATCAGATGACTGATGATAAATCAGTAGAGTCTCAGTCCCACGAGATTCAGAAATTGCTCAAGAGATCATTACTGAGGGTATGGCCTTAGATGAGCAATTTCAGATAGCTGTCATTATTGACAAACTGCCACCTAGCTGGAAGGACTTTAAAAACGTCCTAAGACATAAGACCAAAGAATTTTCTTTGGAATCTCTGATCACTCGTCTTCGCATTGAGGAAGAGGCTCGTAAGCAAGATCAGAATGAAGAAGTGTTGGCTTTATCAAGCAATCGCACTAGAAAGAAATTCTCAGGTGTAGTTCTAAAGCCTTCGGGCAGCAACTTTAAGAATCAGAACCGCAATGAGAATAAGGCTAAGATCACCGGTCCAACAAGAATTGGAACCCTAAAATGGTCAAATATGCTAAACCACCCACTAAGAATGACTATGGGAACCTATTTATCTGCTTCAAGTGTGGGAAGCCAGGTCATATGGCACGAAAGTGCAGGAACCAACCAGTGGATCATCCTCCACAAGCTAACATGGTTGAGGATCCACTAGTGGCCATGTTAACTGAGGTCACAATGATTGGAGGAAGTGATGAGTGGTGGGTAGATACTGGTGCATCCCGTCATGTCTGTTATGATCGTGTTATGTTCAAAACATACACGAATGCTGATAATAAGAAAGTGTTGTTGGGAGACTCTCACACCACTACTGTTGCTGGAACTAGTGACGTGGAGCTGAAGTTTACATCTGGGAGGACTCTGATTCTCAAAGGTGTGATGCATACTCCAGAGATGAGGAATAATTTAGTTCCAGGTATTCTTCTTAATAAAACTGGTTTCACCTAGACTATAGTAGCAGACTTGTATACTCTTACTAAGAATATGTTATTTGTAGGGAATGGGGACGCCACTGATGATATGCTTAAATTAAATGTTGATTTTCCATGAATAAAATTTCTAATTGCATTTACATGTTGTGTGCTTTTAATATTTGACATTCTAGACTTTGTTATATTAATAAACGTGCAATTACAAATTTGAGACATTTAGGATTAATTCCCAAGTTATCTAAAAATGATTTTGAAAATTGTGAATCATGCAGTCAAGCTAAAATAACTAAAAAAATCACATAAATTAGTAGTGCGAGAATCTGAGCCTTTAGATTTGATACACTCTGATATGTGTGAATTAGATGGAACGTTAACTAGAAATGGTAAATGATATTTTATAACTTTTATAGATGACTGCTTTGATTTCACTTATGTTTATCTTATGAAAAATAAAAGTGATGCACTTGATATGTTTAAAGTCTATGTAACTGAAATTGAAAATCAATTCAATGAGAAAATAAAGAAACTCAGGAGCGATAGAGACACTGAGTATGATTCTAGCATGTTTAATGATTTATATAAATTAAAAGGCATTATTCATGAAACAACTGCACCATATTCACCTGAAATGAATTGTAAAGCTGAAAGAAAGAATAGAACATTAACTGAATTAGTAGTAGCTATTATGTTAAGTTCTGGTACAGCACCCTCTTGGTGGGGTGAAATTTTATTAACTGTTTGTTATGTGCTAAATAGAGTCCCCAAGACTAAGAGCAAAGTATCCCCATATGAACTCTTTAAGAATAGACAACCTAATTTGTCTTATTTCAGAACTTGGGGTTGTCTGGCCTATGTCCGGATACCAGACCCCAAGAGAGTTAAACTCGCTAGTAGAGCCTATGAATGTGTATTTATTGAGTATGCTATAAACAGCAAGGCGTACAGGTTTTATGACCTTAACGCTAAAGTAATCATTGAGTCTAATGATGCTGACTTTGATGAAAAGAAATTCCCTTTTAAATTGAGGAATAGTGGGGGCACATCATCTAGTCACACACCTGTGATTAGAGATAGTGATGATGGGTTAGAAGTAGAACTTAGAAGAAGTAAGAGAACAAGAACTGCTAGAGAGTATGGACCTAATTATATGGTCTATACATTGGAAGATGATCAATCAACTATCCAAGAAGCTTTGACTTCCTTGGATGCTGATTTATGGCAAGAAGCCATAAATGATGAGATGGATTCTCTAGAGTCTAACAAGACTTGGCATTTGACTGACTTGCCACCTGGTTGCAAACCGATTGGTTATAAGTGGGTTTTGAAAAAGAAACTGAAACCTGATGGCATAGTGGATAAATACGAGGCTCGCCTTGTAGCCAAAAATTTCAGACAAAGAGAGAATGTAGATTTCTTCGATACATTTTCACCTGTTACTAGAATAACATTCATTAGAGTACTAATATCGCTCGCTGCGATACATGATTTAGTAGTACATCAAATTGATATTAAAACCGCTTTTTTAAATGGTGATTTGGAAGAAGAAATCTACATGGAACAACCAGAAGGTTTTGTAATCCATGGGCAAGAAAATAAAGTCTGCAAGTTAGATAAGTCATTATATGGTCTTAAACAAGCACCTAAACAGTGACATGAAAAGTTTGATAACTTAATCATATCGAATGGGTTTAAGGTGAATGAAAGTGATAAATGCGTTTATTACAAATCAAAAAATGACATTTACACTATCATATGTCTATATGTAGATGACCTACTCATATTTGGTTCCAACATTCATGTTGTGAATAATGTGAAATCAATGTTGACTTTGATATGAAAGACCTTGGAGAGGCAAATGTAATCATTGGTATAAAGATTACTAGGTCAAAGGAAGGAATTTCTCTGGATCAATCACATTATGTAGAAATGATCCTAAAGAAATATAAATATTTTGACTGTAAACCTGCTAGCACACCATATGACCCAAGTGTAAAACTTTTTAAGAACACTGATGAATGCGTAAGACAAACAGAGTATGCTAGCATCATTGGCAGCCTTCGGTATGTCACTGATTGCACTAGACCCGACATTGCCTATGTTGTTGGACTATTGTGCAGGTTTACCAGTAGACCTAGTATGGAGCATTGACATGCTATTGAAAGGGTAATGAGATACCTTAAGAAAACTATAAACCTTGGTTTACATTACCAAAGTTTTCCAGCTGTCCTAGAAGGATACAACGATGCCGATTGGAACACTCTTTTAGATGATTCCAAAGCGACCAGTGGCTATATATTTAGCATAGCTGGTGGAGCTGTTTCTTGGAAGTCAAAGAAACAGACTATTTTGGCTCAATCCACTATGGAAGCTGAGATGATAGCACTAGCAACAGCTAGTGAAGAAGCAAGTTGGCTTAGAAGCTTGCTAGCTGAGATTCCCCTATGGGAAAGACCGATATCAGCTGTGTTGATCCATTGTGATAGTACCGCGGCTATTGCAAAGATTGAGAATCGTTTTTATAACGGTAAGAAACGACAAATACGTCGTAAGGACAACACTATTAGAGAGTTTCTCTCTGCAGGAGCTGTTAGAGTGGATCACGTACGCACTGAGAATATCTTAGCAGATCCTTTGACGAAAGGACTAGCTAGAGAGAAAGTCCATAATACCTCTAAGCTTATGGGACTATTGCCTTTAGAACGAAGATCACTCACGATGGTAACCCGACCTAACTGACTGGAGATCCCAAGAAGTAGGTTCAATGGGTAATAACAAGTTGTGAAGTGATATGAGAATGAACATGCTATGAAATTATGAGAAGCATGATTCCTACAGTATATGTAAGGATGAGTTAAACTCTTAATGAGATCTATACTCCAATTGGAGTGGAGTACCTAGACTACAGGAGTACTCTTGATAGACTCACCTATGTGAATGTGAAAGTGGGGGCCGCTTTCTATGAAATTTAAGAGGCATAAATTTCTAGAGCGTTCACTAAACTAGGATAGACGTGCATGGACTTTAACGCACAGGTTTTATTGAATACACCTTTGAAAAGGTTGTGTGTGGTTTGATGCCGGAGATAGAGTTCAAGACTACGAGTCACTCTAGTAAAATCTGTATCTTACTCACTATGCAAAGGTTCAAGTCGAAAGACACCTTTGTTTATGCACTATCTTAATGAGACCACAGAAATTCCCGGAAATCGTTTTTTAATTTCAAGTGGGGGATTGTTGGAACTTGTGTAGTTTGATGCCATTAGTGTGGACCTTAGGATGTGAAATTGAAAAACTTACAAGTCCCACATTGGAAGTTTTTGTAAAAACCTCACAAGTCCCACATTGAAAGATTTTGAAAAAATCTCACAAGTCCCACATTGGAGGATGCAAGAGTAGTGACAAAATCTCATTCTATAAATAGAGGCCTCCTCCCTCATTATTTTTTGCACCTGAAGCTTGTACGCTTATACAAGCTTCTTTCTTTATCCCTCCATAAATTCTGCCGACGCAATTCCGACCTCCTTTCTCTCCCTTTCTTTCCGTGGTACTAGAGTTGGAACAGGAATCCAATATTGTGGGAAATTCAGAATACTGACACTGGTAGTCAGTTGTTGGAATAGAATTGGCATGGGAAGCCAATATTGTGGGTATTTGGAATTGGCACTGGAAGCCATATTTTTGGGTGTATTCGAGAGCGATTCTTACAGTGTAGTAAGATATCGTATAACAGAGAGCTGGGCTGTTTTATCCTGGGGACGGCGTGGTTGATAGTCTGCTTGCACCTAGAGGCAATACCACGAAATGTCTTAAAGAGAGCGACCTGGTCGTGACTCAGCCAGTAAAGATTATCTCGTGTCATTGTTGCGGGCTACCGATACAACACCAATATTTATGAATTGTCATTATTGGAATTGGTTTCAGTACCCCTATTACTCTCTTTTAATACATCTTGGCTTATTAAAAAAAGAACAATAGCCACTATTGTCATTGTCTAATCTATGCACCTAATATGCAAGCTTGTTAAGTAGTTAGTTCACATATCCAAGTAACCAGTGCAAATTGAAATGATGTAAAACCAAAGGTGATATAATACCTTAACAACAGATGGAACAATTTATATTGTTAATGCATATATACTTTGTAAACATGAGGTTTTTGAAATTTACTTTCTGTTAATGTTTGGAATACTAGATTTGGAATTAATCAATTCAGCAGGTAATCATATTATTCCAAAATTAATTAGCTGTGTGTTGATATATAATTTAGCTTCATTCATTGTTTTAGCTGTGTTTTTATAGTGATGCAGTCAACTTTATTATGGGAAATATGTAACATTCAAATGACTTATATTAAAAGAAAGATTATCATATTTTACAGTCTCGATTACTTACATATGAACATCAATTCTAGAAAAAGGAAGGGGGACTTCTTATTATTACGCATACATGGTATTCTTCAATAATAGTATTTTTTATAGTGGTGGAAGCAAAATGGCTACATATCAGCTTTAAAGCAAAACTCACTCAAAAAAGCTAGTTTTGAAGCAAAATGGCTAAATATAACCGAAAATTGCAAAACTCACTCAAAAAGGCTAGTTTCAAGCAAAACGATCTTTATGGTTGGTGTTTACTTTAAAGATCGTTTTGCTTGAAACTAGCCTTTTTTAGTGAGTTTTGCAACTTTCGGTTATTTTTGGGTAATATTTGGTTGTTTATGGCTAAATATAACCGAAAGTTGCTAAACTCACTCAAAAAGGCTAGTTTCAAGCAAAACAATCTTTATGGTTGGTGTTTACTTTAAAGATCGTTTTGCTTGAAACTAGCCTTTTTGAGTGAGTTTTGCAACTTTCGGTTATTTTTGGGTAATTTTTGGTTATTTATGGGGTGTTTCGGTTGGCTTAGGCTTTTGGGGGGCTGGGAAATATGTTTGGCCTAGTTTCTGGGCGAAAGTAGTGAGGGTAATGTGTTTGGCCAAGAGGACAATTTTTTGGGGCTGGTTGGGTTAAATTTCGGTTTTGGTTAAGCTTTGTTGGTTGAGGGTGAATTTCTGGTCGTGAGGTGTTAAGGGGGTGATGTTGGCTTTGTTATGGTTTGTGTTTGGATAAAAGAAAGTGGGAAAAGACTTGAAGTGAAGGCTCCACAAGGGTTAGCTTGATAAGCCAAAGGGAATCCGCCACAACAAGGATGTTGATAAGGATGTTGGAGGTGCCACACCACAATGATGATAAGCCAAAAACGCCAGGTTTTATCTTAATTCAAATTCAAAGTTAAAGTTACAATGGTTTCGGTTTACACATATATAAGCTTGGCCACGTGAGGCTCTTAAGCTTGAGTGTTCCCATATTTGAAATTAAAAATTAAAAATACATGAAACAAATCTAGAATGAATGTGGACGTGAATGGGGAAATGACTTGCTTGAAAGTGGTGGTCGTGGCCTTTAAGGCAGCCCCATAATTCTTGTAATCTCCATGCCTCATTATGGGTCCCAAAGGGGTCCCCACGTGCCTATTTAATTGTAGCCTCCAAAATTAGCCTTGAAATCGTGGCTTTAATAAAACTTATGCTTGTTTCCATACATCCTTTAAGATAGCCACCTTATCATCATTAGGAACCACGAATTTAATTCAGCCATTAAAAAGGTTTTGTAATCCTCATGGCTTCATTAAATGTGGACGGTGACCATTAAATGTGAGCATCCAAAGTTGACTTGCACCAAAATTATTCACGTGAATGGCTTGGCCTTGCATGCATGATGGTCACAGCTCCTTCCCTTAGTCCTTTGTGGTCGATTTTGGCAAGCTTTAGTAAGCCCCTTATAATGCTTAAAACTGAAATTAACCTATGGCCTAAGTAAAATACAAAAACATGACTTAAAAATAAAAGGTGGGACATAAAATCCCCACTTATTTAATGCAACAAAATTAAGAAAATACTATTTAAGCCCTTAAGGAAACATGGCCTATGCGGGTTGCTATCATCTACTTTATAGATACTTGGAATCTGAATCCTGGAATCCTAAGGCTTTTTCTATGGATCCAAGATTTCAATCCACATCAACAAAAAATGTCACACATGCTATGCTGGGTCACACGCTATGCTGGGTCAAGATTCACAATCTTCCTCAAGAGTATTGGAGTCCTAGAATTATTTGCTCTATAGCAGGAGGAATAGGCACGCCAATTGCCTTGGAAGATGCAACGAATAGTAGATATTTTGGACATAGGGCTTTGCTTTCTTTGTGTCAATTGAGTGCGAAAATCTACATGCCTTCTGTCATGGATGCCAAACCATTGGGCACTTGGAAGTCCATTACATAAGATCTCTTAATAAAACTTAACCAGAGGTAGTTTCTAAACCTATGGCTAGGAATCCAGTCATGGTGGACAGAGTTACTAATGTCACTTTGGTCAATGATGTAACAATTAACTTAGAGTTTGAAAACCCGGTGAATAATGATCTTGAGATAGGACAATTGAATATCATTCCAGATAGGGGAGGTCATGTATCCAACACAACAGTTGGGCAAAATGAATCGAATGGAAATCAATCCATGGAAGGGGAAGATTCTGATTCAACATGTGATAAATTCATTGTACAAGAAACAGTGGGAATTGAAAATCCTGTAGCAGCTAATGACATGCGTATAGTAGGGGAAATGTGGGCAAATGACGAAGTTACAGATGAGGTGGAAGAGGAATTCAGTAATGTTCTCAGCAGATCTCAAAAGAAGAAACTAAAAGGGAAAGGCCAAACAGAGAAGGTTTATCACACTCGCAGGGGTGGTTATTTAAATTCTGCTCAATGAAAATGCTCTATTGGAATTGTAGAGGCTTAGGTAATTCTAGCACTAGATTAGTGTTGAAGAACTTTTGCTCATCTCACAACCCGAATTTGGGTTTTATAGTTGTGCCTATGATAGCCCCCGATTTTGTGTGTCCTAGAGTTTGGGATGATCTTAAGCTCAAGTTGTTTGTTGTGAATAACAATGGTAATAAGTTGCCTTCTCTATGGGGTCCTTGTAAATCTGGTTTGAATCCTATTGTGATGGCTAACTCTTATCAACATATAGCCATATCTATTGATTTAGATAGTAAATCTATGTTTATTGTTGTTGTTTATGCCAATATTAAACACAAACTCATAAGAGCCATTTGGTCTGAGTTGTATGTTGTTATACACACTAATCCTGGTCATTGGTGTTGCTTAGGGGATTTCAATGTTGTCCTAGGAGCACATGAGTGCAGGAGCTCTAGCATTCCTGGTAGATTAGCTTGTGCTGAGTTCCAAGCCTTTATTGATCTGAATCGACTATTGCATTGGCCAACTATTGGGCCCTAATTCACTTGGTCAAACAAAAGGATATGTGTTGCTTCAACTGAAAAGAGGTTGAATAGACTAATTTGTAATAAGGAGTGGGTGGACAATTGGAATCAAGTTTCTTGTTATGCTTTGCCAAGACTTTTTTCTGACCATCATCCATTACTGGTTAACTCGACAACTGCTATTCCGTCTGGGATAGCTCATTTTAGGTTCTTTAAAATGTGGTTGCAGGACAAGAGTTGCAAGGAGCTAGTAGCCACTATCTAGGGAAATAATATTGTGGATTGTCCTATGTCCAGTTTAGCTCAAAAGCTTAAGATTTTGAAGAAAGAGCTTAGAGCTTGGAACAAAAATGTTTTTGGTAACATCCATGAAAGGGTTACAGAAGCTATGGTTAAAGTGGAAAAAATTCAGACTAGCATTAATGATTTTGGTCCTAGTATAAACCTGGTGAATCAGGAATCTGAGGCTCAATCTTAATTGCTTTTAGCTCTGAACATGGAAGAGGCTTATTGGAAGGAGAAATCTAGGATAAATTGGAACACTATTGGTGATAGAAATAATGCCTTCTTTCACAAGGTAGCTAAAATTAGGCAAGGTACTAAAACCATGGCTATAACAAGGGACCAAATTCTTACCAATCATACTGACATGGCTAATCATGTGTTGAATTACTATATGGATTTGTTTGCAACCACAAACAACTCCACCCCCAACAATCGTATTCAATCTGTGGTGCCTAAGTTAGTGACATATGAGGATAATGCTTTGTTAACCAAAATCCCCACAAATGAGTAAATTAAAGATGTTGTGTTTGCGATGAATGGGGACGAGGCTCCTGCACTCATGTGCTCCTAGGGTTAGTTTGTTGAATCTACAACCCATAGCTGATAGGATTCTCATGTGCTCCTAGGATATATCTTTGGCCTGTTAGTTTGTTGAATCAGGTTGACAAAGGGATAAGAAACTTTGTCTGGTCTGGGGATATTGGCAAGAAAAAGTTGGTCACTATGGCTTGGAGCAAGGTCTGCTCTTCTATGCAATCAGGTGGATTGGGATTAAAGTCTATGAATATGCTGAATAAAGTAGCTTTGCTTAATCTTGCTCGGGACATGAGATCTTCTAATCAAGATTGGGCCAAGTTCTATAGAACCAGGTTTAAAGCTAGTAGTTGCTACCCTACTAGATACTTTAAATCTTCAATTTGACCGGGGATTAGAGACAATTGGAGTCTTTTCAACATGAATTCAATTTGGTTGGTTGGTAATGGATTACAAATCAATTTCTGGAAAGATAATTGACTAGGTGATTCTCTTATATATATCCTTGGTATTCCTCCGGAGATTCATGATTCTCTGATAGCCAAGGTTGCTGACTTCATATTTGACTCTAAATGGATAATCCCCTACTCTATAGCAAGGCTTTTCCCTCAAATAATGTGGATTGTGGCTAAGACTAAGAGAGCTAATGGGGTGGACAGAATAATGTGGCGGAGCACTACTGATAGAACTCTTTCAATGAAGGAGGCTTATTGTCACATTTCTAATTCTCAACCTGTTTTGAATTGGTGCAAGATCCTGTGGTCTAAGCACATCCCTCCATCTAAGTCTTTCATCTCTTATAGGCTTATGCACAATAGATTGCCCACAGATGAAAGGCTAAATGTGAACACAAATGGGACAGCCAATCGTTCCCATGGACAAGGAGGTGGTGGTGGAATTTTCGGGAATTCTAATGGCGTCTTCATTACGTGTTTTTCAAGATACCTTGTAATACAATATGCTTTTTATGCAGAGTTATATTCGGCAATGAAGGCAATACATATGGCTTACAAGAGAGGCTAGTGGACTTTATGGTTGGAATGTGATTCGAGCTTGGTGGTGGACATTTTCAATGATGTAGCACATGCTCCTTGGAAGCTCCAAAATGATTTGTTGATTTGCAAACGGGAAATAGCAAATATAAACTTTTGTATATGTCACATTTATAGGGAATGGAACTCTTGTGCTGATAAGCTAGCCTCATATGGCATTGTCTCAAGGAGAAAATCCATTTGGTTTAGTCTGCCTAGCTTTCTTACCAATGAGTACCATAGAAATAGGCTTGGTTTACCTAATTATCGTTTTCGCAATTTGTAAATGTTGCCACTGTTAGCCTCTCGGTTGAGCGAAAGGCTCTCGCTCAAGCTAGAATTTTAGGATTGTCTCATATGTATTTCTCGCCCAAGCGGGAGATTCTCGTCTGAGCGACTGCTCTTTGTGAGTCTCTCACTTGAGCAACAGAATGACGTTCAAGCATCAGTTACAGGTTTGCAACTCAGATTCCCCGATAGTTTCTCGTCCAAGCGGGTCCATTCGCCTGAGTGAGAGTTTTTGGATAAGTTGGGTGCTTTTGGTGTTGTTAATAAGATATTGATCATAGGAATGTGGTTGTTTTTCCTATTTATAGGTTTGAGCTCTTGTAATTCCTCTATGGATATTCTTCTTTATATATAAATATGTGGGTGTAGTTACACATTTGCTTTAAAAAAAAAGAATTAAAGAATTAATGATAATCTTATTTATTATAATTAAATATCTTATATATTATAATTTTATACTACTATGTAAATTTTTATTATTTGATAATAAATTTTAATTATTTAAAATATTTTATTATTCATCTCATAATTATTTTTATATATATTATAATTACAAAATATATAATTATATAAATAAACTTAAAAATCCATTGGATACCAACAAATAGTCGCTACCCTTAAGATTACCCACAAAAGGTGCGAAGCACAGGAAAGCACTACACGCACTCGTCTTGCCCATTGTCATCCCTATTTGTTTTCTTCGCTTGAGTAACAAAGTTGTATTTTGATATAAATTAATTAATTATTTTAATAAGTTGTAATTTCATTTATACTATATTTGATTTAAGAATAAAAAATGAGTGAAAGAAAGAAAAGTGAGTGAAACAAAGTTGATAAATGAAAGTTAAAAAAAGTGATTCATTGATTATAGAGTAAATTTCACTGACACCTTGATTTTTAATAAAATTATACAAATTATCCCTCTCTTTTTTAAACCTACACAAATTATCTCTAATTACATACATATACATAAATTATATTTATTACCCCTCTACGAGAGATAAATGTAATTTATTAAACAAAAAACGATGACAAACGTAATTAAGTCAAACAAAATATGGTATATTGTGAAGACAAATTCAAATGGTATAAGAGTCAATGTCAATCGATTATTTTAAAAATGATTTAAACACCTCCTTAAAATAATGAGTAGACATTGATTCTTATGTTATTTGGATTTGTCTATACAATATACCAAATTTTATTTAACTTAATTACACTCATAAACATTTTTTGTTTAATAAATTATTTATATTTCATACCAGGGTAGTTAATATAATGTATGTATATGTGTATAATTACGAGTAATTTGTCTAGGTTTAAAAAAGTGAGGGATAATTTATATAATTTTAATAAAACTCAAGAGATATCGAGTAATTTTTCTTAATTGTATGATATGAACGAAAAATGAAAATTAATGAATTGAAATGTTCAAAACAAAAAGTCTTATTAATTTAAGTTATGAGCAAATATAGTTTTCCGTCCATTTTTACTCAACACATGAGAAAAAAACAATTTAATGGCTCATATTGCCATTTTTCTGTCTTTACTTATACAACTAGTTCAACATCTTGTTTGTTAATGTAACCCATTCTTTTATATTATTAAAAAATCTAATTTATACTTTATCCTCTTCTTTTATATTATTAAAAAATCTAATTTATGCTTTATCCCTTTATTTTATATATATTAAAAATCTAATTTATATTATATGCCCTTCTTTTGTATTATTGAAAAATCTAATTTATACTTTATCCCCTTCTTTTACATTATTAAAAAATATAATTCATATTTTACCTCCTTGTTTTGTATATGATATTTATATCATCTTCTCACCCTTGATCAGTTTAAACATTTAAACCGTTCAATTTGACCAATGATTTCATATATAATTATTAATTACAAAATCATATGTAATTAATAATTATGTATAATCATATCAAAGTAACATCAAGGATGGAGCGTAAGGATGACAATGGGTACCCAGATCTGCGGGTTCCTGCAAAAAATACCTGCAATGGGTCGGGTCTGGGTCCATGTCAAAACTGTGATTATCTTTGTGTATTTTAGGAAGTTTTATATTTGCTATATTTCTGTAACAACTGTATCTTGCTATTATTAGGTTTATGTATTTATGATCAATCTCATAATCACAGGGATATGTTTTTAGAATTAGTTGTCCATATTTCCTAAAATAGGTTGCAGGCTCATGTATATATATATATATGTCCAGTGACCTTATAATAAAATAAGAAAGAATATTATTCCTTCTAAATTTGAGATAGTATCAGAGTCATAGCCCAACTTCTTTCCGGTTTTCATGGGCCAAAGATGCCCTTTAGTTATGGGTCAAAGGTTACCCTTCGCCTGAACCGACAGGCATATGTGGAGGGGGCATGTTGGGAAGTAAGTCTCACATCGCCTACCTAATTCTCTCGAGAATGGTTTAAATACTCATTGGGAGTCTCTGACCGTGCCTATAAACACTAAGTTGTAGCCTTCATTGTTGCGCTACTTTTAAGCCTTGTCGCAGCCTTCATTGTAGCGCAACCCTCTCTACCTTGATCGCACCTGGTCATGGCTGGGGTCGTGAATCCTATTCTGGAAAATGGGGACAGACCCAGACTGTTGGAGAATTGCAGAATATTCATTCTGCTTATCGGTTAAATGGGAAGAATTATCTCAAATGGTCTCAACTCATTAGGACCATCTTGAAAGGAAAAGGAAAGGTCAATCACCTGACTAATAATGCACCTGATGAAACAAATCCCAAGTTCAAATCATGGGACGAAGAAGACTCCATGATCATGGCGTTGCTGTGGAATTCAATGGTCCCAGAAATCAGTGATACCTGCATGTTCCTTAAATCAGCAAAGGAAATTTGGGAGGCAATAGAACAAACTTATTCTAAGGCCATGGATGCTGCTCAAATTTATGATGTAAATGTGAAAACCGTGGCTAGGAAATAGATCAGTTACTGAATACGCCAATCAACTCAAGTCTCTTTGGATGGAATTGGACCACTATAGAGTTATAAAAGCAAAGTGTTCAAAAGACTCTGCAATCCTTAAGGAGTATATTGAACAAGATAGATTTTATGATTTTTTGGTAGGCTTGAATCCGGAATATGACCAAGTCCGAATCCAAATCCTCGGAAAAGAGAAAGTCCCAGGGCTTAATGAATTGGTAGCCATTATCCGGAGTGAAGAAAGCAAGAGAGGACTGATGTTGGAGACCCCAACCACTGAAAACTCTGCAATGATAGCTAAAGGAGGAACAAGCATGGTTGCTAACCAGAGGAAAAGCGGGGTTCCCAATATGGAGAAAACACATGAGGAGGTCTGGTGTACCCATTGTAACAAACCGCGCCACACAAGAGAGAAGTGCTGAAAATTACATGGAAAACCCCCAAGCCGAGAATGGTGGCCGAAAGGAGGCCCTCCAAAAAAAGGAGGGCAAGCACACATTGCTAGTGGACAAAGTGAAGAATATGTCCAGCTGAATCATGAAGAGATAGAACGGGTAAGATCTTTCCTTAGTAAATTGGAGAAGCCCAAAGGTACATGCTCCTTAATATATTCTGGTAAGTTTCCACTTTCCTTTGGGCTTAATGTTTCAGATACACCATTTACACATTATTGGATATTAGACTCTGGAGCCACTGACCATATGACCCCTCTACCCAAATACTTTTCCACATATTCCCCATGTCCTAGTAACAAGAAAATTTCCATAGCAGATGGAACCCTTATAATTGTAGCAGGACAAGGAGATGTCCAAATAAGCCCATCCATAACATTAAAAAATGTCATCCATGTCCCTAAATTGTCCACCAATTTGATTTCTATACAAAAACTCACAAAAAATATCTCATGTAATGTTGTTTTTCATAGCAACTCTTGTATACTGTAGGACAAGAACTCGGGGAGGACGGTTGGGCATGCTAGAGAATGGAATGGCCTATACTACATGGAGGATCCGAATCTTCCTATCAAGAGCCGCTCTCTCATATCTGAATCCACCATGACCAACAAAGAGAAAGCTCAACTATACCATTGCCGACTAGGACACCCTTCATTTCGAGTTGTAAAAGTTCTTTTCCCTTCATTGTTTATAAATTTAAATGTGGAGAGTCTCCATTGTGAGGTGTGTGAGCTTGCTAAACACAAGCGTGTACCTTTTCCCATTAGCAATAAGATGAGTTCTTTCCATTTTTCTCTTGTTCACACTGATGTATGGGGCCCTGCTTATGTTTCTAATATCTCAGGTGCTAAATGGTTTTTAACCTTCATAGATGACTGTACCAGGGTGACTTGGGTTTTTCTATTGAAAAAAAAATCTGAAGTTAGCTCTGTGTTTTTTTCAGTTTGTCTCAATGATTAAAAATCAATTTGGGATCGGTATCAAAAGAATTAGGTCTGATAATACCAAGGACTACTTTAACCTTGTACTAAACTCTTTTTGCCAAAAGGAAGGGATAATTCATGAGTCCTCATGTGTAAACACACCCCAGGAGAATGGGATTGCATAAAGAAAAAATGGGCACCTATTAGATCAAACTAGAGCTCTACCCACTAAAATAGGTTACCCACTAAAATCTTAGAATCAAAAAGCCCCACGGAAGACCTATCCTCATTCTACCCACACTTGGATCCTACAAATAAACTTCAACCTGGAATATTTGGGTGTGTATCATTTGTACATGTTCATAGTAATGAAAGGAGAAAATTGGACCCTAGGGTTGTCAAATGTGTATTCTTAGGGTACTCTACCACACAAAAGGGATACAAATGTTTTTACCCCCTATCAAAAAGATTTTATGTGTCAAGAGATGTAACCTTCAACGAATAAGAGAGCTACTTCAAGCATCATCATCTTCAGGGGGAGAGTGTAAAAGAGGAAGATGAGACTCTCATGCCTCCAAATATGACATTAGGACCTAAAATTGGGACAAATAGCATTGTTGTCCCTGAAATTGAGAGAAGAATAGAACCTGCACCTGAATCAACAGCAGTACCTACACCTACACCTGCACCTGAACCAATGGCTTACCTACACCTTCACCTGTACCTAATGCTGGAAAATTTGGGGAAAATCTGGTATATTCAAGGAGAGAAAAGACCATTCTAGAATCTGGCAATGTCCAAGAATCCAACCCATCATCACTGCATGAGGTAACACCTTCGAATCCTATAAACTCTAACGATTCTAATGAGTTTGTTTCTGAAAATCTAGATGCACGGGTGGACCAAAATCTAGACCTACCCATTGCCCTTAGAAAGGGAACTAGAACATGTACCCAACAACCACTTTACCCACTATCAAATTTCTTATCCTTTGAAAAATTCTCACCTACCCATAAAACCTTTCTCACAAACCTCAACTCCACACACACACCTTCCTTTGTATCGGAAGCATTATCTGACAGGAAATGGAAACAAGCCATGGATGTGGAAATGGAGGCGTTAAACAAGAATAGGACTTGGGAACTTGTCACCCTACCAACTGGAAAAAAACCAGTAGGATGCAAGTGGGTATATGCAGTAAAGTACAGGGCTGATGGGAGCATTGAACGTTACAAGGCAAGATTAGTGGCCAAAGGCTTCACTCAAACCTATGGAGTTGATTATTTGGAGACATTTTCCCCAGTTGCTAAGATGAACACGGTCAGAGTAGTATTATCATTAGCAGCAAATCATAATTAGGACTTGCAACAGTTCGAAGTGAATAATGCATTTTTACATGGAGACCTTGAAGAAGAAATTTACATGGAGTTTCCCCCTGGTTACAATGGACAGGTTGCTGCTAGAACTGTTTGCAAGTTAAGAAAGGCTCTATATTGGCTGAAACAATCCCCAAGAGCATGGTTTGGAAGATTCACCAAAGTTATGACAGGTTTGGGCTACAAACAGAGCCAAGGGGATCACACATTATTTATCAAACATTCAGTTTCAGGGGGAGTAACAATTTTATTGGAGTATGTAGATGACATTATAGTAAGTGGGGATGACAAAAAGGAGCAGCAAGTGTTAAGTGTAAGGACCCGATTTTCATAACTCGAAAATTCTCTTTTAAAATCCTTATTCGTGAAAGTGAAGTGATTACTTTTGAAAAACATTACTCGAACAATTTGGAAACTTGAGTGAATACGTTTATAAATTTGCAAGGCGGAAATATTCCAAACACCTTTCATTTCAAAAGCATGTCATTACACTTCCGTTCAAATACATCCTTTATACAATTACACTTTTTCAAAATTACCTTGAATACAAACATTAGATCCACTTCATTATACACTTCCAAGAAAGTTGTTTATACATGAATTCACTTTAACATGTTCTTCATATTACAAATATTTATCATATAACATATCAATTACATATTATCCACTACTCTATCATGTACTCTTCTCCGCAAGCGTCCAATGCGTTACAGCCACAACCTGAACTCAAATATACAACACATACAAGAAGAGATAGAGGGAGTAAGAACCAACTACGGCGACCGTAGCGTGGAATTACATGGAGTAATAACATTAAAGTATTAAACCTATCCAATGTCTAACATCAATCATATTAAACATATATCAATCAACACATTATACCACCTAAGGTTCATATATTCACTTAGTATATTCATCATATCTCACTTGGGCAACTCATACAAATCCATACAACATACCATTCATTCATACTCAATCGTTATCAAAATCACCACATAATAATTAAACATTGAAGTGGAACACATTTCATAAGTACATGAATATAATCATTCATATCCTCTTTCCATCTTATCCATATTCACCCTATAGTATATATATCCCATAATATATATTCTATAGCATGCATATTCATCCATTCCAAATCCATTTCCTTTTCATCAATTACAATCGACATCAAATTTACTCTTGACCACCTCTGGCCCATCTACACTGCATAGATAATCCACTACCACTACGGGTAGGAATATTTCTTTTCAAAAAAACGTAACCATGCTACATAACTTGAGCCAAAGTTTACTACATTGCTTGAGCCAAAGCTTGCTACATAACTTGAGCCAAAGTTTGCTACATTGCTTGAGCCAAATCTTGCTACATTGCTTGAGCCAAAGCTTGCTACATAACTTGAGCCAAACTCGTTACACCACTCTAGGTGCAACAAAAATAGGTTTTCTTTTCATTAAAGTTTTGCTACATAACTTGAGCCAAAGTTTGCTACATTGCTTGAGCCAAAGCTTGCTACATTACTTGAGCCAAAGTTTGCTACATTACTTGAGCCAAAGTTTGCTACATTGCTTGAGCCAAAGCTTGCTACATTACTTGAGCCAAAGTTTGCTACATTACTTGAGCCAAAGTTTGCTACATTACTTGAGCCAAAGTCGCTAACCAATCATGGTCGGCTAAAAACGAGTTTTATTTCCATTAGCACTCAACCAATACATTTTCCGAGTTTTATTTCCATTGGCACTCCACCAATACAAAAACAGTAAATGCACCCGACATCATTACAAACATATTCATATATGCTTATAACTACAAAGTGATTTACGATTCATTTCATTATTCTGAGTTTTATTTCCATTGGCACTACACCAATACATAAACAGTAAATGCACTCGACATCATTACAAACATATCCATATATGCTTATAACTACAAAGTGATTTACGATTTATTTCGATATTCCGAGTTTTATTTTCATTGGCACTCCACCAATACATAAACAGTAAATGCACCCGACATCATTACAAACATATCCATATATGCTTATAACTACAAAGTGATTTACGATTCATTTCATTATTCCGAGTTTTATTTCCATTGGCACTCCACCAATACATAAACAGTAAATCCACTCCTCATCACTACAAACATACCCATATATGCTTGTAACGACTAAGTGATTTACATTACATTTCATTATCCACAACAGAAAATCCACGCATTTTCTATCACAGTGCATAAGTTAAAGACTTATCCTTACCTCTCATTTCATACAACAACACAAAATATCACATCAATGTCATACACACGATAAACACAACGTATCTCATTGTTTCCTCATCGTAAAATAATCCACAACACCTTCATTGTCACAAACACACCCATATATGTTCATAACAATAAAGCAACTCTCAACTTAGTCATTTTCATAAACATACTCATCTCCACTCTTAACAAATCAACACCTCATCACACAATCATTGTTACAAACACACTCATACATGTTTATAACAATAAAAAACTCACACATAATCATTATCACACAACATAACCATTTCTACTTTTTGTCATTAAACAACACATCTCACAATCCTTGTTACAAACATACTTATGTATGTTCATAAGAAATCAAACATCCATAACACACCATTATCATAAACAAACTACACACAACATATTCTTCATCATATAACACATTAACGTTAGAATCATCTTTCATGATGGTGTAATACCAGAAATGAGCATATGGCGTTTTAATTAAATAAACGGTTTTCCCACACATATATCTCCACTTTTATGGCTAATACAACCTCATGTAAAATAAAGACTCTCACATGGACCATAAACACTCAAATGAGTTTTTATCCGTTAACGTGCTCCGATTCTTGAGGGAAATCGAAGAAGATGACTCTAATGAAATACTCTAAGACCACAATGGTCTTCTCCCTCACCTTAGGTTGCGTAAGCTCCGTTGCTCCGCAAAGGAGCACATCTCCCTTCATCTCTTCCAACCTCCATTGTTGCTTTTTCACCTCCAAGCTTTTCCAAATGTGTCACCATGAAGCAATAGGAAGGTTTTGATGAGTTTTGAGGCTTAGTGGAGGGGAAAATGGTCCATTTGGGTGGAGCCACCGTTGGGAGAGAAAGGGGGAGAAAGAAAATGAAGATTAGGGTTTCTAGATCCCCTTTTTCACTTTTATAGCTCTGACGTTCTCGCCCGGGCGAGAATTTTGCGACTTTTTCAAGTTTCACACTGGAATGCTCTCGCCCGGGCGCGGATTTCTCGCTCTAGCGAGAATCGAACAGTATGCTATGGCCCCTCTCTAGCTTGGGCGAAAATTCTAGCTCGAGTTAGAATTTGACAGCTTTTCCAGATTTCACTTTCGCTCAAACGACCAATTCTTCGCTTGGGCGAGGTTCCCATACTTCCCATACACCTCAACACCCTAAGTTTTCCAATCACTCCGAAAACGAAATTTGAGGTGTTACATTAAGTGAATGCCTTGCCATGGAATTCGAGATCAAGACATTAGGGAGACTTAAATATTTTTTGGGAATTGAAGTGACTCACTCCAAGAAAGGAATCTTCATATCTCAACAAAAGTATATTACTGACTTGCTTAAAGAAACATGTAAGACAGCTTGCAGACCAGCAAATACTCCAGTTGACCCAAATATAAAGTTGGGAAGTGTGGAGGAGGATACTGCCGTGGACAAAGGAATGTATCAAATACTTTGGGCAGGCTTATTTACTTATCTCACACTAGACCAGACATTGCTTTTGTTGTAAGTCTAATCAGCCAGTTTATGCACCAACCAAAGGAATCACATTTACAAGTTGCTCTTAGAATTGTCCAGTATTTGAAAGGGACCCCAGGAAGAGGGATTTTGTTCAAACGAAACAAAAGTGTAAGTCTTGAAGCATATATGGATGCAGACTATGCGGGGTCAGTGGTAGATAGAAGATCAACTATTGGATACTGCACCTTCCTTGGTGGAAACCTAGTGACTTGGAAGAGCAAAAAACAGAATGTAGTAACTAGATCGAGTGCTGAAGCAGAATTTCGAGCAATGGCCCACGGAATATGTTAACTTCTATGGCTGAAGATTATATTGGAAGACTTGAAGATAAGGTGGGATGAACCTATGAGGTTATATTGTGACAATAAATCTGCAATTAGTATAGCCCACAACCCGGTGCAGCATGATAGAACTAAACATATCGAGGTTGACAGACACTTTATCAAGGAAAAACTAGACAGTGGCATGATTTGCACACCATATGTATCCACTCAGAATCAACTTGCAGACATATTCACCAAGGGGCTGAACTGCATTAACTTTGAAGGAATTATATCCAAGCTGAGAATGGAAAACACCTATTCACCAGCTTGAGGGGGAGTGTCAAAACTGTGATTGTCTTTGTGTATTTTAGGAAGTTTTATATTTGCTATATTTCTGTAACAACTGTATCTTGCTATTATTAGGTTTATGTATTTAGGATCAATCCCATAATCACAGGGATATGTTTTTAGAATTAGTTGTCCATATTTCCTAAAATGGGTTGCAGACTCATGTATATATATATAGGTCCAGTGACCTTATAATAAAATAAGAAAGAATATTATTCCTTCTAAATTTGTTAAGGTTCCATCTCAAAATCAATTGGCAATGAGAGGAGTAGCCCAACACGTATTTAAACCATTCCCGAGAGAATTAGGTAGGCGATGTGGGACTTACTTCCCAGCATGCCCCCTCCACATAAGTCTGTCGGTTCAGGCGAAGGGTAACCTTTGACCCATAACTAAAGGGCATCTTTGGCCCATGAAAACCGGAAAGAAGTTGGGCTATGGCTCTGATACCATGTTAAGGTTCCATCTTAAAACCAATTGGCAATGAGAGGAGTAGACCAACAGTATTTAAACCATTCCCGAGAGAATTAGGTAGACGATGTGGGACTTACTTCCCAACAGTCCATGTTTTGGATCCGTGGGTAATTGAGACCCGCAATTTTAAGACCTGTTGTTCGATGGGTCTGAGTCCGTGTAATGAGGTACCGAGACCCGTTGGTACCAAAACCCGCTATTTCTTCATATTGTAATATTGTATTAATCCATAATTATAATATCATATTAATTAATAAATATAATTGTTATGTTGTTAAGATGTGGTGTTACGTTGTTAAGCATTGATATTATAGTGTTAATTTATATGTATGATATAATGTTTTGTTAACGGAAGAGTTCTCACTTAATCAATTTTACATCCTAATGTTGTAGTTGTTTTTAATGTTTGTTTTAGTTAAATGAATTGTGTTTAAAACTTTAAATTAAGTTTTATAATTTTTTTCTCTTGTTGATTGTCTAAATAACATATAAGATCGTCGGAAACAAATATACAATTGCATAAATTACTTACAATTATTTTTAATATTTTTGAATTTATGGGTACCCATGGATTCGCTGGATACCCAAGGACCCGAGAGTAGCATACCCTGCGGGTATTAGCACGGGTCTGGGGCGGGTCTGGGTCCCAAAATGATGCAGCGGGTGGGTCCGGGTAATGCACTACCCGGACCCATCTAGATTCATTGTCATCCCTATAAATAATTGTCGCGACCCGATTTTCGGTTGGAAGACCGGCCCTGCGACTTAGGGAGAGGCGAACTCGATTTATGTCTCTTCCTAATTGTTTTGGAATCGCCACTACGTTTTTTGTGGTTAAAACGTAGAAAACTCTAAATTAAGTCCGATTTGGATAATTGGTCTTTAAACAGAGATTCTGAGCTCGGGAGTCGATTACGGATCGGGGAAGGTATTAGCACCCCGTTTGCCCGTATTAAAACGGTACCCTCGCTAATAACATTGACTTTTATACCCTTAAAATTATTTATTGAAATTCAGTAATAAAAAAAAATGTTTTATTTTTTAATTTTGTGTTTGACAAGAGTTCGTCTTGCTCCTACGTATCCCTAGGTGCAATAGGGAAATCAAGACTACGTAGTTCTGGTTCGAAAATCAATTAAATTGGTTTGGGTAGTTTAAAATGTGTTGAAGTTGTTAAGTCGTATAATATGATTTTTCTAAAATACTTTTGATAAGGAATTAATAGTTTAGAGTCGGTATTGGTCGTTCACCTTCTTCCCATTTTCAGAGAAGTCAGAGTCAACTCGAACCGTAACCTTACTATAAAAATTCCATTTAAATTCGTTTGAGTGATAAGGTATATTTAAAACATTTTAGCATGAAATTAATAGTTTAGAGTCGGTATTGGTCGCTCACCTTTTTCCCATTTTCAGAGAAGTCAGAGTCAACTCAAACCGTAACCTTACTATAAAAATTCCATTAAAATTCGTTTAAGCAATAAGGTAAATTTTATTTGAAACATTTTGGCATGGAATTAATAGTTTAGAGTCGGTATTGGTCGTTCACCTTCTTCCCATTTTCAGAGAAGTCAGAGTCAACTCGAACCGTAACCTTACAATAAAAATTCCATTAAAATTCGTTTAAGCAATAAGGTAATTTTTATTTAAAACATTTTGGCATGTAATTAATAATTTAGAGTCGGTATTGGTCGCTCACATTCTTCCCATTTTCAGAGAAATCAGAGTCAACTCGAACTGTAACCTTACTATAAAAATTCCATTAAAATTCGTTTAAGCAATAAGGTAATTTTTATTTAAAACATTTTGGCATGGAATTAGGTATTGGTCGCTCACTTTCTTCCCATTTTCAGATAAGTCAGAGTTAACTCGAACCGTAACCTTACTATAAAAATTTCATTTAAGAATCTTGAATTTGTAAAAATAATTATAAATAATTTATTTTCAGAGAGTTTGAGATTCATGTTAACAACCGATATCAATACAAGGTTAATGATGAAATGTAGGTGATTACTAGTGAATCCAGTCTTCATGGACTTTTAACAAAAAAAAAAACAAGTAATATGTATCTTCTCTGAGTGGCTAGACTTATTAAAAGTTTTACAGTTTGAGAAGGTAACAATAATGGTTGAGGAGATCTTTGTTTGGATTCTTTTTGATTGAAAGAAATGGGAAAATGTGTGTGAGTGTCCAAGTGACTTGGGAGGTTTTTTGCTTTTCATGAGATGAGAAGATGCTAAGATTGTAGAACAAGGGTTGTTCATCCACTGTGACGAGGTGGTGGCTTCATGAAGGAGAAGGGTGGATGGAAGATGCTGGAAGTATCAACTCCTTCGTGGAAGGTGGTATGAATACCTTGTCATGCACTACTAGTGTAATACATGCAACCATATAATAGGTGATTAGTATTCCTCTTTTCGATAACAAAGGGGCTTGCTCCTTTATATCTCATTTCCTCTTCTTGCTGTTTTTATTTTTTTCATAACTCTCATTTCAATTAGCTTGTAACTCCCCATTGATTTCTTTCATTCACCTCTCAATAGCCCCCATCTCTCTACGTCCCTTTCTATTCCACATTCCAACCCCTCTCAGTTTTTAGATTTTCTTCATCTACACGTTTTTTCTTATTATTGGAATGCATGCACACTTTATCTATTTTGCCTTTTAACCTCCTCGATAATTATCCATTTAAAAAAATGTAACAACTAAAAAAATTCAAAAGGTTATATTAATGATTCTTAATATGATTAAAACAAAACCATCATTACACGAGGGTTTTCCAACTGCATTTTAAAAAAATTGAACAACCAAGACATAAAATTTGTTGTCACACATATATAAAAATGTTCTTTAAAGTTTTAAATTTTGTAGTATAAAAACATTGATTTTGTAAATTGTCCGGACAAAATTGAGTGTTCACAATAACATATAAAATCGTCGGAAACAAATATACAATTGCATAAATTACTTGCAATTATTTTTAATATTTTTTAATTTATGGGTACCCATGGATCCGCTGGGTATCCAAGGACCCGAGAGTAGCATACCCAGCGGGTATTAGCACGGGTTTGGTCCCAAAATGATGCAGCGGGGCGGGTCCGGGTAGTGCACTACCCGGACCCATCCAGACTCATTGCCATCCCTAATGGAGCGACGGTCGTCATTAGTGTCTTCTTTTCCTCAACTCATTCTTTGAACGGTTGCATTATGAAGCTTCTTTTTATTCGATTAATCCTAAAATCAACAAAAATATTTATTTTAATTAAATTAATATTCATTAATAAAAAAAACATTTTCAGAAATAAATAAATATCTAAATCAATATTTTTACTGAAAATAAAACAATAAAAATTTCCAACCACGTCAAGGATGGAGCGACGGTCGCCATTGATGACTTCTTTCCCTCAACTCATTCTTTCGACGGTCGAAAACACACAACCAACAATCATTTTTAAACTAAAGAACTACGTAGCCTTGATTCCCTTAATATGGATACATAGGACCAAGGTTTCACCTTGTTAAGCATAACAAAATTAAATAAAATTATGTCACCTAAAATAATTAATTAAATAAATCAAATATGTTTAAAAGTATAAAACAATGTTATTAAAACAGTATTGGTTATCAAACCGGTCAGAGTACTGGTATAGTGGTACATTGGTTCAACCAGTGGTTCAGTAATTAAACCGCATGCCGGTTAAACCAGACATACATGCTTATATTTATATATATATAAACCTATAACAAAAAATTTCAAATAGGTAGATATTCAAATTTATAATTCATATTCATAATCTACTCTAAATTCACATAAATAAACAACCTTAAGTCTTTAACAAATTAAAGTCTAAAGTGCAAAACATATATCAATTCAAAAGTATCAACTTAACAAAAGTAAAATATAAATAAATGACACAATTTTACAATCATGTTTTTGAAAATTAGTGTTTGGATTTGCGGTCTTGTATTTTACAATCTTGTTAACTGTTTTACTTCTCTTATTGTAATGGGTTATGTGAACACTCATTTTTGTCCTTCCCAGAAAAAGCCCAAAACATTTTTACAAGATAGTTAAAAATAATTGTTTTCTAAAAAAGCATGAAAAATCAAATTGAAAAATAATTGTTTACGAATTTTTATAATTATTTTTGAATTTATTAAAGTAATTAAATTAAATATGCTAAGAATATTCTTTGTAATCTCTCATTTGTTGATATCAGAAAATAAATAAAATAAAAAATGTTTGAAATGAAGATGACTATAAATTTTGATTGGGTTTAAAATCCCTTAAAAATTGCTTAAAAGGATGGTTTAATGAATAAGAGTGGTTAAGTTGGGGTGATATTGGGTCCTCTATAAATAGTAGGAATGTTTTCATTATAAAAAAGCAAAGAAAAATACACTTATTGTCTCGGAGTGTGTGCAGAGAGATGAGAAAAGTGATCGTAGTGAAACCTAATAACTTTGTGGTGGTCTCAAAGTGATGGAAGGATATTAGAAAGGCGGGGTTAGTTGAGGGTTATGACCAGGACTAATTTTCCTCAAATGTGTGGAAGATCATTGGTGATGGTTCTCAGACACGTTTCTGGTGAGATATCTGGTTTGGTAATTGTTGCTTAAAATATTATTTTTCAAGACTATTTTCAGTTGCTACTAACAAACATGCATTAATGTTAGAGTCCAACTTGTGGCAGGTTGGGGTTTGGGTTTGGAAAGTGGTGTGGAGGGGAAATTTGTTCATTTGGGTGCATATCATAGAGTCGGCGTTATATGACCTGATTAATCTATTTGCTTCTTCGGTGGGGTTAAAGGACAGATGGAATTAGAACCTAGCTTCATCTGGGCGTTGAAGTCAAAACAACTTACATGTGTTAACTGAATGTCAACCCAACCGATTTTGGGAATCTGCTTAAAAGGGTCTATATTAATTGTGTTCCCTCTAAAGTTTGATGTTTTGTGTGGAAATTACTTGGGGGAAATATAGTTTATGTTATTTCTTTAAATGAAATTGAATTCTTAGACCATCTGTTTGTTTCTTGTGAGTTTGTTAAAAATGTTTGGAAGAGGTTCTATTCTTGGATTGGCAAATATGTAATCCTTACTAATTCTTGTCTCAACCTCTTGAAACTTCACCTAAGTTTATGTGACAACATATGCTATGGTTTCTGTAGTTTGGTCTATCTGACTTATGAGAAATGATATGTCTTTCAATAAGGAGGTTAGTTTAATTCAAATTATAGCTCTAATTCAGGTAAGATCGTGGTATTAGTTTTAGTCAAAAACATGCGCCAACAATCTTCTTTTTGCAAATTGTTGGATTTGCGGTCTTGTATTTTATAATCTTGTTAATTGTTTTACTTCTCTTATTGTAATGAGTTATGTGAACACTCATTTTTACCCACTCAAAAAAACCCAAAACATTTTTTTACTAGATAGTTAAAAAAAATTGTTTTCTAAAAAACAAGAAATATCAAATTGGAAATGGGCTCCTAGAAACCCATATATATTTTTTCCTAAAAAATAAAAATAATATTTTATTTATTTTAATTTTTTTCGAAATTATAATATTAATGAAATAAAAGTGATTAAAACTATTTTTATGAATATTTTATAATTATTTTCGATTTAATTAAAGTAATTAAATTAAATATGCAAAGAGTATTCATTAGAACCTTTCATTCTTTGATTTCAAAAAATAAATATAAAAAGATGAATAAAATAATCTGGTCAAACCATAAATTTTGAATGAGTTTAAAATCTCTTAAAAAGTGCTTAAAATGACGGTATAATGGATAAGTTGGGGTGGTATTGGGTCCTCTAGAAATAGTATGCATTTTTTCATTAAAAAAAAAGAAAAAAATACAATCATTGCCTCGGAGTGTGTGCGAAGATAAGAGATAAGTGATAGTGGGATCCAGTGTGGTCGATGTGTGCATCTGCTATTGCCACCGTCAGATCGCTTGACCTCCCGTTGACCATCCAAAGGATCCAATCAGGTCGCGACGCATAGGAGAGTGAAGTCCTTGTTGCGAGTGCGTTGCATTACTGGATCCACGCTCCCTTCAATAGCACGTGATCCCCTGTACCTGATACCATTTTATGCACCGTGCGCCCATTGGCCCCTCCAATTGGTACGCGACACCGAGGTGTAGAGGCGACAGGTGCAAACGGTCGTAGGGGATCGACATCCCTTCCAGGCACATATTCCCCTCTAGTCGATACCATTTTATGCCCCCAACCCGTTCCAACCTATAGAATTATGCCACGTGTCGTATACCCTGTCACGTCTTCATCCAGCCATTGAATGCATGCACACTTTCCTGCTCCTACCCATACAAGATATCGACTCCTATGAGGTTTATTTATTTTCCTTTATCCTTTATATTATGTTTATATCCATATCAATTATCACTATTTGCATACTATAAAAATTATTGTGTAATATTTTTCATAGCTACCAGAATATAATCACATAAGATTCTAACTAATCATATTGGACATATGAGATGTACTTTACTCATAATCACCACATTTGTTTTCTAAAATAATAAAATTAACTCAACCAGTAAACTTTTTTCTACCTAAAGAACTACGTAGCCTAGATTATCTATCGATCATAGGGATATGTAGGAGCATAGTTTCACCTTGTCAAACACAATAAAAAATAAATAAAATTTTGTTTTATTGTTAATAATTAATTAAAAAACCAAATAACTTTAAAATATAAGTTAAGTCATACAATTTAATGACGACTAACATTTAAAATGGGAGGGTGTTAATACCTTATCTACTCGTAACTAACTCCCGAATCTGGATATCAAAAATCCAAAACCCAATGTAATTGGGTTAAAAGATTTTTCTGTTTTTTTTACCATAAAATGTAGTAATGACTATAATAAAGTCGTGCAGCCGAAAATTGGGACGCAATAGCTTTCTTAATATACTTTCTTTTGCTTAGCAAATTTTTTCTCCCACTTTCCTCTATAAAACTTTTCAAGGATTTACATTGTAGAACCCAAATCCTTCAATGCAAAGAATATGCTCAAGTCCTTCATGTTTTCAATGGCAGGAATAGTATAATAAAACGAGTGGTAAAGTAAGGAACTAAGGATAGCGTCCATAGACACATATTCCTTATCTGATTGGAATTTTAAAAGATGACCTTATGAAATTAGGATAATAGATTGGATAGGATATTGTGAGAAAGATCTAGAACAGGACACTAATAGCACCAATGTACAATTATAATCCTCAAGGGTTGGTCTAGTCGTGTAAGGCCCACTAGATCATAGGATGATCAAAAAGTCAGAGTTCGATTTCTATAACTTTTATATATCAACTATTTGAATGATTTATCCATGTATATTATTTAGATTATAAAATATAGGCTATTTATTTGCCGAGCACTAAGATCAACTTGTATATGAAACGAAGTGAATGCCTATATTTAAAGAGTTGTCCTTTTAAGTTCAATTTCTTACATATTTTATGAACCACCATATCCACTAATAAAAAAATCAAATATAAAAACAATTGTATTATCTAGTTAAGGATAATACTCTATGTGTTTCACTTCTTAGTCCAAAAGATAATAGATGAAACGAGAAAAATGTTCTGCCACATGAAAAAGCAAGTATGCACTTCTTATCTCTAACAACTATTAGATTATTTGAAGACTATAAGTATCTAAGTCTTCCAAATAAGTTAGTGGATGTTACTTTCATGAAGAATATACATCTTCCTTAGAAGATGAAACATGTGTTAGTTACCTACTTCAAAGAAAGAAAAAATCAACCAATAAAATAATAATAGTAATCTGCAAGATTAATTTCACAGACTTGCAATGACTTAGGTATAAAAAGAACATTCTCTAAGTTTCATATATTAAATATTGCTTCCTACTTTCACCCACTTTTTAGGAAAGCCCATACTTCATCTTTTGACAAGTTGCAAGAAAGATGGGTTTACCCCATACAACAAAATCCATGGTCACAATAATAATTATTGACTTACCCCTTCACTTTCAAATACCCTACATCATTATAACCTACTCCTAATTGAGGTGCACCATCTAGTTACTTTTATATTGTTTCATATTTTATTGAATATTAATAAATAAGAAATAAGACATGATGTAAGCTAATGTTTCAGCCGTCAAAGCTTAATAGCATTGTTAAAGATATAACATTCAAATCAAAGATTATGGTTAAAGTTTGTTTTGAAGAAATAAAATATTATTTATCTTATTTTAAATAAATTAAACTTAGGTTCAGAGGTTTATAGCATCTATTCAGCAATATTTAAAATATGTTAATCATGATTAAAGAACATGATTAAAATTGTATTCTCATTTAATATTTTATAGTCTTTTTAGAATCATTATTTTCTTGGCGGCTAGGATTAAACCTTAACTGCTACCCGCAAAACCGGTAACGAAGTATTAGGATAGGGTAGATGAGGGGTACTGATGCATTAATTCCTCAAACAAAAAAATGTTTAGTACCTAGTGTTTGGTACTCATGGTTTGAATAAGAATCTTCTCTTTAAAGTATTGGACATGATAGTACAGTAAAAAAACAGAAAATGCCACATACAAACTAATAAGTTTATATTGAAAGCAAAAAACAACACTCTTAATTTGTGTTTGAAGCACCAAACTCCTTAAAAAATATAGTATTTGGTGAATATAGTATTTGTTGTCTGGGGGCATTGTATTAAGGGGATGCAGATCATTTGTCCCAAAATGGTGTCTCCAACCCTGTCTCAGCCAATAAGAGAATGTAAATGAAAAATCATACGAATAAATAATTTTTTTAGTGAATAGTGATGTGCATTTTTAAATGACGTGATACAATGTTATTGACTGAGACGGAATTGAGGACACCATTTTGGAACAGGTGATCATGTATTAAGCAAGCTAATAAGTTAGAGATATTTGTTTCCAAAACATAAGAGCTCGAAATTTTAGATATTTGTTTGCAAAATAGGTCTACAATCATATCATGTTTAAAAAAAATTGACAGAAAAAAAAAAGAATGAATTTGACCAGTTTATGAGTTTTATATATTGTCATTGTATCATCTACTACTCATATTTTATCATCATTGATTTTTTTTTAAATAATACAAATGAATGACGGATTAAAAGTAGTCAGTAGTCTCTATTCAACAAAACTATTTCTTTTATCATGCTTTTTATATATACCTAGTCCTACTCTCCAATGTTGTAGGTCAACATTTTCTATCCATTTTCTATCTACATTACACATAGGAATAATAAGATATTTAACTTCTGTTGACAAGAAGCATGCCCCTAATTATGTATTTTTTATCATTTCACTTTGACATTCAAATTTCTAAATTATACCAAGGCCAACAAAAGTTTTCACCTAACGGAATACCTAACAATGTTAGTTAGATCCAAATAAGAAAAACAAGTACTTTCCATATTGATTTTAAGCACAAATAATTACAAGGCCGTGTTAGGTGAATTGAATTCACTTTCTCATGCTGCCTTTGGTTGAGAAGAAAGAAAAGGAGTGAAAAGAAGTTAGAGAGAAAGTGTGTATTTCTCCCCTTTGGCTAAGGAGGAATGAGAAGAAAGAATGAAAAGTATGGTGGGACCCATGAAATATGTTTCTCCTCCCAAGTGAGGAGAAAATGAGATAAGAATAGATACCAAAATTTGTTATCTTTAACTGTGTCCCAATCAAACACTAAAATTCACTCTATTTTTCATCTATTTCTCTCTTTTTATTCTCTCTCACATATTTCTCTTTTCTTATTTTCTTCCTTTGGTAGAGGAGAGTTAGGAAAGAGAGAAATGGAGAAGAGAGTAACATAATAAAACACACATTTATTTTCTTTCTCTTCTTACTTTCTCTTATATCAAATAATAAAAAAATCATCCCTATTTCTCACATTTTTCTTTCTTCACACTATCTTTCTCACATTTTTCTCTCTACCCATTTTCTTCTCTTAAACCAAATGGAGTCATAGACTTAATTTATTTGTCATATTCATCTATTATTTTCATATATATATTTTTTATATTATAGACTAGTTTATATTTTACTTCTACCTATCTTTTATTATCCATCTTTTATGCTCCCTTTCGTGGTAAAGAAGAAAGTTAGAGTTGATAAATTTGTGAGAAAGAAAGTGAATAAGATAATAAGATGAGAAATAAAATGAATTTTTGTATTATTTGATACTAGAAAAAGAAGAAAAATAAGTATTTTCTTTCTTTCTTTCTTTCTTCCTCTCTCATTTTCTCATATGATTGAGAGAAAAAAGTTTAATTTTTCAAATTATTTTCGCTCTTTCTATAATACCAAATGGAAGATTAATGTTTCTAGATAAAGGTAGAGATTTTTTTTTTAAAATCCACTAACATTTCTAATAATCAAAATTTTCAGATCCACTATAAGAATTAAAAACAAATTTAAGTCTAAAATAACAATTCTTCTGTTGACAGATAAAATCTCTCTAATTATGTTCTTTTATCATTTCACTACACATTCGAATTTCAACATTATACCATGACCTGCAAAAGTTTTCAACAGACCAACTACCTGACAATGTTAGCTACATCCAAATAAGACAATAAATATTTCCCAATGTTGATTTCAAGCACAAATAATTACAAAGTCGTGTTAGTTAAACTAAATTATCTTTCTTGGACATTTTGCCTTAATTTATTTCTGACTCATTGATATATTATTTATGAGTAAGACTCCTTTAAAGTAATGAATAGAGAAATTCTTTTCCCTTTGATTTTTAAGGGTAAAACTATAATCTCAGAGTAACTAATAAGAATATAAATGTCATTTCATTTAATGTCTTCTTTGTTTTTCACACAACTTCATTTTCCATTAATGAAGAGGAGTCTCACACGTTATTTATATATATTGACTAGTATATTTTACTTCTACATGACTTTTCTTCTCAGCCTTTATGGATAAATAATAAGGATACTATTATACCAATAAACTATATTTTCACTAATCTTATTATAAGATATTATTTAAAAAAAATTGATGGTCTCTTTTAAAGTAGTTTATATTAATTTATACTTAAAATTTATTGTTTTTATTCTCTTATTCACTATTTGCTCATTCATGAGAAACATTGAATTTGTGAAATTTAGAAGAAAAGTTTAGAGGGTAAAATTGTTATGTTGGATTATCTTTTATAAAATCAAGATAAGTAATTATCCTCCATAGTCTTTGTAATTTAGTTAAAGATACTTACTTAAAGATTGGATGTGTTTATCATATTTATCTTAAGAGTTAATTACACTGACACCCTCTGAGTTTTAGTGAAATTATACAAACTACCCCTCACTTTTTTGTCCTTACACGAACCACTCCTGATTTTGTACATATATTACACTGACTACCCCTGATGAGATATAAGTGTAATATTTTAAACAAAAATTATGTGAAGTGTGTAATTAAGTTGAATAAAATATTATATATTGTATAGACAAATCCAAATAATATAAGAGTGAATGCATTTTCCTTATTTGATTCATTACAAAATAAAATAGTATAAGGATTATATAAACATCTGATTAGAATTGTTAATATATCATGTAATGAAACATAAATAATAAAAAGACAGTCAGTTTTGTACTTTCTGAAATTGTATACACAATATATAATATTTTGTATAACTTAATTACATTCACCACACATTTTTTGTTTAAAATATTACACTTATATCTCATCAGGGGTGGTCAGTGTAATATATGTATAAAATTAGGGGTGATTTGTGTAATAGGAAGGAGTGGTTCGTGTAAGGACAAAAAATGGAAAGAGTAATTTATGTAATTTCATTAAAACTCAGAGGTATCAATATAATTAACATCTATACATAAGACATGAATTCAACACTCCCCTCAAGTTAAAGTTAAAGCTAAAGCATATGTAATATATGCAATATAATAATTACTCCCCAAATCCCTCATAAAAATCACATAAAATAATTAAGAAAGATAGTTAATCTAGATAATAATATTAAATTTATTAACAATTAAACTTACTTATCTAGAATTATCGTTACAAGTAGCAAGACTCGTTATTTTTCTTTTTCATATCAATTACTAATTTAATAAGAATATATGAAACAAATTAATAATTAGTGGAGTATACAAAATTGATGGGGGTATTGTAAAGATAATCAAACTGAGTAATAATTTTTCTCTACCCTTAGAAAATGAACATTTTTCAATTGCGTTATGTACTGTATTATCTATTATATTTTTTTTATATTTAATGACATATATTAATATACAAAAATATAATAATATATTAAAATTGACGAAAATATCTAATAGTGTAATAAATTGAAGGGGTGAGCAGGACCCGACCATATCCGCTCACTCAGTATGACCCGATCATAATCGAGCCTCAATAGGGTCAGGTCTCATCGGATCTATAGTTGGGCTCAAGTTCAAAAATTAACTTAGTCAATATTTAGGGCCGTATAAGAACTAAGCATGACCCGTCTCGACCCATCTCATGGTCACCCACTTATGATGTTTGTATGTATCTCTATTAAAATATGTACACAATAATGATACATTTTTAGTCGAAAGTATCATTAATTCTCTAATTTTCATCATATACATATTTAATATATATATATATATATAATTTCATATGTCAAATTACATATTCATAATAATAAATAATTTTTAGAATACTTTATTTATAATAAGTATACATTATATTTAATCGGGTTTGAGTTTAAAGGTTGACCCTGTGAATATTTAGTGATGGGTTAATTTCGGGTTTAAGGCCGAATCCCAACTTAAAAAATGATTCAACCAACATTTAGAACCGAGATGAGGACAAGCCTTAACCATGACAATTTGCCCCACATTCACCCCTAATAAATTGAATAACTTGTAGGACCTATTATATATATTTAAGAAACATACCTAGTATGTATTTGTCAAAATAACCGTACCTAATAAATAAAATAAATAAATTAAATTGGCAATATTAAAACTGTTTTTAATACATTATAACTGAATTTATGTGAACGAGGAAGTTTCGCTTTTCCCTATTCCATCATTCTGCTGCTTTATTAACTCAATCTTGATTTCTCAACCTCAAATTAACACGGAGCTTCAAACCATACTCACAATGTTCCTTCCAAAATTTCTAACACTTGTAATCTTCTTTCTCCATTCAACAACAGCACAAGAAGTTGGTAAGGCTTTTTCCTTTCGAGAATTTCTTCATGCTTTGTTTTGTGGTTTAATTTGAATCATTTGATTTATGTAGAGAACGAGACAGAGTTTGATTACATGAAAGGGAGCGAGAAAGGGCCAACACATTGGGGTGATTTGAAGAAGGAATGGAGAGAATGTAAAAATGGGAAAATGCAATCTCCTATTGATTTGTCAAGGCATAATGTGAGAATGGTTTCAGGTTTAGGGAAGTTGAAGAAAAACTATAAAGCTCAAAATGCTTCTATTACCAACAGAGGCCATGATATTGCGGTAAGTAATAATCAACCAAAATATTACTCCTTTCATTCCAAAATTAGAAAGAAACTGAGAAATATAAGAAAAGAGATTAATAAATAAAGTAAACACTTATTTAATATTTATTTGTGTACCAAATCTAAAATAGTCTAAAAAAAAATTAGATGTTGATCAAATTTTTCCTTTTTCCATTTTTTTATGACTCATGGTCTATTTTGATTTTCATTTACAATATATGAGTAGTTTCAATTTTTACTCATTTGGAAATCAAAATAACATGTGAAAAATTTATAAGGATTAAATTGAGTACAAATATATATTATAAAATATGAAAAGATTTGAAATAATATGAGTATGCTACAACACATACGGAGGAAGGAAGTATTTGAAAATGATTAATGTTTTAAGTTAGGTACGGTGGAACTAATTCTTTTAGAGATACATATTCTCAATTACTTTTTTTTTAGTGTTATTATTATTGTACCGATCTTCAAACTCATTCGAAATAATGATATAGTGATATCGCAGTTTAATCAGTAGTCCATTAATTAAACTACACATGAAATTATATATATATATATATATATACTACACTAATGTTAATGTTTAAAAACTAATAAAGAAAATGACAAATAATTTTATTTCACCATTTGTTAAAACAGAATGGATGCTTTATAATAGGCAATGTTTTAGAAGCATAAAAAAAGTAATAATTATGTGGTTGATCCTCTAAAACAACATTTTAATAAAATTTAGTCACTTTCATAGAAAAATTTGTAATTTTAAATAAAAATGGCTCACATGATTGTCATAGTTTAAATACAAAACCTGCATAATTAATTTTGGCCGATTTTTAATCAACATAATTATATAGTCAATATAATTATTGTACTATATATATATAGAAGAATCATTTCACCAATTTGCACGTTGGTTCAAATTTTCATAACCATGTTCCGTGGTATTGAACTGATTTTGAAAACAACTGAAATTATGTGATAATCTTATGGGATAAAACATTTTTACTAGCATATTTCTTCTTAAAGCACTTAAAAACGACTTTTTAATTGAGAGTTCCTAAAAGCCTCAAATGAAAAGTTTGATTTTAATATTGTGGTTGGAATTAAAAAGAAAAGGAACGTTATTGTAACAACTCATTGATAATCGTGTGGTCCAATCTGGAAATCAATTTTTCAATATGAAACCACAGCTCATATTAGCTTGTTTTTTTCGAAGAAACTGGTTGTGGAAGAATCGTCTGGGCTTATGCACTGTTTTCCTATATATTACTTATTATTATTAGTAGTTCATAAATATATATTTAAGTTAATAGTTTAATAAATAAGTATATTTTTTTAGTAATCACGAGTAAATATAGAATGATGGATTTCTACTTTTTCTCTCTCTCTTCTGTATGCACTCCGATTACATATATTTATTTTCATCTAACGTGGTTGGCACTTAACTAGTATTACTATTATTAGTACTTAAGTACGCGGTTTTGTCCTGATTAAGACCATAAATATTTCTAGATTTTAAAGGTTTTGTTTAAAAAGTCATAAAATAATGTTATATTGAGAAACCAGGTGAATCACATTTTACTCAATAAATAAGAATAACAAAAAAGTATTTAAATCCAATTTCAGCACTTCTCTTCTATGATTTTTAATATATTTATTCCATTTCCGACTTATATTAACCTATTTGTATTGTATACTCACACATATTCTGTTCTAAATTTTGTAACACTCCATGTATCCCTCATTTCACATTTGTTAGAAAAGTAGAACAATAATTAAATATATATTAATTTTATATTTTTTGAACAATAGTAATAAAAGGATACATAAAGTGATATACATATCGGATAGAAGATATGCTCCATATGAAATATGTGAAGATGATTACATATCCCAACTTGATGTCCTCAACCTTATCTCACCTAATAATATAGTGTCACGTCATTTAAAACTTATCATTTTATAGGGAAGGAAAGATCACACGAATGAATATTAATTTTTTTAGGTGAATTTTATAAATAATGTGTCATTGTATTATTGAGCGGGACACGGTTGAAGACACCAAGTTGAGACATGTGATCTTTATCTACAAAGTATGATACAATATTTATTTTAATATGCCCAATCTAAGTAGAGATGGTATTCTTTTGTGACTTGCATGATTCAAAATTGAAATATAAGTACATAATTGTACATATGAATGGAATGGGTGCAGCTGACATGGAAGAAAGATGCAGGATCAATAAACATCAACGGCACTAAATTCTTTCTAAGTCAATGCCACTGGCACTCACCTTCTGAACATACCATCAATGGCAGGAGGTATATTTTGCTCCACAATTATTTTTTCTTCTCTTATTCATGGATAAAGTGAGTCAAATTTGTTTATTAGTATATAATATTATTATTAATAAATTTTATTAAAATATTATATTTATTAGCCTTTTGACATGCACAATTGTGTTTGTTAATTCACATTTTTTAATTCAATAATTTTATTATTATAAATTAATATTGACATAAATAAAAGTTATATAGATATAACTAATTTTTAAATATAGTATAAAACCGTTATTAATAATAATAATGGTAGGTACAATTTTAAAGGGATAATAGGAATAGGAATATGATGTATGATGAAATTATAAATCATTGGAAAAATAAGGCAAGACAAAATATACTCACTAATTACTAATTTCTTCTATATAGACCGACAATTGGGTGGATCGGGGTTGAGTTTATATTTACCTAATTACAAACTTAAAATCCAAAATTCGAAGCCAAATCTAAATTTGATAGAGTTGAAATTATACAATATCATCCCCGCATCCGTCAGGTTTCAGATAACTCGAAAAATAGTTTAATATGTGTCTGCTGGAATGATGAAATCATAAGGCAATACATACATGATGAATTGATTGATGACATTGGAACAACTAGTTTTGGTAAATGCATTGCCTTATGATCGGGAAATGACATCAAACTAAGGAAATGCAAAATACATCATTTTGTAGAGTATTTAGACAAAAAACAGTAACAGCACTGTATCAAATGAGCTTGGGTTAGGTTTTCGGGTAAGATATCAACCGTGCAAAAATTCGAAAGTTGGGGTAAGGTTTTACTCAAACCCAAATCAAATCACAACAAATTTTCCACATTAAATTCAGATTAGGTTCAGGTACTCACATATTCAGTTTTCATTGTGATCCATACTCATATAATAGTAAATATATTTGAGAATTCTTGTTAATATTGATAAAGAGCAATGAGAATAATTGTCATATGAAAATTGTGAAAACAATAAGTATATGCTAAGTAATAGTCACATATATTACTTGAAAAAATGAGGTGCATTTATCTATTAATTTGTACCTTAAAATAAGATCCAAATTATACCTATGCATGTATCTCTTAAAATAAATCAATGCTAATTAAGGATTACATGTATCACTTAAAAAATTATGTGTATTTATCTTTTAATTTTGGCTTTTCAAGTAAGATTTAACCATCCATATTAACAATTCTACTTTCTTACTATAATTAATTGAGTTTACTTTCAATATTAATATATTTGACAAACCCTAAAACTTGTAAAGTATTAATGACTATTCTTATTAAAAATGTGAAATATTATAAATTAATGTAAAGCATGAAACTATAGGTATGATCTTGAGCTCCACATGGTTCATGAGAGCCCAAACAAAAACCTGACCAACAACATCGCTGTTATTGGACTTTTGTTTAAGATTGGTCTTCCTGATCCTACACTCTCCAAGGTATCTTTTACTCCTTTTGTAGTTCTAACCATTATTAAGCCCCTCCACATCAAACTGAATTTTATATAATTACGAAGGTTCCACTTACTTCAAGAATAAGTGGAAAAAACCTACTCCATATTTTAGACATTCATTCTTGGAAAATCCAATAATTTAGTTGTACTCACCAATTCAAAACATTGAATTTTCCAAAAAATAAATAACTATGATATGAAATATGTTTTTTCCACTTACTTTTGGAGTAAGTGGACCCCTTCCAAATTATGAATACATGGTCTAATTATTTATAATGAGAGGATTCACTTAGTCTATGAATAAGTTAAAAAAAATACTCTATATTTTAGTCACCCGTTTTATGAAAATCTATTGTTTCACGTGATTCGAATTAGCCATTTGTTTTAAACTGTTAGTTTTTCATAGAATGAATTAGAAGATTATATTAGAGTAATGTTTCTCCTTTTATTTTTACCGAAATGAATTAGAAGATTGGAATAATGTATTTCCATTTTTTAGATTTTAAGTGAACTACCCAGTTAGTTTTCTAGAAGTTACTCCTGGTTAATATAGTTTAATCCACTCGGACCAAAATTTTCACGATCCAAAATCGTCCATTCGATTAAGAGTACCAACCATAATCATTTGTATGTTCTGTCAGCAATCGGACCATCTAGTCTGGTCGAATCCTCATAAATTACTGAAGATAAAACAAACTTGATTATAATTCATTACTGATTGATGAGCATAACGAGAACTTTTACTGATGTTAACATTTATGTAAATTTCAACCAGTTCTCAAAATTCATAAAAGCCATAGCGAATGAAAAAGCAGAAAAGAACATAGGTATCATTGATCCTTCAGAAATCAAGCTTGGTGGCAAGAAGTACTACAGATACATGGGCTCCCTCACTGTCCCTCCTTGCACTGAAGGTGTTATTTGGTCCATAAACAAAAAGGTACAATTCAATAATATGCAATTCACATATATTCTAACAAAGAAAAATATATTTAGAAAAAGAAAGTATATAATAATATTTCTAAAAGTATCTTCCAAAATTTTTCTTTGTCATGTGATTATCGTGATTACTAGTTTACCTGAAACTTCAAAATTCCTTCATAATGGTCAGATAAGAAGTGTATCAAGGAAACAAGTCAAATTATTAAGAGACGCAGTCCACGATGTAAGTATATGTATTCTACTTTCATAAAATGCACAAATAATGCAATTCATAAATAAAATAAACAGACTATGAAATATTGCACTATCAAATCAAATTGATTACCTTTGAGCAATTTCTTATTTTTTAAAAAGATGGGATTATTACTGTATGATTAATTTTTTTAAACTTACTCCACATCTTAGTCATCAATTCTAGAGAAATCCAATGGTTTAGATCTACCAACTAATTCAAATCATTGGATTTCTCTATAAATGATGATGACTGAGATGTGCAGTAAGTTTAAAAAACTTACTCTGGAGTCAATAGATACCTCATCTTCTTAAAATAAATAAATAAATAGGGTAAACCCATTCATCATTGAACATTATGTAATTAATATTTTTGGGTTAATAACCATATCTAATCAATTGTTGCTTATGTAATATTCTATGACAGCATGCAGAGAAGAATGCCAGACCTATTCAACCCCTGAATCGACGTGGGATACAACTATATGACCCAAAACACAAAAAGTAATTTATTGACACTACTTATTTTGCAGCAATATACTCTGTAATTGTTTTCTTAAAAATTCATTGTTTAATAGTTGCTCCTATTATATATATTTCTATAGTAGTACATGCTAAATATCAAAATACTTGGGAGTTTGCAAATTCCTCTTCCTCTTTCGTTATGTATATTGTCATTTGTTGTGTTGCATCAGACAAATATTATTAAGAGGAAATTATATTTATATCCTTTTACTGAAATTATATACATTATCTCACTTTTTTTTGTCCTTACACGAACCACTCATCGTTCTTACACGAATCAACCCTAATTTTATATATATTTATATATTACACTGACTATCCCTGCATGATATATAAGTGTAATAATTTATTTAAACAAAAAAATTGTGGCGTGTGTAATTAATTTAAACAAAATATTGTATATTGGGTAGACAAATCCAAATAATATAAGAGTCAATGTTGGTTCATTATAAAATAGTAAAATAGTTAATTAAACATCTCCTTAGAATTATTAATGTACCTTATAATGAAACAAAAATAATAGAGACATTGTCTCTTGTACTATTTAGAATTGTTTACACAATATAAAATATTTTGTTCCATTTTTTGTTTAAAAGATTACACTTATATATAGAGATAGTCAATGTAATGTATGTAGAAAATTATGGATGATCGTGTAAGATGGAGATGTGGTTCGCCTAAGGATAAAAAATGATGGGTGATTTGTGTAATTTCATTAAAACTTAGGATGTGTGAATGTAATTTACTCTATTATTAAAGTTTATGAGTAAATACACATTTAAGTCCCTTATGTTTTTCAAAATTATTAGTTTGATTCATTAAAAATTAAAAAACCCAAAATGGTTCTAAACAATTTTAAATTTAGGTAAAATTAGTCAATTTTAACATGTTTTACAACATCTGGTAGATACTATTTTTACCTTAAAAATGACTAATATGACTCACATTTGAAACTTTCGATAACTATTTTGGCCTTTTCAAATTTTGAGTGACCAAAATGGTGGTAAAAAAATATGAGGACTGTATTTATTCTGTTTATTGTACTAATTTAAAGTTATTTTTATAAAACTAAATATAATAAATAACACATAACTTTTCATAGTGTAGATATTTTCAACTAAAAGACATTCCCATAATCAGTTCTAAAGTTACATGTCTGTCTTGTTATGTTGTCTTATAATTTGGTCTTTTACATTTTATTCAAGAACGAGTATGTAACGGATATCCAATTTTAATTATATTTTTATATATTTTATAATAATTAATCTATAGAGACATATGATAGTGGAACTAAATATGAGTAGGTCGTCTAAATAGAGACACATGATAGTGTAAATGTCATTTTCTGATTTGTAATAAATGCATTTATCACTTTCATTCACCTTAAACTCATTCGATATGATCAAGTTATCAAACTTTTCATGCCACTGTTTAGGTGCTTGCTTAAGACCATACAATGACTTATCTAACTTGCAGACTTTATTTTCTTGCCCATGGATTACAAAACCTTCAGGTTGTTCCATGTAGATTTCTTCTTCCAAATCACCATTTAAAAAAGCGGTTTTAACATCCATTTGATGTACTATTAAATCATGTATCGCAACGAGCGATATTAGTACTCTAATGGATGTTATTCTAGTAACAGGTGAAAATGTATCGAAGAAATCTTCATTTTCTCTGTCTGAAACCTTTGGCTACAAGGAGAGCCTTGTATTTATCCACTGTGCCATCAAGTTTCAGTTTCTTTTTCAAAACCCACTTACAACCATTCGGTTTGCAGTCAGGTGGCAAGTTAGTCAAATGCCAAGTCTTGTGAGACTCTAGAGAATTCATCTCATCATTTATGGCTTCTTGCCATAAATCAGCATCCAAGGAAGTCAAAGCTTCTTGGATAGTTGATGGATCACCTTCCAATGTATAGACCATATAATCAGGTCCATACTCTCTAGCAATTCATGTTCTCTTAATTATTCTAGGTTCTACTTCTAACCCATCATCACATTCTCTAATCACAGGTGTGTGACTAGTTGATGTGCCTCCACTATTCCTCAATTTAAAAAGGAATTTCTTTTCATCGAAGTCAGCATCATTAGACTCAATGATCACTTTAGCGTTAAGGTCATAAAACCTGTACGCCTTGCTGTTTATAGCATACCCAATGAATACACATTCATAGGCTCTACTAACGAGTTTAACTCTCTTGGGGTCTGGTATCCGGATATAAGCCAGACAACCCCAAGTTCTGAAACAAGACAAATTAGGTTGTCTATTCTTCAAGAGTTCATATGGGGATACTTTGCTCTTGTCTTGGGGACTCTATTTAGCACATAACAAACAGTTAATAAAATTTCACCCCACCAAGAGGGTGCTGCACCAGAACTTAACATGATAGCTACTACTAATTCAGTTAATGTTCTATTCTTTCAGCTTTACCATTCATTTCAGGTGAATACGGTGTAATTGTTTCATGAATAATGCCTCTATCGCTCTTGAATTTCTTTATTTTCTTATTAAATTGATTTTCAATTTCAGTTACATAGACTTTAAACATGTCAAGTGCTTCAATTTATTTTTCATAAGATAAACATAAGTGAAATCAGAGCAGTCATCTATAAAAGTTATAAAATATCGTTTACCATTTTTGGTTAACATTCCATCTATTTCACATATATCAGAGTGTATCAAATCTAAAGTTTCAGATTCTCGCACTACTGATTTATGTGATTTTTTAGTTATTTTTGCTTGACTGCATGATTCACAATTTTCAAAATCATTTTTAGATAACTTGGGAATTATTCCTAAGTTGCTTAAATTTGAAATAGCACGTTTATTTATATGACAAAGTCTAGAATGCTAAATAGAAAAATCACACAGCATGCAAATGGAATCATAAATTTTATTAATAGAAACTTCAATATTTAACTTAAACATGCCATCAGTGGCGTACCCCTTCCATACAAATACCCCATTCTTAGTAAGAGTGTACAAGTCTGGTCCTATGGTATAGGTAAAACCAACCTTATTAAGAAGAAAACCTGAAACTAGATTTTTCATCATCTCTGGACTATGCATCACATCTTTGAGTATTAGAGTCCTCCAAGGTGTAAACTTCAGCTCCACATCATCAGTTCCAACAACAGTAGTCGTGTGAGAGTCTCCCATCAGAACTTTCTTGTTATCAACATTGTGTATGTTTTGAACATAGCACGATCATAGCAGACATGGCGGGATGCACCAGTATCTACCCACCACCCATCACTTCCTCCAATCATTGTGACCTCAGTTAACACGGCCACAAGTGGATCCTCAACCATGTTGGCTTGTGGAGGATGATCCACTGGTTGGTTCCTCCACTTTCGTGCCATATGACATGGCTTCCCACACTTGAAGAAGATAAATAGGTTGCCAGAGTCATTCTTAGCGGGTGGTTTAGCATATTGGACCTTTTTAGGGTTCTAATTCTTGTTGCGGCTGGAACCTTATTCCAATTACGGTTTTGATTCTTAAAGTTGTTGCCCGAAGGCTTCAGAACCGCACCTGAGAATTTCTTTCTAGTGCTATTGCTTGATAAAGCCATCACTTCTTCGTTCTAATCTTGCTTACGAGCCTCTTCCTCAATGCGAAGACGAGTGATCAGAGATTCCAAAGAGAATTATTTGGTCTTACGTCTTAGGACGTTTTTAAAGTCCTTCCAGCTAGGTGGCAGTTTGTCAATAATGACAGCTACCTGAAATTGCTAATCTAAGGGCATACCCTCAGTGATAATCTCATGAGCAATTTTCTGAATCTCGTGGGACTGAGATTCTACTGATTTATCATCAGTCATTTGATACTTGAGGTAACGGCTAACAACATATTTCTTAGTCCTAGCTTCCTCAATATCATATTTCTTTTTGAGTGCTTGCCAAACTAATTTGACAAATTTATATGGGATGTAGTAATCATATAGATTATCTGACAACCCACTAAGAATAAAATGCTTACAAAAGTAGTCATTTTCATTCCACATATCTATATCAATAGCTAGTTTTTCCCTTTCCTCTTTCTCAGCTTCTTCAGGGACCACTGGGACATCATCCTTCAAAACATGGGCAACCTTTTTAACCGTTAGGAAAAATTCCATCTTGGTTTGCCAGCGTTTGAAGTTAGTCCCGTCAAACCTAAATGATTTGCTTAGGTCGAAGCTGTTCGGACTAGTAATATTATCTACGAGTACCATTGTAGTAGAAACGTCTTAAAATTGTTGTATCGGTAGCCCGCAACAATGACACGAGATAATCTTTACTAGCCGAGTCTATAAGGACCCAAATTCTACCCTTGAAATTTTTTCCTTAATTTAATCCAATTTCAGGCATTTAACTATAAATTATAATTACCGATTGAATGAACTTATTTAAAAGATCTCACCTCCCTCATCAAACCCAATCTATAAACTAAAAGTAACATACTAAATCAGATGACAGAAAAACATAATTCGTATTAATGTAACTTAGTAACTACCGCATACAATTAGCTATGGGTTTCCAAAACACCCATAGCTACATATATCCCGATTTACTAGCTTCCAGAATTAATGTCATGTACAACAATCATGTTCATAGTTACAAATAGTTAGTTCAAGTACAACAAATGAGGTTACAAAAGAATGGATAAGAAACATCAAAATAAAAGTCTCTAAGCTCCTAATCAAAAACACTCATACTCCTTCCACCTACCTGCAATGGGATTAACATTGACAGTACACCAAAGAAACACAAGGAGTAAGTCGTTAACTCAACAAATATCAATGTATGTTAATCCACATTTAATAAAATTAAATAAACGGTTTAAAATCAAATTTACTTAAAACCATTTTCATCGTTCATACTTTTGAAAACCATGCTACATAATTTGAGCCAAAGTTTGCTACATTGCTTGAGCCAAAGTTTGCTACATTATTTGAGCCAAAGTTTGCTACATTGCTTGAGCCAAAACTTGCTACATTACTTGAGCCAAAGTCGCTAACCAATCATGGTAGGCTAAAAACGAGTTTTATTTCCATTGGCACTCCACAATACATTTTCCGAGTTTTATTTCCATTGGCACTCCACCAATATAAAAACATTAAATGCGCCCGACATCATTACAAACATATCCATATATTCTTATAACTACAAAGTGATTTACGATTCATTTCATTATACCGATTTTTATTTCCATTGACACTCCACCAATACATAAACAGTAAATCCACTCCTCATCACTACAAACATAACCATATATGCTTGTAACGACTAAGTGATTTACATTACATTTCATTATCCACAACAGAAAATCCACGCATTTTCTATCACAATGCATAAGTTAAAGACTTATCCTTACCTCAGTGAGTGTTGGGTTTGGTTCTTGGCAACTTCTCAAGTTCCACCGACACCGCCTCCAACTTTAGGATCTTTCCTCATTCCCACCATACAACACAATGTTAGTCATTTATTTCAAATATCACATAAACAACTTATATTGCATCATTTAACCATACAAGATATTCATCATATTTTCAATGTTGATAAACTACTTTCATCATAAGTTTACAACTATCCAAAACATACATAATCATATCATATTTCAGCATTAGAAAGTATACTCATCTTCTACCTCTAACATTTTACCCATTTTCCATCTTAACCCCATTTTCACTTTAGGGTTTTGGGGTTTTCATGAACCAACCCACAAACTCTTTCCATTTTCGACATACTAACTCTAAACCAAGAGTTTACAAGAGAAAAACCACATAAAACAAACCATAACTCAAAAGGGTGAGTTTCCATGGTTTCTTATACTTTGAGAAGAGATCCAACATACCCAAAACATGTTTCAAAGGGAAGAAGAAAGTTAGAATCAAGAGATTTACCTCTTCTCAAGCTTCTAAATGACTCACAAGCCTTCTTGCTCTTGAAAATGCTCCATTCTCCCACTTATCTCTAGGTTAACCCCCATAAATGTGTTTGGGGTCCCCTATTTAATGTAAAAGTGTCGGGTCCTCGCTTAAGCGAGCCCTTTCTTGCTCAAGCGAGAAAATCCCGCCTATTTTCAAAATTCAGATCTGACCCTCTCGCTCAAGCGAGAATCTTACAGACTCGACAGGTCCACAACATCACTTTTCTCGCTTAGGCGATCCAACCCTCGCTCAGGCGAGAATCCTCTAGTATAGCCCAGGATTTCACCCTTCCAGTTTAGCCTTTCTTGATCAAGCAAGCCAACTCTCACTCAGGCAAGAATCCTCCAGTATAGCCCAGGATTTCACCCTCCCAGGTGAGCCTTTCTCGCCCAGGCGAGAATACCTCGCTCAAGCGAGTATCCCAAGACTGATAGTACAATTTTAAATACTTAAAGTTAGGGTGTTACAATCCTCCCCCTCTTATAAGAATTTTCGTCCCCGAAAATTAAACATACCTCGATTCGAACAAATGAGGGTAATCCTCCCTCATGTCACGTTCCATCTCCCAAGTAGCATCAAACCTTCGTCTACTTGGCTCCATAGTACTTTCACCAAAGGAATCTCCTTGCCTCTTAGTCTCTTGATACTGGTATCCATGATCCTCACGGGCAACGTCGAAAAGGTCAAGTTATCCTTCAACTCTATCTGATCAGATTCTACCACATGAGATGGATCTCCAACAAACTTCCTTAACTGAGACACATGAAACACATCATGAAGGTTTGACAACAACGGAGGCAAAGCAATCCGATATGCTACCGACCCAATCCTTTTCAATAATTGATACGGTCCAATAAATCTCGGAGTCAGCTTGCGAAACTTCAACACTTTACCAATTCCAGTAGTCGGGACTACTCTCATGAAAACATGATCTCCCTCATTAAACTCAAGAGGTTTCCGCCTCTTATCGTAATAGCTTTTCTGCCGACTTTGGGCAATCCTCATATTCTCCCGGATTTTCATGATCTTATACGTCGTCTCTTGGACCAGTTCGGGCCCCAATATCAAGTTCTTCCCAGTCTCAAACCAACTCACTGGAGTTCGACACTTCCTACCATACAACGCCTCATAAGGTGCCATTCCAATACTCTAATGGAAGCTATTGTTGTAGGTAAATTCAATCAGAGGTAACATGCCATCCCAACTCCCTGATTGTTCTAAGACGCAAGCCCTCAGAAGATCCTCCAATGACTGTATTGTTCTTTCCGATTGACCGTCCGTTTGTGGATGATAAGCTGAACTCAACTTCAACTTAGTTCCCAATGCGGATTGCAAACTAATCCAAAAGTTCGAAGTGAAACGGGGATCCCTATCCGATATAATGCTCGACGATATCCCATGCAAACAAACTATTTTCCTCATGTTCATAGGCAGAAAGTGTGCAGATTTAGTTAACCGAACCACGATCACCCATATCGAATCATATCCTTTCTGAGTCTTCGGAAAACCCGATACAAAGTCCATGGAGATACTCTCCCACTTCCAAATGGGAATTTCTAGGGATTGTAACTCTCCCGCTGGTCGCTGATGCTCAATCTTGGCTTTCTGACATACCAAACAACTCGAGACATACAAAGCCACATCCCTTTTCAACCCAGACCACCAAAACAGTGTTTTCAAATCTTGATACATCTTCGTGGTACCCGGGTGAAAACTCAGTTTGCTCTTATGGGACTCTTCTAAATTATCCTTCCGTAATTTCTCATCACGAGGCACACACACTCTCCCCTTTTAACGCAACATTCCACTAGGGTCCGCTGCGAAATCGGTATCCTTACCACTTAGCATCAAATCCCGTTTAGCCATTAGCTCATTATCCTCGACTTGCATTACCCGGATTTGATCAAACAACTCATTTGTGACTTTAACCATTCCCAAAATTATACTATGAGGCTTTATCTGAACATCCAAGTTCATATCCCTGAACTCTTCAATCAGTTTCCCTTCTCTAACCATCAAAGCCGACATATGTAAAGACTTCCGACTTAGAGCATCGACCACCACATTTGCCTTTCCCAGATGGTACTGCAACCCAAAATCATAGTCCTTAAGGAATTCCATCCACCTTCGCTGTCTCATATTCAATTCCTTCTGATCAAATAGGTACTTCAAACTTTTGTGGTCGCTGTATACCTCAAATCTCACGCCATAAAGATGGTGTCTCCAGATTTTTAAGGCGAAGACCACTACATCTAACTCTAGGTCGTGGGTAGGGTAGTTTTGCTCATGCGTTCTCAACTGTCGAGAAGCATAGGCAACAACCTTCCCTTCTTGCATCAACATGCAACCCAAACCTTGCTTGGACGCATCATAGTATACACTGAAATCCCGATCAGTACAAGGAAGAACCAATACTGGTGTTGTAGTCAATCTTCGTTTCAATTCTTGAAAACTCCATTCACAACGGATTATCCACACATATGGTTCTCCTTTTCTGGTAAGTTTGGTCAGGGGTAAAGCCAACTTGGAAAACCCGTCTATGAATTTCCTGTAGTAACCAGCTAAACCCAAGAAACTCTTGATCTCGGTGATTGACTTGGGCACCGCCCATTCCATAACCGCTTCAACCTTAGAAGGATCTACTGCCACTCCTTCCTTGGATATTACATGTCCAAGAAAGTTTATCGATTCCAACCAGAATTCGCATTTTGATAGCTTCGCGTACAACCGATTCTTACTAAGAATTTCCAGAACAATCCTCAGGTGCTCAACATGTTCCTCTTGGCTTTTGGAGTAAACCAAAATGTCATCAATAAATACCACTACGAATGAATCCAAACACGGATGAAAAATCCGATTCATGTAGTCGGTAAATATTACTGGGGCATTCGTTACACCAAAAGGCATGACCAAATACTCAAAATGTCCATACCTCGTCCTAAAAGCAATCTTAGGAATGTCTTCCGATTTCACACGAAGTTGGTGGTAACCCGACCGATGATCGATCTTTGAAAACACTACCGCCCCTCTCAGCTGATCCATCAAGTCATCAATCCGATGCAATGTATACTTGTTCTTAATAGTAACCTTGTTCAACTGCCGATAGTCAGTACACAACCGCATACTACCATCCTTTTTCTTAACCAACAAAACAGGCGCACCCCACGGCGAGACACTAGGACGAATAAACTTCTTGGCCAATAAGTCCTCAACCTGCTTTTTCAACTCAGACAATTCTAACGGTGCCATCCTATAAGGAGCTATAGAGATGGGTCCCGTTACAGGTACCAAATCAATAGAGAATTCCACTTCTCTTACTGGAGGTAACTCTGAATTATCACCAGGAAATACCTCAGGAAACTCACGAACTATCGGAATATCCTCAACCTTGGGTTTCTCAATACCCTCCAAGGATGCCAACAACATAAACACGGCTCCTCCCTCCTTACAGGAAGTCCTGACTTCCTTTGCCGATAACGGCTTCATGTTATTAACCTCATCAGAAACCTCATCTAGATTCTCGAATACCACGGTCTTATCGGCACAATTAAGCATTACATGATTCGCTGACAATCAGTTCATCCCCAGAATTAGATCCAACTGGGATAGTGGTAAGCAGATTAAATCCACGGTAAAAGTCCTACCGTTTACCACTACCGGACATCGAGACACCACTGTCGACACCACCACAGATACATCAGTTGGGGTGGATACGACCAAGTCGAAATGCAACGACTCAGTTTGCAATTTCAGTCTATCCACGCATTCAATAGATACAAAGGAGTGTGTCGCTCCCGAATCAAACAACACTAAAAGGGGAATACCTGCCACCATGCAATTACCTTTTATCAGGCCTTCTGCACCCGAAGCCTCTGCACCACTCATGGTGAATACTCTGCCGGTGGATCGAGGACGTTCAACCCTTACCGCATTCAGACTCTGCGGTAGCTTGGGACAATGTCTTCGGATATGCCCAACCTCCTTGCAATGATAATAGGTTAACGCCATTCCGGGGCACGAGTCACCAACATGGGTTCGGCCACACTTGTCGCACAAGGATGGAGAGTTCAACCGTGACCCTCCGACATTGGCATTGGCCCATGCGTAGTATAACCTTGACTACCCGTCGGACGAGAGTAAGGTTTCCGTTCCTCTTGAAACACCTTGCTCTTCCCTTTCTCATGCGAGAAATTCCTCTGAGGCCCAAATTTTTTGGGAGGAAGTGATCTTGACGCCATCACTTCATCCGCCTTCATATCATCCTCAACCATTCTACACTTGTTGACCAATGTAGAAAAATCAGTGATCTCTTGATGCCTAAGCATCGTTTTCAGCTTGGGCTTCAAACCCGATTCAAACTTCGAACATTTAGACCTTCCGTCTGCCTCCAATTCAGTATAAGGGCAAAATCGGGCCAACTCTTCAAACTTGGCCGCATATTCTCCCACCGACAGGTTTCCTTGTTCCAACCTCAATAATTCCATTTCTTTCTGACTCCTCAGATCAGCTGGAAAATACGTTCGAAGGAATTTCTCCCATAAAATACACCACATAATTACTTGCCCTTCCGCCTCCATTTGGCGCCTAGTGAATTCCCACCAGTTCTCGGCCTCCTTCACTAACATATAAGTGTCATACGCCAATTTCTGAGCATCAGAACATCCCACAGCCTTGAAAATCCTTTCCAGTCCCTGAATCCATTCTATGGCAGCATTAGGAGCGAACCCACCTTGAGACTGACTGGGGTTCCTCCTGCAGAATTCATCCAATCCTCGATACTCAGCCGGACCGGGTGGAACCGAAGGTTGTGAACTCGGGCTTGGTGTCGCATTCTGATTCAGGTGCTGCAAGTTCTCATTCATGTTTGTCAGCACTGCCGCAATCTGGGCCAACAATTCATTCTGACCTGATCCTCTTCCCTGTCCTCTTCCAGACATTTTAGTAACGGGTACCTGCACTCATTCGTTCATCAGTAAACCACGTTTAACCATATAAATCATCACATACTCACACAACATTTCACTTAAATCACATAGTTAAATCAACTGAAGGTTACAAAGAAGCAAGTAAGGCCATACCCTAGGCCGCAAAATTAACTATGTTCTGATACCATATTGTAAGGACCCAAATTCTACCCTTGAAATTTTTTCCTTAATTTAATCCAATTTCATGCATTTAACTATAAATTATAATTACCGATTGAATGAACTTATTTAAAAGATATCACCTCCCTCATCACACCCAATCTATAAACCAAAAGTAACATACTAAATCAGATGACAGAAAAAACATAATTCGTATTAATGTAACTTAGTAACTACCGCATACAATTAGCTATGGGTTTCCAAAACACCCATAGCTACATATATCCCGAGTTACTAGCTTCCAAGATTAATGTCATGTACAACAATCATGTTCATAGTTACAAATAGTTAGTTCAAGTACAACAAATGAGGTTACAAAAGAATGGATAAGAAACATCAAAATAAAAGTCTCTAAGCTCCTAATCAAAAACACCTGTACTCCTTCCACCTACCTGCAATGGGATTAACATTTACAATACACCAAAGAAACACAAGGAGTAAGTCGTTAACTCAACAAATATCAATGTATGTTAATCCACATTTAATAAAATTAAATAAACGATTTAACATGAAATTTACTTAAAACCATTTTCATTGTTCATACTTTTGAAAACCATGCTACATAACTTGAGCCAAAGTTTGCTACATTGCTTGAGCCAAAGCTTGCTACATTACTTGAGCCAAAGTTTGCTACATTGCTTGAGCCAAAGCTTGCTACATACTTGAGCCAAAGTTTGCTACATTGCTTGAGCCAAAGCTTGCTACATTATTTGAGCCAAAGTCGCTAACCAATCACGGTCGGCTAAAAACGAGTTTTATTTCCATTGACACTCCACCAATACATTTTCCGAGTTTTATTTCCATTGGCACTCCACCAATACAAAAATAGTAAATGCACCCGACATCATTACAAACATATCCATATATGCTTATAACTACAAAGTGATTTACGATTCATTTCATTATTCCGAGTTTTATTTCCATTGGCACTCCACCAATACATAAACAATAAATCCACTCCTCATCACTACAAACATACCCATATATGCTTGAAACGACTAAGTGATTTACATTACATTTCATTATCCAAAACATAAAATCCACGCATTTTCTATCACAATGCATAAGTTAAAGACTTATCCTTACCTCGGTGAGTGTTGGGTTTGGTTCTTGGCAACTTATCAAGTTCTACCGACACCGCCTCCAACTTTAGGATCTTTCCTCATTCCCACCATACAACACAATGTTAGTCATTTATTCCAAATATCACATAAACAACTTATATTGCATCATTTAACCATACAAGATATTCATCATATTTTCAATGTTGCTAAACTACTTTCATCATAAGTTTACAACTATCCAAAACCTACATAATCATCTCATATTTCAGCATTAGAAAGTAAACTCATCTTCTACCTCTAACATTTTACCCATTTTCCATCTTAACCCCATTTTCACTTTAGGGTTTATCGGTTTTCATTAACCAACCCACAAACTCTTCCCATTTTCGACATACTAACTCTAAACCAAGAGTTTACAAGAGAAAAACCACATAAAACGAACCATAACTCAAAAGGGTGATTTTCCATGGTTTCTCATACTTTGAGAAGAGATCCAACATACCCAAAACAAGTTTCAAAGGGAAGAAAAGAGTTAGAATCAAGAGATTTACCTCTTCTCAAGCTTCTAAATGACTCACAAGCCTTATTGCTCTTGAAAATGCTTCATTCTCTCACTTCTCTCTAGGTTAACCCCCATAAATGTGTTTGGGGTCCCCTATTTAATGTAACAGCGTCGGGTCCTAGCTTAAGCGAGCCCTTTCTCGCTCAAGCGAGAAAATCCCGCCTATTTTAAAAACTCAGATCTGACCCTCTCGCTCAAGCGAGGATCCTCTCGCTCAAGCGAGAATCTTACAGCCTCGACAGGTCCAAAACATCACTTTTCTCGCCTAGGCGAGCCAACCCTCGCTCAGGCGAGAATCCTCTAGTATAGCCCAGGATATCACCCTTCTAGTTGAGCCTTTCTCGCTCAAGCGAGCCAACTCTCGCTTAGGCGAGAATCCTCCAGTATAGCCCAGGATTTCACCCTCCCAGGTGAGCCTTTCTCGCCCAGGCGAGAATACCTCGCTCAAGCGAGTATCCCAGGACTGATACTATAATTTTAAATACTTAAAGTTAGGGTGTTACAAAGTCACGATCAGGTCGCTCTCTTTAAGACGTTTTGTGGTACTGCCTCAATGTGCAAGCAGACTATCAACCACGCCGTCCCTTGGATAAAAAAGTTCTGCTCTCTGTTATACGATTTCTTACTAAACTGTAGGAATCGTTCTCGAATACACCCAAAAATATGGCTTCCAGTGCCAATTCCGAAATACCCACAATATTGGCTTCCCGTGCCAATTCTATTCCAACAAACTGACTAACAGTGTTAATATTCCAAATTTCCCACAATATTGGATTCCTGTTCCAACTCTAGTGCCACAGAAAGAAAGGGAGAGAAAAAGGCCGAAATTGAGGGAGAAAGAAGAAAGGTAAATTCATACTTAGCTTTAGATGCAAAAAATAATGAAGGAGGAGACCTCTATTTATAGCAGAGGCCTCCAACGGATCGTCCATCCGACGACACCTATCAAAGCCCATCTTATTCCATCTACGGCGGAGAAAATCCAGGCGCAGATTCACCTCCACCAATACCAGGTCGTGGCAGCGTGGCTTAGTCAAGCTTCTGGATCCTTCTTTACTCTTACTCTCACGTGTGGTGACTCGGTCAAACTTGACTTAGTCATCCACACGAATCCAATGGCAAAGGCCTAATGGCCTTCTAAATAAAAATAAAATAAATAAAATAAATATTTATTCGCAAGCCCGAACCGAGCCGGCCGGCGGAGGAGGAGGTGGTGGTGCGCGCGTGTGTTTACCCCTTGGGGCACACCCCAATGGTAGGACTTAAGGCTTATAAAGCCTTTCATCTTCCCTCCTCCATCCAATGTGGAATTTGAAGATTTTTTTTGAATTTCACACTCCAAGTTTCCTCATCAATGAACACATTAATGTGCTTTAATGTCACTTTGAAAACACAATTTTCAACATAACATATATTCTTCTTTTTCCATCATATATTATTCTTTTTCCATTTTATTTACTTCATGATACATGTACAAATGATTTTCAATTTATAGGTAAATACAACGTTAAAAATAGAAGAATTATAATTAACTTTTAACTATGATAAAGATCATAAAATACTAATGGGTTCAAAAAATTTCTTACTAACGCGAACAAACATTAAGTGCTTGTTTGGAGGATATGATGCATGATATGATATGATTAAGATAAGTTCTTATCTAATTTGATGTTTGGTGCACAATAAATAACTTCTCAGATAATGACATTACATTATACAAATTATATGCTTATGATGAACTTGTTTGAACCATGATGGTTTTCTGGAACCAACTTCTTAATCTCATAATTTTTTCATGTTTTGATGAATAAAAAATAATTAAATTTGGGTAGCAAAATATGTTACTATTTATCTATGCTTAAGCCATTTTTATATTTAAAGAAATAAACAAAGAACTTTTTTTAATCACGTCCAAAGCTATATACAGGAAAAATAATTTTTGGTATGTGAAACGTGTCCAAGGATTAAACTCGTCCAACAAGTTATTTTGTCAGGTGACAATTACATCCATTGATATATTTGTATAGAATCAAGTGTACACAAAGTAGCATGCGTCTAAGACAAGTGTAGGGATGGCAACGGGCACGGGTAGTAGCTACCCGCTACCCGTTCTGGAATATGGGAATGGTACCCGTACCCGCCCAATACCCGCGCGGGTACCCGTGAACTGGTATTTTGTGGGTATTTCTGGGTACCCGCGGGTTTTTATACTTTAATTGAATTTTCATTGGTAGAGAATGAATGTTATATTACATACTTTTGTACTCCAATGTAGTTGCATTTGAAAAGTATTTCTTGAAATAATGTGCCAGATTCTAAATAAACAAATTCAGTAGCCGCTTAGTATGTTGTAATCGATTACGAGTATATTGTAATCGATTACAACATATTAAAAGCATTATTTTTTGCTGTTTTTTAAACAGTGTAATCGATTACCAGGATTGTGTAATCGATTACACTGTTTAAAAAACAGCAAAAACTAATGCTTTTCATATGTTGTAATGGATTACGAGTATCTCGTAATCGATTACATCATGTAAAATGCACGAAAAGCCAAATGAGAGGGAATGGTCCGAACTCGAGGACCACACATATAATCATAGAAACAGAGGACCACACATATAATTTCTCATATATTCATTATTACAAAGTACATGCTCAAAGCCAAACACAAAATTTATCCATAATATTATCCAATAATAACAAGAAAAATTATTTTTCACTAAACAAAAGCAAAGTTGAGGAGGATGAGAAGAAGAGTGTGAATAAGATGTTGTTGGGTGAGAGATTAGGGAAGAGAATGAGAAGGGAAAAGGGAAGAGAAGGGGAAGGGATTGGGGATTTTAAGTGGAATGGAAAAATTAGGGATTTTAAGGGAGGGAAATAAGAATTAAAGAGTTTAGGGGAAAGATAATTTTGTAATTACATATATAGCGGGTACCCGCGGGCACGGGTACCACAATACCCGTGCTCATCCGTTGGTACTACGGGTATTTTAAAAAACCCGTTCGAAATACCCGCGGGTACCTGTTTGTGACCCGTGGCTGTACCCGTGCGGATTTTACCCGCGGGTACGATTTTTTTTGCCATCTCTAGACAAGTGCATCCAAGTGATTACTGCGTCCATTGATTTTACCTTACTCGTTTTCAATCAAGTAGACATAGTCTTTTCTCTTCCAATAATTTGATTTCAATTCAAATGATTGCCATACGCTTTTAATGTGAATGATTGTTATTTCAATTATTATCACCGTATGAAATGGTACATTTCTAGCTAAAAGAAACTTAGTAGTTTTGGAAGTGATAATTTTTATCTTCGAAAGAAATAAAAGTGATGAATATAATGGAATAAAAACACATATTGTTATTTAGTGGAGTGCTTATTGGTGAGATAGATGGTGCTATTCAAGATGAAAAGTAATGTCACTACATGCAAATTAATGTGTGTGCTTTATATTAAAAAAACTAAAAATTAAATATATATTTCCATTTATTAATATTGTTCATACATTTCCATTACTATTTTTAAAATATTTTAGCAGCTTTGATTTTAAATAATTAAGGTTTCCATTATTTTGAAAAAGAATCGAACTATATAATTACAACTTTCTTATTTCAATGATCATTTATTACTAAAATTTCATTTCTATCTATTAAAATATTATTATCAAAGTTGTCATACTAAATGATTAAATCCGTATTTATTTTGAAAAAAATCTAAGTAATTAATTACAATTTCCCCTTTGTATACTTTTAAAAAAATATGAAATGAAAAACCAATTATACAAACAACTAATAATAAGAAATAATATCCTAGAAATAAAAGAAATTATAAACAAGTTACATTAAAAAATAATCACAATAAATCATAAAACTAAACAAGTTCTCCATATGTACGTCTATATTAAGAATGATCAATATAAGTTTTTATTGTATTTATTAGTTAACAAAATATATAGACTATATAATATCAAAATCAATAAAAAAAAGTACAAAAGTATATAGCTAACATGTTTTCACGAACCAATGCAAACACATAAATAATGTGTATGTTCTTAACCATATGAATGCACATGTAATGAGCGTTTTTAATCATACAATAAAAAAATATTGTCCTGTGCAAATGCACGAGTTACTTGCTAATTATATATAAATAGTAGACTTCAAGAGTTTTTCATAATTTATTAATCAATTTTTCCCTGTTAAAATTTACCAAATTGTATTAATTTTACAACACTAAAATACCAAATAAGAAGTTGTAAATTTCTAATTATTAGAAATAATTAGAAATATTTACCAATATACATATTAAATAAATAATTATTAAAATATAAATAATTTTATCAAATTTCAATACTTATTTAATTATAAATAATAATAATCGTATCAAATTAATAATACTTGTTTATTTACTTATCTATATATTTAATTAATGCATTAATAATTATAATTTAATTAATAAAAAATAATATATATATTTTTACCTATTTAATAAATTTTAGCTACTTTCACAACTAATTTTATTAAATAATTCTTTCACAATTACAAACCACAAGCTCACAACTACAAGGTAAAAGTTCAAAATTACCAACTACTTTTGTTTAAGGATGACAATGGGTACCCGGATCTGCGGGTACTCGAAAAAAATACCCGCAACGGGTCGGGTCTGAGTCTAATTTTGGGACCCGTGAGTAATTGAAACCCGCTAATTTAAGACCCGCTGGTAGATGGGTCTAGGTCTGGGTAATTAGCTATCCAGACCCGTGGCTAACCAAATCCGCTATTTCTTCCTATATATATATTTATATAGTAAAATAATTGTAATATTATGTTAATTTATATTGTAATATCATATTAAACCATGATTATAATATCATATTAATTCATAAATGTGATTATTATGTTGTTAAACTGTGATATTATGTTTTTAAACAATAATATTATATTATTAATTCATATGTATGATATAATATTATGTTAATTGAAGTGTTTTTACTAAATGATTTTTTCATCATAATGTTGAAGTTGTTTTTAATATTTGTTTGAGTAAAATGAGTTGTGTTTAATATTCTAAATTGTGTTTAAAACTTTAAATTAAGTTTTATAATTTTTCTCTCTTTTGAATTGTCTAAATAACGTATAAGATCGTAAGAAACAAATACGCAAGTGTATAAATTACTTGTAATTATTTTTTTAATTTTTTAATTTTCTGAATTTTTAATTTTTTAATTTTTCTCTCTTGTGAATTGTTTTGAAGGATGATGTCCCAGTGGTCCCTGAAGAAGGTGAGAAAGAGGAAAGGGAAAAACTAGCAATTGATATAGATCTGTGAAATGAAAATGACTACTTATGTAAGCATTTCATTCTTGGTGGGTTTTCAGATGATCTATATGATTACTACATCTCATATAAGTCTGCCAAATTAGTTTGGCAAACACTCAAAAAGAAAAATGATATTGAGAAAGTTGAGACTAAGAAATATATTGTTAGCCGCTACCTCAAGTATTAGATGACTGATGATAAATCGGTAGAGTCTCAGTCCCACGAGATTCAGAAAATTGCTCATGAGATCATCACTGAGGGTATGCCCTTAGATGAGCAATTTCAAGTGGCAGTCATTATTGACAAACTGCCACCTAGTTGGAAAGACTTTAAAAACGTCATGAGGCACAAGGCCAAAGAATTCTCTTTGGAATATCTGATCACTCGTCTTCGCATTGAGGAAGAGGCTCGTAATCAAGATCATAACGAAGAAGTGCTGGCTTTATCAAGCAAAAGCACTAGAAATAAATTCTTAGGTGCGGTTATAAAGCCTTCGGGCATCAACTTTAAGAATCAGAACCACAATGGGAATAAGGCTAAGAACATCGGCCGCAACAAGAATTGGAACCGTCAAAAGGTCCAATATGCTAAACCACCTGCTAAGAATGACTCTGGCAACCCATTTATCTGCTTCAAGTGTGGGAAGTTAGGTCATATGGCACACAAGTGCATAAACCAACCAGTGGATCATCCTCCACAAGCCAACATGGTTGAGGACCCACTTGTGGCCGTGTTAACTGAGGTCACAATGATTGGAGGAATTGATGGGTGGTGGGTAGATACTAGTGCATCCCGCCATGTCTGTTATGATCGTGCTATGTTCAAAACATACACGAATGCTGATAACACGAAAGTGCTGCTAGGAGACTCTCAGACCACAACTGTTGCTGGAACTGGTGATGTGGAGCTGAAGTTTACATATGGGAGGACTCTGATTCTCAAAGATGTGAATACTCTAGAGATGAGAAAAAATATAGTTTCATGTTTTCTTCTTAATAAGGCTGGTTTTACATAGACCATAGGGGCAGACTTGTACACTCTTACTAAGAATGAGGTATTTATAGGGAATTGGTATGCCACTGATGACATGTTTAAGTTAAATGTTGAAGTTTCTATTAATAAAATTTTCGATTCCATTTACATGTTGTGTGATTTTTTTATTTGACATTCTAGACTTTATCATATAAATAAACGTGTTATTTCAAATTTAAGCAACTTAGGATTAATTCTTAAGTTATCTAAAAATCATTTTGAAAATTGTAAATCATGCAGTCAAGCTAAAATAACTAAAAAACCACACAAATCAGTAGTGCAAGAATCTGAGCCTTTAGATCTGATACACTATTATATATGTGAATTAGATGGAACGTTAACCAGAAATGGTAAACAATATTTTATAACATTTATAGATGACTGATCTGATTTCACTTTTGTATATCTTATGAGAAATTGAAAATCAATTTAATAAGAAAATAAAGAAACTCAGAAGCGATAGAGGCACTGAGTATGATTCTAGCATGTTTAATGATTTTTATAAATCAAAAGGCATTATTCATGAAACAACTTCACCGTATTCACCTGAAATGAATGGTAAAGCTGAAAGAAAGAATAGAACATTAACTGAATTAGTAGTAACTATCATGTTAAGTTCTGGTGCAACACCTTCTTGGTGGGTGAAATTTTATTAACTGTTTGTTATGTGCTAAATAGAGTCCCCAAGGCTAAGAGCAAAATATTCCCATATGAACTCTTTAAGAAAAGACAACCAAACTTGTCTTATTTCAGAATGTGTATCTGGCTTATGTCCGGATACCAGACACCAAGAGAGTTAAACTCGTTAGTAGAGCCTATGAATGTGTATTCATTGGGTATGCTATGAACAACAAGGCATATAGGTTTTATGACCTTAACGCTAAAGTAATCATTGAGTCTAATGATGCTGACTTCAACGAAAAGAAATTCCCTTTTAAATTGAGGAATAGTGGGGTACATCAACTAGTCACACACCTGTGATTAGAGATTGTGATGATGAGTTAGAAGTAGAACCTAGAAGAAGTAACAGAACAAGAACTGCTAGAGAGTATGAACTTGATTATATGGTCTATACATTGGAAGATGATCCAACAAGTATCCAAGAAGCTTTGACTTCCTTGGATGTTGATTTATGGCAAGAAGCCATAAATGATGAGATGAATTCTCTAGATTCTAACAAGACTTGACATTTGACTAACTTGCCACCTGGTTGCAAACCGATTGGTTGTAAATGAGTTTTGAAAAAGAAACTGAAACTTGATGGCACAGTGCATAAATACAAGGCTCGCCTTGTAGCCAAAGGTTTCATACAAAGAGAGAATGTAGATTTCTTCGATACATTTTCACTTGTTACTAGAATAACATCCATTAGAGTACTAATATCGCTCGCTGCGATACATGATTTAGTAGTACATTAAATGGATGATAAAACCGCTTTTTAAATGGTGATTTGGAAGAAGAAATCTATATGGAACAACCCGAAGGTTTTGTAATCCATTGGCAAGAAAATAAAGTCTGCAAGTTAGATAAGTCATTGTATTGTCTTAAGCAAGCACCTAAATAGTGGCATGAAAAGTTTGATAATTTAATCGTATCGAATGAGTTTAAGGTGAATGAAAGTGATAAATGCATTTATTACAAATCAGAAAATGACATTTACACTATCATATGTCTCTATGTAGACGACCTTCTCATATTTAGTTCCAACATTCATGTTGTGAATAAAGTGAAATCAGTGTTGTGTAACAACTTTGATATGAAAGACCTTGAAGAGGCAAATGTAATCCTTGGTATAAAAATTACTAGGTCAAGGGAAGAAATTTCTTTGGATCAATCACATTATGTAGAAAAGATCCTAAAGAAATATAAATACTTTGACTGTAAACCTGCTAACACACCATATGACCCAAGTGTAAAACTTTTTAAGAACACTAGTGAAGGTGTAAGACAAACAGAGTATGTTAGCATCATTGGCAGCTGATCGAGGTCGTACCCGATGCAAATAATAAAACAATTAAGTTTAGTACAAGGAAGTGACTCCTAGGTCGTTTCCCAAAGATTATCTTCCACACAATGGTTCAAACACCTTACACGCACACACACAATGGGGGTTTTAGTGGTTGTTATGCTATAAAACTAAAGCTAAAACAAAACACAAACAGAAAACAGAATAGTAAAGATGCTAAATCCCTTTGGTTTATTTATTCACAACTCAATCCTTGGTTATAAAACATCAAAATCAGATTCTCAGTATTCCTTTGTTGAGAGTCGATTAACTATGCGATGATCAACTCATAGTTAAATTGCTAAACCTCTAACTAAGCAAAATTGGCATAAGCAACAAACAGTTAACAAAGTCACACGAATCAAAGTATCAATTTCAGATTCTAAACATTGAATTCCTAATCTGTTCATAACTCTAATGTTTGAGCTTCAAACTAAGCGAATTCAACATAAACATAGAGCATTTACAGATTCACATAAACTAAGCGATTATGTGCTAGAGAACTAATTGACTAAGTGAAAATCAGTTCACAACCCTACAACAAAACCATGGAATTAAGCAAACCACAATCTGAAATAGGATAGAAGATTCAAACATAAAGAAACCAAAATTGCATTAAACGAATAAAGAGAAACCGAAATGCATTAAGCACTAAACCTCAAGAGTGTGATACATTACCAAAGGAATTTAGCAGTAAACATCTAGCCTTCCATGGAGGAAGAAGCAAAACCAAATTTGGAGAAGGAAGAAGATGAAAAACGAAAACCTAAAAGAACCCCAAAAGGGGGAAAACGAAAATTGCTCTCTCCCTCAAGCTAAAAATGAAATGTAATGTAAAGTTATTTGCTGGAAACGAAATCCTAAGCTTATAAAATGTTAAAACCGAAATGGGCCAATGGGCCCAAAACCTAAAACGGAATTAAAAATCCTATAACTAAATACAATCTTCACTTTAGCACACATCTTCCACTTCTAATGCCCAAAATGTCCTTGATGCCAAATATGTCCTGAAAATGGAATTAGATTTAATTAGGCTAAATAATCCCAAATTAACTCATTTAGGAATAATATTCCAATAAAGCCTAAAACACTAAACAATGCCAAATAAAGTCAATTAGACACCAAGAATCATTAACAATGGTAAAATAAGGTTATTAATAGTGTGTAATATATGACTCATCAGCAGCCTTCGGTATGCCACTGATTGTACTAGACCCGACATTGCCTATGTTGTGGGACTATTATGCAGGTTTACCAGTAGACCTAGTATGAAGCATTGGCATGCTATAAAAAGGGTAATGAAATACCTTAAGAAAACTATAAACCTTGGATTACATTACCAAAGGTTTCCAGCTGTCCTAGAAGGATACAGCGATGCTGATTGGAACACTCTTTCAGATGATTCCAAAGCAACCAGTGGCTATATATTTAGCATAGCTGGTGGAGCTGTTTCTTGGAAGTCAAAGAAACAGACTATTTTGGCTCAATCCACTATGGAAGTTGAGATGATAGCACTAGCAACAGCTAATGAAGAAGCAAGCTGGCTTAGAAGCTTGCTAGCTGAGATTCCCCTATGGGAAAGACCGATACTAGCTGTGTTGATCCATTCTGATAGTACCGTGGCTATTGCAAAGATTGATAATCATTTTTATAATGGTAAGAAACGACAAATACGTCGAAGCACAACACTATTAGAGAGTTTCTCTCTACAGGAGCTGTTAGAGTGGATCATGTACGCACTGAGAATACTTAGCAGATCCTTTGACGAAAGGACTAACTAAAGAGAAAGTCCATAATACATCTAAGCTTATGGGACTATTGCCTTTAGAACGAAGATCACTCACGATGGTAACCCGACCTAACTGACTAGAGATCCCAAGAAGTAGGTTCAATGGGTAATAACAAGTCGTGAAGTGATATGAGAATGAACATGATATGAAATTATGAGAAGCACGATTCCTAAAGTATATGTAAGGATGAGTTAAACTCTTAATGAGATCTATACTCCAATTGGAGTGGAGTACCTAGACTACAATAGTACTCTTGATAGACTCACCTATGTGAATGTGAAAGTGGGGGTCGCTTTCTATGAAATTTAGGGGCATAAATTTCTAGAGCGTTCACTAAACTGGGATAGACGTGCATAGCCTTTAACGCACAGGTTTTATTGAATACACATTTGAAAAAGTTGTGTGTGGTTTGATGTCGGAGATAGAGTTCAAGACTACGAGTCACTCTAGTAAAATCTGGATCTTACTCACTATGCAAAGGTTGAAGTTGAACGACACCTTTATTTATGCACAATCTTATTGAGACCACAGAAATCCCCGAAAATCGTTTTTTAAAATATCAAGTGGGGGATTGTTGAGAATTATTGGTTTTCAAGATGCATTAAAGCACATTAAAGTGACCATCAAAGATGGAGCTTGAAGTGTGAATTTCAAAAAACTCTTCAAGTCCCACATTGGTCGGAGGAGGAAAGGTAAAAGGCTTTATAAGCCTTAAGTCCTACCATTGGGGTGTGCCCCAAGGTGTACATGGGTTTTGTGAGTGAGTGAGAACATGAAACATAAAATGAGGAAATATGTTATATGGTTTTTTGGTAGAAAATATATATTAGTAATGGCAAAATAGAAAACAACAAATTACACTATCATGAGTAATTATTTTGTGTTTTCATTTTATATTAGTATAGAAAATCATATCCGATTTGAATTAAGTTAAAATTTATTCATCTTAACAACTTTGTCACAAATTAAAATTCAAAACTTACTCAAGTTGCATTAGTAATCATTGAGTAGTGATTATTCTAATTTTCAATGGATAAAATATTACATCTCATATTGTTGTGATTGAATAGGTAAAAAAAATCTAAAGTAAAATAATCTAATTAATAAATGGAACATCATGCAGTAGAGACTTTCATATTTCATTCTACATTGCCTTGTTATTAATACTGATTTATTGAACACAATTTAGCATCTGTGATTGAGTTAGAAAAACAGAACTTTTGAGACAATTAATCCTGTAAGGACCATTAAGGAGTGGTATTTCATTCACACAGACAAAACAGTAAATTATGAATAGGAGCTATTGAATTTCAAATGAAGAGAAGGATCGTCTTGTTTTACCAAATGGTCATTGTTAGCCTAAGACAACAACATCTATTTTTAAAAGTTGACATCATACTAAGAAGTAAGAAGTTAAAATTTCATTGTTTCCTAAAAAAATGATACTAACACTTGGGAGAACAATGGATTTCATGAGAATGTATGAAAATGTTTTTACATATCAATAAAATCTTCAAAATCTTGTAGTTTCGTGCAAATCTCAACCTCCAATCCAAACAATACAACAATGTGTTTTTTGTGTTCGTCATCTCTGAATCAAGTTTCTTTTATCTTTTGAAATATATTTGATGTGAGCAAGCTATCTGAACTAGCTTGATGACTCTTTCCTTCTCGATCAACATTAAGAGTTCGCGCCACTCGATCCAAACCACCAAAGAGTGATGGGCAGAAACTCATCATATGTTTTACATCATAGACATTGTCACCGAACATTACTTTCACAAACCATAAGAACTCTTCTAAACGGTTTGGTAAGGGGCATCTTGTAATGATCTTGATCAAGTATCCAAAATCATGAGAACCATGAAAAGTGAGCCAAATGAGATTGTAACTGTATATCAGTCTAGATGATATCATAAGATGGCCAAAATAGGCAGAGTAAATCCCATAGGTGGCATTATAGGCAAAGGTCATTCCTTGTCTTTAGAGTAGAGCGATAGAATCAAGGGCGTAGATATCACACGCTAAGTTGAAGTCGCGGAAGTTAAACTGCCAAATATAACGACTCTTGGTTCCAAGATCTGAGAGGTTACCAGTTGCATCGGAAAGAGTGAAGCCAACCTAGATGAGTTTAAGGGCATCGACATTGGCCTTGAGGAGGGTGTAGTTATCGGATGCAATGAGATTATGGTGGTTGTATGATGAAGTGGTGGGATAATGGAATACAGAACCAGGAAACTAAGTGTCTGATGAAATGAAAGAATAGCGAGTGATGAGTTTGGTAATCAGAGAGAATTCTGGAAGAAGGTTGTAACCCCAAACTTGTCTCAGTACCAATGATTTCAAGTTTGGTTCCATATTCGCTATGAAATTCAAAAACACATAATGAATGAATGAAGAAAGGGTTAAAGCAATGAATGGAGAAAGAAAGAAGAGATAGCATGAAGAAGGTGTGAGTGAAGTTAAGTAAGGGAGAGAATATATATAACATAATTATATATCTTTTAATATCTTATATTAATCATAATTATATATCTATAATTAGTTTAAAGATTTTTTTTAAGAAGATCTCATAAATGATGCTATAACTAACTTTCAAGCTAGTGAAAATATGAAATGATATTTAATTTTCATTACTCTACATATTGAAGCTATAACTAACTTTCAAGTAATAAAAATATGATTAATTTTCATTGACCCTATATTTTGAAGTTATAAAAATATAAAATCAGTACTACCTAATTGTATGCATATAATAAAAATATTTTTGAGGAAATGTTGTATCACTTTTAATGATTTTCTTATTTCAAAAAAATTAGAGTATAGATGGTTGAATTATTGAACCCAATTATCAACAAACTATTTGCATGTAATTTTTGTAATGTGTGGCTCCTCTAATCTATTTTAATTAATGTTCATTAAGTTAAATTCGTAAATATGATAGATGGATAAAAACATCACATTTATATTAAAATTTAGTTCAAATGCATGTGTCTAATATCCTTTTTTATCTCCTCAAGTTGTGTGAATTAAATCTCTTCCTTGTACTTTATGAAACTCATTTTTTTTAATTGTTGAACATTTTGGCGGAGTATTAAGTATTTTTAATAGAATCTAAATATTTATTAGAAGTTAATCAATTGAAGAAGATGATGAATCCCTTTAATCAATTCTTGCCATTAGATTGAATAGAGAAGAAGATATTATTTGAAGAAAAACTTGTGGCTAATGTGAAAGAGTGAATATTGTTAGTTCAAGATTTAAATAAATCCCAGATTTAATTATATCTTAATTGAGAGATTGCTTTTATCGTTACTATTTGAAAAGATTTATTTATAGATTAACTCTGGTAGTTTAGATATTATATATTATCTTATATTATAATAATTACATATGAGTATTTTTTTAATATCTCACAAATAGTGAAAATATGAAATTATATTTAATTTTCATTTGTCCTATATTTTTTAGACTATAATATTAAAAATTTATACACAATTAATACATTATTCATAATTTATTTGTATTTTATTATCAAACCAAATGTTACATTGATACATTGATCTTTAACTTAATGGTGATAAAATGTTAATGGTTGATGATACTTTAATAGCTTAAAAATTCGTATATTGTTGGTGTATATTTTTTTCTCTTTTTAATCTCCCTATCTTTTAGGAAATAATCTAATCTCTTTCAAGAAATATGATTATCCCTACCAACAAGTATCGCTCGCGAGAATCAAACTTTAATCATTTAATGTGGCGATCTAGTGAGGTCTTATAGCATTAGACGAACATCATATTAATATCATAAGGTATCGATTACATTGTATTTTATATTCACTAAAATCAATCAAATCAAATAAATGATGGACCTTTAATTTAATTAGCTTTTTATTATTTATTTTAAAATGCGAAGAATGAAATATAAAGATAAAGTCCCAAAACTTACCTAAAATTTAGAATTATTAAATGCAAAAACAATTCGAATTTAACTGCCCATAAGAAAATCATACCCAATTTGAATTAAATTAAAATCTATTCCTCTTAACAACTTTGTCACAAATTAAAATTCAAAACTTACTCAAGCTGCATTTAATCATTTTAAGTTATTTTAATCTTCAATAGATAAAAATATTATATCTCATTTTGTTGTGATTGAATAGGGAAAAAATAAATCTAAAGTAAAATAATCTAATTAATAAATGTTTTTTTATCAAAAATTCTTATAAGATTGAGATATGAGCTATACAACTCTTAAGTTAAACTGTAGGAGTATTATTGCAAGGAGCTCTTTTACATTGTTTACTTCCTCTATAGCAAAAGTTAACTAATTTATAAATTAAAATAAATTAGAATTAATAAAATTAAACTAATATAATCAAGAACTAAATTATACCCAAATAAGCTAACAACTAATCATAACATCTTATAATAGGTTATTGTGCAAGACTCAAACTTAAATCTCATTAACTTTAAACTTTTCTAATTAATTAACAGTAAACTTTTCTAATTAATCGTTTCAATTATTCAAGACTCAAACTTGAATCTTCTTTTTTAAGGGAAAGCATGATCGCTTAATTGAATTGTTGTCCTCCACAAATAAGTCATTGAATTTGAGCTTAGCACGATATTGTTTATTCCTCATAGAATCACAACATTTGATTGATTTTATATATTAGATAAAAAAACAAGAATATGAGATTTTGTGTGATGATCATTGTTCCACCAGCACCAACCCCATGAACTATAACCTGACATTAGGAATGCCAACAAGAAGGATTGACGTGAGGTTTATACTTATTCAACATCAAACCCAAAATCCAAAACCTAAACTTGAATAAAGTGGGCATGAAAATAATGCTATCATCCTGAACCTTCGGGTTTTAGATAACCCAAATCCGATGGGAATGCGCCCAAAACATGTATATATATATTCGGCTCAGGATATGATATCAACTATATCTAACGCGAACACGAAACCTAAAGTTGAAGTCAAATAAAACTCAAACTCGAACTCAGTCCATCAGATTTTCCCTATTAAATTCACGTTGAATTTAGTTTCCATTGTCATCCCTACATGACATGGTTTAAGAAATTGTTATGGGATTATGGCTAAAACTAACAATCATAACAATTGCAAAACAAACTATATTGGCTGACCGTTTGACCACTTGCATATTTTTTTTCTATTTTTTAATGGGTCTTGCTAAATTGCCAACTGGTATTTAGTTCGTATTGAGGCTAACTGATTAATAGCCATTGGATGAAAACTTTGGTTTACCGGTCATCGTCTTGATACCGATATGAAGTCGATATAGAAATTCACAACTTCACATAAGAAGTCGGTTTGGTTGGAGGCAGGTTTATTTAATTGAAGTTTTTTTTGGCAATACCGACTTCTTTGTAGAAGTCGGTTTGGGAAAATGTAACTTTATTTTTCTCTCACTCGACTTATGTAACGTCCATACTTTATACCCCAAGAAAATTAAAAACTTTATTCAGGGAAATGAAGTGAATGCTATCAATAGATATTACTTAAAGGATTTAGAAGATAAGAGTGAATTCAAAATATTAATTAAGATTTATCATTTCAAAATGCGGAAATATTCCATAATATCTTTACATAAAAAATGTGTCCATACATTCAACTTCAATTCCATGACATATACAATTATCCTTTTGCAAATACATTAAGCTAATACATATTTAGAAATAGGTCATTTATACAAAAGGAATTACACCTAACATATTTCTCATGTTACATGCATTAGACAAATACAAATCTTAACACATAACAACTACTCTAGTCTATGCTTCCATCAGCGGGCCTCCAAGGCGCAACACCAACCACCTGAACTAATATATATAGCATAGACAAAGAAAAGACAAAAGGAAGTAAGCACCAACTACAGCGACCGTAGTGTGGAATTACATGGAGTAATAACATTAAAGTACTACAACCTTTACAACAACTAAATTCAACCATATCAACATATACAAAACATACACCCAATCAATACAACATACCGAAGGATATTCACTTCTTCAATTAGTAGTTACTATGATTTACTCATACAATTCGTTCAATCCCATCTTCATCAAGATTCCTAATACCATAGTCACTCACAAACACCCAACAACAACTCCATACTCGAGTCAATACCATAATTCCCAAGCAGGACAACACTCATAAAACAATACAATATTTCTAAGCAACACAACATTTCCAAGCAATAATGATAGCAACTCGCCTAGGCCATGTTTCCTTAAGGGCTTAAATGGTCTTTTCTTTATTTTGTTGCATTAAATAAGTGGGGATCTTATGTCCCACCTTTTATTTCAAGTCATATTTTTGTATTTTACTTAGGCCTTAGGTTAATTTCGGTTTTAAGCATTATAAGGGGCTTCCTAAAGACTTACCAAGACTCGACCCACCAATGCAAGACAAGAAGCTGGGATATCATGCATGCCAAACCATACAATTCGGCCAAGCCAAAGACATTATGCATACCAAGCAATGCACGTGAAAAGACTCAAGTCAAATGTTGGTATCCACAAATTAATAGCTACCATCCACATTAAATGAGCCGTGGAGACTACAAGGCATATTAATTGATGAATAAATTCGTGGTCCCCCCTAAAGTTAAATAAGGTGGCTACCTTAAAAGGGATGTATGAAACTAAGCATGGGAATTAATGAAGCCACGGTTTCAAGGACAATTATGGAGGCTACACTTAAATGGGCACGTGGGGACCACTCGGGACCTTTAAAGAGGCGCATAGATTACAAGGCTTTGGTGGGCTAACTTAAAGCCATGCACACCCACTTGCCGCCAACAAAGAAGACATACACAAGCCCTCATTCACGGCCACATGCATTGCTAAAGTTATTTCATGTATTTTAAATTTGAATTTCAAATATGGGAACACTCAAGCTTAGGAGCCTCACGTGGGCTTGCTTTATATATGTAAACCGAATCCATTTGTAACTTTAACCTTGAATTTGAATTAAGAAAAACCTTTGTGTTTTAGTTGAGCTTTGCTCCTACCCCCTCTAACTTATCAAGCATTTGCTTGTGGCGTTTTAGGCTTATCATCCTTGTGGTGTGGCGCCTCCAAGCATTTCCTTTGGCTTATCAAGCTTGCACTTGTGGTGCCTTCACTTCAAGTCTTTATTCCATATTATTTTATCCAAAACACGAACCTAAACCAAGCCTATTCCACCCATTATCACTCACGACGAGAAACACATCCAAACCAACAACACATAACCAAAACCGAGACCAAGCCAAATCACCCCAAGTCTTGCCCTCTCGGCCAAACACAACATCCCACACTAATTTCGGCCATAGACCAGGCCAGAGACATTATCCATCCCCTAAAACCCTAAGCCAACCGTAACAGCCCATAAACAACCAAAAATTACCCAAAAAAAACCGAAAGTGACAAAACTCACTTTTAAGGGCTAGTTTCAAGCAGAATGATCTTCAAAGAAACACCGTCCATAAGGAGGTTGTTGTCAAATAATATACCACATAAGGCAAGACATTCAATACAATACCACTTCGGGCAAGTCATACATTGCCATAAAGGCCAATACCATATCGGGCAAGTCATACATTGCCATAAAGGCCAATACCACATCGGGTAAGTCATACATTGCCATAATGGCCAATACCACATCGGGCAAGTCATACATTGCCATAAAGGCCAAAGTGTTGAATATCAATTCTTATACAACTTATACATTCCTCATATCACTCTCACAATCAATTTAACTCATCATCATGTCAATACAACAATATCGTTTTCATTTCAATGTAACAATACAACCCACTATACAATCATTTCCATTATGTTATTCTAATGTCATTACCTCACCATAACAAATTCATCAATATCATTCACTAAGTACCAATTCCATGTCACAATCACAATATATATCTTATTTCTCACCACAATAAAGTAACCCATAACATAATCATTATTACCTAACACAATCATTTTATTTTATCACAATATTATCATTAATACACACAAATAACGATAGAACAATCTTTCATGACGGTGTATTACCATAAATGAGTATTTTGCACTTAGTTTGACAAAAGGGTTTTCATACCCATATAGTTCCATATTTATGGTTAATACATCTTCATGTAAGATAAAGACTCTCTCACATGGAAAAACAAGCTTCCTAAGGAGTTTCTATCTAACAACACTCTCCGATTCTTGAGGGAAATTGGAGAAGATAACTCTAATGAAAAACTCTATGACCACAATGGTCTTCTCCCTCACCTGAGTTTGCATAAGCTCCATTGTTTCGCAAAACAGCAACATATCCCACCATCTCCTTCAACCTTCAAAGCTCACTTTTAACCTCCAAAATCCACCAATGTGTCACTAAGAAGTAAGAGGAAGAGGGTTTGATGAGTCTTTATGGTTTGGAGGAGGAGATACATGAATTTCATGAGTAGTCGCCGTTGGGAGTGAAAGGAAGAGAAAGAAAATGAAGATTAGGATTTCTAAATCTCATTTTTCACTTTTATAGCTGCGAGGCCTCGCTTGGGCGAGGGATCTGTCGTTGGGGCGAGAAAGCCCTTCAAAAATTGTGTGGAAACCCAGAGACTGTCGCTCGAGCGAGCAGCCTTTCGCTCGGGCGAGAATCCTATAGAAAAAACAGGTCGCTCTAGCTCGAGCGAGCATTCTCTCGCTCGGGCGAGAGACACGGACCCTAAATTTTCAGAATTCTAGCTTGAGCTAGAATTTCTGACTCTAGCTAGAATTGGACATAATCACTCTAGCTTGAGCTAGAATTTCTGGCTCGAGCTAGAAATGGACAAAATCTAAACTACAAACTTTGGGGTATTACGACTTCTTTGTATAATATGTGAACTTCAAATAATGATCTTCCATTTCAGTATAGTTTGCATTCCTCACACCCGCATGCTTTGGAAATTTTAATTTTTCTCTGAAAGATCGGTTGAACTTCTTATATTAAAATACAAATGCATTTCCCCCTATCAAGAACTCTTTGAGAAGTTGGTTTGGGCCAACCCAACATCACAAAATCTCATTGAGAAGTCAGTTTGGCTCATCCCATCTTCCATTGAGAAGTCGATTTGGCCCATCCCAACTTCCATTGAGAAGTCGATTTGGCCCATCCCAACTTCCATTGAGAAGTCGGTTTGGCCCAAACCGACTTCTGAACAGAAGTTGGTAAAGCCCATACCGACTTCTGAATGGAAGTTGATAAAACTCATATCGACTTCTCAAATGGAATGACATCGTTCAAGCCCAAACCGACTTCTAAACGTGACAGTTCCCGGTCAACAAATCAACAGTTGAGATTAAATGCAATATCATCCAATGGTCAAGGAAGCAATTCGCATCCAAGCGAACAAACTTGTTGTTCGCAAGTTAGTCGCTGCCTTTTTTAAAAGGCTATAAAAGTCGTGCACACCAAAATTAAGACAGCATATGTATTCTTTCTTTGCGTTTTAGTAAAGCAATAATCAAGTTTTATTTTTTTTACTTTATTTTAAGGAATTTCATATTATAGGAATTTCACAGTCCCAAACTAAGTCAAGAACAAAAGCAAGAATTATAATACCTAACAATTTATTACATTAAACATTTATTACATGCAAAAGTTGTTATAGTGTCTTGAAGCTGTTCTACCTCATTACAAAAAAACCCATTTTCCAATAAACTTTAAACAAAATTTTATAGGAGTCGTTGAATTATTTCAACTTTCAAGTCACAAAACAAATTTTCTCCAAAAATGGATTAAACAACACTGAAACTACAAAAAGATATGAAGTCATAGTATACAACAGGAACATTGACAGAATCCTGACCATTCATATAGCCAAAATTAACTACAATTATTCATTTACTAATATAGATGAATTTTAGGTGTAAAACATATTTGAAGCAAAACACATAGTTGATGACATAGAAAAGGAAATTAAGGAAGAAACATGTTAATAGCCACTGGCTATAATATCTATATGAACTCAACTAAAATAACAAGGCAAGACATTGAGGAATCAATAAGTACAACTTAGTTCCAAAATTGAAATCTAACTTCAGCCAAATCTTAATATGCCATGATACTGCCTAGCAACAGAATCAAAATGACAACAAAAACAGCTCCAGAAACAAGCAATGGAATAGCAATCTTCTAAAGCCTTCTACCACTCTTTCTTCGGGTGCTGTCGGATGGAATCGGAGTCACATCCTCTGAAAATAAAATAACAAATATATATATATATATATATATATGTAAGTAAATAACATGTCATATAAATGATATCCGATTAAATAAAAAAGAAGCAAGGGATAACTACAGAGCAAAACATATACAAAATAGAAGGCAAATTTAACAATGGTATCATTAGAATGGCAATTACCTATGCGGCCGATTTTCATTCCTGAACGAGCCAAGGCACGGAGAGCAGACTGAGCACCAGGACCTGGAGTTTTAGTTTAGTTTCCACCAGTAGCACGTAGCTTGATGTGAAGAGCAGTAATGCCAAGTTCCTGTTCAGAATTCACGGTCAAGTAAAGGAAAATAGGAAAATCAAATTGATTGAATTCTTCGAAATTCCGCAAGTGACATTTTTTAGAAATTAAACATAAATTAAAAATTAAAAAAATATGAACCTTGCATCTGGTAGCAACATCTTGGGCTGCAAGCATAGCAGCATAAGGAGATGACTCATCTCTATCAGCTTTAACCTTCATTCCACCTAAACATATGAATCAAATTACATAAGACAAAACCATAACACTGTTTCAATAGCAACCAATAAATAATCAGATACTTAACCTAATTTGGTAATCAGCTAAGAATATTGTTAAGAAGATATGCCCTAAAACTATATAATTGTCCACTTAGGTGCCATTTTAAGAATTGGAATTTTGAAGTAATTAAGTTGACACTGAAATTAAAACTATAATGTATAAAAGCAAGTCTTCATTTGCAGAATAAACCATTGTTAGGTTTAGAAACTAATTATAAATTGAAACATTATCATGGACCATACAAACAAAACATATACACCACAAGGCAGAAAAGCAATAATGAGAAAAACTAAATATTCATATTTACAAAGGGAAAGCACATGAAATTACATATGGAATTATATTAAAACATTATAAAAACATGTCAAAATCCAATAAAATTCAAATACAAAGTAATATTATTTTACACATTGCTTTTGTTTTATTGCTATCTACATGAGTCTATTAACATCTAAAACAAAAATCTGAATGCTCAAGGTGAAAGTCATTGCAAGGACAAATATGAAAAGATTTCAATGTAATAGAGACAATGTTATATGAAAAATTAATGAATCTATTCATTCACTTAATAGTATGTAAAGTGTTGAAACATGTTGAACAAAACTTGAGTACAGGGTAATTGAATTGTATGTATTACAATTATCTCAACTTCTCAACTTCTCAACTTCCTAACCTGCCAAGTACTTAACCAAATACAAGTTGGATTTGGGGGAGTTATTATCTTACCTTTTTCTCTGCCTTCATAGCAACCTTTCGGCATACATACTGCTAAAACACATGCACTAAAATGACTACAAGCAGATAGAATACTGCCGACCAGGGAGCCTCCAATCACCGGGGAATTCCATTGTTACCGGGGCATGGGAAGAATAGAGAGTCATAAGTAACACACCATATCTTGAACCAAAATCTAAAGGCATTAGTTTCATGAGTCTTTTCTACTTATAAACTTTTTTCCTCATCCCCTCATCAAATGTGGGACTTCACACATGAATAAACCCAACAAATAGTAATATGTAAAATGGAACATCATGCAGTAGAGACTTTCATATTTCATTCTACATTACCTTGTTCATACTGAATTGTTGAACACATTGTAGCTTCTGTTTTAGTTAGAAAAAAGGAGCTTTTGAGACAATTAATCATGTAAGGACCATTAAGGAGTGGTATTTCATTTAGAGAGACAAAACAGTAAATTATGAAGAGGAGCCATTCAAGTTCAAATAAAGACAAGGATCATCTTATTTTACCAAGTGGTCATTGTTAGCCTAAGACAGCAACATATATTTTTAAAAGTTGACATAATACAACAAGTAATAATGATTTTACTAAATCAGAATCTACTTATATGGTTTCTTGCACTCCTGGACCACTGAATATCAAAGAATTCAAGGAGAATATTCATTCAGATAAAATCATACATGCAAGGGAAGAAAAATCACAGCTTTATAACAACCTCTAAACCTTTCATCCTGATAGAAATTACAGCTTTATAACAACCTCTCATCCTCATACCAAAGCTGCTCTGTGTTTATCTGCTCTATCTCTTCACCTCTCTCTTCCTTCCTCTTTACACCATTTCCTCTCATTCCAAACAATGCTTATTCAGATCATCATCCACTATAGAAATCCCATTCCAACTTCTTCTGTTTTTTCTTACCCTTCCTCCTATGGAGGCCACAAATATGCTCTCTCAACCCCTGTACCTCCCCAATTAACTTTTCAAGTCACATAAAAAGTTGTTGAGTTTTATTGTTTTTGGGATAAAAATAGTACCTTTTGGTTCATGGGTTTATGTTCTTATGTTCAGATTAGTGGGAGGTTGTGAAAGACCAGAACATAAAATATACTTCACTTTATACCACAAGAGTAGATGCTTTTAAACATATATATACAACTAAAAATATGCTTTCAAGAAATGTGATTCAATATATTAACATTCACATATATCATCTTCACCTTATTTATTCTGTCAAAACATGCATCAGGATGATACATCCACAGACAATATATGCTCTATAATCACTCTACTCCATAATTACATAATCCAATTTCCCTAAATTTGTGGTTTTAAGTGACAGTCACCATAGTACAAGGTAGGATGCATGAACTATCAGGTTTATTTCAAGACATGCAATTAGAAGAAGATAACATCATACTTCCTTGCTTTCAATTTATTGCAAGCTATATGAGTCTACTAAAGTGAAAGCCATTTCAAAAACAAATAGATAAAGATTTCACTGCAATAGAAACAATATTGTATGAATAATTAATGCACCTAATTCTGGACATACTAATTTGTAAATATTTCAAACATGTTCAACAAAACTTGAATACTACTCGGCAATAAGTTGGATTAGAGGAAGTTATTATCATCATACACACTGCTAAAACATATGCTGAGTATAAGTTACCAGTGCTTAAAATAAACTATACTTTATACCACAATAGTATATGCTTTTAAACATATACAACTAAAAGATACTATGAAGAAATTTGATGAATATATTAACATTCTAGGATACATCAGCTATGAAGTCTATTTCAAGCTATGCAATTACAGGAAAAAAATAATATGCATCCCTGCTTATATATTATTGCAAGCTATATGAGTCTTCTGACATCTAAAATAAAAATCTGAAAGGCATTTCAAGAACAAATAAGAAAAGATTTCACTGCAATAAAAACAATATTATATGAAAAATTAATGAACCTAAACAGGTTGAACAAAACTTGAGTACAGGGTAATTGAATTGTATTACAATTATCTCAACTTCTAAACTTCCTAACCTGCCAAGTAGTTAAGCAAATACAAATTGGGTTTGGGGGAGTTATTATCTTACCTTTTTCTTTGGCTTCAATACAACCTTTCAGCATACAGAGTATTAAAACACATGCACAGATAAAAGGTTTATCCTAATGGTGAAGGAAATTCTAACAATAGAGACTTTCATATTTCATTCTACATTGCCTTCTTCGTACTGATCACAATTTAGCTTCTGTGCTTAGTTAGAAAAATTGAAGTTTTGGGTCCTATAAGGAACATTAAGGAGTGACATTTCATTTAAAGAGACAAAACAATAAATTATCAAGAGAAGGATCACATTTACTGAATGGTCCAGTTAATATCACTTAAGGAGAACATTCATTTAGATAAAATCAAACATACATGAGAAGTTTTTTCTAAACACAAGCAAAATACAAAAGTAAATCTTTGACAAAAAATAAGTAGATATAGGTACTGGTAATCATTAAAGCAAGTCTAAATAAAATGATTTAACAACTTCTGGGTAGGTGTAGATGATAACTATGAAATGCACATTTCACACATAATCTTGTCAACAACTATTGTCCTAATTCCTATTCTATTGAATTTTTTACCAACCTGCATCATAACCAAAGTACAAACATTAACTTTGTTTAGGCTTAAAGTCTGCCATTCATAGAACAAAAAAAATAATCTCTAAGGATGCTCTGAAATTCAATTTATATCAAGCGAACTCATTCATAGAAAAATAATCAAAGATGCTTACATATCAGTATGTCATTTACAACATCATTGATTCCTATACAAAATGATATTAACAATTGCAGTATAATGCAATTAATGAGAACTATTTTTACATATCAATAAAATTCTTCAAAATCTTGTAGTTTTGTGCAAATCTCAATCTCCAATCCAAACAATAGACCAGCATGTCTTTTATGTTCGTCATCTATGAAGCAAGTGTCTCTTATCTTTTGAAAGACATCGCAGGTGAGCAAGCTGTCTGATCCAGCTTGATGGCTTTTTCCTTCTCGATCAACGTTGAGGGTTCGGGCCACTCGATCCAATCCACCAAAGAGTGATGGACAGAAACGCATCATATGCTTTACATCATAAACATTATCACCGAACATGACTTTTACAAACCATAGGAACTCTTCTAAACGGGTTGGTAAGGCGCGTCTTGTAATGATCTTGATCAAGTACCCGAAATCATGAGAACCATGAAAAGTGAGCCAAGTGAGATTGCAATTGTATAACAGTCCACATGATATCATAAGACAACCAAAATGGGCTGAATGAATCCCATAGGTGGCATTGTATGCGAAGCTCATTCCTTGTCTTTGGAGTAGAGCGATAGAATCAGGGGCGTAGGTGTCACGAGCTAAGTTGAAGTCGCGGAAGTTAAACTGCCAAATATAACGATACTTGGTTCCAAGGTCTGGGAGGTTACCGGCTGCATCGGAGAGAGTGAAGCCAACCTGGATGAGCTTAAGAGCATCGACATTGGCCTTGAGGAGGCTGTAGTTATCGGCTGGACTGAGATTATGGTGGCTGTAGGATTCAGTGGTGGGATAATGGAATACAGAACCAGGAAACTCAGTGTCCATTGCTATGAAAGAATAGTGAGGGATGAGTTTGGAAATGAGATAGAATTCTGGAACAAGGTTGTAAGCCCAAACTTGTCTCACTACCAATGGTTTCAGGTTTGGTTCCATATTCGCTATGAAATTCAAAAACAGAATGAGTGAATGAAGAAAGGGTTAAAGCAATGATTGGAGAAAGAAAGAAGGAAGAGAGATTAGTATGAAGAAGGTGTGAGTGAAGTTCAGTAATGGAAAGAACATATATATATATATATATATATATATATATATAAGCTCAAGTTATGATGTAAATCAATCCTATTTTGATTGATTCAAATCGTGATATTGCTTTTCTTGTTACTTTATATTTAAAGATTTGATTTTTGTTTAATTGAATACGAAAAGATTTGGTTTAGAAGATTTAATCCAAGAACTAAAATAATATAAATCATTTCATATCTATTAATATCTTATATCATATCTTTATATTATTTTTAGAACATCTCTTAAATAATCCTATAACTTGCATTCAATTGATGAAGGACACACCAAACTCCCAATTTCATGGATTAAAAAATAACCCATATCAAAAACGAAACTAGGGTTTTCCAGAAGAAGAAAAAATTGAAAATTGTTAATAACCCATAACACTTTAACATTAGAAATTTGTGTGTGAATAAATGAGCAATAGAAAATAGAAAAAGATGAGAAGAAAACCAGATACGCTCGCCATGGCGTCCCTTCGCCATCTTTGAAGCTTGTTGAGGAGCTGAGATGCTATGGCTGAACCCTAATAATTGGGAATTAGGGTTTCTCAAATGGTTGTGTTTGCAATGAAACTAAACGTGGATTTGTTGGCCACTATGAGTTAAGATCCAACAACAACAATTCTTTGCATTTTATTTTATTTTGCTAAAATTAATTAAATTGCTAATATCCACCCAAAACAAATATTAAGAATCAAATTTTAAAAAAAATATTTCAATTTCTGGTACTAGACTACTAACCCAAATAAATATGTGGAAATTTAGGTATTTAATTTTAAGTATAAAATATATATGCAGAAGCATATCACAATACATGTTTTCACTCATGAGTTATTTTTGCGAGTACAATTTTAATATTTTGACGAATACTTTTGGATCGGGTATTTTTATCATCCCCAATAATACTCCACCAAGATATTCAATATATTAAATTTTATAATCACAACAATCAATCAGAACCAAGTAAATAATGGGGTTTAATTTAATTAGTTTTTTTAATCATTTCTTTTAAAATACTACCAATATAATTTTTTCATGATAGGGTAAGTTTCATAACTATAAACTTTCTAAAAATTTAGATTTATTAATGCAAAAAAAATAAAAAATTTTAAACAACCAAAGGTTGTATCACTTTTAATTATCTTCTTATTTCAAATAGGATTGTGCAAAAGTGATTACATCATTGAACCTAATTTTCAACAAAACTATTTGCATGTAATTGTTGTACGGTATAATTGATTTGTATATTTTTATTACATTTTTCATAATTATAATAAAATATACAAAACATAATTTGCAATTTTGTATGTTAAAAAATGAATAAACTGTCGTGTTTAAATATTGTATTGATTCATGTAGAAAAGTTGTCGTGTTTAAATGGAAAAATTATAAAAGTTACATAAACAAACATGGAATATAAAATGAGGAAATATGTTATATGATTTTTTGGTAGAAAATATAGATTAGTAAAGGCAAATAAGAAACAACAAATTACACCATCATGAGTAATTATTTTGTATTTTCATTTTATATTATATTAGTATAGATAGATATAGATAGATAAGTAAAACATGTATAATTAATTATTTCCATGAATTAAATCAATTCCCATGTAATTTATGATATTCATTTTTTATTTAATTTTTAATAGAATCTAAATATTGATTAGAAGTTAATTAATTAAAGAAGAGGGTGAATTAATGAAATGCAACTTTAATCAATTCTTGAAGTTGGATTGAATAGAGAAGTAGATATTATTTGAAGAAGAATGTGTGGGTAATGTTTTTAACTTTTAAGAGTGAATATATGTTAGTTCAAGCTAAGATTTAAATCAATCCGAAATTTGATTATGAGATAATGGAGAGTTTGCTTTTATTGTTGCTTTATTTGAAAAAAGATTTAGTTTGAAAGATTAACTCCACTAATTAAGATAATATATTATTTAATATCTAATATTATAATAATTACATATGATTATTATTCATTTACAAATATTCATTTACTAATATAGATGAATTTTAGCTGTGAAAACATATTTAAAGCAAAATACCTAAAATAACCAGCTTCAGCCACAAGCAATGGAATTGGAGTCACATCCTCTAAAAATAAAATAACAAATATATATATATATATATATATATATATATATATATATATATATATATATATATATATGTAAGTAAGTAAATAACAAATGTCATATAAATGATATCAGATTAAAAACAAACTACACAATAAATAGGGAAATAAGTTACACTATTTCAACACATTGAATAAAAATGAAGCAAGGAGCAACTATAGTGCAAAAGATGTACAAAATAGAAGGCAAATTTAGCAATGGTATCATTAGAATGGCATATACCTATGAGGCCAATTTTCATTCCTGAACGAGCCAAGGCGCGGAGAACAGGCTAAGTGTTGGGAAATAAGTCTCATATTGCCTACTTATTATCTCGGGAATGATTTAAATAATTGCTGGATTACTCCTCTCAGCCAATTGATTTTAAGATAAAACCTATATATTCGTGCACCGAAAAATTGTTAAATACAATGAATAAAAGCATTCTCACAAACAAAATAAACGTTGGCAAAAACATGTATGCAAATTTTCCATTTAGGGACTAAAATCTAAAGTGCAAGTCAAATACTTAATTTCTGGACTACAAATATAACACATAAAACTAATAGGAAATACAAGACACTATTAATGTGACTTAATTATATAAACATGTTTCATCCAAAACTAACAAAAGAAATCAATCGCAAAACATTTAGAGTAAATAGTAAAACTATAAGGTAAATCATGGTGAATGAATAAGAATCCTTTTTCCTTATATATTTAAGTCAGTTTGTATAACTATATATGTAATGGTAATCTATCATTTTCAGATATTCACTTAATAATGTTAAGCTTTTGTATATGATTTAATTCAAAACAAACTTCTTGTTTAAAATAGTTTCAGGCTTGACTCAATAATTCATGATCCATTCTAATTGACAATTGAAAATTAAATTAGAAAACATTAACTTTTTCTAAAATCTAGCCTGAGATTTAGTAAAATAAATGATAAGATCTCTCTTAGAGTTAACTTAGTTTGAAAAGGTTATCACAGATTGTTGCATAGTTAATCCTTATTACTTAGACATAATTGTAGATAGATATAATCCTTATTCCATTGTTACTGGGGTATATAAATAGTAGAGAATCACAAGTGACACAACACATCTTGAACCAAACCTTTAAAAATATTAGTTTCATGAACATTTTCTACTTATAAACTCATTTATTACTCCCATTATATCAATTGTGAGACTACACAAGAATAAACCCAACAAATAGTTATATGTAAAATGTAACATCAAGCAGTAGAGACATTCATATTTCATTATACATTGTCTTGTTCATAGTTCATACTGATTTATTGAACACAATTTAGCTTTGTTCATAGTTCATACTCATTTATTGAACACAATTTAGCTTCTGTGTTTTAGTTACAAACACTGAACTTTTGAGACATTTTAGTTACCTTTCTCAATATTGTAAACTCTTTTATTCTTTAGACTAAAAATATTAAACTAAATCTTTGACAAAAATTAAGGAGCTATAGTTAGTGCTAATCATTAAATCAAGTCTAAATACAAAGATTTAACAATTAAGAAATTTACATTTCACACATAAGCTTGTCAACAACTTTTATACCAACATGAATCATAACCCAAACTATAAACATTAACTTTGTTTAGGCTTAAGTCTCTCATTCTCTTCTTCCTTCCTACTACAATTAACTTCTAATCCAATTTTTAACATAAGATTTTCTACAAACAGAAGTTTGATTCATGGTCATTATAAGGACCTGATTTTCATAACTCGAAAATTCTCTTTTAAAATCCTTATTCGTGAAAGTGAAGTGATTACTTTTGAAAGACATTACTCGAACAGTTTGGAAACTTGAGAGAATACGTTTATAAATTTGTAAGGCGGAAATATTCCAAACACCCTTCATTTCAAAAGCATGTTATTACACTTCCGTTCAAATACATCCTTTATACAATTACACTTTCTCAAAATTACCTTGAATACAAACATTAGATCCACTTCAATATACACTTACAAGAAAGTTGTTTATACATGAATTCACTTTAACATGTTCTTCATATTACAAATATTTATCATATAACATATCAATTACATATTATCCGCTACTCTATCATGTACTCTTCTCCGCAAGCGTCCAATGCGCTACCTCCACAACCTGAACCCAAATATACAACACATACAAGGAAAGACAGAGGGAGTAAGAACCAACTACGGCGACCGTAGCATGGATTTACATGGAGTAATGACATTAAAGTATTAAAACCACACACATCTAACATCATCATGATATGTATATATCAATCAACACATATTATCCATATTCACCCTATAGTACAGATATATCCCATACTATATGTGTTCTATAGTGTGCATACTTATTCATCGCATTTTATCCATATTCACCCTATAGTACACATACATCCCATACTATATGTGTTCTATAGTGTGCATACTTATTCATCGCATTTTATCCATATTCACCCTATAGTACACATACATCCCATACTATATGTGTTCTATAGTGTGCATATTTATTTATCGCGTATTATCCATATTCATCCAATAGGATATACATCCCATAATATATATCCTATGGCATGCATATGATTTTCATTCCGAGTATACACTTTTCACATCCTTCACATTCCATAATAATTTACCTTTGATCTCATTCAACAATTCTGCACCGTACAAATAATCACCATACCCCATCGGGCAGGTCGAGTAATCCCCATACCACCTCGGGCAGGTCGAGTAATCCACATTACACTCACATCCATGTCATACACAGTCAACACAAGGCATCTCATTATTTTATCACCATAAATAACATACAACACCTTCATTGTCACAAACATACCTTTATCCATTTTAACACATTCACAGCTCATCACACATTCATTGTTACAACACACTTATACATGTTTATAACAATCAACCACTCACAACATACTCATTTTGATAAGCATACTCATATCCATTTTGACACATTCACAACTCATCACAAATTCACAACTCATCACACATTCATTGGTACAATCCACCCATACATGTTTATAACAATCAACCACTTACAACATACTCATTTATGCTTATGACCATAAATATCTCACACACCATCATTATCACACAACATAACCATTATCATAAACAAACCACGCATATCATATTCTTCATCATATACACATTAACGTTAGAACCATCTTTAATGACGGTGTATTACCATAAATGAGCATATAGCGTTTTACTCAAATAAACGGTTTTCCCCACACATATATCTCCACTTTTATGGCTAATACATCCTCATGTAAAATATAGACTCTAACATGGACCACAAACTCCCAAGAGAATTTCTATCCGTTAATATGCTCTGATTCTGGAGGGAAATCGGAGATGACGACTCTAATGAAATACTCTAAGACCACAATGGTCTTCTCCCTCACCTTAGGTTGCGTAAGCTCCGTTGCTCCGCAAAAGAGCCACATCTCCCTTCATCTCCTCCAACCTCCATTGTTGCTTTTTCACCTCCAAGCTTTTCCAAATGTGTCACCATGAAGCAAGAGGAAGGTTTTGATGAGTTTTGAGGCTTAGTGGAGGTAAAAATGGTTCATTTGGGTGGAGCCACCGTTGGGAGAGAAAGGGGTAGAAAGAAAATGAAGATTAGAGTTTCTAGATCCCTTTTTTTTCCACTTTTATAGTCACAGCGATGAGTGTAATCGATTACCATATGGTGTAATCGATTAAAGTAGTTAAACGACTTGATGTAATCGATTACCAACATGTTGTAATCGATTATAATATGAAAAATTACACATGTCTGATCAGATATCAGCATGTAATCGATTACCAGGACCATGTAATCGATTACAGCATGAAAAATTACACATGTCTGATCAGATTTCAGAATGTAATCGATTACCAGTACCATATAACCGATTACATCACGAAAAATTACACATATCTGATCAGATATCAGCATGTAATCGATTACCAGGATTGTGTAATCGATTACACTGTTTCAGAGTGCCCAAAATTGCCATTTCTCGCCCAGACAACTCTCTCTCATGCGAGACTTCCAGGACTGATACTATAATTTTGAAGACTCAAATTTAGGGTGTTACTGTCATGCCATACAACAAATAAAATAATCTCTAAAGAGGTACTGAAATTCAATTTATATCATAAAAACTAATTCATACACAAATTATCAATAATGCTTACACCTCATACTAAGAAGTACAAAGTTAAAATTTCATTGTTTCCTAAAAAATGTTATTAACACTTGGGCAGTACAATGAATTTCATGAGAATGTATGAAAATGTTTTTACATGTCAATAAAATCTTGAAAATCTTGTAGTTTCGTGCAAATCTCAACCTCCAATCCAAACAATACACCAATGTGTTTTTTGTGTTCGTCATCTATGAAGCAAGTGTCTCTTATCTTTTGAAATACATTCGATGTGAGCAAACTATCTGAACCAGCTTGATCACTCTTTCCTTATCGATCAATATTGAGAGTTCGCGCCACTCGATCCAAACCACCAAATAGTGATGGGCAGAAACCCATCATATGTTTTACATCATATAGATATTGTCACCGAACATTACTTTCACAAACCATAAGAACTCTTCTAAACTTTGGTAAAGGGCATCTTGTAATGATCTTGATCAAATATCCAAAATCATGAGAACCATGAAAAGTGAGCCAAGTGAGATTGTAACTGTACAACAATCCATATGATATCATAAGATGACCAAAATAGGCAGAGTGAATCCCATAGTTGGCATTGTAGCCGAACTTTATTCCTTGTCTATGGAGTAGAGCGATAGAATCAGGGGCAAAAATGTCACGCGCTAAGTTGAAGTCGCGGAAGTTAAATTGCCAGATATAACGATTCTTGGTTCCAAGGTCTGGGAGGTTACCGGCTGCATCAGAAAGAGTGAAGCCAACCTGAATGAGTTTGAGGGCATCGACATTGACCTTAAGGAAACTGTAGTTATCGGATGGAGTGAGATTACGGTGATTGTAAGATTCAGTTGTGGGATAATGGAATACATAACCAGGGAACTGAGTGTCCATTGCAATGAAAGAATAGCGAGGGATGAGTTTGGTAATGAGATAGAATTCTAGAACAAGGTTGTAAGCCCAAACATGTCTCACTACCAATGGTTTCATGTTTGGTTCCATCTTCTCTATGCAATGATTGAATGAAGAGAGGCACTTTAATGAAGAAGAGAATGATCTACGTTTGAAGAAAGTGTGGGTTAAGTTGAATAAATGAGAGAGTATATATAAGTTCAAGTTATGATGTAAATCAATCTTAGGAGATTTTGTTTTATTTAAAAAGATTTGGTTTCTAAATTAAACCCAGCTACTAACATATCATTATATTATTTCCTATCTTATATTAATCTTAATTATATATCTTTAATTCGTTTGAAGATTGTTTTTAAGAAGATCTCATAAATGATATTATAACTAACTTTTAAGTTGGTGAAGATATGAAATGATATTTAATTTTCATTTATCCTACATTCTGAAGCTTTAAATTAAGTAATGCTTATCATACCAAAAAATATATTTTGTTGCGAAATATTATCTCACTTTTAAATTTTAATCAATTTTCCATAGAGAAAGGATTAGCGTAAAGGTGGTTGGGTTATGAACCCAATTTTCAAAAAACTATTTGCGTGTGATTTGTGTAGGTGTGGCTTATCTAATCTAATTTTAATTAAAACATCAAAATTTTAAGTTAAATTCTTCAATATCACATTCGGATGAAAACATCAAATTAAATAATAAATTAATATATCTGTCAGTATAAATTAATTAATAAATTAATATATCTGTCAGTATAAAGATTATATCACTACATTATTTATTATTTATTTATATATTTATTTGAAAAGTCAATGATATTAAACTTGAATAATAAATAAATAGATAATACAGTGACAATGTATAAAACTCATAAATATTTTTCTCTCTTAATACTTTTAGTTCAAATTCATTTTTAACATATTAAATGTTTTGGTGCATCGAGTAATAAGTATTTTTAATAGTTTAAATATTTATTAAAAGTTAATCAATTGAAGAAGATATTGATTTAATTAAAAGTATATTTTAATCAATTCTTGAAGTTGGGTTGAATAAAGAAGAGATATTATTTGAAAAATAACGTGTACTTGAATTAAAGTTCAGTATGGATGAATTAATGTAAGTCAGTTAAGATCTGAAATTCTAAATCAATTCCAAAATTTAATTATGTTTTACTTTTTATTGGTACTTTATTTGAAAATATTTAGTTTTAAAGATTAACTTCACCAATTAAGATAATATATTATTTAGTATCTTATATTATCATAATTGCATATTTTAATTAGTTAAGAGTATTTTCAATGGATGAAAAATACTATATCTCATTTTAGTGTGATAAATTAGAAAAACAAATTTAAATCTAAAATAAAAAAATCAAATAAATAAATGTTTTTTTTATCAATTTTTTTGATAAGATTGAGATGGTAGATATACAACCCACATATTATGCAAGGAACTCTTTTACATTTTTTGTGACACATTGAATTTAAAGTCATTAAATTATAGTGTCAGTCTTGGGAGTTTCGCTTGAGCGAGAAAAGTGTCGCCTGGGCGAGAGAGGCTCACCTGGGTGAGTGAAATACTGGACTATACTGAAGGATTCTCGCTTGAGCGAGAGTTGTCTCGCTTGAGCGAGACTTTTCTCGCCTGGGCGAGAAGTGGCATTCTGGGCCTGTCGAGGCTGTGAGATTCTCGCTTGAGCGAGAATCCCTCGCTTGAGCGAGAGGGTCAGATTTGAGTTTTTAAAATGGGCGGGATTTTATCGCTTGAGCGAGAATGGGCTCGCTTGAGCGAGAACCTGACGCTGTTACATTAAATAGGGAACCCAAACACATTTTAGGGTTAGAAATTGAAGAGAAGTGAGAGAAGATAGCATTTTCAAGAGCAAAGGAGCCTTGATACTCATCTAGAAGCTTGAGAAGAGGTAAAACTCTTGATTCTAACTCTCTTCTTCCCTTTGAAACTTGTTTTGGGTATGATGGATCTCTTCTCAAAGAGTGGGAAACCATGGAAACTCACCCTTTTGAGTTATGGTTAGTTTTATGTTGTTTTTCTCTTGTAAACTCTTGGTTTAGAGTTGATATTTCAAGAATGGAAAAGGTTGGTGGGTTGATTCATGAAAACCCCAAAACCCTAAAATGAAAATGTGGTTTAGAGGAAAATGGGTAAGATGTTAAAAGTAGAAGATGAGTATGTACTTTAATGTTGAAATATGAGGTGAATATGTATGCTTTAGATGTTTGGAAACTCTTAATGAAAGTAATTCGGAAACATTGAAAATGTGTTAAATCTCTTGTATGATCAATGACACAATATAAATTGTTTATGTGTTATTGGAATAAATGACTAACATTGTTGCCATATGGTGGGAATGAGGAAAGATCCTAAGGTTGGAGGCGGTGTCGGTGGAACTTGCAAGGTGAATAAGGACAAAACCCAACACTCACCAAGGTAAGGATAAGCATTTTATTTCGAGATATGCATGATGAGATATGTGGTTCTATGTGGTTGACTCAAAAGGAATATTATGTGGAATGTATCAAGAAAGTTGTATGTCTTACCATAGTGGTAATGGATTGAATGTCTTGCCTTAGTGGTATTGAATTGAATGTCTTTCCCGAGTGGTAATGAATTGAATGTCTTGCCCGAGTGGTAATGAATTGAATGTCTTGCCTTAATGGTAATGAATTGAATGTCTTGCCTTAGTGGCATTGAATTGATTGTCTTGTCCAAGTGGTATTGAATTGAATGTCTTGCCCAAGTGGTATTGAATTGAATGTCTTGCCTACGTGGTATTGAATTGAATGTCTTGCCTAAGTGGTATTGAATCTGTAAGGACCCAAATTCTACCCTTGAAATTTTTTCATTTCTTTTATTTTAATCCTCCCTTACATACATTCACCATCTTACTTAAAACCCTCATGAATCATTCTTTGAAAATACTCTTTACACCTATTATAATATCATACAATTTATATTGTGGAAAAACATAATTCATTCAATGAGTAATTATCACATACAACCCGTCATGGGTTTCCCAGAGTTATAACGTCCATAACTACATATCTCCAGTATTATCCTAATCAGTTTTACATTCATCCCAAAATATTATCTAATCAACTACAATGTCAAAGTAACGATAAAGACATTCAAGTTAATAAACACATAAGATTCCTAAGTGAACTCCTTCCTCAAATCCTTCATTTACCTACAATGGAATTATCATAAACAACACATAAAAACAAGGGAGTAAGTCATTAGTTCAAAACTAACATTACATGATAATCCACATTTCAAATATGATTAAGCATTAATATAAATGATAACCACAAATACGTAAATGTAAACATTCATATCTTCTTTCGTTCATTTCCACGTTATTCATATTCATCCTATAGCATATATCCCATAATATATATTCTATAGCATGCATATTACGTTCATTCGAAACATCGTTCTTCTCATTATTCATATCCACCCTATAGAACATATATCCCATAATATATATCCTATAGCATGTATATTACTTTCATTCTTAACATCTTCATTTTCATCGTTCATATTCACCCTATAGTATATATATCCCATAATATATATCCTATAGCATGCATATTACTTTTATTCTTAACATCCTCATTTCTCATCTGTCGTATTCACCCTTAATCGTATTCACCGAGTTCTTTCACAAAGATAATCCTCTACCACATCGGGTAGGTCTAGTTACTTCTCCATACCACGTCGGGCAGGTCTAGTTTATCCTACATACCACATCGGACATGTCTAGTTAATTATCCATACCACATCGGGCAAATCTAGTTTATCCTCCATACCACATCGGGTAGGTCTAGTTCATTCCCCATACCACATCGGGCAGGTCTAGTTTATCCACCATACCACAGCGGTAGGTCTAGTTCATTCCCCATACCACATCGGGAAGGTCTAGTTAATTATCCATACCACATCGGGCAGGTCTAGTTTATCCTCCATACCACATCGGGTAGGTCTAGTTCATAATAATCCACTACCACTCCGGGTAGGACAACAACAATAATCCACTACCACTCCGGGTAGGACAACAACAATAATCCACTACCCCTCTGGGTAGGACAACGACATTGATCCACTACCACTCCGGGTAGGACAACGACATTAATCCACTACCACTACGGGTAGGATAACAACAATATTCCACTTCCACTACGGGTAGGGTAACAACAATAAATATCTACCACTTCGAGTAGGATAACAACAATAAACCTCTACCACTTCGGGTAGGGCAGCAACTATAAACCTCTACCACTTCGGGTAGGGTAACAACAATATTCTTATAAACATATTACCTCTTTCACATACGTCATTCACATCAGCGAGTATGATTTAGAGACACTTATCCCTTACCTTGGTGAGTGTTGGGGATCGGTTCCGAGTAACTTTAAAAGTCTCCTCCGCGATTTACTCCAACCTTATGATCTTTCCTCATTTCCACCAATAACAATAATGTCAGTCATTTATTCAAAAATAACACATAAACAACTCGTATTTCATCATCAAACATACAAGGGATTCACATATTTTCAAGATTTCCAAAACTACTTCAACACAAGTTTCCAAACCTCTAAACATACATGTTCATCTCATTTATCAACATCAAAGCACAAACTCATCATCCACATCTAACATTTCATCCATTTCTCTTTTTACTCATATTCTCATTTTGGGGGTTTTTGGGGTTTTCATGAATAACCCACAAAAACTTTCCATTCATCAAATACCAACTCTATACCAAGAGTTTACAAGAGAAAAACAACATAAAACGAACCATAAATCTAAAGGATGAGTTTCCATGGTTTCTCATATCTTGAACAGAGATCCAACATACCCAAAACAAGTTAGAGAGGAAAAAGAAAGGTTAGGAACAAGAGGTTTACCTCTTCTCAAGCTCTAAGATGATTCCTAAGGCTCTTTACTCTTGAAAAGCTCTCCTCTCTCTCTTCTCTTCAAAGTTCTAACCCTAAAATGTGTTTGGGGTTTCTATTTTAAAGAGGAGTCGTCGGGTTCTCGCTCAGGCGATAAAATCCCGCCTTTTTAAAATTTCAGATCTGACGCTCTCGCTCAAGTGAGAATCTCACAGTCTCAACAGGCTTCCTCTCGCTCAAGCGACCCATTCTCGCTTGGGCGAGACTCCCAGAATTTCAAATTTCCAAGCACTGATCCTCTCGCTCAAGCGAGAATCTAGCAGTATGCCCCATTCCTCAGGACTGTTACCTAATTTCAAGGAGGATAAATTTGGGGTGTTACAATCCTCCCCCTCTTATAGGAATTTTCGTCCCCGAAAATTTTATTAGGCCATTCTCGGAAATAATGTCATCGTCTAGACTTTAGGCATAAGAAATACTCCACCAAAATCATACTCGATCCTCTAATCCATTAAGATTACTTAAACGGCCACTAAGGGCATACACCACTAAACCGTGATATCACAAAACCAATTCATGAACCAACTCATCAATGTCCAAATATTAAGATCCCAGCCTCGAACAACTCGAACACCAGGAGAACTAAACCGTAACCAGACTAAAGATTTTCCCTGTATTCGTCAAGAACCATAGGTCTCTAGGACTTATCCAGCTAACAATCCTCACATACGTTATGAATCCCGATACCACTCCGAAAATTAAGCGAATGGGGAACTCCTTATCCCTCATCCACCCCAATGCCTCGTTTAACATCCATTATACACTAGCTAGTTTCACCTCCACTCAAGAAACTAGCATAATTTCATTTAATTCATTCAACAAAACATCTATACAATAAGACTCTTAGCGTCTCTTGTAACACCCCGAATTTTAGTCTTTAAAAATTATAGTAACAGTCCTGGAAGCCTCGCTTGAGCGAGAGATTCTCGCCTAAGCGAGAAAGGATCACCTGGGAGGTGAAATCCTGGGTTATACTGGAGGATTCTCGCCTGAGAGAGAGTTGTCTGGGCGAGAAATGACAATTTTGGACTGTTGACACAGTGTAATCGATTACATGGTCCTGGTAATCGATTACATGATGATATCTGATCAGACATGTAATTTTTCATGATGTAATTGATTACATGGTCATGGTAATCGATTACATGGTCATGGTAATCGATTACATGGTCATGGTAATCGATTACATGGTCATGGTAATCGATTACATGCTGATATCTGATCAGACATGTGTAATTTTTCATGATGTAGTCGATTACACTACACTAGTAATCGATTACATCATATTAAAAGCATCAGATATGTGCATTTTTCACATTGTAATCGATTACAACATGTTGGTAATCGATTACACTCATCGCTGTGACTATAAAAGTGAAAAAAGGGGACCATAATCTTCATTTTATTTTTACCCCTTTCTCTCCCCACGGTGGCTCCACCGAAATGGACCATTTTTCCCTCCACTAAGCCTCAAAACTCATCAAAACCTCCCTCTTGCTTCATGGTGACACATTTGGAAAAGCTTGGAGGTGAAAAAGCAACAATGGAGGTTGGAGGAGATGAAGGGAGATGTGACTTTTTTTGCGGAGCAACGGAGCTTACGCAACCTAAGGTGAGGGAGAAGACCATTGTGGTCTTAGAGTATTTCATTAGAGTCATCATCTCCGATTTCCCTCAAGAATCGGAGCATATTAACGGATAGAAACTCTCTTGGGAGTTTGTGGTCCATGTGAGAGTCTATATTTTACATGAGGATGTATTAGCCATAAAAGTAGAGATATATGTGTGGGGAAAACCGTTTATTTGAGTAAAACACTATATGTTCATTTATGGTAATACACCGTCATTAAAGATGGTTCTAACGTTAATGTGTATATGATGAAGAATATGTTATGCGTGGTTTGTTTATGATAATGGTTATGTTGTGTGATAATGATGGTGTGTGAGATATTTATGGTCATAAGCATAAATGAGTATGTTGTAAGTGGTTGATTGTTATAAACATGTATGGGTGGATTGCACCAATGAATGTGTGATGAGCTGTGAATGTGTTAAAATGGATAAAGGTATGTTTGTGACAATGAAGGTATTGTATATTATTTATGGTTATAAAATAATGAGATGCCTTGTGTTGACTGTGTATGACATGGATGTGAGTGTAATGTGGAAACTCGACCTGCCCGAGGTGGTATGGGGATTACTCGACCTGCCCGATGGGGTATGGTGATTATTTATACGGTGCAGAATTGTTGAATGAGATCAAGGGTAAATTATTATGGAATGTGAAGGATGTGAAAAGTGTATACTCAGAATGAAAATCATATGCATGCCATAGGATAGATATTATGGGATGTATATCCTATAGGATGAATATGGATAATACGCGATAAATAAATATGCACACTATAGAACACATATAGTATGAGATGTATGTGTACTATAGGGTGAATATGGATAAAATGCGATGAATAAGTATGCACACTATAGAACACATATAGTATGGGATGTATGTGTACTATAGGGTGAATATAGATAAAATGCGATGAATAAGTATGCACACTATAGAACACATATAGTATGGGATATATATGTACTATAGGGTGAATATGGATAATATGTGTTGATTGATATATACATATCATGATGATGTTAGATGTGTGTGGTTTTAATACTTTAATGTCATTACTCCATGTAAATCCACGCTACGGTCGCCGTAGTTGGTTCTTACTCCCTCTGTCTTTCCTTGTATGTGTTGTATATTTGGGTTCAGGTTGTGGAGGTAGCGTATTGGAAGCTTGCGGAGAAGAGTACATGATAGAGTAGCGGATAATATGTAATTGATATGTTATATGATAAATATTTGTAATATGAAGAACATGCTAAAGTGAATTCATGTATAAACAACTTTCTTGTAAGTGTATATTGAAGTGGATCTAATGTTTGTATTCAAGGTAATTTTGAGAAAGTGTAATTGTATAAAGGATGTATTTGAATGGAATGTAATGACATGCTTTTGAAATGAAGGGTGTTTGGAATATTTCCGCCTTGCATATTTATAAACGTATTCTCTCAAGTTTCCAAACTGTTCGAGTAATGTCTTTCAAAAGTAATCACTTCACTTTCACGAATAAGGATTTTAAAAGAGAATTTTCGAGTTATGAAAATCGGGTCCTTACAATATGGTATCAGAGCATATGTCAACTCTGCGGCCTAGGGTATGACCTTACATGCTTCTTTGTGAAATTTGTGTGAGTTAACTACTTGACTTATGTGCATTTTTGTTGACCGTGGTAACTGCTGATTTGAAAGATGATGATAAGTGTTTGGTTGTGAATTTATCGTTGGATGTCTTGTTGTGAGTTATTGATGAAGTGTTTGTTGAAAACTCCTTGTTGTAAAACTTTGGTTGAATTTATTGTGTGAGACCCTTGTTGGGGATTCTCTGGTGAAATTCTTGCTAAAAGTTTTTGGTTGTGAGAATCTTGTTGAAATTGTTTATGGAGAGTTTGTGATTGTGATTTCCGGTTGGATTTCTTGGTGTGGAATTTCTTTTATCACTAAGATTAAGATAATTGAAAATGAATGATTGAATTGTGAATTACGCATTTAGTATAAACATATATGGGTGTGTTTATACTAAAGTGAGCGTAGATTTACGGAAATGGAAAATGTGTGTATTTTCTGGTTATATAAGGATGGAGTTGTGAATTACGCATTTAGTATAAACATATATGGGTGTGTTTATAGTAAAGTGGGCGTCGATTTGCGGGAAAACGATTTATGGTGAAATCAATGGAAATAAAACTCGTTTTTAGCTAACCTTAAATGGTGTAGCGACTTTGGCTCAAGTTATGCAGCAAAGAAAAAATGAATTTCAAAATGGTTTAACAACCTTGTTCCATTGTTAAATTGCCTACCCGGAGCGGTAGTGGACCGTTGTCAAATTACCTACCCGAGTGGTAGTGGATCATTGAGGATAATTACCTACCCAAGTGGTAGTGGATCATTGAGGAAAATTACCTACCCGACGTGGTAGTGGATCTTTGAGGAAAATTACCTACCCGAGTGGTAGTGGATCATTGAGGAAAATTACCTACCCGACGCGGTAGTGGATCATTGAGGAAAATTACCTACCCGACGTGGTAGTGGATCATTGAGGAAAATTACCTACCCGGCGTGGTAGTGGATCATTGAGGAAAATTACCTACCCGAAGTGGTAGTGGATCATTGAGGAAAATTACCTACCCGAGTGGTAGTGGATCATTGAGGAAAATTACCTACCCGACGTGGTAGTGGATCATTGAGGAAAAATTACCTACCCGACGTAGTAGTGGATCATTGAGGAAAATTACCTACCCGAAGTGGTAGTGGATCATTGAGGAAAATTACCTACCCGAGTGGTAGTGGATCATTGAGGAAAATTACCTACCCGAAGTGGTAGTGGATCATTGAGTAAAATTACCTACCCGAGTGGTAGTGGATCATTGAGGAAAATTACCTACCCAGTGGTAGTGGATCATTGAGGAAAATTACCTACCCGAGTGGTAGTGGATCATTGAGGAAAATTGCCTACCCGGAGCGGTAGTGGATCATTGCTGAATTGCCTACCCGGAGTGGTAGTGGATCATTGTTGAGTTGCCTACCCGGAGCGGTAGTGGATCATTGTTGAGTTGCCTACCCGGAGTGGTAGTGGACCATGGTTGAATTGCCTACCCTATGAGGTAGTGGATTATCTTTTGTGCATGAAACTTCTGGTCTGTGATGATTGACCGTTTGTAATTGAACATTTACAATGCACAATATAGTGGTAATGAACTCAAATTAACTGCTTTGATATTGTGCTTTCAAAAATTGTTTCTATTTCATGTGAGTCAGTAATTGTTATACGTGATTGCAGTGTTATGGTGTAAGCATGTTTCTGTAAGTGTACTGTGGGGACTCTCATGTCCTGGATGAAATGTAACTTCAGAAATAACCAGCTTTTGAAAATTTTGATTTGGGCAGTCGGTGTCGCATGAGAAAAAGAATTTTAAGATATTTTGAAATGATTAGGAAAACCCCTGCTTCCACAAGAGGACTTCCATGAAACTTACATCCAATCTATTTTCGAAAATCGTTTTTCGAATGAAGTGTACTATTCGACTAAGCATTGATTAAGTTTCATGTTGAAATCCGAATTTTAAAAAAAAAACTTCATCTTGGATGAATGAGATGTGTTAAAACTCTTTGAGGTAATTATGAGCATGTGTTTCTCGATATGATGTAGACTTGAGCACGAGGTGCATGTCCATCATTGTATTTTGGGTATCCATATAAAACTTAAGTTTTTGGATTGGATATTCGTAAATGGCAAAAATCAATGGTAACAACGTATGCGATTTGAGTGGATCTACGACCTTGTATGCCTAGCTGAAATTTATGAACTAGCAAATCGTCTTAAACCACATTCGTTGTAGTAGGAATGTTGGGTTGAGTTGGATGTTGACTTGGTGATTTTGATTGGTATGTGAAAGACTCCAAGAGTCTTGTTTGTCTAAATGCTGCTTGGATGAATATCATGTTTCTGTGATTGTAGCAAGTATAAATTGAAATGTTAGTGGAGAATTTTGAGTGAACCGTAGTTATTTGCACGTATGCAATGAAATGATGTTGTTTCCATCGAGTGGATGTCGATCTAGGTACTGCATTTTTGGGTGCGAGCCAGTACATCTTGGTGAGCGATGAGTATGGAGTCTCACTTCGAACTGGGTTCGAGAGTGTTGTTGCGATTCGGACCATATAGGTTAATCGTTTTGAACGATTGTTGTAGTGATGGATCAGGGAGATCTATTGTGATGGTAGAAATATTTGATGTAATTAGACGATTACTGGATAGTTTGATTGTGTACAATGGATGAGACACTAAAAGTCCTATTGTGTAAGTATTTTGTGGATCGAGTAAAATGAAATTGTGCTAGATTCTCGAGTGGAGATGAAACTAGCTAGTGTATGATGGATGTTAAAAGATGCATTTAGACAGATATGGGATAAGGAGTTCCCCATTCGCCGAAGTTCGAGAGTGTTATCGGGATTCTTAACGTATGTTAGGATTGATAGATGGATATGTGCTAGAGAATTTGTGGTTCTTGATGGATATAGGGAAATTCTTTAGTCGGAATTATGGGTTAATTCTCATGGCATTCGAGTTATTAAAGGCCGAGATCTTAATATTTGGACATTGATGAATTGGTTTGGTGATATCACGGTTTAGTGGTGTATGCCCTTAGTGACCGATTAAGTAAGCTTAATGGAATAGAGAATCGAATTGTGATTTTGGTTGAGTGTTCTTGTGCCTAAGGTCTAGGTGGTGATATTATTTTCCTAGGTATGTTTAATTTTCGGGGACGAAAATTCTTATAAGAGGGGAGGATTGTAACACCCCGAATTTTAGTCTTTAAAAATTATAGTAACAGTCTTGGAAGCCTCGCTTGAGCTAGAGATTCTCGCCTAAGCGAGAAAGGATCACCTGGGAGGTGAAATCCTGGGTTATACTGGAGGATTCTCGCCTGAGAGAGAGTTGTCTGGGCGAGAAATGACAATTTTGGACTGTTGACACAGTGTAATCGATTACATGCTGATATCTGATCAGACATGTGTAATTTTTCATGATGTAGTCGATTACACTACACTAGTAATCGATTACATCATATTAAAAGCATCAGATATGTGCATTTTTCACATTGTAATCGAGTACAACATGTTGGTAATCGATTACACTCATCGCTTTGACTATAAAAGTGAAAAAAGGGATTTTATCAGTTTTATCAATGGGATTACACTCATCGATTACACTCATTGTGGATTTTATCAGTTTTGACTCCTTGTATTATAAAACTTAAAATGTGGTTTATCGTTTACGAATATTTATTGAGTTGATAACTTACTCCTTTGTTGTTGTTGTGTATATCTGTTATGATAATCCCATTGCAGGTAAACGAGGAAATTGAGGATACCCGGTTCGAGGCACGAGGAGCTTAGAACTCGAAGTCTTATTCTTTTTGTTTGATTGATGTAAACTGTTAATTGGATAATTGTAACTCATAACTGGATTAGTACTATATTTTTTGTAAAATCTTGATATTAATAGCTATGGGTATTTTGGAATCCCATAGTTAGTCATATGCGGTATTTACCGAGCAGGGAATATATGAATTATGTTTTTCTGCTCCATGGGAAGATGGGTTCTTGTTTATTGTGATAACTGACTATAGAGTATTGGATGTTGTTTAATTGAAGAGAAATAGAGACGATATGAAATATGTATATTAAAATAAGAAGAATTTTAAAGGGTAGAATTTTGGTCTTTACAATATGGTATCAGAGCATAGTTAGTCCTGCGACCTAGGGTATGGTCTTACTTGCTTCTTTGTAACTTTTTAGTTGATGTAAATTATGTGATTTTGGTAAATGTTATGTGATTATGTGGTGATTTATCTAGTAAAACGTGAGTACTAATGAACAAATGAGTGCAAGTAACCGTTACTAAAATGTCTGGAAGAGGACGAGGAAGAGGATCGGATCAGAACGCATTATTGGCTCAGATTGCAGTAGTGCTGACAAACATGAACTAGAACTTGCAGCACCTGAATCAGAATGCGACACCAAGCCCGAGTTCACACCCTTTGGTTCCACCCGGTCCGGCTGAGTACAGAGGTCTGGATGAATTCTGCAGGAGGAATCCCAGCCAATTCCAAGGAGGATTCGCCCCTGATGCGGAAATTGAATGGGTCCAAGGATTAGAGAGGATCTTTAGAGCCATGAATTGTTCTGATGCTCAGAAGGTGGCTTACGCCACTTACATGTTAGTAAAGGAGGCCGAGAATTGGTGGGAGATGACCCGAAGGCAGATGGAGACCGAAGGGCAAATCATCGTGTGGGAAACCTTCAAGGGAAAATTCCTCCAGAAATATTTTCCTGCCGACCTGAAAAGGAAGAAGGAGATGGAATTCTTGCAATTAGAGCAAGGAAACATGACGGTGGGGGAGTATTCGGCAAAATTTGAAGAATTGATCCGATATTGCCCTTATGTTGAACTAGAGTTGGACGGGAGGTCCAAATGTGTGAAGTTTGAGATGGGGTTGAAGCCCGAACTTAGGGTGACGTTTGGTCATGAAGAAATTGCTGATTTTCCTACACTAGTGAACAAGTGTAGAATGCATGAGGATAATGTGCGGGTGAGGGATGTTGCTGCTGGTAAAGTGAATCCTCCACGAAACTATGGCCCCCAACGCCACATTGTGCCAGGGAAGGGTAAAGAGAGGATGAGTCAGGACCGACGACCTTATGCTCCACCCCACCACCATCGCAACCAAGGTTTCCAAGGACCAACCATCTCTATTGTTACTAGGGGGTCGTCTCAGAACTCCTACCCATTGTGCGGTAAGTGTAATCGGAGACACATTGGTAGCATTTGCCCTGGATCGGGGAATGGGTGCTTCAACTGTGGAGAGCAAGGGCACGTGAAGAGGTTTTGTCCTAAACATGACCAAAGGACAAATGGTGGAAATGCCGAGAGACCCAGAAACACTGGTAGGGTGTTTACCATGAGTGGTGCAGAGGCATCAGAGGCTGATGGTCTAATCCAAGGTAACTGCACGGTGGCAGGTATTTCGCTTTTAGTGTTGTTTGATTCGGGAGCGACACACTCCTTTGTATCTAAAGATTGCGTGAATAAACTGAAATTACAAACCGAGTCGTTGCCTTTCGACTTGGTCGTGTCCACCCCAACCAATGTTCCTGTGGTGGTATCGACAGTTGTGTCCCGATGTCCGGTAGTGGTAAACGGTAGAACTTTTTCCGTTGATTTGATCTGTTTACCACTAACCCAGCTGGATCTAATTTTGGGGATGGATTGGTTGTCGACTAATCATGTGATGTTAAATTGTGCGGATAAGACCGTGGTATTCGGAAATCTTGATGAGGTTTCTGATGAAGGCAATGACATGAAGCCATTGTCGGCAAAAGAAGTCAAGACTTTTTGTAAAGAGGGAGGGGTCGTGTTTATGTTGTTGGCATCCCTGGAGGATAGTGAAAGACCCAAAATAGAGGACATTCCGATAGTTCGTGAATTTCCTAAAGTATTTCCTAGCGAAATTCCGGAATTACCTCCAGTAAGAGAAGTCGAATTCTCTATTGATTTGGTACCTGGAACGGGACCCATCTCTATAGCTCCTTATAGGATGGCACCGTTAGAGTTGGCTGAATTGAAAAAGCAGGTTGAGGACTTGTTGGCGAAGAAGTTCATTCGTCCTAGCGTCTCGCCATGGGGTGCGCCTGTTTTGTTAGTTAAGAAAAAGGATGGTAGTATGCGGTTGTGTACCGACTACCGGCAATTGAACAAGGTCACTATTAAGAACAAGTATCTGTTGCCTCGAATCGATGACTTGATGGATCAGTTGAGGGGAGCGGTAGTGTTTTCAAAAATTGACCTTCGGTCGGGTTACCACCAACTTCGAGTATAGTCGGAGGACATTCCTAAAACTGCTTTTAGGACAAGGTATGGACATTTTGAATATTTGGTCATGCCTTTTGGTGTAACAAATGCCCCAGCAATATTTACCGACTACATGAATCGGATTTTTCATCCGTATTTGGATTCATTTGTAGTGGTATTTATTGATGACATTTTGGTTTACTCCAAAAGCCGAGAGGAGCATGCTGAGCACCTAAGGGTTGTGCTAGAGCTTCTTAGTAAAAATCGGTTGTATGCAAAACTGTCCAAGTGTGATTTCTGGTTGGAATCGGTAAACTTTCTTCGACATGTGATATCCAAGGAAGGAGTGGCAGTGGACCCTTCAAAGGTTGAAGCGGTTATGGAATGGGCGGTGCCCAAGTCAGTCACTGAGATCAGGAGCTTTCTGGGTTTGGCAGGGTATTATCGGAAATTCATTGTAGGATTTTCGAAGTTGGCACTACCATTGACTAAGCTCACTCGGAAAGGAGAACCATATGTTTGGACAATTCGTTGTGAAGAAAGCTTTCAGGAGTTGAAACGAAGGTTGACTATGACACCAGTGTTGGTTCTTCCTTGTACCGATAAGGATTTCAGTGTCTATTGTGATGCTTCCAAGCAAGATTTGGGTTGTGTCCTGATGCAAGAAGGGAAAGTGGTTGCCTATGCTTCTCGTCAGTTAAGGACGCACGAAAAGAACTACCCTACTCATGATTTGGAATTGGCCGCAGTGGTTTTTGCTTTAAAAATCTGGAGACACCATCTCTATGGCGTGAGATTTGAGGTGTACAGCGACCACAAGAGTTTGAAGTACCTATTTGACCAAAAGGAATTGAATATGAGACAGAGACGGTGGATAGAATTCCTCAAAGATTATGATTTTGAATTGCAGTACCATCCAGGAAAGGTCAATGTAGTGGCTGATGCGCTAAGTCGGAAATCTTTACACATGTCGGCTTTGATGATTAGGGAAGGGAAACTGATTGAAGAGTTCAGAGATATGAATTTGGATGTTCAGATAAAACCTCATAGTATGATTTTGAGGATGTTGAAGGTCACCAATGAACTGTTTGAGAAAATCCGAGTTTTGCAAGTTGAGGATGTTGAGATAATGGCAAAACGGGATTTAATGCTAAGTGGCAAGGAAACTGATTTCGCATCAGACCCTAGTGGAATGCTCCGTTATAACGGGAGGGTTTGTGTGCCTCATGATGAGGAATTACGGAAGAATATTTTGGAAGAGTCTCATAAGGGCAAGATGAGCTTTCACCCGGGAGCTACCAAGATGTACCAAGATTTGAAGAAATTGTTTTGGTGGTCAGGGTTGAAGAGGGATGTGGCTTCATATGTCTCGAGTTGTTTGGTATGTCAGAAAGCCAAGATTGAGCATCAGCGGCCAACAGGAGAGTTACAATCCCTAGAAATTCCCGTTTGGAAGTGGGATAGTATCTCCATGGACTTTGTCTCTGGTTTTCCGAAGACTCGGAAAGGGTACGACTCGATATGGGTAATAGTGGATCGGTTGACTAAGTCTGCTCATTTCTTGCCGATGAACATGAGGTACTCCCTAGAACGATTGGCAGAACTGTATATCCGAGAAATTGTTCGGTTGCATGGGATACCGTCGAGCATTGTATCGGATAGAGATCCTCGTTTTACTTCCAACTTTTGGACTAGTTTACAGTCCGCATTGGGAACTAAGTTGAAGTTAAGTTCAGCTTATCATCCACAAACGGATGGTCAGTCGGAAAGAACTATACAATCATTGGAAGATCTTCTAAGGGCTTGTGTCTTGGAACAACCAGGAAGTTGGGATGGTATGTTACCTTTGATTGAATTCACCTACAACAATAGCTTTCATTCGAGTATCGGGATGGCACCTTATGAGGCGTTGTACGGTAGGAAGTGTCGAACTTCAGTGAGTTGGTTTGAAACTGGGGAGAACTTGATATTGGGACCCGAAGTGGTCTAGGAGACGACAGATGCGATCAAGAAAATTCGGGAGCATATGAGAATCGCCCAAAGTCGACAGAAGAGCTATTATGATAAGAGGCGGAAACACCTTGAGTTTAACGAGGGAGATCATGTTTTCATGAGAGTTGTCCCGACTACCGGTATCGGTAGAGTGTTGAAGTCTCGTAAGCTGACTCCTCGATTTATTGGGCCTTATCAGATATTGAAGAGAATTGGACCGGTAGCGTATCGTATTGCTTTACCTCCGTTGTTGTCCAATCTCCATAATGTATTTCATGTGTCTCAGTTGAGGAAATATGTTGGAGATCCATCTCATGTGGTTGAATCTGATCAGATAGAGTTGAAGGATAATTTGACTTTTGCGACGTTGCCTGTGAGAATCATGGATACCAGTATAAAGAGATTGAGAGGTAAGGAGATTGCCTTGGTAAAGGTGTTGTGGAGCCAAGTGGACGAAGGAGACGCTACTTGGGAAGTTGAGCAAGAGATGAGGGAGGATTACCCTCATATGTTTGAATCGAGGTATGTTGATTTTCGGGGACGAAAATTCTTTTAAGAGGGGGAGGATTGTAACACCCCGAATTTTAGTTTTCAAGATTATAGTAACAGTCCTGGAAGCCTCGCTTGAGCGAGAGTTGTCTCGCCTGGGCGAGAAATGACAATTTTGGGCTGTTGACACAGTGTAATCGATTACACACTGCTAGTAATCGATTACATCGTATTAAAAACATCAGATATGTGCATTTGACACAGTGTAATCGATTACACACTGCTGGTAATCGATTACATCGTATTAAAAGCATCAGATATGTGCATCTGACACAGTGTAATCGATTACACACTCCTGGTAATCGATTACACACTCCTGGTAATCGATTACACACTCCTGGTAATCGATTACATCGTATTAAAAGCATCAGATATGCGCATTTTTCACGTTGTAATCGATTACACCATGTTGGTAATCGATTACAACCCGACGACACCTCTTTAAAACAGAAACCCAAACACATTTTAAGGTTAAAAACTTTGAAGGAAGGTGAGAGAAGAGAGCTTTAAGGGCAAGGAGTTTTGATACTCACCTAAGAGCTTGAGAAGAGGTAAAACTCTTGATTCTAACTCTCTTCTTCTCTCTTAAACTCATTTTGGGTATGTTGGATCTCTTCTCCAAATGTGAGAAACCATGGAAACTCATCCTTTGGAGTTATGGTTCGTTTTATGTGTTTTTCTCTTGTAAATTCTTAGTTTAGAGTTAGTATTTCGAGAATGGAAACGATTTGTGGGTTGATTCATGAAAACCCCAAAACCCTAAAGGGATAATGTGGTTAAAGTGGAAAATGGGTAAAATGCTAAAGGTAGAAGATGGGTTTACGTTCTAATGTTGAAATATGAGATGAATATGTATGTTTTAAATATTGTAAACTTATGATGAAAGTAGTTTAGCAACATTGAAAATATGAGGAATATTTTGTATGGTAAAATAATGCAATCTAAATTGTTTATGAAATATTTGGGATAAATGACTAACATTGTGTTGTATGGTGGGAATGGGGAAAGATCCTAAAGTTGGCGGCGGTGTCGGTGGAACTAGTGCAGATACCAAGAACCCAACCCAACACTTACCAAGGTAAGGAGAAGTTATTAATGGTATATGATAATAGAAAATGTTTGAATTTTCTGATTATGTATATGATCGGTGTATGACTTGCCCTATGTGGTATTGTGTTTGACTTGCCCTACGTGGTATTGTGTATGACTTGCCCTATGTGGTATTGTGTATGACTTGCCCTATGTGGTATTGTGTGTGACTTGCCCTATGTGGTATTGTGTATGACTTGCCCTATGTGGTATTGTGTATGACTTGCCCTATGTGGTATTGTGTATGACTTGCCCTATGTGGTATTGTGTATGACTTGCCCTATGTGGTATTGTATATGACCTGACCCAAGTGGTGATGAAAAGGTAAACGTGCAATTGGAAAATAATGATTTGAAATGGTATTGATGAAGAAGGTGACAAGGTATGACAGATATGAATGAGTGAATTCCAAAGGGTGGATGTAATAACTGGAGAGAGATAAACAGGAAATTGTGGATTTTATCAGTTTTGACTCCTTGTATTATTAAACTTAAAATGTGGTTTATCGTTTACGAATATTTATTGAGTTGATAACTTACTCCTTTGTTGTTGTTGTGTATATCTGTTATGATAATCCCATTGCAGGTAAACGAGGAAATTGAGGATACCCGGTTCGAGGCACGAGGAGCTTAGAACTCGAAGTCTTATTCTTTTTGTTTGATTGATATAAACTGTTAATTGGATAATTGTAACTCATAACTGGATTAGTACTATATTTTTTGTAAAATCTTGATATTAATAGCTATGGGTATTTTGGAATCCCATAGTTAGTCATATGCGGTATTTACCGAGCAAGGAATATATGAATTATGTTTTTCTGCTCCATGGGAAGATGGGTTCTTGTTTATTGTGATAACTGACTATAGAGTATTGGATGTTGTTTAATTGAAGAGAAATAGAGACGATAGGAAATATGTATATTAAAATAAGAAGAATTTTAAAGGGTAGAATTTTGGTCTTTACAGAACAAGTGTCGTTGTGCATTGACCTTTTATCTTCCTCCGTTCCTTCATGCATAATCTCTAGATTATCCCACATTTCTTTGGCTGATATGCAATTTGATACTCTGAAAAGTTCATCATTGCCAAGTGCTGAAATGAGGATGTTTTTCGCCTTTAGATCGTATTGTACCTTCTTCCTTATCTTCATCATTCCATGAAGATTTTGACTTTAATATCTTTGAGCTGTTGACTATGGTGAAGGGTTCATATTGTCCTTCCTCGACCGCATTCCAAATATCCAAGTCTTGCGACTCTATGAAAATCCTCATTCTGATTTTCCAGAAGTCGTAGCACTCTCCAACAAAGCTTGGAGGTCTGTTTATGTTGGATCCTTCTCCTAGGAATGATCTTGAGGACATGTTGTAGTAGGATCAGATTTTGAGAGTAACTTTCTCAAAAATAGCTCTAGTACCAATTGTAAGAATGAGATTGCTACTAGGGGGTGAATTAGTTGTTGCAATAAGTATGACCAATTTTTATGCAATATCAAAGTTAATGTGCAGCGGAAATATTATGCAGAAAAATATTGACTAGGAATGATAGAATAATTAACAACGAGAAGGGAAAGAGAGTACACAAAGGTTTTATATTGGTTCACCTTCTTGTCCACCGAAGGCTACGTCCAGTACTCTTGACTCGCAAGAGATTCCTTTATTAAATATAATGAGTTGCAATTACAATTATCTCACCCCGAGATCTCCTTGTACCTTACATACTCACTTATATCTAATCCCCTTGGAAAACCTATTCCAAGTAACACCCTTGGTAAACACTATACCAAGTCACTCACCCTTTCTCTTCACACCCTTGTGAAAGAAAGTAAAGTTTGCAGAAGTGAAGAATATACAATATGGCTTGGATTGCCTTACAAGTATATATGACAATTTCTAGAACTTGCAATCCAACAACTCTTATACTTAAGATAATAATGCTCTTTTTGAAAGTATGAAATACACATAGAAGCAACTTCAAAAATTACTTTGAAAGTTTGAGAGTAGGTTGCTTGAAGTGTAAGAAAAATCAGAAAGTGTGAGAGCTTTTAAAGAGAGTTTGTAATCTGAGTTGTGTGATGTATGTTGTATGTTGTGATAGTGTTTCAATGCCTTTATATAGGCTTCCAATCAACCATAATACCCCTAGGTATGAGTAGGTTTCTTTTGCAATGAAAAGCAGTCAATCTGCAGTGAAACCCTTTCACTTTAAATCTGAAAACTGATACAACAGCTCTCAGTAATCGATTACTGCAAGTGGGTAATCGATTACTGGATTTGAGTAATCGATTAATCAATGACAATGTTAGACAACTTTGTGAAGTTGCCTTAGTGTAATCGATTACACTACTTTGAATAATCGATTACCCTGTTTTATAAAAATGGTAATATGTTACTCCAAAGTTTGTAATGGATTACCCATAGCTGTTAGAGGTTTGAAAACTCTTTTCTCACTCATGTAACTTGTTACTCAAGTATGGTAACCCGTTACATGTTGTTTTTGAAAATTATTTTTATTCACACTTTGATTTTTTCTGATTTTCTTGAAAACAATTTTGAGCATTATTAACTAAGTAAATAGATGAGTTGTAAGGATAGAAGTACCTAAGAATTAGTCTCTATTTCTTTGAAGCTTTGTCTTCGATAGTCTTTGTAGGTCTTCCTCCTTTCTTCTTTTTGTGATATTGGTGTCTTCATCAAAACGGTGCCAAGGTCAGGAGCAATGTCTTCTTCACAGTAATTATATAATAGTCCACATGATATCATAAAATGACCAAAATAGGCAGAGTGAATCCCATAGGTGGCATTGTAGGCGAAGTTTATTCCTTGTCTTTGGAGTATAGCGATAGAATCAGGGGTGTAGATGTCACGCGCTAAGTTGAAGTCGTGGAAGTTAAACTTCCAGATATAACAATACTTGCTTCCAAGCACTATGCCAAATACGTTGAGCAACATCGCTTTTTTGGCTCTAGGACAACACGATTCGTCACTGTCTGTTTGACCAAAGTCGTAGATGGTAGTCATTAACCACGCTTTCTACATTCGCCGTTGAATACCACATGGTACAACAACGCAACATAAGTCATGCGTTGTTGAGGAACTGACAGATATAACAGTGTGAGTTACTACTAGCGTTGTGTTATTATAACACTATAACAGCGCCACTAACACGTAGCGCTGTATAACACAATATCATAGAACAACGGACATTATACATTGCGTTGTGGTAATGTTTTTATACCACAACACATTATTTTAGTAAAAAGTCGCGCTGTCGTAATTTTCGTATACTATAACACAACTTAAATACTGCGCTATCTTAAGTTTTACGTATGACAACACACTGTATAAGTCGCGCTGTCTTAATGTTTGTATACCACATCACAACTTAAATATTGCGCTGTATTATGTGTTACAGCACACAATATAAGTCGCACTGTCTGATTGTTTACGTAAGACAGCGGATTATTAAGCTGCAACAACACTATAAAGATTTCCTTGTTACAACAGCGCTGTATAGATCTTAGAATACACTGTTTATTAAATGCAACAACCACTTTTTTTACAGGGATCACATTACCAGCCCATTATTACAACATTGGCTTAAAGATTTCCTCTTAGAATGCGCTGTTGATTATTCTCACTATCAGTATCCAACATCCACAGCACACACACATCAACAAACGTATTATAACAGCAATGAAACAAACTCAACAATGAAACAAACTTACAATGCATACAATGTATCCAGTATCTGAACAATGAAACAAACTCAACAATGAAACAAACTTACAATGCATACAATGTATCCAGTATCTGAACAATAAACCAATCATTTCCTACTAATAATAAAGGAATTATAAAATTATGGTAAATAAAGAATATCTGTTTATTTGTCAATTTCATTGTAATGTTTTTATGCATTGGAAAGCACTGCATTGGAAAGTAATGCTATTAGAAAGAGGAAAAAGGTAATTATACTATATGAATATTGTCTCGGTATTCAAAATAAGTGAAACATTAAGAAATGAAGAAATCCTTACAAATTCATGAGTTCATTATTAGTCCATTGCAGGAATCTTATTGAGCATATGAAGGTTCACAAACTTATAAATATCATAAACTCAATAAAAATATTATTCACAAACTTACAATGCAAACAAACTTTATTCATCTAATGTTTACAAACAAATAAATACAATGCAACGAATGCATTATTCACACTAATAACAAACTTACAGCAAACTACAACAAATTAACTTACAATGCAAACAATCTTCCCCAATAAATTACAAACAAATAAATTACAAACAAAATTATAAGTAAATTATAAACACAATGCTATATAAGTAAATTACAAACAAAATAAATTTATGCTATATTTATAAAAAGATATGCATCTAATATTTCCTCTTCTTTGATGGTTTCTGGATTGTAATATTATTGTATTCTCCAGTAAGAATTTCATTCACCCAAAGGCCCTCATCATGATCACCTCTTGTATATAAATCATCATTAGTAGTTATCTCATGCGACAGTGATATCCCAAAAAAAGGATAATCTTCAGCATCAATATCTTCTTGATCATCTATATTATTGATGATGATTTTGTTGGTCAATAGAACAATGGACCATTTCTTATTTGCTGGGTCACTAACATAGAATACTTGTTGTGCCTGAGATGCTAGAATAAATGGTTCATCTTTATATCCTGGCCTATTAAGATCCACCTGCATGAACCATAATTCATCAACTATAAAGCCATTACTGTTATCAACCCACATACAACAAAAAACTGGCACCCGAAAGATTGTGTAATTCAACTCCCATATTTGTTTAATGACCCCAAAGTATGACATGTTTGCATATATTGGGTTTCTATCTTTGGCACTTGACATATGTAGAGTTCGAGCAACAAGAGTCACACCATTATTTTGCATTTTGTTTTGATTATGTTGTTTTTCAGTATAAAATGTGAACCCATTAATTAGGTAACTACTGTAGGGTATGGCATGAATACTTGGACCATTGGCTAACCATTTCAATCTTTCGGAAACGAAATCCACATTTATATTCAACTCTTCATCAATGTGATGTTTTAGTCACTTTATGAAACACCGATTATGCTATTTGGAAATCCAATTTTCATTCTTACTTGGGTTAGATTTCTTAAGCATCTCCATGTGCCTTTCAACATATGGCTCAACCTCGTCGACATTATGTAAAACATACAAGTGTGCTTGCTCCAATTCGCTTCTTGATATACTCAATATTTCTTTCCCAATAATGCCTTCACCAGATGTTCCTTTTGCATACAGAGGCTTTGGAATGCCTATGAAATCACCATCTTTAAGGTATCCGATACAAAAATCAAGAGCTTCTTCAACAATATATCGCTCAGCAATACAACCCTTTGGTCTTGATCGATTCTTCACATACCCTTTTAATATCTTCATATAACGTTCAAAAGGGTACATCCATCTCTTGAAGGAAGGACCACATGGTTGTATCTCTCGAACAAGATGAATGCTAAGATGGACAATTATGTCAAAAAAAGAAGGTGGGAAATACATCTCAAGCTCACACAATGTCAAAATAATTTGTCTTTGCAATGCAGGTAATTTCACAAGGTCAATCACTTTGCTACAAATTTCCTTAAAGAAGAAGCCTAACTTAATTATGGTTCCTCGCAATTTTTTAGGTAGAATAGACCTTATGCCAATAGGCAAGAAATGCTCCATGAGTACGTGACAATCATGAGACTTAAGACTTATTAACTTGATGTCTTTCATTGATACGAGGTTTCGAATGTTGGAAGAGTACCCCTCTGTAATTTTGATACCATCAATAAATTTAAAAAATTGTAATTTCTCCATCCTCGACAAAGTATAAGCTGTTGGAGATAGAAATGTACGTTTTCCCTTCATTATTGACCCCAATTCCTTTCTTATTCCCATACTCACCATGTTCAATCTTGCATTCAAGCCATCTTTGGACTTACCAAGGATATTGAGTAAAGTACCAAGGAGATTTTCAAATACATTTTTTTCAATATCCATAACATCGATAAAATGTCTTACATATAATGAGCTCCAATACGACAATTCAAAGAAAATTGACATTTTCTTCCACCCACCAATTGTGACCATTTTTGCAGCAAAAGATTTACCAAAGTTATTATTTAAACCCATTAGCTTTTGAAATAATTGGTCACCCGTCAACGGCAAAGTAACAAGACTTTCTTCATTATTCCCATCGAATGCTTTTCTCCATCGACGATATTGAGGATCTGCATGCAAAAATCTATGGTGACCATGGTAGACATTCTTCTTATAGTGTGACAACCTCGTTGAATGAGTATTGTCTTCACTTATAGGACATGCAAGATTCCCTTTTGTAGTATATCCTGAAAGATTACCATACGTAGGGAAATCACTAATTGTGCCGAACAACAAAGCCATCAAGTTGAACCTTTCTTCCCTATACGCATCATATACATCTATACCGGTCTCCCACATTTGCTTCAAGTCTTCAATTAATGGAACCAAATATATGTCTATGTCATTTCCTGGTTGTTTAGGTCTAGAAATTAACATAAAGAACATCATATATTTGCGCTTCATGCATAGGGAATGAGAGAGATTGTATATCACCAACATCACTGGCCATGTACTATGGGAGCTACTTTGAACACTATGTGGGTTAATTCCATCATTTGACAATGCAAGGTCTAAATTTCTTGATTCTTGACCAAAACTAGGGTAGTCATGATCAATTTTTCTCCATTGAGGAGAATCTACAGGATGCGGAAGCTTGCCATCTTTAATCTTTTAGTCAGCATGCCATGTCAAATTCTTTGCATCTTTAGCGTTGCTGAACATACGCTTAAATATTGATTTGATAGGAAAATACCATACAACCTTATTGGGAATAATTGAGTCTTCCTTCTTATAACGTGGTGCATTACATTTAGGACAATACTTCAACGAAGCATACTCATTAAGAAATAAGATGCAGTCATTTTCACAAGCATGTATCCTATTGTAATGTATCCTATTGTAATCCATGCCAATGGAGCATAACATGTGTTTAGCTTCATAGGTTCGAGAAGGAAGCACATTATCTTCGGGCAATATTTCCTTCAGAAGTGCCAGTAGGTATGTGAAACTCTTACAGTTCATCCATTAACAAATTTCAACTTGTACAACCTTGACACGATTGTCAATCTTGTGAATTTAGTAAAAACATCATATAATGGTTTCTCAGCATCACTTATCAATCGTTGAAACATCTCAGGACGATCATGAAGATCCTATTCGACAACGTTTGCCATTTCATCGAAACGATCTCCTTCATATGCATTATTGTTGTTTTCTTTTATATGCATCTCATCAAGGCTTTTCTCACCATGCCTTGTCCTACATGTGTAACTCTAATCGATACCGTGAAATGAACTTTTAACTCAACCGCGGTAATTCGGTTGGAGTAACAACATTTCAAACAAGGACATACAATTCAATCAGAGTGTTCAGCATTCTCATATGCAAACTTAACAAATGATTTCACTCCATCCTCATACTCCTTCGTCAATCGATTAACACTTATCCATTTTCGATCAATTGTTCATCCATCTTTTAGAAAGAAATTGTCATAAAATATTGAGTTAATAATTGAAATTTATATTCGGGATCATAAATCCCTAAATGATTAAGTCGCCGCTCACCTTACAAGCTAACTCTAGTAAAACAAATTAAGTGAGGAACCCTAACTAAATACAATCTAAATGAATTCGTGCATATAATAACTCATGTAAAATAATAACTCATGTAATAAATATGAAATCTAACTCAATATAAGCAAGTATTTACTTGATGTTGAATTGAAAACTCACTTTCAATTCAATGCAGAATTAGTGAACTTTCATGTTGAATGGGAGAAAGAAATTTTGATGTTGAATGCGTGAATGATTTTGGGTTGAATGATTTTGATGTTGAATGTGTGAATGATTTTGAGGTTTTCAGTTTCGCTAGCTGCTGCTGAGAAAAAGAGTTAGTGTAAAAGAGGTTTCAAATGTGGTATAGTTTTAAATTTTATTTTGATAAGCCATTTCAACAGCGAAATCTTTAGTTTGCGATGTTGCATATATAAATTCGACAGCGAGAGTAAAACACTTCGCCGTGGAAGATATCAGGAGCTTCAATTGTTTTTGTTAATAGGATATTCTCTTCCACAATGAAAGTATATCACCATGCTGTGGAAGTTATCCATTCCATAACGGAAGTATATCACTACGCTGTGGTAATTATCAATTCCACAACGACAATATTTCACAACGCTGTGGAAGTTATTAATTATACAGCGAAATTTGAACAATACGCCGTTGAAGATATTAGGGGATGAATAATTATACAGCGAATGAATAGTTTTCGCTGTTGAATTGCATGTTTCCTAAATCAAAACAGTTAAATAAACATAAAATAACTAAGACACATCAAATTATCAAAACACAAAATGCATATTACAATTTGAACCAAAACAACTATTTATATTTAGTAGAACCTTTGTATATTACAGATTGTCTGTTTTAAAAGAATAAACAAATTTTGACCAAATTTCCCTATTCACATCAATTTGGTTAGTTGTATATGTATCTACAATAAACTTGAATTCAACTTTGCCTTGTTTAATGAATTCCTTCATGAAGTTAATGAGATAAAAGCCACAATCTTTGTTATTGTTTTGGCAAGGGGTCTACAAATAAATTCAGGTAAATATAAGTAATAATGAAATAATGCATATAATTGTTTGTTGGGTAGTGCCAATATCTTAACATGAGTCCAGTTGATGGGTCTTTGACATTTAGGTTTTAGGCCTCTATATATATTCAATGTCCTAAACAATATAGAAAATAATGTTAAATGAAAGTAATAGTGAAAGTGTAACAAAATTCAGAAAATTTAAATGAGATGTCCACTTACCTACTAAAAATATCTATCATAATGGCGTACTTGTTCGGATCGCCATTTTTAAGTGAATCAAAATAGAACAATTGATGGTTGACCCAATTAATGACAACCAAAATCTAATGTTGCCTAAAAACATATATGCATACGGTTAATAAAATGTTAAGAAAAAACATTGTTAAAAACAATTACAAAATGATGCTTACTCAGTGTTAACATGTGCAAGAAATAAGTTAGCTTTCTCTTCATTTTTCTCAAGAATATCATCAAATTCTTATGACTTCTGATTCTTCCATGTGTCATTGTTTACCATACCCACACCCAAAATGTTAGAATGAGGGGATAAGAACATCACCTTCTTTTTACTTTGGGGTACAAAGTTGTCATACATGTACCTAACATATAACACAAATGTTAGTTAATTATAATACACCAATTAATGATTAAATGCGAAAATGAGAAGTTTACCTTATGTACACAGATATAGAGGATGCATCGATCTAATCATGAGCATGTACATCCTTCACTTCATTTATACCGATGAATTCATCGGCAAAAAACCCATAGATGGGTGAGGGAATTGATATGAAAATCGTAGAATCGGCAGGTGAGTTCTGTACATAATCCCAAAGAATTTCACAGTAGTTGGTTTTCATGGGGGCCACATCTCCTAACGATTCTAGATTTGATTTAGACGATTGTGGCTTAGACTTCACCACTTTGGCCTTTTTAGATGCAGGTTCATCTATTCTGGAAGGGGATGTTGCACTATGGTCAGCAGGCACCTTTCCCAGAAATATTTAATACATAGGGTATCAATTACATATCAAAATATGTAAATTAATGAATGAACATATATAAGGTGAAAACCATACCATAATAGGAACTACTGTTAGAATTCTCTATTAATTGGTGAAATATCAATCCTAAAATCTTGAATCTTATGATTCTCACACAATATGTAAAACAATGATACAAGTCAATCAATGTCATATCTGAATCCATGTTCTCATATTTGTTCCTTTGTATGCCTTCGTAGAGAGGTTTTGGTATGATGGTTTCCTCAACCAATATTCTTAAATCATCTTGGGACCTTCGTTTTCTCTTTGATGGAGAGAGATGAAAACTATGTTTGATTTGGTGTATTGGGGACCATAACCTTCCTGATGTGTTAACTTAATAGGGTTCCTATTATTCCCTATGGGTTAACTACTCTAGGTATCCACTCATTAAGCCCATATCCATTATCACTTTATATTAGAAGTCAAAATGGTTGTCAGTAATAAGATCACTTATTTTATAACCCCGAAAATAAGCCGATATAATTGTATAAATATATGATGCCCACCTTAATTAGAAATTATGAATTTCTAACAATCTCCCACTTGGACTTCAAATTTTCTTGAACCAATTATATCACATATTCTTTAGGCGCGCTTCTATATGCTATTTATATTTAGACTTCTCCTTAATACAATCTGGTCCATCTTATATATCAATTATGGAACCACCGCAATGTTCATCACATATAAGCGTGACTCGACCACGATGATCACCACATTAATATACTTAATGACATAGATCAAATATGGATGAGTGGCATGGAAAATTTCATTCAATGTAATCTCAAACATGTCTATTTCTAATTGATCCTTCTTTAATCTTTAGTGAGATCAATCCAAAAGTCTTTAATTGCAACACAACAATTACAATAAACACATTCAAAATGGAACACAAACCATCAACTTTATTATGCATAAAAAATGTGTATAACAACCAAAGTAAATCATAAAACATATAGACTCCCACTGAACTAAGGTATCTTAAGGAACAACACCCATATGAGCAACATGCTCGTGAAAGACTTTAAGTATCAGACCCTTAGTCAGTGGATCAACTAGCATAAAATTTGTCCCTATATGTTCTATGAAAATTTGTCCATTTTGAATACTTTCTTTAATAACTAGAAACTTGATGTCAATAAATTTTGACTTTGCAGAACTCCTATTATTATTGGAGTAAAAAATGCGGACTTGTTGTCACAATAAATTCTCAGTGGTCTTTCAATACCATCGACCACACGTAAGCCACTGACAAAATTCAGCAACCACATGTCATGGTATGATGTCTCAAAACAAGCCATAAACTCCACAGACTTGGTTAAAGGAGCTATGAGTGTTTGTTTAGCAGACTTCCAAGAGATAGCACCTCCAGCCAACACATATCCAGAGGTGGAGCGTCTGCTGTCTTGACATCCAGCATAATCGGAGTCCGAATACACAATGATCTCTAAATTCTCAGACCTCCGATAAGTGATCATGTATTCCTTTGTTCTCTTCAAGTAACGCATAACACGTTTGACTGCCTTCCAGTGATGCATTACATGATTGCTCATATATCTTCCCAAAACTCTCACGCCAAATGTTATGTCGGGGCGTGTGAAAACTTGAGCATAGATTAGACTTCCTACTGCCGATGCATAAGGAGTCTTTTGCATCTCATATCTTTCAAGGTCATTTTTTTAGGGCACTTTTCGAGACTAAACTTGTCTCCCTTAGCTATAGGGGTATCTCCTGGTTTACTATCTTTTATGCCAAATCTATCTAGGAATTTATCAATATAGCTTTCTTGTGACAACCTTAGGATACCTTGAGAACGATCTCTTAGTATCTGAATGCCTAATACAAAAGAATTTTCCCCAAAATCTTTCATTTCGAGATTCTTTGTTAGAAATCTCTTGGTCTCATACAATAGTCCCATATCACTGCTCGCAAGCAGTATATCATCGACATATAATACTAGGAATATAAATTTACTCCCACCGAACTTGTGGTACACACAATATTCAACTTTATTTGCCTCAAAACCATACGAGGTAATAACTTGATGAAACTTGTGATTCCACTGACGAGAGGCTTGTTTAAGGCCATAGATGGATTTCTTTAATTTGCACACAATAGATTTTGAGTCAATTGATTCAAAGTTTTCTGGTTGCAGCATATATATTGTTTCTTTAATGTCACCATTTAGAAACGCAATATTAACATCCATCTGATGTAGCTCTAAATTAAAATGAGCTACTAGTGCCAATATTATTCTAAAAGAATCCTTTGAAGATACAAGAGAGAAGGTTTCTTTATAATCAATGCCTTCTTTCTGAGTGTAGCCTTTAGCAAGTAGACGCGCTTTATATATGTAAATATTACCTTTTGAATCCCTATTGGTTTTAAATATTCATTTGCAACAAATAGGTTTCGCACCTTCAGGTAAATCGACAAGATCCCAAACGTCATTATCATGCATAGACTTTATCTCATTCTTCATGGCATCAATCCACTTTTGAGAGTTAGAACCTTTCATGGCTTGACAGAGGTTCAATGAATCATCCTCTGCTAACTCGATGCCATCCTCACGTTCTTGAAGAAATACAATATAATCATGTAAAATTGCATTTCTCATCTCTCTAGTGGATCTCCTTAATGACACTTCTACTTCTTGAGGTTGTTGAATTTGCTCTGAATGTACTTCAGCGAGAACCTCATTGTTGTCTTGCTCTAGAATATTGTGAAGAACAATATTCTTAACATTTTGTTCTACTACCGAAGTTGTTCCTTGAATGGTAATAGGCATAAGAACTTGTTCACCATTAGTGACAGATTCTTCCTCAAAGACAACATTCACTATATTCTCGTCCTTCCCAAAATCAACTTCCTCAAGAAATCTTACATTTCCCGTCTCAAAGAAAAGTCTCTTTGTAGGATCATAAAATTTATAGCCCTGTGAACGTTCAGCATAGCCAACAAAGTAACAGCTAACTGTTTTTAGTCCAATTTTCTTTCATGTGGCCTATAAGGCCACGCATCAGCTGGACAACCCCAAATGTGCAAGTGTTTTAAGCTTGGTATTTTACAAGTCCAAAGCTCATATGGAGTTTTGTTAACTGCTTTACTTGGCACCCTATTAAGGATGTAAACTGTGATCTTCAAAGTTTCCCTTAAGCAGACTCTGGTAAAGAAGAATGATTAATCATACTTCTCACCATATCCTTAAGAGTTCAGTTTAGTCATTCAGCAACACCATCCATGATAGGTTTGTCTGGCATAGTGTATTGTAGAAAATTTCCATTTTCTCTTAGGAAAAAAATGCAAATAACTCTTTCAGAACATCCTTATTGTTCTTTCCTTTCTTATTCTGAGATGTCATAACCAAATGAGCATTTTCAGTCTTATCTCTCTGCAATATCTCTCCCTCTTGAGTGTTATAGCTCACTTTGAATTTTCCAAAGTGTGCAGGAAGCGAGATCGAAACCAAGTGCACGAGCAAGTCTTCACTAAGCTCTAACTTTAGTGACTTGAGTTTCAATGCAAGATTAGACATCTCCATAATGTACTCCCTTATTTTTCCCTTTGCTTCATACCTTATGGAGATGAGTTTAGCCAAAAGGCTACTCGTCTCTGCCTTTTCATTTATGGCAAAGTACTGCTCTATTTCTTCAAGAAATTTCCTTGCATTTTGACTCTCAGAAATAGAGCCCTAGAACACTTCTGGAATAGAGCGTTTCATGATCATTAGACACATTCGATTAGAGTGTTTTCATTTCTAAATTTTAACCTCATCGAGGTTTTCCAGAGTAGAAATAGGTTTCTCCAAACGAAGTGTCAGATCTAAATCCATACAACCGAGAATAATCTCTACGGCTTCCTTCCAGACCTTAAAATTTGTCCCTTTCACTAATGGGATGTTGTTAATTTAAGCAGAAATATTTGCAACACTAGTAAAAGACACTGAATCAAGTAGAACAAACAACAAAATAAATTGCAATCATTCTTGCAATAAACTCACATCAAGTTTAACCCTTAAAATTCAATGGGACACATCACGAGTTACCTAATACAACATTAATATTCAGTCTTTGGACAACAAAATTTAACTTGTAAGTGATACACTCAATGTGGTAATCAAATATTGATAATCAGTCCTGTAAAACAATAAACCTTTCTTTGGACCGACTTACTATTCACATGGGAAGCTATATGATTATCACATATTTATTACCACATGTATGTTTATAATTTTGGCCAAATAATAGTCTTCCTTTGGGCAGATCACTATTCGCATAAAAATGCAAACATACAAATAGCTTGATATTTCATATTCATTCATAATGAAACTCTTGTTGTAATGGTCAAACATTGATCCTAATGCATGTCAAAAAATAAAGCATTCTTTGGACTGATTTATCATTCACATTTGCAACCTTATAATTATCACATGTTTACCATCACATGTGTGTATATAATCCGGCCAAATAATAATCTTCCTTTGGGCCGATTAATACTCGCATGAATATATATACGCACTTTCATTTGACATTTATTATGAACAATTTAAACAAAAGATGTCACTTTGGTGACGTCTTATTTCTATAGGTTCACTTAAAAAAATGTCAAACAATCTTATAATCCAAAAAAGACAGTCATGTAATATATATAAAACAAGACATGTTCACATAATAGACCCATCACAATATACCTAGCACAACATCGATTTCTAGTCTTTGGACAGAGAAAATCAATTTGCAAGTGGTACTCTCAGTGCAATGATCAAATATTGACAATTAGTTCTGTCAAACAATAACCTTTCTTTGGACCGACTATTTTTCACATGAAAAAAAACTTTATAATTGTTACACATTTATCATCACAAATATGTTATTATTTGGCCAAATTATGTCTTCCTTTGGGCCGAACACAATTCGCATAAATAATCGCATACTCATCTGTGTAATTTCAATCAATTTCCACAACATATGTTACTTTGGCAACATATTTCATCATTTTCCCCATTATCTAACAATTTTCCTTATTTTATTCATCCTTCATACATTTTCCTACGACTTTTAAATAAAAATATCAGCAACTCAAATTAAGTCTCATTTCCCTACTTATGTCCATTTCATAATCTCAAAATAACATACATGTTCGCATAGCAAAAAATCATAATTCATTCATGCATCCCGATAACTACCGCAAACAATTAACTATGGGATTCCAAAATACCTATAGCTACGAATATCCAGAGTTACAAATATTCATGTTCAAAATACAATTAGTCATATTACAAAAGAATGAATATAAGGACTTCCAAAAATTAAAAGCCTCTAAGCTCCTAACCAAACACGTCCTTACATCTTCCACCTACCTGCAATGGGATTAACATTGACCATACACAGAAACACAAAGGAGTGAGTCATTAACGTAAAATAATGTCAATATACGTTAATCCATATTTTAATAAAGTTAAGTAAAAACTTAGAATTAAATATACTTAAAACCATTTCCTTTGTTTATACTTTTGAAAACATGTTGTATAACTTGAGCCAAAGTTTGCTACATTGCTTGAGCCAAAGCTTGCTACATTGCTTGAGCCAAAGCTTGCTACATTGCTTGAGCCAAAGCTTGCTACATTAATTGAGCCAAAGTCGCTAACCAATCATGGTCGGCTAAAAACGAGTTTTATTTTCATTGGCACTCCACCAATACATACACAGTGAATCCACACCATCACCATTACAAACATACCCATATATGCTCATAACAATTAAGTGATTCACAATTCATTTCATTATTCCGAGTTTTATTTCCATTGGCACTCCACCAATACATAAACAGTAAATCCACACCATCATCATTACAAACATACCCATATATGCTTATAATAATTAAGTGACTCACAATTCGTTTCATTATCCATAACCAGAAAATCCACGCATTTTCCATCACAGTGCATAAGTTAAAGACTTATCCTTACCTCGGTGAGTGTTGGGTTTGGTTCTTGGCAACTTCGTAAGTTCCACCGACACCGCCTCCAACTTTAGGATCGTTCCTCATTCCCACCATATAACACAATGTTAGTCATTTATTCCAAATATCACATAAACAACTTATATTGCATTATTTAAACATACAAGATATTCATCATATTTTCAATGTTGCTAAACTACTTTTATCATAAGTTTACAACCATCCAAAACATACATATTCATCTCATATTTCAACATTAGAAAGTAAACTCATCTTCTACCTCCAGCATTTTACCCATTTTCCACTTTAACCACATTTTCTCTTTAGGGTTTTGGGGTTTTCAAGAATCAACCCACAAATCCTTTCCATTCTTGAAATACTAACTCTAAACCAAGAGTTTACAAGGTAAAAACAACATAAAATGAACGATAACTCGAAAGGGCGAGTTTCCATGGTTTTACACATTTTGAGAAGAGATCCAACATACCCAAAATGAGTTTCAAAGGGAAGAAGAGAGTTAGAATCAAGAGTTTTACCTCTTCTCAAGCTCTTAGATGAGTATCCAAGCTCCATGCCCTTGGGAAAGCTCTCTTCTCTCACCTCTCTTCAATTTCTAACCCTAAAATGTGTTTGGGGTTTCTCATTTAATGTTGTCTCGTCGGGTTCTCGCTCAAGCGAGCGCATTCTCGCTCAAGCGAGAAATCCTGCCTATTTTAAAAACTCAAATATGACCATCTCGCCCAGGTAAGGCATCTCTCGCTCAAGCGAGGATCCTCTCGCTCAAGCGAGGATCCTCTCGCTCAAGCGGGGATCTTACAGCCTCGACAGGTCCAAAACATCACTTTTCTCGCCCAGGCGAGCCAGCTCTCGCTCAGGCGAGACCACTCACGCTCAAGCGAGCCGACTCTCGCTCAAGCGAGAATCCTTCAGTATAGCCCAGGATTTCACCCTCCCAAGTGAGCCTTTCTCACCCAGACGAGAATCTCTCGCTCAAACGAGAATCCCAGGACTGATACTATAATTTTAAAGGCTTAAATTTAGGATGTTACAAATCGCTCAGAGAGTGAATCATATTGGTCCTGCAAGACAACTACATCCTCTTTTGTTAGACGCTTTGCAGAAGGGGCCAGGAACTGTTTGCTAGCCCCAAATCCAGCACCGCGGATACGACCAGGGTACTGACGCAACCCTAATGCCTTTTCAAGTATAACCTGAATATTCGCGGTCCGAAAACTTTCCTTTTCTTTTAGGGTAACCTGAGACATCAAGAAAACACATAAATAACCACATTGATAAAGAACGTATAGAAATCAACACGGTTTAAAAAATGATAAGCACTTACAACACGGTTCACTACATCTTGAACTTTTTCATTATCGATAACGCCTTGCTTGTTCTTACGAGCATCCACCCACGGAAACATCAAGGTCAACGGAGACACTCAAAAAGTGAAGGTGTCTCGCTTTGTCCGAGCTGCAAATACATAACCAATAATAATGTAATTAAATATGAATACAAAACTTAAACAGTTATTGTACTAAATTACATTTGAATTAACAATACTTACAATTTTTTCTTCAACTCCTCTATAGCCCATTTGAGAAGCTCTATATGGATAAATTGGGTTAGATGCTCTTTTACAGTTTTGTTCACTTATTTTCTGCAAAAAACAAACAACATTAACATTATATATTACACAAAAGCGCATAAGAATTCAAAGTCAATACATAGAAATATTATATTACCAAGAATTTTTCGTCTTGTGTGCGATAAGTGACAAATTCTACCCAATCCGCCTCACAAATGAGATTTGCATATTTGGCTGGAGGCTTGAGATTGACATTGCCTTCAACATCTCTTAGACATTTCCCGCAATTGGTTCTAAATTCTCGGAGAGCCTTGCCAACACTTTTCATGATGTAATCTTTGTGTTGCTCATCAACATCAAAAGTTGCCTAAATATACATAATAGTTTCATAAACATTTTCATGCATAACCATCAAAAGTTGCCTAAACAGAAAAATACATCCAAAGTTGCATATACTGTTCTTTGTAATCTAAACAGTTTGCATGGAATACAAATATACTGTTATATAAACACAAAATATATTGTTATATAAACACAAGAAAACAGAGAGAAAATATATTGTTACCATAAGAAAACACAAAAAAAAATATTGTTACATGAAATCTTTGCATGGAAACTTACGGTTATATCCTTCCAAATAATATCATTCGCTGTATTCAGCCTATCATCAGACCAATGTTTGAACTTTATGGATATATTTTTTCTTACCACAACTCCAATGTAGCTTACTAAGGTGTTTCCACCTTTATTGTTCAAAGGTTGGCCCTTTGTATTCCATTCAACCGTCAACTTGCTATTATTGCTTCTTGCACGAACAACACTCTTCATGGTAGTGACTCCACGTGGTTTACGTTTTTGAGTTTGTGTTTCTAGAGTTTGAGTGTTAACCATTGTTCCTTGTTCGTTTTCTAGATTTTGAGAAGACATTGTTGTGAGAGTGTTGAATGGTTTCTCGATTTGAGAGTGTTGAAGGGTTTCTTGGTTTGAGAGTGTTGAAGGGTTTCTTGGTTTGAGAGGTTTCCTTTTCTGTGTATTAGAAGTTTTAGAAGTACGTAACCAACGTTTGGGTATTAGCTTTTGTTATTTTCATTTCCATATACAACAGCGCAACATCATATTTTCGCTGTCTAAGGTTACTCATCCACAGCGCAACGCTAAAATTCGCTGTTGAATATTTAGCATTTAACAGCGAAATTTAAATCGACGTTGTTGAAGAAGTTACATGAACAGTTTCATCTACAAATTCCACCATGACTGCTCAAAAAGAGACTCAGAGACTTACGGCACATATTCAATCACATAATTAAACTTACTATTCAAATTCATTTTTTCAATTATTTAAATAAATCTGAACATTTCCACAGCGTAGTGATATATTTTCGCTGTTGATTACTCATTTAAGTTAATAAGTCGTATTTTTCCTTAAATGATTAAACTAATTACAAGTTACAACTACTTAATACTTACTATAACATTAATTCATTTTCGTTAAAAAAATAATTCTCAATTTCGACAACACAACATATTATTTCGCTATGTTATTTAAATGGTGCGCTGTCTAAAATGAATATATTGTGCTGTCGAAATTTGGAATTATTTTGAAATAAAATCCGAGAATTTCCACAGCGTAGTGATATACTTTCTTTTCATTGTTGATTATTCATTTAAGTTAATAAGTCGTATTTTCACTTAAATGATTAAACTAATTACAACTATAGAATTAATTCATTTTGGTTAAAAAAATAATTCCCATTTTCAATAGCCCAACATACAAAGTTGTGATATTTCAATTTTTCACTGTCTAAAATGAATTTGTTGGGCTGTCGAAAATGCCTAAATTTTCTTGATCACTTAAACAAATTAACTAATTACAATTCAAAATCATTTTTTTTCATTCTCAACAGCGCATCATAAGTTGAACACGACAGTTATATACATTGAAATTGAAATTTATATTGTACAAAGTACACAATAAACTGAAATTGAAATTGAATGTTATATATATTGAAAACTGAAATGAATGTTACATGGAAAAATGCTAAATGTTATATTTTTGTTCAATATTGAAGATCTGTTAATCCTTAAGCTAAGTTGAATGTTGTATCTGTGAAGATTGAATATATGTTCTATTCCTTGCAAAGTGAAGGATCTGTTATAATTTTTGTTTGGTTCACAATGCTCTTGCAGTTTTCTTGTGAGCATTGTGAACCAAACCAAGTGAAGGATATTGTAAGCAAGGGAATCAAAGAAATCAAGGTACTTGCAATGTGAAGAAAACCATATTAGATGCTTTCTTACGGTTTTCTTCACTTTTTTTTCTTCAGGAAAGCCCATTGCATTCTATGATTAACCATTGCTACAATATCCTTCAGAGAAAAAGTGTCCAACGCAAAGGACTCGTTCCCAATTTTGTTGAATATTGAAGATCTGGGTCAGGCTGACGCTTTCTTCTCATGCATGATATGAACAATGCATGCTTGATATTTTGATCGATGCGAATAATAGCATGCATCACAAAAGACACGTTCCCATTTTTGTTCAATATTGGAGCTTTGTTCTTCCCCTGTTACAAACATAAACATATATATAAAATGAAAATCATAAATCATAAATGAAAAAAATATAAATAAATAACCAAAATCCAAAATAACTCACGATCAACGAAAATAAACATAACACAAAGATCACCATGAAAAATAGTTTGAAGTTCCATATCTCCGATGTACTGTTATCCGAGAAAAATAGAGAGCATTCTGTTTCAATGAAATCCTTCTTCATTTTCTTTCAATATATAGACTAAAAGATTTATTGGAAACTGATATCTTTAATGTTGGAAACTGATATCTTTAATGCTTCAACCACTCTCTGAAAAATCCATATAACGAAGCAAAACCATTTAAAAAAAGAGTCGTTACACATATTCCATTTAGATATTTTTCAATCTTTAACAGCGATGCGCTTAACTTCGCTCTGGATCATTCATTATTTTCTATATTCAACATTGGTGTGTTTAATTCGCTGTGGATCATTCATTATTTTCTATATTCAACAACGATGAATTTTACTTCGTTGTGGATCATTTCTATATGCAACAGCGATGCGTTTTAATTCGCTGTGGATCATTCATTATTTTCTATATTCAACAGCGATGAGTTTTACTTGGCTGTATATCATTTAAATATGCTACAACGATGCATTTTAATTCGCTGTGGATCATTCATTATTTTCTATATTCAACAGCGATAAGTGTTACTTCGTTGTGGATAATTTCTATATGCAACAACGATGCGTTTTAATTCGCCGTTGAAACATTTGTTTTAAATTTTAAGTTTATTAATATGCCTAGTTGCACGCTTGTCAATTTGGCATTAAGTATTAACATGCATGCCATCGTTGCTTATGAATTAAACAAAATTGAAATTGTAAATATTAATTGAAATTGTATATATTGAAAATTACATTTTATTTATGTTTTGTTACATTGAAACATTAAATCCTAGCTTATGTTACGGTCTATACACATTAAAATCCTTAAAATATATTCTAAATTGACTGAAGAGCTGGACAATCTTCATTGCTGAAATTTCCAAATACATGCATATATATAACAGAATTGCCAAACATAGAAAATAAAATAAAATTGCCAGAAAATAAATGTTCATCATTGGTAATTAAAATATCCAAAATAATAATAAATGTCCAGAAAATAAGAGATAAAAAAGACAATAAAACAGAGAAAAAAGAAATTTCCAGAATTGCATAATGCATCAACATTGTTCAATCAGCGAAATTAAGAATCTCTAGTTCTTCTTCATCTTCAAAAAGAGAATTAAGAAATTCATATAGTATGGGTCAGCATCCCTTCAGTTGTGAATAACTCTCTGAAAATAAAATTCATAAGATTCATAAAATAATTAAACATGATTATAAATTCAATAATTACAAACAGAAAAAATGAATCACCTCTTCAATATTGATCCATCTTGAAATATTAGCTTGTAAGGAGTATTTTTAGAAAATGCATATAACCCATCATTTGGTCCAACATCAAAGTTTTCAAGAGAATAGTTAAAACTCTACTTTAGTTTATTTGGCAGTTGTGGAATATACTTCTCCTTCACGATAGCCTCAATTATATCCCCTATTATATAAACATATAATATGATGGATCAAATCAAAATCTTAAATCATAAATGAAATTTTTTAAATAAATAAGTAAATTAAAACACTTGACGATCAATGAAAATCAACAAAACACAAGGATCTGTAAATATTTTCATCCGACGAAAAAAATAGTTTTAAGTTCCAATTTCAGCATCCATGAAGTATTCTTACAAGATAAATCAATATCTCTAATGAAATTCATTTTTTCAATGAAGTTGTATAATTAACAAAGATTTATGGGAAACTGATCTTTATTGTATCGCGTGAGAAACTCATATCACGAAGTAAAACAAATTCTAGGGGTTCGAAAATAATTTAATACATGTGAATATGTGATGATGAAAGAATGTTGTTCAGAAATTTATTTTAAAACATATATAATACACAACGCAAGTTTTAGATTACGCTGTATAAGATATGAAATCCACAGCGAATACCTATGGCGCTGTAAAGGAGTACTATCAACAATGACAATTAACTATGGCGCTGTTAAACATATTCCTATTAACATCGATGTGCAATGATGATGTTGTTAAACATATTACTATTCACAGCGATGTGCAATATAGGCGCTGTTAAATATTATGAATTAAAATAAGCACTTATTCAACCACACATATTTTCTATTGCACTATTGACGTTATATCCGCTTATCCATTTTAAGAGCGAATTCTTAAAGTTTTGTTGTATAATTTTCCTCTGCCTTTTGTTTTACAACATTTTTCTAGAATGAGCGGTCGAAAAACCACCTTTAAAGACGTATTTTGGCGTAGTGAAGGTCGGGGAGGTTACCAGCTGCATCGGAAAGAGTGAAGACAACCTGAATGAGTTTAAGGGCATCGACATTGGCCTTGAGGAGGCTGTAGTTATCAGACAGAGTAAGATTATGGTGGTTGTAAGATTCAGTGGTGGGATAATGGAATACAGAACCAGGAAACTGAGTGTCCAATGCAATGAACGAATAGCGAATGACGAGTTTGGTAATGAGATAGAACTTTGGAAGAAGGTTGTAACCCCAAACTTGTCTCACTACCAATGCTTTCAGGTTGGGTTCCGTATTCGTTATGAAATTCAAAAACAGAATGAATGAATGAAGAAAGGGTTAAAACAATGAATGGAGAAAGAAAGAAGCGATTAGTATGAAGAAGGTGTGAGTGAAGTTGAGTAAGGGAGAGAATATATATAATTAAATCATATCAAGTAACTAACATAACATATATTATTTTATATCTTATATTAATCATAATTATATATCTTTAATTAGTTGAAAGATTTTCTTTAAGAAGATATCATAAAAGATGTTATAACTAACTTTCAAACTAGTGAAGATATGAAATAATATTTATTTTTCATTTACTCTTCATTCTGAAACTATAACTAACTTTCAAGTGATAAAAATATGATTAATTTTCATTGACCCTATATTATGAAGTTATAAAAATATAAAATCAGTACTACCTAATTGTATGCATATAATAAAAATATTTTTGAGGAAATGTTGTATCACTTTTAATGATTTTCTTATTTCAAAAAAAAGTAGAGTATAGATGGTTGAATTATTGAACCCAATTATCAATTAACAAACTATTTGCATGTAATTTTTATAATGTGTGTTCTATTTTAATTAATGTGCATTAAGTTAAATTCTTATATAAGATAGATAGATAAAAACATCACATTTATATTAAAATTTAGTTCAAATGCATGTGTCTAATATCCTTTTTTACCTCCTCAAGTTGTGTGAATTAAATATTTTCAATGTAATTTGTGAAATTCATTTTTTTAATCATTGAACGTTTAAGTGGAGTTTTAAGTATTTTTAATAGAATCTAAATATTTATTAGAAGTTAATCAATTTAAGAAGAGGGTAAATTAATGAATTGCGGCTTTAATCAATTCTTTTAGTTAGATTGAATAGAGAAGAAGAGGGTGAATATTTTTTTGTTCAAAGTTAAGATTTAGATTAATCCTAATTGAGAAATTGTTTTTAATGTTACTTTATTCAAAAAGATTTATTTATAGATTAACTCCACTAATTAAGATAATACATATTATCTTATATTATAATAATTACATATGAGTATTTTTTTAATATCTCACAAATGGTAAAGATATGAAATTATATTTAATTTTCATTTGCCCACTATTTTTAGACTATAATATCTATGCAATGATTAGGTAAAAATTTATACATAGTCAATGCATTATTCATAATTCATTTGTATTCTATTATCACTAGAATCAACCAAATCAAATAAATAATGACTTTTAACTTAATGCTTTGACTCGATATGGGTGATCGTGGACCGGTTAACATAGTCTGCTCATTTCCTACCTGTCAACATGAGGTATTCATTGGAACGTTTGGCGGAATTGTATATCAGAGAAATAGTTCGATTGCATGTGATTCATGCAAGTATTATATCAGACAGAGACCCCGTTTCACTTCGAACTTTTGGACCAGTTTGCAAGTTGCTCTAGGGACTAAGTTAAAGTTGAGTCCCGCTTATCATCCGCAAACGGACGGTCAATCTGAGAGGACTATTCAATCGTTAGAGGATCTGTTGAGGGCTTGTGTATTGGAACAACTAGGAAGATGAGATAGCATGTTACCTCTTATTGAGGTTACTTACAACAACAAATTTCACTCGAGTATCGGAATGACACCATATGAAGCATTGTATGGGAGAAAATGTAGAACACCTATAAGTTGGTTTGAAACAGGGGAGAATTTGGTGTTGGGACCCGAGGTAGTCCGAGAAACGACTGAGAAGATTAAGAAAATAAGGGAGAATATGAGGATAGCTCAAAGTCGACAAAAGAGTTATCATGATAAGAGGAAAAAGCCTTTTGAGTTTAATGAAGGAGATCATGTGTTCATGAGAGTAGTTCCGACTACTGGGATTGGTCGAGTTTTGAAATCTCGTAAGCTTACCCCTAGATTTATCGGGCCATATCAGATTTTGAAGAGAATTGGCCCCAAAGCATATCGAGTAGCCCTACCCCCATTGTTGTCAAATCTTCACAATGTTTTCCATGTGTCTCAGTTGAGAAAGTATGTTGGGGATCCATCGCCTGTTGTTGAGCCTGACCGGATTGAGTTGAAGGACAACTTGCCATTTAGAAATTTACCCATGAGAATCATGGATAGAAGCATGGAGAGATTAAGAGGGAAGGAAATCCCTTTAGTGAAAGTACTTTGGAGTCAAGTGGATGATGGAGATGCAACTTGGGAAGTGGAACGTGACATGATGGATGATTACCCTCACCTATTTGAATCGAGGTATGTTTAATTTTCGGGGACGAAAATTCTTATTAGAGGGGAGGATTGTAACACCTTAAATTTTACTTTGCCTAAGTGTAGTGAAACTCAGAAGGTCTGGGAAATACTGGGCAATTCTCGCTTGAGCGAGAGGGTCTCGCCCAAGCGAGGGTCTCAGAGTTTCTCCCATGAATTTTCTAGAATTCTCGCCTGAGCGAGGGTGTACTCGCTTAAGAGAGAGAGGGTTGAAGAGATTGAGGGATTCTCGCCTGAGCGAGGGTAAGCTCGCTTAAGCGAGAGGGAGGCTGAGAGGACTAGATAATTCTCGCTTGAGCGAGGCTCCGTCGCTTCAGTGAGAGCATTATTGTTTGAAATTTGAAAAGTCGAGGGCTTCTCGCCCAAGCGAGCCATTCTTGCCCGAGCGAGAACCCGATAATGTGAACCCTAAAATAGAAGTCCCAAATGACATTTGGGACACTTTTTGGGCGAAAGAAAAGAGAAGAAACGACTCTCCACCCCATTTCGTGTAGAAGAGAAGGGAAAAGCTTGAAAAGAGATCCTTAGGTTGGAGGAGGCGAGGAAAATATAACAAGTTTGAAGAACTAAAATGCTAACTTCTATCCAGGTAAGGGAGAAACATTTTATTTAATGGTGTAATAATATACTGCACATTATTTGGAAATCCATTGATGAATGGAAGATATGAGTTATGAGTATATATTGTGGTCTAGAAAAATATATTGGCCCTTTGTGGCGTAGAATAATGATCTTGGCCCTTCGTGGCGTAGAATAACAATCTTGGCCCTTGTGGCGTAGAATAATATCTTGTCCCTTTGTGGCGTAGAATAACAATCTTGGCCCTTCGTGGCGTTGAATAACAATCTTGACCCTTCGTGGCGTAGTTTAAATATCTTACCCCTAGTGGCGTAGTGTAATTCTTGACCCTCAAAGGGTGTAGTGTAATGATAAGACCCATGAATGGGGTAATTTGATCTGTTATGAGCCGAATGGTAATAAAAGGCGATATCATAGTGTGGTTGTTACATATGGTTGATAGTGAATGAGGTATGAGATTGAGAGTGATAAATGATCAAAGTGGTAAGAGGTGATACACATTACTTGTTGTTATTTATGAGCATAAATATGTTTAACTTTATTTTCCTGTCAATTATCTAATGCAAATGCATTGAAGTTTAATGACTTACTCCCTTGTATTTTTGTGTTCTATTTATGATAATTGACTCGCATGTAAAAGAAGGATTAGTGGATTGCAGTGACTAGATGCTCTAGGGATTCTAGTGATTGTAATTAAATGACTTAACATTTGTAACATGTTGACTGATACTGATGTCGTTTGTGTTTGTTTTGGGAATCTTCCCCATTATGTAATCCTAAGACTATTATAGGATGAGACTCGTTATTGGAATGAATATGAATTATGCTTTTATGCAATTATGAGTAGTAAAAATATGAGAGTCAAAGGTAAATGATTAGATTGTAATAAGTATGACTAGAGATGGAAAATGTAGTATTATGATAACTATGGGGCTCTTGCATATAACAAAAAAAAATAGGACTAAGAATAATGGGTAAAATGGCTAGAACACTTTTTGGGTCGTTACAAAATCAATCTGGGATGAACTAGAGGTATGCAAAAATCACATGTGATAGTGAAAAGTTCAGGACAGAAGACAAAACCATCAGATTTCTAAAGGGATTGAATGACTCATACTCCAATGTCAGGTCACAAATCATGCTGATGGAACCTTTGCCAAACACGAACAAGGTCCTCTCTTTAGTATGCCACCAAGAAACACATATGTATGGGCAAGAATCAAAGGCAAAGACCATGAGCATTGGCACAAATTGGAAAAGAGGCTCAACATCCAACAGGGATGGAAACCAAGGCAACAAAGGATCATTCATAGGAAACTAAACACAATATGGAAAAGGATCTTGGAACAAGCTTACAAATTCAGGAAAGTATTGCACACATTGCAAGAAGCTAGGACATACTATAGAGACATGTTATCGAATACATGGCTTCCCTCATAACTTTCAATTCACCAAGAATCAACAAGCTAACTCATCTGTTTCCAACCATGATCATGATCACCATAAGGAGGATGACATTGGCTTCAATCTAACCAAAGAGCAGTATCAAGGCCTCATCAACATGCTGCATCAAGTTGGACACAACAATAATTCATCTAATACTGAAAATATGGTCAATACCCTATCTGCAACATGCTCACCTGATAAACAACAAGATGAAGGTACTCCTAAAACTCAATGGATATTGGATAGTGGTGTCACTGATCATATCACATACAACATCAAAGCTTATTCTACATATCACAGAATTAGACCTATAACGGTCAAGCTTCCCAATGGCCAAGAAGTGTTGGCCAAAATTTCAGGCACCATTCCTATATCTAATCATTTAATCATTCATAATGTTTTTTTTCTTCCATCTTTTTCCTATAACCTTTTATCTATACCTAAATTGACTTCACATTCCTCTTGTTGCAAGATATAAGAAAATGATTCCTTGAAGATGATTTGTATAGCTAGAATTTCAAAAGGATTATATGTTTTGCAAGGAGTTAAGATTGATTACAAACTTAATTTTTCTATTTCTAATTATGTGTTTGTGCTTAAGTCTAGTATTTGGCACTATAGATTAGCTCATCCTTCTAAAGCTTGTATGGACACAATAAACAAAAAATTTCCTTTCATTAGTTTTAATAAAGATCATGTTTGTGATATATGTCATCAAGCTAAGCAAAAGAAGTTGTCTTTTCCTTTAAGCAACACTTGTTCTAAGAACAAATTTGACTTAATCCATACTGATATTTGGAGTCCTTTTTTCATAGCTTGTGTGCATGGTCATAAGTACTTTTTAACCATAGTTTATGACCATAGTAGATTCACTTGGGTTATTCTCTTAAAGAACAAAGTTGAAGCTTCTCTGGCCTTACAGAACTTCATTACTTTGATTCAGACCCAACACTAATCAGTGTTAAAGTGTAAGAAGTGATAATGGTCCTGAATTCTTAATGAAAGAATTCTATGCCAACAAGGGTATAATACATCAAACCTTTTGCATCTACACACCACAACAAAATGGTGTTGTGGAAAGAAAACATCAACACATCTTGAATGTAGCAAGAACTATATTACTCCAAAGCAACCTTCCCAATATTTATTGGTCTTATGCTATTAAGCATGATGTGCATGTTATCAATAGCTTACCTACTACCACTTTAGGGAATTCTTCACCTCATGACACTTTACACAAAGATCAGTTTAACTTCCAATACTTGAGAACCTTTGGTTGTCTCTGTTTCACTAGTACGCATAAGCACCTAAGGGACAAGTTTGATCTCAGGTTTTATGAGTGTGTCTTCCTTGGCTTTCAAGAAGGCATTACGGGATATGTGGTGCTACACATTACCACTAGATCCATTCAAGTAAGTAGAGATGTGATCTTCCATGAACACATATTCCCTTATAGCACCACTCCCATAGAAGATCATACTGCTTCTGAATCCCCTATTGATACTCACAATAATGTCTTCTATGAAGATATTTTCCCTACCAAGCCACCTTCTATTCCCAACCAAAACCAAGAACATGACCCTTCCTATCCTTCATCATCACCCACACCCATACTTCCCTCTAGGAAAAGCAGTAAAGCACACAAAACCCCCCACATACTTACAAGATTATCACTGTGTTGTTTTACACAATAACACCATTTTTTCTACATCCACCTACCTTATTTCATCCTACTTATCCTATCTCAAGCTTTCTCCTAGATACAAATCCCTCACTCTCTCTGCTTCCTCTTACGTTGAGCCATTTTCCTATAAGCAAGCCATCAAATTCCCAGAATGACAAAATGTTATTCAAATGGAACTCAATGCCTTATAACAGAACAAAACTTGGACTCTCAATCAATTACCTCCTTCTACCAAACCCATAAGATGACACTATTGAGAAACACAAAACCAGACTTGTGGCCAATGGATATACACGAACTGAAAGCATTGATTACATCAATACTTTCTCTCATGTAGCTAAAATCACCACTGTTAGATTACTTATTGCCTTAACTTCTATTCACCATTGGCCTTTTCTGCAACTTGATGTTAACAATGCATTTCTCCATGGTGATTTTCAATAGCAGATCTATATATCTTTACTACATGGCCTTCATTCTTCTGCTCCTAATCAAGTCTGCAAATTACAAAAGTCCCTATATGGACTTAAGCAGGCTAGAAGACAGTAGTTCACTAAGCTATCCACCTTTCTTATCAATCATGGCTATTATAAAGCCAAAGGTGACCACTCTCTTTTCATCAAATGGTCATCTACCACCTCCATCACTTCCTTACTTGTCTATGTAGATGACATTATCCTTACTGGTAATAACAATCCTGAACTTTCACACATCAAGGCTCTCTTAGATAGCACCTTTAAGATTAAGGACTTAGGAATCTTGAAGTTCTTCTTAGGATTTGAAATTGCAAGAAACAGTGAGGGAATCTCTATCAACCAAAGAAAGTATGCCCTTGAGATACTTTCTGATGCAGGCATGCTTGGGTGTAAACCTTCTTCCACCCCAATGATCCCTGATACTCACTTATACCAAGATCCCTCACCTTCTTACTCTAACCCTCATGCTTATAGGAGATTAGTGGGAAGACTCGTCTATTTGACCAATACTACACCTGACTTGGCCTTTAGTGTCAACCAACTAGCTTAATTCATGGCTTCACCCACCACTACTCACTATAATGTTGCCATTAGAATCTTAAGGTATAACAAAAGTGCCCCTGCCCTAGGTTTGTTCTACCCTGTCTGCTCTCCCCTACACTTAAAAGTTTATAGTGATAGTGATTGGGCTTCTTGTCCTGACACAAGGAGATCAACCACTGGTTTTTGTGTCTATCTAAGCAACTCCTTCATTTCTTGGAAATCAAAGAAACAAAGAACCATCTTCAAAAGCTTATGTGAGGCTGAGTATAGGTGTTAGATATCAGTGGTTACAATAAACCTAGAAGGGGGGGGGTTGAATAGGTGTAGCGGTTAGAATATCCGCTTTTCGAAAAACAACACTTAATGCTGAAATACACCTAATTAATCGATTAACAGAACAGGGATAATCGATTAACACAATCAACACAATCAACTTAATCGATTAACAGAATGAGTATAATCGATTAACAAACTTGACTTAATCGATTAAACAGAAACAGTAAGCTTAGGCAGATACGATTACTTGCACAACAATTAATCGATAACAAAACGAATTTACAGAGCTTACAGATTTATCAGAGTATTAACAGTATAGCACAGAATCATATTAGCCATTAAATCCACTATACAAGTTAACCGATTAAATGCAATAAAGAGAGAGAGAGAAAATCCTGCAACACGAATTTTTATCCTGGTTCGTTTGCTTGTCCACCGCAAACTACATCCAGGCCTCCCGGCTGATTTGGGAGATTTTCTTCACTATAATCGAATCAATGTTATTACATACACATCATCCAATTACAACACTTAGACAATACAAGATAATAAAGACTCTTATTCTATGGTTTGACTCCCTTCCTACCGACAAAGAAAACCTTTCTTTCGGCGTAGCCCCAGCCAAGAACCTCTATTCTTTCCTTATCTCTAAGTCTAAACACAATGAAGATACACTCAATCTCTTCGGCGATACGACACCTCGAGATTCCCAATGTTACAACAATTTCTCAATCAAAAAGAAAATAGAGTAAACTTAAGCTATTACAAAGCTTATATCTAACAAGAAAACACTTTACTCTAATCACCTAATACAAACTCATGCAATATGAAGATGTATTAGTTTGAAAATAGAATGCATAGAATGTAAAAATCTAATCAAGAAGCATCAATAATATGCATGAACATGTGATATGAAAAGATGAGAAATATATCATGTAATGCACTCAATCCTAAAGCATAGAATTCTCTCTTTTCTAAACTCACAAATGCATTTACAATTAGATGCAACAATTATCACGAAAAATGCTCTAACTTTCTAAAAATGCAACATGCAACTTCTAAGATTAATTCTGAAAAACGCAGTTTATAAAGAATTAATTCTGAAACCCAGTTAATCGATTAACGAATGCCTTAATCGATTAAACTGTTCAAACAGTTAGATTAATCGATTAACCTATGCCTTAATCGATTAACAGCATATTTTCATGTGTAAAAAACTCAAATACGTTATGCACTTAATTCATACATGTTTAACACTTAGTTTATGCCTAGAATGCACATATACATGTATTTATGTGATGCATGAACATATTATGAATGACATATCTCAAAATGAAAATGATTTAAACGATTTATGCATATGAGACATGTATTAGGTGACTTAAGCCTTAGACTCAACTTAAACTAATCTCTAGTCTAAGCTTAGTACCAATCAGAAGACTTAAGCACGTTGATTTGTTGATGATCTTCACGCTCTTATTCGCACAAGTTGTCCTCATCAAAACCATGACACATAAAGAGAGCTTTCCAAAGTGTTCCTCTTGACATGCACACTTTCAATAGGGCTTTGGCTATTACTTCTTCTGAGATCACTTGGTTGAGTTATATGCTTTATGATTTATAACATTTATATATTACACCTGCAACTCTATTTTGTGACAATCAATCTGCAATTCACAAAGCCACTAATCATGTTTTTCACGAAAGAACTAAACATATTGAGTTAGATTGTCACACCATTAGAGAGAAATGTGGCAAATGCTTGGTAAAACTTGTAACCATCAAATCAAATCTTCAACTTGCAGATGCCCTCACAAAGCCTTTGGGTCCAAAAGACTATGCAACTATCAACCTCAAGTTGGGTATCATCAGCATTTGTGCCCAAACTTATGTGGGGGGGGGGGGGGGGTATTAGACCTGTAACGACCCGAAATTCTACCCTGAAAATTTTTTCTTATTTAATCCAATTCCATGCATTTAACGATAAATTATAATTACCGAGTGAACAAATTTATTTAAAAGATCTTACTTCTTTCTCACACCCGATCTATGAACCAAAAGTAACATACAAAATCCGATAGCAGAAAAACATAATTCATATTAGTATAACCTAGTAATCACTGCATATAATCAACTATGAGTTTCCAAAACACCCATAGTTACATATATCCCGAGTTACTAGTCTCCATGATCGATATCATGTACAAAAATAGTATTCATAGTACAATTAGTTACTTCAATTACAACCAAATGAAGTTACAAAAGAATGGATAAAGAGACATCAAAATAAAGGTCTCTAATCTCCTACTCAAAATCATCCTTTCTCCGTCCACCTACCTGCAATGGGATTAACATTGACCATGCACAAATAACACAAAGGAATAAGTCATTAATTCAATAAAATTTCAATGTAAGTTAATCCACATTTAATAGGGTTAAACAACGATCTAAATTAAATTCATTTTCGTCATCTGTACTTTTGAAAAACCATGCTACATAACTCGAGCTAAAGTCTCTAACCCGTTCTGGTCGGCTAAAACGAGTTTTATTTCCATTGGCACTCCACCAATACATAAACAATAAATCCACCCTTCATCACTACAAACATACCCATATATATTTGTAGCGACTAAGTGATTTACAATTTATTACTTTGTTTCCGAGTTTTATTTCCATTGGCACTCCACCAATACGTAGACAATAAATGCACCCGACATCATTACAGCATATCATATATGCTTGTAACTACAAAGTGACTTACAATTTATTGCTTTATTCCGAGTTTTATTTCCTTTGGCACTCCACCAATACATAGTCAATAAATGCACCCGACATCATTACAACATATCTTGTATGATTGTAACTACAAAGTGACTTACAATTTATTGCTTTATTCCGAGTTTTATTTCCATTGGCACTCCACCAATACAAAAATGATAAATACACCCGACATCATTACAAACATATCCACGTATGCTTATAACTACAAAGTGATTTACATTTCATGATTTCATTTCGAGTTTTATTTCCATTGGCACTCCACCAATACATAAACCGTAAATCCACTTCTCATCATTATCAACATACCCATATATGTTCATAATGACTAAGTGATTCACCTTTTATTCATTATCCATAACAAAAAATCCACGCATTTTCCAACACAGTGCATAAATTAAAGACTTATCCTTACCTCGGTGAGTGTTGGGTTTGGTTTTTGGCGACTTCGTAAGTTCCACCGGCACCACCTCCAAACTTAGGATCTTTCCTCATTCCCACCACATAACACAATGTTAGTCATTCATTCCAAATAGCAAATAAATAACTTATATTGCATTATTCAACCATACAAGATATTTATCATATTTTCAATGGTTCTATACTATTTTCATTATGAGTTTTCAACCATCTAAAACATACATATCATCTCATATTTTAACATTATAAAGCAACTCATCTTCTACCTTTTGCGTTTTACCCATTTTTCCTCTCTAACCACATTTTATCTCTCTAGGGTTTTGGGGTTTCCATGAGTCAACCCACAAACCCTTTCTATTCTTGGAATACTAACTCAAAACCAAGAGTTTACAAAGTACAAGCGACATAAAATGAACCATAACTCGAAAGAGAGAGTTTCCATGGTTTTACACACTTTGAGAAGAGATCCATAATACCAAAAATGGGTTCTCAAGAGAAGAAGAGAGTTAGAATAGAGAGTTTTACCTCTTCTCAAGCTCTTGAACAAGAATCAAAGCTCCTAGACCTTGGGAATGCTCTCTTCTCTCACCTCTCTTCAATTCTTAACCTAAAAATGTATTTGGGGTTTCTCTCATTTAATGTTCTCGTCGGGTTCTCGCTTAAGCGAGCTTTCTCTCGCTCAAGCGAGAATCTCACACTGTCAACAGCCCCAAAATGCCATTTCTCGCCCAGGCGAGACAACTCTCGCTCAGGCGAGAATCCTCCAGTATAGCCCAGGATTTCACCCTCCCAAGTGAACCTCTCTCGCCCAAGCGAGAATCTCTCGCTCAAGCGAGGATCCCGGGACTGATACTATAATTTTAAAGACTTAAAATTTGGGGTGTTACAAGACCAAGCTTCCAATGCCAACAAGTTGCCTACTCAAAGCCAAACCAAGCCAGGAAAAAAGCCTAAGTCAATATGCCTACCCACCATTCTGACTGAGACAGCAAAGTCAAGGTCAAGGATCATGATTGAGGATGTTAAGTCAAGATCAAGCATCGTGACCGAAGATGCTAAGTCAAGGTCAAGCATCGTGACCGGGGATGTTAAGTTTGAGCCAAGCATCGTGACCGAGGATGCTAAGTCAAATTCAAGCATCGTGATCGAGGATGTTAAGTCAGAGCCAAACATCGTGATCGAGGACGCTGAGTTAGAGTCAAGCATCGTGACCGAGGATGCTGACTCAGAGGCAAACATCGTGACCAAGGAACAGGCGCCAGAGCTGAATAGGACTAACCGAGACAGACGCACCAGAATAATCGAGACACATGTGCCACGCCTTGGCGCATCTGACCGAGGCAGACCAAGCAGTATGACCGAGACACATGCGCCATACCTTGACGCATCTGACCTAGTCCACTATGCATCACTTGACCAAGGCAGTTGTGAATCTGGCCTAGGCATAGCTGACCGAGTCAGCCAAGACAACAAGGTCAACCAAGGTTTCTCCCACATAAATCAAGCAAACCAGACGAGGGAATGTCATCCATATCATGATCAAGCCCAAATCACTGCATATCAAGGCTGGATGGGCTACTTGGGCTTCAAGCAAGTTGATACTTGGATCTCAAGCAAACTATAGTAGGCTATTTCTTTATTTACTTGTTCTTGTACTTTCTTGTTCTTTAGTTTGTTAGGTTTGTTAGGCTTTACTTTTATATAAATAGAGGGCTTGAGGACCATTGTAAATCATCATATTAATACACATTAATAAGAAGAGGTTATTAATTTTCACCATAGCTTTCATATCTTCTCTTCTTTGTGTTCAATCAAGAAGTGTTCCAACTGAAATCAACTTACTACCTCTCAAATTAATTTCCCTCTCAAATTCTTTTGCCAATTATGTCTTTGTTGTATAGAATTTGTAGACCATGTTTTAGTAATTTGTCAATTTAGTTCCAACATTTGGTGCACTTAATACAAATGGTTTAACATCTCTATTGCACTTCCTTATGACTATGTTGGCCACTTTATGCAACATAGTTCATTACTGAGGAATAGAAAAGGAGGGAAGTTTTGGAGAATGATTTGGTTTGTTGTGTGGTTTTTGTGGTAATGCGGAATGACATCGTATTTTCTAATATGAGCTGTAAATTCATGAAACTTTTGAATTTGATTTAGGTGAGATCATGGAGATGATTGTTTGGTAATACTGATCATCGCACTTATGGTGTTGGTGCAGCGGAAGCGATCGTTGCGTAGCGTTGGTCACAAGCAATCAAATAAAGTGCATAGAATAAATAGAAGAGAAAAAACAAAGAATTTGGTAACGGGGTTCGGCCAATTCTGCCTATTTCCCCGAAAGCGCTGAGCGGCTACCAAGATATCATTAGATAATAAGGATTACAAACCCTATCACACTCATGGGCCCAAGTGCTCATGGGGTGTTTCTGTTTGGTGCTTATATCTGGTGCACATTACAACAAGGGACCTGAGTCCAATATATAACATCAGTTACTCTATATATTCCAATATTAGGCGATGTGGGACTAATCTAATAATATATTTCAAGCATCCCAACAATCTCCACCTTGATTGAAATAGACGGATATCTCGCTCCTTAGGAAATCTACACAAGATTCTTCACCTTAGCGAATATCTGACTCTACCTTGCTCAATGCATAATCTTCTCTAACAACTCCACATAAGAGTCTGCTCCCCTTCAGTATAAACCTTCTGAGTATCCTTAACGATGTTACCAAGAGTCTAGCTCTCCAAACTTTTAGTGCACATTCCCGTATCGCCATCTAATGCAACATGCCGCCTAGACACCTATTGCTAGGAAGTCTTTCGACATATGGAACATCTACACAAAAGTTCATCAACAACCGTCCTCTTCAATACTCAGTCAAGCTGAACCTTGAAGTTTCATTGGAAAGCCTGAACCGCTACCACCATTGTCTAGCACGACAATCATAGTTCAAAAGAACTATCATACTCCACCATAAGGAGTATACCCACAACGCACAGCTTGCGTCAATGCTAACCAATGTCTGTATCACATCCATGCATCTAAGCCAATTCTCATGTCACACCTTGCATCTCTACCAATGCTCGTGTTACAACTTGCATCAAAGCCAATGCCCATGTTACACCCTACATCAAAGTCAGTCAGCACCTATCTCAGGTTCAAACTCAACACCTGAGTCTCTATCTCCACCTTGATCCTAATCCAATACATGAACTTCTAGGATTCTGGATCAACACATATCGCCCCCAACATAGTTCCGCCATATTTTCTTCTCCTTCAACTCATCTCATTTATTCTTGCATAGTACCTTTGACGCAGCTTGTCTAACCAACATGCCTTCACCCTCTTTTGCAATTATCTAGCATCTGGGTTAAGAACCATCTACCAATTGGCTCTGATACCAATTGTTGGTGTAGCGGAAGCGATCGTTGTGCAACATTGGTTACAAAGCAATCAAATAATGCATAGAATAAATAGAAGAGAGGAAACAAAGAATTTGGTAACGGGGTTCGGCCAATTGTGCCTACGTCCCCGGGAGCGCTGAGCGGCTACCAAGATATTATTAGATAATAAGGATTATAAACCCTATCACACCCATGAGCCCAAGTGCCCATGGGGTGTTTCTGTTTGGTGCTTATATCTGGTGCACATTACAACAAGGGATCTGAATCCAATATATAACATCGGTTACTCTACTCTATTCCAATACTAGGCGATGTGAGACTAATCTAATAACATATTTCAAGCATCCCAACAGGAATGATTATAATTCATATGTAATTGTGATTATCACCTAATGTATATGGATTAGCACCCCTTGTGCTCATTAATTATATTGGCTTATAAAAAATATATGAGAGATAGAAGTTTGACACAAATTTTATATTGGTCCGCCCAGTATCGTAAGTTGCATTCAATTTCATGGCAACACCAAGATTCAACTATAATTCATACCTATTACAACATGTATTTTTTCACACATAGCCTCACTAGGCTCAAAATCTCGAGCATTGTTTGAAAACCTAGAGTATTCAGCCTTAACACTAAACAATAATTTGTATAAAGGATTTTACAAATTTTCAAGTGTTTTAATCATAAAATATAGTGGAATAAATATGAAAGAGAAAGACAACGTCTTGTAGATATACATGTATCAGAGTATACATAACTTGCAAAACATTTATGTGTTAGATTTATTTATGCACAGAGCGAGAAGGAAAAACACTTCGACAATTTTTTAACTTTTTCTACTATAATTAAAATAGATATATACTTTCTCCCAAATAAGAGGGCAATAATGAGAGATCAATATTTTTTAAGAATTCTCTCTTCATATTTTTATATTCATGAGATAAAATAGATGTGTTATGTAAGAGTTCTTCAAAATCACTTTGAAGATTAGGAAGGTTATAATTTTTTACAACCTCATTTCATTCATCACCATCATATTTTGATTCAGCCATGAGACATAGGTTTTCTTCTTTATCAACTTCACTCTCTTCATTAGATGATGAAAGATCCATTTTTTTCCTACGTGAATCTTATTTATTCTTTTCTTTCAGCTATTTATGATCTACTTTCAAGTGCCCTGATTTGTTACATTAGAAGCATGCATGAACACCTTTCTTTGTTGATTATGGCTTCATTGTGTTAAATCTCAACATCTTCATATGATTTTTCAACCTTAATTGTTTGTAAGGAATGAGCTTTCTTAGCCAATTCAAAGCAATTGATTTGACTTTTCTTGTTGTTTCCTCCTCACTAAGTTGAAGTTCATGAACTTTGAGGGATCCTCCAAGCTCCTCATCATTAGAACATTAATATCCTTAGCTTCTTGGATAGTTATAGCCTTTAATTTGTTCTCCTATTCTTTGAAAGACATCTAAGAAGTTTACTAGCATAGTCTCTATTTTCATTGAACTTGCCATGTAATGACACTATTTATAATAGTTTGGAATCTACCAAACATTTAGTCTATAGTCTCATGATATCCCGTTTTGAAGAACTCATCCTAGTGGAATGAAGATTTACCGTCTCATTTGAGGTATCCAATGTTGTCTCAGACCAATTACAACGTGTCATTTAATTGAAATAAAAAAGTTATAAAAATATAAAATAATATTTTATATTATTTAATACAATTTTATTGGATTGGGACTGGGAGACATGGCCCATTTGGGACAGGGGTCCCTGTTAATCCCAGTGAGCTAGTACATTGATCTTTGATTATTTAATGGGAAAATCTTTCATGAGTGAGGGACAAAGTATTCCATATATCCCTAGTTGTATTGTAGTTTTTGACTTTGTTATGTTCTAATCAAGATATAGAAGGCATTATATACTGCCTTGCTTTTAGATTCAGTTGGTGTTGAATATCTTTGATTAGTATATTCTGAATCTCTAGCTAGAGCTTCTCCACTTGAACTCTTGGGCTCTATATAGGTTGACTCTATCCGCTCTCAAATACCAACATTCTCAGTGTCTAGAAAAGCCAATTGTTCTTCTTTTATAGTATTTGTTATTATACCCATGAAATTGTAGTAGTTTGATGCTGGTTGATATGCGGATCATACTTTCCTATGCACCTATTAGATACTCCATTTAAAGTGGATGAGGTTTGATACCAACTGAAGTTGGCACAAGCAAACACATGAAAAAGTTTCAATTGTTTTTGTTAAGTTTATAAAAACTTCTTATTAAAACATTTGACAAAACAATTATAAAGAAATGACAAATATAAACTATTATTAAAATGATAGCTCACAATATGTAAAATCCCCAAACTTATATATAATGGAAAACAATAAAGAGTTTAGGGATAAAGAAATTAATATAAGGAACTTTATATCTCATTTTTCCTAAAACAAGAAACTTTATTCTAGTAAGTGGTGAAAATGTATCAAAAAAATCTACATTCTCCATTTGCCTAAAACTCTTGGCTACAAGGCGAGCTTTGCATTTATCCAATGTGGCGTCGAGTTTCAGTTTCTTTTACAATACCTACTTACAAAGTATATAGTCAAAGTATTTATATTTCTTTAAGATCTTCTCCACATAGTGAGATTGATCCAAATAAATTTCTTCTTTTGACCTACTAATATTTATACCAAAGATTGAACTAGTCTCTCCAAAGTCTTTCCTATCAAAGTTGTTATACAACAATGATTTCACATTTTTTACAACATAAATGTTGGAAACAAATATGAGTAGGTCATCTACATAGAGACATATGATAATGCAAATGTCATTTTATGATTTGTAACAAATGCATTTATCACTTTCATTTACCTTAAACTCATTCGAGACAATTAAATTGTCAAACTCTTCATGTCACTATTTAGGTAATTGCTTAAGACCATACAACTACTTATCTAGCTTGCATGCCTTATTTTCTTGCCCATGAATTACAAAACCTTCAGGTTGTTCCTTATAGATTTCTTCTTCCAAATCGCCATTTAAAAATGTGATCTTAACATTCATTTGATGTACTACTAAATCATGTATCACAACGAGCGATATTAGTACTCTAATGGATGTTATTCTAGTCACAGTTCAAAAAGTATCGAAGAAATCTACATTCTCCCTTTGCCTAAAACCCTTGGCTACAAGGTGAGCCTCGTATTTATCCACTATGCCATCAGGTTTTAGTTTCTTTTGCAATACTTACTTATAACCGATAGGTTTGCAACCAGGAGGCAAGTCAGCTAAATGTCAGGTCTTGTTAGACTCTAGAAAATTCATCTCATCATTTATGTAGCATCCAAATAAGTCAAAGCTTTTTGGAGATTGGATGGACCATCTTCTAATGTATAGACCATATAATCAGGTCAATACTCCTTAGTAGATCTTGCTTCCTTACTTTTCTAGATTCTATTTCTAATCTTTCATTTATATAATTATCTCTAATCATATGCATGTGACTTGTTGATGTGCCCCCACTATTTCTCAATTTAAAAGGAAATTTATTTTCCCTGAAGTCAACATCGTTAAACTCAATTCAATGATCATTTTTGCGTTAAGGTTATAACACCTTGTTGTTTATAGCGTACCGAATGAATGATTTCATGAGCAATTCTCTGTATCTCATGGGGTTGAGACTCTACTAATTTATCACCAGTCATCTTATACTTGAGATAACAACTAACAACATACTTTTAATCTCAGCTTCCTTAGTATCATATTTTTTCTCAAGTGCATACCAAATCAATTTGGCACACTTGTATGAGTTGTAGTAATAATAAAGATCATCTGACAACCCATTTAGAATAAATTCTTACATAGGTAATCATTTTCATTCTAGAGAGCTATATCAATAGTCAGTTTATCCTTCTCCTCTTTTTTCAGATTTTTCTTCTCCTTTTTTTCAGATTTTTCTGGTACCACTAAGACATCATCTTATATTGTCACCGTTTAAAATTAGTCCTATCAAACAGAAATGGTTTGTCAATGTCAAAACTATTCGGTTTAGTAATTATCTACGAATGACATTGCAGTAGGAAATGTCTTAAAATTGTTGTTACCGTAGCTTGCTACAATTATAAATGGCTTGAAATAATACATTTGGGATGAGTCACGACCTAATCGCTCTCTTTAAGACATTTCGTTGTCTTGCCAAAATTGTGCAAACAGACTATTAACCACGTCGTCCCCTAGATAAAACAGCTCAGATCTTTGTTATCGAATTCTTATTGTACTACAAGAATCGATCTCGAATACACCCACCACAATATGGCTATCAGTGTCAATTCTCAAAATGTCCACAATATAGCTACCTGTGCCAATTTTATTTTCTCACAATCTGACTACTAGTGTTAGTTCTCGAAAGTCCCAAATTTTGGCTGCCTGTGCCAATTTTTAATGTCACAAAAAGAAAGAGTGAGAAGTAGGTCGGACATGCATCGACAATGATTATAAGGGCGGAAGAAGAAGTTGAGGAATAGAGAACTCAACATGTGACTAGAAAATATGAAGGGGAAATGCTACTATTTATAGCATGAGATTTTTTCCAAATTCCTCATCATCCTACATGGGACTAAGTTATTTTCCAAAATTCTTCCAACGTGAGACTTTTGAGTTTTTTATTCAACACCAAAAAATCCACACTAATGACCTCTAACAAAGCAAGTTCCAACAACCGAGTCAGAAATATGTTTTACTTAAAGCTAATTATGAGAACGTTGAGTAACTCACATCAATAACCTATGGAAATGGTACCATAATCTTTGATAATGCGTTGAAGTGAGAGAGGTTTGTGCATCCAAGCACATATGTATCCTATGCTGAAATTGATGACTTCTTTCATTGTGCTCACCTCGAAGTCGAGTTTGTGTTGGCCTCAGCATTCACAATACTCAACTTAGTTCCTACATCATGGCTATATCACATAGCTGGAAAGTAGGTATGTTACCTAATAGAATATATTTGAAGGTTTCCAAGATGAAGATACCCACTTTTTCCTACGGAATTAATTTGAGTGGATCTTAGCCTTTACATACTTTTTCCTATGGAAATAAAGAGAATCTAATGACAATAGTATCCGTTGTTGAGCAAGTTGAGTCTTGAAATAAAAGTTATCCAATATCATGTACATATTACATTAATTAAGGAATATAAAGGATAAATTAATATACGCATTAGGTACATCTGTAAGTCGCATTAAAGATAATTTGAAATAATTACCAAAAATCACAACTCACCAAATCGTTGAGTAAGTGGGAAGAAATGTTTAAAAATTATATATTTAAGGGCATCAAATTTTTTTTTATATTTAAGGCATAAAAAAATGTAATGGAAATCAATTATCTCATCTCACTTATGTTCTCATTTATGTCTTCATCAAATTAAAAAGTCACACCTAATAGAAAAAATAATTTCAAAATATAAGTTAATATTTTTATATTAGTTGATTAAAAATATGGATACTTGAAATTGTTTGTGAATTACAATAATGGTCAGCTTAATGAAAATGTTCATGTGAATTAGGTGATGCAGGCAGTGGCATGGGGTTTGTAATTCACAGAGGCAGAAACATATGAAGATAACAACATTTCATGCAACCATGACTAACCTCGTACTATCAAACCAATCATTGAAATCACTTTTAACATCATGCAAAACAATCAAACAAGCCCTTCAAATCCACGCCCAAATCGTCGTTAACGGCATTCACCACGACCCATTCCTCATAACCCCACTCATCTCCTTCTTCGCTTTCTCAAACTCCTCAAGCGCGTTGCACCACTCTTCCCTTCTCTTCTCCCAAATCACCACCCCAGACCTTTTTCTTTACAACGCCATGATCAAAGCCCACTCTCAGTCTCACGCTCCTCATCACGCGCTCTCTTTTTACAAATCAATGCTTTCATCTCGAACATACCCTGATAGCTTCACCTTCCCGTACTTGCTCAAATCGTGCGTGCGTTTGTTCTGTCTCAAACTTGGCATTCAGGTTCATTGCCATGTGGTGAAAAATGGGTTTGAGTCAAATATCTTTGTTTTGAACTCTCTGTTAAATTTGTATTGTGTTTTTCGGGACATGCGGCATGCGAGCATGGTGTTTGATGAAAGTCCTGTGAGAGATTTGGTTTCGTATAACACTTTGATTAATGGGTTTGTTGAAGCTGGTTTCGCGAGTTGTTCGACGAGGTTTTTTGGAGAAATGCGAGGGTTTTGTGTTCAGCCCGATGGGTATACGTTTGTTGCTTTGTTGTCTGCTTGTTCGTCGTTAGAAGATTGTGAGACTGGGAAGAAGGTGCATTGCTTGGCGTACAAGCTACCTGATTCTTTAGGTTCCAATGCTTTGTTGATGAATGCACTCGTTGATATGTATGCAAAATGTGGATGCTTGGAGATGGCGAGGAGAGTTTTGATGAGTGGGATTAGAAGTGGGAAGAGTGTTGTTGCAGCTTGGACTTCTGTGTTGAGTGCATATGCTCAACGCGGAGAAGTTGATGTTGCTAGAAGAATTTTTGACCAAATGGAGGAAAGGGACGTGGTTTCTTGGACAGCGATGATTAATTGTTATTCTTTTGCCGGGCATTTTGAGGAAGCATTGGAATTGTTTGTGCAATTGGAGGATTTGGGGATGGAAGCAGATGTGGTTGCTGTGGTTGCTGCTCTTTCTGCTTGTGCACGATTAGGTGCACTTGAGTCCGGTAGAAGGATTCACCACAAATATGCTGGTAAGAATTGGCCCTGTGACCAAAATGGGGGATTCATTTCTGCTGCTGTTGATATGTATGCCAAGTGTGGAAGCATAGACTCTGCTTTGGATATATTTTGTAAAACAAGTGATCATTTAAAAACTACTCTCCTCTATAATTCCATTATCTCTGGTCTTGCTCATCATGGTCTTGGTGAATCTGCTATTAGTTTATTTAAAGAAATGGAGATATTAGGATTAAGACCAGATGAAATTACATTTATAGCACTTTTATGTGCTTGTGGCCATAGTGGTCTTGTTGATGATGGTAAGAAGTTGTTTGAATCTATGTTAACTGTCTATGGTATTAGTCCTCAAATGGAGCATTATGGCTGTATGGTTGATCTTCTTGGAAGAGCAGGTTGTCTAGATGAAGCACATTGTTTAATTCTGGCCATGCCATTTAAGGCCAATGCTGTTATATGGAGAGCATTGTTAAGTGCTTGCAAGATACATGGAGACATTGACATGGCTAAGATTGCCAGCAAAGAGCTCCTTACAGTGGAGCATGATCATGGAGCACGTAATGTGATGATGTCGAATATGCTAGCTGGCATTGACCAGCATGACGAAGCTGCAAGTGTGAGGGAAGCAATAGATAATGTCGGCATCCGAAAGCCACCTGGTTGGAGCTATGTAGAAACGAATGGAGCTCTTCACAAGTTTCTGGCAGGTGACAATTCTCACCCAGAAGCCAAAGCCACTGAGATGATGCTCTTGGACGTTAGCAGGAGACTGAAATCTATTGGACATGTTATCAGTGCATAAAAATGGTGCTTGATCTAGATTAAATTGAGAAAGATATGGGGTGTTTGATTTGCCAAGATGTATGAATATTGCACAACAAAGAAATCGTCATTGATGTTACTGGACAAAACACTACTTGTGGAACCACACAAAAGTCATATATTTTTGTCCCCGCTAAACCAGGGGACAAAATTTTGTTCTGTACACTATTTTTAAAATGTCGAAAGACCCCAATTGTTTATCCCCCGTTTGAAAAAAATTTCTCAGTTCTCATGCTTCTCAACAAATATTCCTGTTTCTCGTTCATTTCTTCACAGTCACATTGAAGGAGAAGCATTTGGAATCTGTATCTCGTCTTCACACGGCCGACAACCACAGGTATTTTCATGTCTTCCATCCTTTTCATAAAGCATCTGGAAAAAAAACCTTTTCTATTTCTATGCAGTGGGAGTTGGGGATTGATAGTCGGTGGGTTTTGCATAACAAAAGCCTCTTCTACTTCTCTATTTCTTTGTGTTCCTGTTTATTCTTCTCATGAAACTTCAGGATTCTGGGTTGTATATTACTTAATCAATTTTGTATGTAACTTGATGCATCCTCATAGCTGATTTTGTTCATGGTTATGTATTAGATACATTTTCTATGGCGGTAAAATGTGAACAAGAGATTAAAGTCAATATAGTAGAGATGAGAATGTTGCATTGGATGAGCGGACAAGCTAGACTAAATAGGAATAGGAATGAATACATTGGAGAGAAAGTTGGGTAGCTCCTATTGTAGAAAAGATTGTAGTCTCACCTTAGTTGGTTTGGGGATGTGAGGAGTAGACCAGTAGAAACCCTAATAAGGAGAGTAGATTAAATGGATGTTGGTCCAATTCATAAGGTCTAGGGAGACCAAGAAAAACTACATGCAAAACTATTAAAAACGATTTGGAAATCAACACTTTTTCAATGGACATGATTGATGATAGACTATTATGACATCGTTTTATCCACGTAGCCGACCCCACCTAGTAGGATTAAGGCTTGATTGTCGTTGTTCTAAAATTATTAAATCATATGTTTATTTAGTCAAATTGAAATGGTGATGGTGCTTTCATGTGAATGACTTTTATATAGCATATATAAGAAGGCTTCTACCTTGTCTCTAGCTTAGGAGAGAAAATGTGGCCTATGGGGAAAAATTATTTGGTGTACTTTTTTTGTAGTTTTGAGATGAGAGAGAGAAAAGAAATAAAGTCCGCCCTACTATTTAGTTTTGGAATAAAGCTTCTATCTTATGAGAGTTGATATTATTTTTGTTATAACACTTAAGTTGACACTGTAATGTCCTTGAATTCTTGGTATTGCTATTCTCTGTTTGCTTTTCAAGGATTTGATTAGCTTCTGCAGTTCTATTTTTAGAATCATGATTTGGCATTCTCATGGTCTTTTTATTCATGGTATTTATTATTTATTTTCATTCTCTTTGTAACACTATTGCAGTAAACTCCTTATTTTTTCATAAACTTGATGTTTAACATGTATAGGTTTTTACTATTTTTTGTTATAATTGTTATGGATCAAGAGCATGTTTTTATTATCTTATTGGATTAAGGATGTATGTCAACATGTTGGCCGTTTATGCTGCTGATATTTTTCAATTTTGTCTTGAGAATGATTATGAGAAGACTTTGAATGAAAGAGCTTTGAGTATATATGAGTCGCAAATGGATGTGTCCGACTTCATCATTAGGGAAAGTGATGGAATTTAGATGTGCATAAACACCATTTACAGGTATTAATTATATGGATGGATTGAAACAACTTGGGCAAGTAACGTTGAAGAGCAAGTTCCTGTTTTTTTGACATGCTTGTACATCACACAAAGAATGAGTGTCCAAGTTAGATAGATTCTCTAGATCAGTCAGAAAATTAGTAGGCATTGTTATAAAGTGTTGGCTTATTATGTCTTGAGTTTATAGAGTGACTTGTTATCTAAAGCTAGATCTAGTTCAGAAAGATTGCACTGATGAAAGATGGAAATGGTTTAAGGTGATATATTTGTACACAAGAAATCTACACTAATCTTAGTAATCTATTCTTTTAACCTTACCTGCTTATTTAATTATGTTCAAATCTTTAATTGAACTTTCAGGATTTTTTAGGGGCTTTAGATGGGACCTATATAGCCATTAAACCAAGTGCTTCTAGTAGGCCTAGATAACGAGTAAGAAACGATAGTCTTCAATAAATTCTTTAGGAGTTTGTACCATAGATATACAGGGCAAACAATATTATCGTTGCGTCGAGGCTCTATGAGTAGTGATTAGACAAAATGGAATAAAAGTTCGAATTGGTATGAGAGTCTTAAATTTTGATTTGTATTAATGTGACAAAATGCTATTTTGTAATTTTACATTTGAAAGTAACTTTCAACATTATTTCAGGATCATACAACCTTGTTTTTGGTGGTTACACTAATGGAGAAGGCTTTCTTGCACCATACAGAGGTAGGTAGTACCATTTGCAAGAATGGAACGTTGGTTGGCATGCACCCACCTCAAAATGGTGAAAAGCTATTTAGTTAAAGGCACACTTAGTAGGTGGTAGTGGTTGGTGGACGGGGACCACCAAGGAGGGGTGGCAGGTGTCGATAAAAGTGAACCACCACCGCTACAGTCTTGTGTGAATGCCGGAAAGCCATTGGAAGTTGTTGCAATGTCATCAGTGGTGGTATGATAAAATGGCCATGGTGGCTGGTTGTTTGGTGTTGAATGGTAGCAACAAGCCACAAACTATGTTGACCTTATTGTGCCAAATGCTTAATATATATTTGTTACCCTCTTTAATTTTGTAATCTATTATACAAAGGAATCATTAGTTCTAACTGATACATGTTATCTTTTAATTAAGATTTGAGTTACAGTTTTTTGCATGGAGAAAATTTATTATTTTATCTTATTTACCCTTTATTCATTAAAAGAAACAATAAGTTCATGGAATTTCCAAAAAAAGTTAAAAGATTTATTTACCATTCACATGACCTCTAATGACTATATCTTCAGTTTTATAGACATCGGTTTCTTTTTTTAAATAAATCATTCGAAAAACATTATTACTCGTGCGCAGTATCCTACTAGTAATCATATAAAAGACATATCAGACTTGTCTTATAATAGCACACAACCAAATAAAATCGATTGGAGACAGTGGTTCAATGCATTAAATGAGTTAAATGGCATGTTATATTTGTTAGTTTTATAAGTGGTATCAAATGTAATTATATCCTCAAATTGTGGATAAGTTAGTTGAGATCTAACATTCACTTATAAAAGGTTTACCATTTTAGCATCATTCTCAAATTATATTTGATAGAAAATTCAGAATCTTTGGGCATGTTATTATCAGCAATAATTGTAAACAATTTGTGCATCTCTATTCTCTAACATTGGGATTTTTCATTTGAAAATTTATTAGTGTTTAAAAAACCGTGCCGTACCAGCCGGTTCAACCGGAAAACCGGTGAACCGGACCCCTAACCGGTACGGTACGTATGTTATACCGCATATGCAATAGAACCGGTCAAAACCGGTGAAAACCGGTCGGTTTGTACATTATTATTTTTTTTTAATTTCAAATTTTCAATTCTTCAACTTCAATGATTGATACTTGGATCATTTATTTGTATTTTGCGTTTGTTAAGTGATAATTTTGGATTAATATATGTTTTGCACTTTAGACTTTGATTTTATTAAAGACTTAATGTTGTTTGTTTGTGTGAATTTGAAGTAAATTATGAATATCTACTTATTTGAAATTTTTTGTTATAGGTTTACATATATATATATATATATATATATATATATATATATATATATATATATATATATATAAGCAAGTATGTACAGTTTAACCGGCATGCGGTTTAATTATTGAACCACTGGTTGAACCACTGTACCACTATACCAGTATCCTGACCGGTTTGATAACCGGTACGGTTTTAACAACATTGAAATTTATCATATGATTCCAAATGTCTATTGTAAAAAGCTAGATCACTACCACTAGTCTAAAGGTTCAGAAGCATCAAATAGCATGAGTTGTAACTTAAGTGGTCTAGGGTGTGAGTGTGGATTCTGGCTAGGAATGACAATGGGTCTGAATGGGTCTCGGTAGTGCATGTCAATAAAATTGGCTTGATGCCTTTCTCATTGCATTTCCTACTATATATAATAGTGTAGGTAATTATAGGTAATTACAACTCATAATGACTAATTACAACTCATAATGACTAATTTATATTCTATGAATGTAAATTATTCACAAAATAAATGCAAAGATTATTTCCTGATTAACATCCCCTCAAATTGATGCGGCTGGTCAAGGAGCATCAATTTTCTAACTAGAAACTGATGTTATGGGCGTGGAACAGCCTTGGTAAAAATATCTACAACCTGCAACTGAGTACTGACGAGAGGAAGTGATATTATTCGATCATCGTAGGCGGCACGTATTGAATGACAATCAACTTTTATATGTTTGGTGCGTTCATGAAAAACAGGGTTTGCAGCAATTTGAATGGCACTTGTATTGTCAACATAAAGTGAAGTTGACTCTGTTTGGGGAAATCCAAGTTCAGCCAAAAGACCACAAAGCCAAAGTATTTCTGAACAAGCAGCAGACATGGCATTATAAAAGATGTGCATAATGAATTCTTTTCCATTATCACTTCTAATGATCTTAATTTTGTGATTGAATTGAGTTTCTATATTTTGAACAAAAGATTTAATAAGTTGACATGCTTCACTTTTATAATGCATACAGAAGGTCCAAGTAAATCTAGATTTATCATCAACTATGGTAAGAAAATACTTGTGACCAAAAGTGGAAGGTGTGGAGATAGGTCCCCATATGTCAATGTGAATCAAATCAAAAACAGAATTAGATCTAGTGTTGCTGTCAGCATATGGCAATTTCTTTTGTTTTGATAAGTGGCATATCTCACAAGGATCTTGATTTTTATTACACTTAATGAAAGGAAAGACATGTTCCATAGCAATGAGTTTCTTATGAGAGTGGTGGCCTAATCTATAATGCCACAAATTACAATCTGTATAGGAATTGAAAGCATTAACATGGTAAGCATTAACATGTGTCTTGTTGATAGCATTTAGCACATATAATCCTCCTCTAAGCTCAGCTGCACCAATCATCTTCAAGGAGTGTGGGTCCTGAATTTGACATTGATTGGTGAAAAAAATTAAAGTGCAGCTTAGAGAGGTGGTGAATTTAGCTATAGATATGAGATTAAAGCTAAAATTAGGCACATACAGAACATTATGAAGATAAAGCTCATCAGAAAACATAACAGATCTAGAATAATTGGCTATGACTTGGCTACCATTAGATAGAGTGATGGAGAGAGGATCAATTCTCCTATAGTTTTGAAAGAACCTTAGGGAATGGCAAACATGATTAGTTGCCCCCGAATCAAGAATCCAATTGTGAGACTTAGTTATAGAGGCCAAGATCAGAAGTTGTGTACCTGAGTTTTGTTGGTCAGAGGTGTGAAGAATGTTAGCAGTTGAACTTCCCTGATTGGTGTTGTGAGCAACTTGATTGATGGGTTGTTGAATCATGTTCTTGATAGCATTGTGCTTAGCTGGTGTGAATGAACATTCTGAGTTTGTGTGTTCTTGGACAGAAGTTCCTCTTGCATTCTCTTCTATCATTCTTGGTTCAATGATATCTTCTTGGCTTAGGTAGCAGTTGACATTATTGGAGTTGTTTGAGTAACTTGGTGGAAATTTGTGCTTCTTGTAGCATGTATCAATAGAGTGACCTGATCTTTGACAATAAGTGCAAGTTTTTTGTCCTCTGCCTCTACCAAAGCTGCCAGATCTTCCTTGTATGCTGGTTTTGTTGCTATTCTGTCCTCTATAACCTCTGGCTCTACTCCTTTGCCTTGCGTCATAGGTGTTAGTGGACAAGTTAGCTGAGAATTTAGGTTCCTCAAACTGTATTTCCCTTTCTTGTTGAGCCAAGATTGAAAACACCTTGTTGATGGGTGGCAAAGGTTCCATAAGGAAGATTTGTGATCTAGTTGCAGAGAAGGACTCATTGAGGCCTCTTAAAAAGCAAATAACATAGTGGTTTTCCCTGTAATTCCTAACAGCAGGAAGTGTCATGCAATGACTATTTTCACAAGAGCATGGAGGGATAGGCATGTAGGCATCTAACTGTTGCCATAGTCCTTCATTTGTGTGTAAAACTTGTCTATAGAAGCATTTCCTTGCTTGATTGAATGCATTTCTCCAATAAGGTCTGAAATCTTGTACATGTCACCTTGGTTGTACCTTTCTCTTAAATCTTTCCAGATTTCTTGGGCATTTTCCATCCACAATACACCTTGCACTATGGATGGCTCAATTGCTTGAATCAACCAAGACACAACTAGGTTATTGCATCTGTTCCATGTGTTATACATTTGGTCATGAGGCATAGGCTTGGTAAGAGTTTCATCTATGAACTTTATTTTGTTCTTGGTTTGAAGAGCCATTGTCATGGCTCTTGACCATCTATGATAATTGCCTCCATTTAGCAAGCAAGAAACAATAGTAGCACCTGGATTTTCATTCGGGTGTATGTAATAGGGATTTGTTGGATCCAAAATAGGGGTAATCAATTGGTTTGCCATGAGTAAAATGGGAGGCAATGTAGAAAGAAAGTGATGCAAGAAATAGAACAGAAAAGAAGGAAACGATAACAAAATGCGCAGCGGAGACACCCTCACAAAGGTGCTCTGATACCATGTGAAAGAAGATTCCTCATGGCTGCAAAGAAGCTTCTGAAATCCAAAACATGAGGAAGAAGAAGCAGCTTAGTTGAAGAATTGCATTAAAAGAGTAAAGAACATTCAAGCTTTGAATGGAAAGGCTCAATCAATTGTATCTTACTTCTTGTATAAAAGGGAATACAATTGATCACTTATTTATAGTGAACTTTTGGGTGAAACCAAACAGAAAAAGAAAATCAAGAAGAAAGAAAAGAAAAGCTGCAACAGAAACAGGAAAGGAAAAACTAACCTAATAACAGAAAAAACTGAATTATGAAAAGTTGCTAAAAGAGGAAAGTTAATGAATGATATAGGAACTGGATCTATGAGTTTATTGAGCTGGATAATATATGCATTCTCATCTTTAACACTTTCCCAAGCTCAAGCTGAACCACACACACCATTCTATTCTATTGACACCCCTAAAGGTAATGTATATATTCTTTATCACTTCCAAAATATTCTTAACCAAAAACTGATAATATTTTTTTATTTATTTGCAACCCTTCTAAATGAGATTCACAGTGCGCGTTCAGTGTTACCAGGCCAAACCACCACTTTGGCTTTTGCCTTCAAACCTTATCATTATTCTTCTACCAACATAACCTCTTCTCTAACCTTTTACATGGACCAACCAAGTCTTCCATTGAAGATGAAGCAGAAGCAGTTTCAACAGCCTCGCCTCTATTGTCAAGCATCACCACATGATGAAGTTTCTCTAAGGTTGGTGGTTCTGTCATATTCTTGTTTTTATGAGGTTAAATTTTGCATTTTTATTAATGGGTTTTGTTTTTAAATTGTTTTCACAATGACCCTTTTCATTATTTTCCCACTTAGCCAGACAAATATAAAAATTTAGCCTGGAACTGAAAATCTCAACCCAAAAAAAGGCCAATACATTTCCACCACGGTGTTGTGTATGTGAATGGTGAATTGTTATTTTTTTAGGTTAAATTTTGCATTTTTACTATTGGGATTTGTTTTGGACTTGGTTTGACAATATTTTCAGCCTTCTCCCACTCAAGGTAGGCAAATGTAAGATTTTTATGGCGCTTTTGGCTAAATAGCTTAATTAAGTGTTTATTTTTATGTTGGTAAAAATTAAAAGCAATAAGAAAATGTATTTTTTTTAAATAAGCTAAAATGAACTTCTCTGGAAAGCTTATCAAAATAAGGTAAAAAGAGCTTATATAATTTTCATGAACTATTTGTCATTGGTTGTTCTCGTATGTCTAAATAAACTCTCTATAAGCTCTTCCAAGTATCCACTTAGTCTTCAAGTTTCCGAAACTGAGCTTGTAAAAAAAGACTCAGCAAGCTTTCACCATGGTGTTGTGTATGTATGTAGGAGTGATGAATCACCTGTCCATGGACTATCTGAAATGGTTGTTGGGGTCTTGGGAGGAGGTCAACTGGGCTGCATGCTATGTCAAGCTGCTTCTCAGCTGGCAATTAAAGTCGTGGTTTTAGATCCACATGAGAACTGTCCGGCGAGTTCCCTGTCTTATCATCATATGGTTGGAAGCTTTGACGATAGTGCTACAGTCGAGGAGTTCGTGAAGAGGTTCAAGTTTTGTGCAAGAAATGTTATTTTGAATTTGACATTTGATCAATGACTATAAATAATGTGTATGCTGATTTGATACGGCGTTTTTAGATGTGGAGTATTGACTGTTGAAATTGAACATGTTGATGTTGCTACATTGGAAAAACTTGAGAAACAAGGTGTTGACTGCCAGCCCAAAGCCTCTACTATAAGAATTATTCAGGTAATATCTTGCCATACTTGTATTCATATATAAAGTTAACCGATAAAATAAACAACTGGATATTTACAACCCACACATAAAGTATTATTGCCTTTTTATATCTTACATAAGGAGTGTTTCATATATCCTTATATTTTGAATTTTGTTATTTTTATGACCCTGTTTTTAAATTTTTTGTTTTCATTAAAAGTTTAACATTGAGAGAAAAGGGAGAGAGATACAAACTTAATCTGAAACTAACTATGATTAATGATTGATTTCTGGTTTATATACCTGATAATAGTAAACCTAACCAACAAACCACTTCTTCCACCATGCTTTTGAACTGTTTAAAATGGGAAGTATTTAGGATTTGTTCTTTAATAAGTAAAATCACATACAGTGGAAGTGGATGATGGGTAGATACAACAGCAAGTCCAAAGGGATGAGCATATATTCCCAGTATTCCCCATAGATCTAGATACAACAGTTCAAAGGGATGAGCATACACAATAGTTGAGGCGGATGATTGGTAGTCTCTGAGACTTTCCAAAGCAACATGCAGTGCAAAAGTAAAAGCATTTTTACTGATAGGAGAAGTATTGCATGCTTCAAGCACTGCAGTAACAACATTTTCATTGGGATGACCTATCTACAGTACCACAAAGTATAAGAGGAGGCACTTTATTCACGTTTTGCATGGGATTGCATGCATTAGATACTGAACCTACACTAGGCTTACATGAAGCAGCCAAGTTACATAGAGAAAGCATGTACCAAAACCAGTTTGACTTGAACTTGGACTAGGAAGGCAATGAAATGCGTAGAGACCATCAGACATGAAAGACCCTTAAATTAGAATTTGTTTATTAGCCTGATATTTCACATACCAGACATTAGGATGAAATTCAAAGTATATTGTATTAGAGAATAATAGTTAGTAGTAAGCTTGTAAACTAACTTCTAAGCTAGACAGTTTGTATTCTGCCAACTATAACGTTCGGGTGGAGGCATTCTGTTAGTCTTAGCTCTAGCTCTATAAATAGTGCTAGCCTTTGTTGTAATAAACTAATCTTTCCAATAATATAAAAGAGAAGTAGTCAGTTTTCAGTTTTCTCTCTCAACTTCGATCTCAATGAAACGATTACGTTTACATGGTATCACGCCAGCCATACCTTGTTATACCACACCATGGCAATTTCACAAAGGTCAGTATAAGTCATTACCATGGGAACCAAGAAAGCTCTAATACCATATTAAATATTGAACAATTCGGTTAAAGGAGAGAGAAATGCAAATAAATCTGCATTATATTATGATTGATCAGAGACATTGCTCTCAGGTTTATATACCTGATAGTAAACCTAACTAACTTAAACACCTCTCGCTGAGTCAGCAAGAGACGTGTGCACTGCACTGTAAATATGATATGGTTCCGAAGGATAAACTGTCCCGTTCCAATAAGATTTTATTCTCCTAATATATATGTACGGAATATTGTGATATGGGAAAGATCTTCCTTTGCTTATCTTCAATGACCCACAAACCATTGGTGGGGGTGTATGGGTATAAGCATATAAGGATAATTTTGAGGTCAGCTTTGACCTTTGTTTTGTTCTGAGGGCCCTATTCCATAGACAGCGGGTAATGGACTGGACAATGTAACGACCCGATTTTCTACCCTTGAAAAATTTTCCTTATTTAATCCAACTCCATGCATTTAACGATAAGTCATAATTACCAAGTGAATAAATTTATTTAAAAGATCTTTCTCTTCATCCTCACACCCGATCTATGAATCAAAAGTACATATACAATCCGATAGCAGAAAAACATAATTCATTTTAGTATAACCTAGTAACTACCGCATACAATTAGCTATGGGTTTCCAAAACACCCATAGCTACATATATCCCGAGTTACTAGTCTCCATGATCGAAATCATGTACAAAATAATATTCATAGTACAATTAGTTGATTCAATTACAATTAATTGAAGTTACAAAATAATGGATAAAGAGACATTAAAATAAAGGTCTCTAATCTCCTACTCAAAAATCATCATTTCTCCGTCCACCTACCTGCAATGGGATTAACATTTACCATACACAAACAACACAAAGGAATAAGTCATTAACTCAATAAAATTTCAAAGTAAGTTAATCCACATTTAATAGAGTTAAACAACGGTATAAATTAAATCCACTTAAAATCATTTTCGTCATCTGTGCTTTTGAAAAAAAATATGCTACATAACTCGAGCTAGAGTCGCTAACCCATTCTGGTCGGCTAAAACGAGTTTTATTTTCATTGGCACTCCACCAATACATAAACAATAAATCCACCCGTCATCACTACAAACATACCCATATATATTTGTAGTGACTAAGTGATTTACCATTTATTACTTTGTTTCCGAGTTTTATTTCCATTGGCACTCCACCAATAAAGAGACAATAAACGCACCCGACATCATTACAGCATAGCGTATATGCCTGTAACTACAAAGTGACTTACAGTTTATTGTGTCATCCGAGTTTTATTTCCATTGGCACTCCACCAATAAATAGACAATACATGCACCCGACATCATTACATCATAACGTATATGCCTGTAACTACAAAGTGACTTACAGTTTATTGTTTTATCCGAGTTTTATTTCCATTGGCACCCCACCAATAAACAGTCAATAAATGCACCCGACATCATTACAACGTAACGTATATGCTTGTAACTACAAAGTGACTTACAATTTATTGCTTTATTCCGAGTTTTATTTCCATTGACACTCCACCAATACAAAAATGATAAATACACCCTACATCATTACAAACATATCCACGTATGCTTATAACTACAAAGTGATTTACATTTCATGATTTCATTTCGAGTCTTATTTCCATTAGTACTCCCCCAATAAGTAAACCATAAATTCACTTCTAATCATTATCAACATACCCATATATGTTCATAATGATTAAGTGATTCACATTTTATCCATCATCCATAACAGAAAATCCACGCATTTTCCAACACAATGCATAAATTAAAGACTTATCCTTACCTCGGTGAGTGTTGGGTTTGGTTTTTGGTGACTTCGCAAGTTCCACCGGCATCACCTCCAAACTTAGGATCTTTCCTCATTCCAACCACATAACACAATGTTAGTCATTCATTCCAAATAACAAATAAATAACTTATATTGCATCATTTAAACATACAAGATATTTATCATATTCTCAATGGTTCTATACTACTTTCATTAAGAGTTTCCAACCATCTAAAACATACATATCATCTCATATTTTAACATTGTAAAGCAACTCATTTTCTACCTCTAGCATTTTACTCATTTTCTTATTTTACCACATTTTCACTTTAGGTTTTTTTTGGGGGTTTTTATTAATCAACCCACAAACCCTTTCCATTCTTGAAATACTAACTCTAAACCAAGAGTTTACAAGATAAAACAACATAAAACGAACCATAACTCAAAATGATGAGTTTCCATAGCTTCTCTCATTTTGAGAAGAGATCCATAATACCAAAAATGGTTTCTCAAGAGAAGAAGAGAGTTAGGATAGAGAGTTTTACCTCTTCTCAAGCTCTTGAACAAAAATTAAAGCTCCTAGACCTTGGGAATGCTCTCTTCTCTCACCTCTCTTCAATTCTTAACCTAAAAATGTATTTGGGGTTTCCCTCATTTAATGTTCCCATCGGGTTCTCGCTTAAGCGAGCTTTCTCTCGCTCAAGCGAGAAAATCCCGCCCATTTTAAAAAAACTCCATTCTGACCCTCTCGCTCAAGCGAGAATCTCACAGTGTCCCTCAGCCCAAAATGCCATTTCTCGCCCAGGCGAGACAACTCTCGCTCAGGCGAGAATCCTCTAGTATAGCCCAGGATTTCACCCTCTCAGGTGAACCTCTTTCGCCCAAGCGAGAATCTCTCGCTCGAGCGAGGATCCCATGACTGATACTATAATTTTAAAGGCTTAAAATTTGGGGTGTTACAGACAACACTTAAAAGAAGACATGTGAACCTTTGGTCCCAATCCCAAGTTCCCCACACTTCTTCTTTTACCTTATACTATATCACCTTAATTCAATGAAGTTATGAAGCCAACTTAAATTATATTTTTGGGATGCTGGCTAGGGACTTGAAATCAAATACTCAATAACTTGTTAGTCTAACTCCTTTCCAATACTTGATTAAAGACTATGAAATAACATAAAAACTTATATACAATAATACTTATATCTTCTTATTTATAGCGAAAATATAATTTTACCTTAAAAGGATAAAAAATACTCTCATCTCGAATGCTGGAGAAGTGTCCGACTCTATTATCTAAGATATGACAATTGAGTCTTAGATTCAAATGGACCTATAAAAATAACTTATAATTTGAGATGATAAATAGGGATGGAGATGAGATGGGTAATACTCAATAAAATGATGGCCTTGATGTTCATATTTGTACATAAGGTACCGAGTACCGACAAGTGTGAGGATGCACATTAAATTTCTATGGACCAAAAGAGAAATAATGCAAAAGAGAAAGAATAGAGCAGTAATAATCTAAATTTTTGTGGAAATATCTTTATTTTTTATGAAGTTTTCACTTTCTGTTTATGACCTTGAAATATGTTAACTAGATATTCATCCGTTTGATTATAAGAAAATCTTAAAGTAGATATTCTCCTGACATGAAAGTGATGAACTTCTTTCTCTTAGATTTTATTAGAATATCTTAATGCATGCATATATACCTCTCAACTATTCTTTTATATATTTAGTTATTTATTGTTCAATAAGAGGAGACAGAATGTGGGGGAGGCATACGCATGTTAACTGTTACAATTTGCATCCTCTGCTCCAACTATACTTATCCAACAACAATTGGAGTTTCAATGTTTCTCAAAAGAAAAGAAAAATGTAGAAAATAATTTTTATTTTATGCTTCCATGTAGGGATGACAATGAAAATCGAAAATGTAATACCGTATTAATCCAACTCGAATTTAATAGAAAAACGCTGATATGATTGGTTTAGGTTCGGATTTTACCTGAGTTCAACTTTTAGGTTTGAATTTGGTATAATTGATACATCATCTCGTACCTGATTAATATATATATAGAATTATAGATAAGTATATATATAAATTATATATAAAACATATAAAAATATATGTTTCAAATGGGTTTTCATCGAATTTGGGTTATCTAAAACCCAACAAGTTATAAAATGATATCATTATTTTTAACTTCGTTTAATTTAGACTAAAGTTTAAGACCATTTATATGTTATAAATTTCCACCAATTATATATATTTTTTCAATATTACTATAGAGATTGAGGATATAAGTTATAATATTCACTTTGACACACTTATATTTGCATAATACATATATACTATTCGAATCCAACTCATAACCTTACAAACTCAGAATTTTTAGAATATATGGCTAGAATACTGATATTTAGCTAAGGTGGCATTGATCCACGACCATGGACCCATAAACAGTGTGGTTGTGTTTCACTAAAATAGTGCTTAGTAATCACATTATTTCACTTTGAATCATAACACAAACTAGCATGGACAAAGCCCACATGTCTCACTTTTTGTTTTATTCTCTAACTTGGGCCAATAATAATACTAATTTTGATTACTTTTTACTTTTAAATTTTATATTTTAATCATATGATATCATTGTGATTGATTCGGGATAAAGTTTAAGATGAGGATGAAGACAGCTGATTTGTGTCCCTAACATATGATTGTGATGCCACTACACGCTAATAGTAGTTTTTTATTTAATTTTGTATGTTGTAGTACTTTTTGGTATTATGAAAATATTCTCTAGTACTTTTTAGTAATGTATTAATCATTTTAAATGTATGTAACTGCTCATACTAATAAGAGTTGTTTTGAAAACCCTTAACTTTTTTTTTTTTGTTATTCCAAGGATATAACATAACTTTATATAATTAGATCCACACTTTGTTAATAAATATGAGAAGAAGCCATGGTAAATAAGAAGGGTCAATTCTACAACAAATAATATAATAAATCAGCATCTACATCTACTATATTCTAGTTTTATGCTTTACATAGTGATTAGAGTAATGAAAGAAAGAAAAACAATGATTTGCACGAAGATCAAGGTTAATTAGAGGATTAGAAAGTGTGTAATTCTATGGAAGGCAAGGAATCTAGTAGTGTTGTTTACCGTGAGGGGAAATAACTCTTTGGTCCAAATTCCCAAATTCATCACCTCTTACCTATATACTGCTGCCATTTCTAATCTTACGGAACTGTGTGGCTACAATTTTTAGGATTATTAAAATGTATTAACAATGTATGAGTTTTATACACTATTATTACATTATTATCTATTTATAAAAATATTATAAATGAATGGTAAATGATATATATATATATAAATATTTATATTAACAATATATAAATATTATACTATAAAAATTGACAACCATTTTTGTGTGATAAAAACTAAAATATTAGGCTAAATATTACAATAAAAACACTATATCCTCTTATTAAATTAGCTCAATAATAGCACATGCATTGTTTTCTATCTACATTAAATATATATGTCACTTGAAATAGGAGGAGATTATATAGATATTTGTTTCTGAATAGTACGTATAAAATTTCAAAGTATAATTTCAGTTATTAAATATTAAATATACGGTAAATCATGTAATAATAATATGTAGAACTCAGTCCATACACATTTTCTCTCTAAATTACATAGTGTCTATGTCTGAATAGTTGAAGACTTGTAGTTATATCTTTATTTTTTGTTGATTATTATTATTATTATTATTATTATGAGTCTCATCTATCATCACCTGATGTTGTAGTAGTGTTTTGGAGAGAGAAATTAAATTACACGAAGTTCTATAGAGATGGCAAGCCGACCCCATTACCGAGAACAAAGAGCCAAAACCAACCAAATACCCTTCTTTCTCTCTCAAGTGTAGAAGCAAAGCTTCATTCATTCATTGTGAACTTAAAAGCGGGAACACAAAGGGTTTTGTTTCTCTCTTCACTGTTATTAATAAGTATAATCTCTTAGATAGATAGAGAAGTGAGTCAACTTTGAAGTAGTGCTATATATATATATATTGGAAGATTGAGGAAAAGGGTATTCGGTGTGTGAGAAATGCAGCACCAAATGATGCAGATGCAGATGCAGCCCATGATGGCAGCCTACTATCCTAACAATGTGACCACTGATCACATTCAACAGGTTCCTTCCTTCTTCTTCTTCTACCTTCTTTGCTTAACAAGATTCTTTTTTTTGTTTCACTCAATTTGTATCTATTTTCTATATATGTACTCCTTCTTTTTTATCTATTCTCTGTCTGTTCAGGAGAGCTTTTGTCTCAGCTTGTGGGTCTTATTCCTGTGCCACTTGTGTTATGGTTTTTATGCTCATATTATTCTGCTTATTCTCTGTCACTTTCTGCTACAACTTACGTAATTTTTGTTAGTTTTTAACTCAGTGGTGTTTTTACAAACTAGTCATACATGTTCCTCTATGAGTCATTAATAAGTATAATCCCACTTTATGACTTGGTATTTATTTGCTCTAATCATACAATGAAGTGTTGAAACATGAAGTTACATGTTCCTCTATGAGTCTTTGATAGTATCCCAAGTCGCATTTTCCAACATTGTACTTACTTTAGTTAAGGTTTCAATTAATTTAAGACAGTTTGAGATTAAATTAACAAGAAACGGAATCTCATACCAGAAAAGACTAAATAACTAAATTTGTATTTATTATATTCAGTTCACTACAAAATGAGCATATCTATGAAGCCTTTTTTTTATAGAAAACCAGTTCAGCAAGTACTATTGACCCTGCAATTTATATGATATTATTTATCATTGACTTCATTTTACTATTCTCTCACTTTTTCAAGTAGTACAGAATTGTAACGACCCGATTTTCTACCCTTAAAATTTTTTCATTTAATTTAATCATTTCTTACATACAGTCGTCACCTTCATGGAAAACTCTCCAATGTCACTCTTTGAAAATACTCTTTACCCTATTATATTATCATACAAATTCATGTTACGGAAAAACATAATTCATTCAAATAGCATTTACCACATACAACCAGTTATGGGTCTCCCAAAGTTATAAAACTCATAACTACACATATCAGTATTATTCTAAACAGATTTACAGTCATCCCATAATACTACTAAATCAACTACAACGTCAATTAGCAATAAAGACCAGTGAGTAAATAAACACAAAAGCTTCCCAATTGAGCTTCATCCTCAAAATCCTTCATTTACCTACAATGGGATTATCATAAACAACACACGAAACAAAATGGAGTAAGTCATTACTTCAGAACTAACATCACATGATAACCCACATTCAAATACATTTAAGCTTTAATATAATTCGTAAACACACATACGGAATTGTAAACATTCCAATCATCCTCCTTTAATTTCCACTTTACTCATATTCATCCTATAGTATATATATCTCATGATATATATTCTATAGTATGCATATTACGTTCGTTCGAAACATCATTTTTCTCGTTATTCATATCCACACTATAACATATATATCCCATAATATATATCCTAGAGCGTGTATATTACTTTCTTTCTCAACATATTCCTTTTTATCGCTCATATTCACCCTATAGAATATATATCCCATACTATATACCATATAGCATGCATACGACATTCAGATGACATTCACATTTCTCATCATTCATATTCACCCTATAGAATATATATCCCATACTATATATTCTATAGCATGCATACGACATTCATGTGACATTCACATTTCTCATCTTTCATATTCACCCTATAGAATATATATCCCATACTATATATCCTACAGCATGCATATGACTTTCATTTCTCCGAGTCTTATTTCCATTGGTACTCCCCCAATAATATTGATTTCATTTTGAGTCATATTTCCATTGGTATTCCCCCAATAATATTAATTTCATTTGAGTCATCTTTCCACTGGTACTTCCCCAATAATATTAATTCGTTTGAGTCATATTTCTATTGGTACTCCCCCAATAGTATTACTTTCATTTGAGTCATCTTTCCATTGGTACTCCCCCAATAATATTACTTTCATTGAGTCATCTTTCCATTGCTACTCCCCCAATAATATTACTTCGTTTAAGTCATATTTCCATTGGTACTCCCCTAATAATATTAATTCGTTTGAGTCATATTTCCATTGGTACTCCCCCAATAATATTAATTTCATCTGAGTCATATTTCCATTGGTACCCCCAATAGTATTACTTTCATTTGAGTTATCTTTCCATTGGTGCTCCCCCAATAATATTATTTTCATTGAGTCATCTTTCTATTGGTACTCCCCCAATAATATTACTTCATTTGAGTCATATTTCCATTGGTACTCCCCCAATAATATTAATTCGTTTGAGTCATATTTCCATTGGTACTCCCCAAATAATATTAATTCCATTTTGATAACAGAAAAGTCATGCATTTTCCAACATAATGCATAAATTACAGACGTATCATTTTAAACAATTACCTCTTGCACATACCTCATTCATATCAGCAAATATGATTTATAGACACTTATCCCTTACCTTGGTGAGCGTTGGGAATGAATTCCGAGTAACTTTAAAAGTCTCCTCCGTGATTTCCTCTAACATTAGGATCTTTCCTCATTTTCATCAATAACAACAATGTTAGTCATTTATTCAAAATAACACATAAATAACTCGTATTTCATCATCAAATACACAAGGGATTCATATATATTCAAGATTTCTAAAACTACTTCAATATAAGTTTCCAGCCATTTAAACATACATGTTTATCTCATACATCAACATTCAAGCACAAAATTATCATCCACATCTAACATTTCATCTCTTTATCTTTATACTCATATTCTCATTTTAGGGGTTTTTGGGGTTTTCATGAATAACCCACAAAACCTTTCCATTCATCACATATCAACTCTAAACCAAGAGTTTACAAGAGTAAAACAACATAAAACGAACCATAACTCTAAAGGGTGAGTTTCCATGGTTTCTCATGTTTTGAAAATAGATCCAACATACATATGTTAGAGAGGAAGAAGAAGAGTTAGTAACAAGAGGTTTACCTCTTCTCAAGCTCTAAGATGAGTCCTAAGGCTCTTTGTTCTTGAAAAGCTCTCCTCTTTCTCTCTTTTCTTCAAAGTTCTAACCCTAAAATGTGTTTGGGGTTTCTATTTTAAGGAGTAGTCGTCGGGTTCTCGCTCAAGCGAGCCCATTCTCGCTCAGGCGAGAAAATCCCGCATTTTAAAATTTCAGATCTGACCCTCTCGCTCAAGCGAGGGATTCTCACTCAAGCGAGAATCTCACAGTCCCAACAGGCTTCCTCTCGCTCAAGCGAGGGATTCTCGCTCAGGCGAGAATCTCACAGTGTCAACAGCCCTAGTTTGCCATTTCTCGCTCAGGCGAGGCAACTTTCGCTCAGGCGAGAATCTTCCAGTATAGCCCAGGATTTCACCCTCCCAGTTGATCCTTTCTCGCTCAGGCGAGAATTTCTCGCTCAAGCGAGACTTCCAGGACTGATACTATAATTTTTAAAGACTAAAATTCGGGGTGTTACAAGAACAAGTCATTGATTCTGAAGATTGTTGAAAGTCAGAGTTCTGGCAAGCTGAGCGAATGTGCTGAGTAAGAATTACAACTTGTTATATCAATTGAAAATTTTGTTTTTTTTTCATTCCATAAGTTTGAATCTTTTATGGTTTTTTGATATAGTCCAACTTGTTAAATTTCTCTTCAGTGACTCTGTTTTGATGCAGGCTTTTTCTATGATGTGGAGATATCCCATAACACTACAACGTTTATGATATTGTCAGTTTACACAAATATTTATGAAAGGAAATTGCAAAATATGATGACTCAATGCAAAATAGTTTTTGTTTGTATAAACAATTCAAATCCCTTGTTTGATTGGATACAGATATGACACAATATAGATATATTGATAGAAAAGACATAAATAATTGGAAGACATATAAACGTAAAGTACATAAAGTGTCCAAACCATTTTGAAGTATTTGTGCTAAATAGTTGGCAACTGCATCGTTCAAGATTTTTCCTCTAGAGTTATGCAGTTCAAAGTGATAGGATAATCTTATATCTTAGTTAATTTACAATTTGTTTATCTTAGGCATGTTTCTTGTTGAAATTTGCCTAGAGAATATAACCAAAAAGGGGACTATTGGAATTATTCCTAATTATCTCAACTCCTCATAGTTATCTAGTGTCACATTCTCATAACATTTATGTTCATGTTGTGTTAAAAGATCATAATCCAGTTTTTTTCTTGTTTCAGGAACCAATCAAGACTACAGAGAAATCTCATGTATCTAGCTGCAATAGCTGATTCTCAACCCCAACCACCTGCCATGCCTGGTCAGGTACATGCCTATTTTTTTTAAATGTAAGATCAATATAAAGTACATGTTAATTACATGTTCATATCAATATTGCAATTATGCATATTAATCTCCATTTCTTCATATATAGTGTGTAGATTACTAAATGAATTCCCAAAATTATGGAATAAATTCTGATTTAGCTCCTGTAAATTGGTTTTGTAACAATTGTTCACAGCTGATTTTGTATCATTAGCAATATCATCTCCTGAACTGCTGCAACCGTTTTCGCTCTATATAACTAAGCTGGAATCTGTACATCAGCATATATGGAAATCACCTCCGTCCATTTTCTTCTTAACAATTCCTCATCACAATATTACGGCCTCATTATTTGGTCTCTTATTAGTACTCTTTTGGATGTTATTGCAGTATACTCCTGGTGGGGTTATGCAGCAGGGAGCACACTACATGCAAGCTCAACAGGCTCAGCAAATGACACAACAACAACAACTAATGCTTGCGCGCTCTTCTCTTTTGTATTCCCAACAGGGATATTCAGCACTTCAACAGCAGCAAGCCATTCACAGCCAACTCGGCATGAGTTCCGGTGCAAGTATCGGGCTTCACATGTTGCAAGGTGAAGCCACTAGTGTTGGAGACAATGCTGCAACCTTAGGTTCTGGAGGGTTTCCTGATTTTTCTGGTAGAGGACTTGGCAGCAAGCAAGATATTGGAAGTTCAGCTGAAGGAAGAGGAGGAAGCTCTGGTGGCCATGTCAGCGAAGGCCGTGAAACTCTCTACTTGAAATCCCCGGATGATGGAAACTTAACAAGTGTCACATTGGTGAAGTTATGGCCTTTCTAGTCTCAGCGTTGTAGTGATAGGAAGAAGCTAGCACTGAACCTTTTGTGAAGTAGGGGAAGGAAAAAAGGAAAAATCTGTGTCAAACAATCACGTCATTGCCTTAATGTTTCTAAAGTAGTACTAGTAATATAACGCTGCTCTATTTCTAGTTCTAGTGTAAAATTTTGGTCATAAAATGAGGTTGTTATTTGTTAAGGTCAAAAGTTCATTTTGTCACTTCTGTTCTGTGTTTTCAGAATTTAGTTTCCTCCGATTAACAAAGAGTAAATTACACGGATACCCCTGAGTTGTGAAATTATACAGATTACCTTTCCATTTTTTATCCTTACAGAAATTCCTTATTTTTGTATACACTAACCATCCTGCATGTACATGTAAAATAAGTGTAATTTTTTACATAAAAATGATGATAAAATGTAATTTTATTAAAATTCATGGGGTATTAGTGTAATTAACTCATTAATATATGATGTTGCAACATCTTTGTTCATAACTTGTATTCGTTTTTTCTTCCTGCATCTAAAATTTGATTTTTCATGATAACTAGCTTTAAATTCCGATAGTATCCATAACCCCTCCATGTGAATAATCTGCTGCATGAATAATGGCTTCTTTTACTGTGACGTAGTATATGCATAGACTTGAATAAATCATTGAGTTGAAATACTATTCATCCTTGTCATTTAGTATATATAACAAAAAAGACATTTGACTTTATTACAATTTATAAACAAAACAAATTTCAAATTAGACATGTGTAGACATAGCAGAATAGCAACCAAAAGAGAGGAGTGGGGTTTTGTCATGCATTGTGAAAGAGAGGAACACAATTAGGCTGGATACTTTAGTCAACCTCATTTTTTTCAAAGTTCATTTAAGTAGACACAGCATGGGTTATGCCATTAAATGTCGACCTATTTATATTATTTTTGAAGAGAGGTTTTTTCATGTATTTTTAATGGTATCGGTGTCATTTCAATATACATAAAAAGATAAAGATGTTTTAACATGTTATGTTTTCCTTTGCTTTTAGTAGTATTTGTCTCTCCATTAATGAAAATGATCCTTACTTATTATTTTCTGTGGTAATATTATTATATTAGATTTTAGAGGAGAGATTCATTGACTCCAATAGTAAGTTTTTTAAACTTAATTCATATCTTAGCCATCAATTCTAGGGAAATGCATTGATTTGTTAATAGGTAGATCTAAACAATTGAATTTCCCTAAAATTGATGAATAAGATATTGAAAAATGCTCACCTGGGAGGGTGAAATCCTGGGCTATACTGGAGGATTTTCGCCTGAGCGAGAGTTGGCTCGCTTGAGCGAGAAAGGCTCAACTGGAAGGGTGAATTCTTGGGCTATACTAGAGGATTCTCGCCTGAGCGAGGGTTGGCTCGCCTAGGCGAGAAAAGTGATGTTTTGGACCTGTCGAGACTGTAAGATTCTCGCTTGAGCGAGAGGATCCTTGCTTGAGCGAGAGGATCATCGCTTGAGCGAAAGGGTCATATCTGAGTTTTTAAAATAGGCGGGATTTTCTCGCTTGAGCGAGAAAGGGCTCGCTTAAGCGAGGACCCGACGCTGTTACATTAAATAGAGAACCCCAAACACATTTATGAGGGTTAACCTAGAGAGAATTGAGAGAATAGAGCTTTTTCTAGAGCAAGAAGGCTTGTGAGTCATTTAGAAGCTTGAGAAGAGGTAAAGTTCTTGATTTTAACTCTCGTCTTCCCTTTGAAACTTATTTTGGGTATGTTGGATCTCTTCTCAAAATGAGGGAAACCATGGAAACTCATCCTTTCGAGTTATGGTTCATTTTATGTTGATTTTATCTTGTAAACTCTTGGTTTAGAGTTAGTATTTCAAGAATGGAAAGAGTTTGGGGTTGATTCATGAAAACCCCAAAACCCTAAAGTGAAAATGGGGTTAAAGAGGAAAATGAGTAAAATGCTAGAGGTAGAAGATGACTAAGCATTCTAATATTGAAATATGAGATGAATATGTATATTTTAGATGTTTGTAAACTTATGATGAAAGTAGTTTATAAACATTGAAAATATGATAAATATCTTGTATGGTTGAATAATGCAATATGAGTTATTTGTGTGATATTGGAATAAATGACTAACATTATGTTATATGGTGGGAATGAGGAAAGATCATAGAGTTGGTGGCGGTGTCGGTGGAACTAGTGCAGTGACCAAGAACCCAACCCAACACTCACCAAGGTAAGGATAAGTCTTTAATTTGTGCAATTGAAACGGAAAATGTGTGTATTTTCTGGTTGTGCAAGGATTAATTGGTGAATCACGTATTTATTATAAACATATATGGTATGTTTGTAATAAGGATTGCGTGGATTCACTGGATATGATTGATGGTGAATGTAACACCTCAATTTTTGTTTTCAGATTGATTGGAAAACTTAGGGTGTTGAGGTGCATGCTTGACCATTCTCTCTTGGACGAGAGGATCTCGCCTAAGTGAGGGACTCAACGTTTTAAGTTTGAGAAGTATAGGAACCTCGCCCAAGCGAAGAAGTGGTCGTTTGAGCGAAAGTGAAATCTGGAAAAGCTGTCAAATTCTAGCTCGAGCTAGGATTTTCGCCCAGGCTAGAGGGGGGCCTTTGCATACTGCCCGATTCTCGCCCGAGCGAGAAATTCGCGCCCGGGCGAGAGCTCTCCAGTGTGAAATGTGAAAAAGTCACGGAATTCTCGCCCAAGCGAGCCGTTTTCGCCCGGGCGAGAGCGTTAGAGCTATAAAAGTGAAAAAGGGGATCTAGAAACCCTAATCTTCATTTTCTTTCTCCCCCTTTCTCTCCCAACAGTGGCTCCACCCAAATGGACCATTTTTCCCTCCACTAAGCCTCAAAACTCATCAAAACCTTCCTCTTGCTTCATGGTGACACATTTGGAAAAGCTTGGAGGTGAAAAAGCAACAATGGAGGTTGGAGGAGATGAAGGGAGATGTGGCTCTTTTGCGGAGCAACGGAGCTTACGCAACCTAAGGTGAGGGAGAAGACCATTGTGGTCTTAGAGTATTTCATTAGAGTCATATTCTCCGATTTCCCTCAAGAATCGGAGCACGTTAACGGATAGAAACTCATTTGAGTGTTTGTGGTCCATGTGAGAGTCTTTATTTTACATGAGGTTGTATTAGCCATAAAAGTGGAGATATATGTGTGGGAAAACCGTTTATTTAATTAAAACGCCATATGCTCATTTATGGTAATACACCGTCATGAAAGATGGTTCTAACGTTAACGTGTCATATGATGAAGAATATGTGGTGTGTAGTTTGTTTATGATAATGGTGTGTTATGGATGTTTGATTTGTTATGAACATACATGGGTATGTTTGTAACAAAGATTGTGAGATGTGTTGTTTAATGGTAAAAAAGTAGAAATGGTTATGTTGTGTGATAATGATTATGTGTGAGTTATTTATTGTTATAAACATATATGGGTGTGTTTGTAACAATGATTGTGTGATGAGGTATTGATTTGTTAAGAGTGGAGATGAGTATGTTTATGAAAATGACTAAGTTGAGAGTTTCTTTATTGTTATGAACATATATGGGTGTGTTTGTGACAATGAAGGTGTTGTGGATTAGTTTACGATGAGGAAACAATGAGATACGTTGCGTTTATCGTGTGTATGACATTGATGTGATATTTTGTGTTGTTGTATGAAATGAGATGTAAGTATAAGTCTTTAATTTATGCATTGTGTTGGAAAATGCGTGGATTTTATGTTATGGATAATGGATAAAATGTGAATCACTTAATCATTATGAACATATATGGGTATGTTGATAATGGTTAGAAGTGAATTTACGGTTTACTTATTGGGGGAGTACCAATGGAAATAAGACTTGGAATGAAATCATGAAATCTAAATCACTTTGTAGTTATAAGCATAAGTGGATATGTTTGTAATGATGTCGGGTGTATTTATCATTTTTGTATTGGTGGAGTGCCAATGAAAATAAAACTCGGATAAAACAATAAACTGTAAGTCACTTTGTAGTTACAGGCATATACGCTATGCTGTAATGATGTCGGGTGCATGTATTGTCCATTTATTGGTGGAGTGTCAATGGAAATAAAACTCGGATAAAACAATAAACTGTAAGTCACTTTGTAGTTACAGGCATATACGCTATGCTGTAATAATGTCGGGTGCATGTATTGTCCATTTTTTGATGGAGTGCCAATGAAAATAAAACTCGGATAAAACAATAAACTGTAAGTCACTTTGTAGTTACAGGCATATACGCTATGTTGTAATGATGTCGGGTGCATGTATTGTCCATTTATTGGTGGAGTGCCAATGGAAATAAAACTCGTATAAAACAATAAACTGTAAGTCACTTTGTAGTTACAGGCGTATACGCTATGCTGTAATGATGTCGGGAGCATGTATTGTTCATTTATTGGTGGAGTGCCAATGAAAATAAAACTTGGATAAAACAATAAACTGTAAGTTACTTTGTAGTTACAGGCATATACGCTATGCTGTAATGATGTCGGGTGCATGTATTGTCTATTTATTGGTGGAGTGCCAATGGAAATAAAACTCGGAAACAAAGTAATAAATGGTAAATCACTTAGTCACTACAAATATATATGGGTATGTTTGTAGTGATGACGGGTGGATTTATGGTTTATGTATTGGTGGAGTGCCAATGAAAATAAAACTCGTTTTAGCCGACCAGGATGGGTTAGCGACTTTAGCTCAAGTTATGTAGCACGATTACTTAAAAAAAAGAATGGGACTACCTTACAACGGATATGCACACTATAGAACACATATAGTATGGGATATATGTGTACTATAGGGTGAATATGGATAATATGTGATGAATAAATATGCACACTATAGAACATATAGTATGAGATATATGTGTACTATAGGGTGAATATGGATAATATGTGATGAATAAATATGCACAGTATAGAACACATATAGTATGAGATATATGTGTACTATAGGGTGAATATGGATAATATGTGTTGATTGGTATATGTTTATCATGATTGATGTTAGATGTGTGTGGTTTTAATAGTTTAATGTTATTACTCCATGTAAATCCACGCTACGGTCGCCGTAGTTGGTTCTTACTCCATCTGTCTTTCCTTGTATGTGTTGTATATTTGGGTTCAGGTTGTGGAGGTAGCGCATTGGACGCTTGCGGAGAAGAGTACATGATAGAGAAGTGGATAATATGTAATTGATATGTTATATGATAAATATTTGTAATATGAAGAACATGTTAAAGTGGATTCATGTATAAACAACTTTCTTGTAAGTGTATAATGAAATGGATCTAATGTTTGTATTTAAGGTACTTTTGAGAAAGGGTAATTGTATAAAGGATGTATTTGAAAGGAAGTGTAATGACATGCTTTTGAATTGAAAGGTTTTTGGAATATATCCGCCTTGTAAATTTATAAACATATTCACTCAAGTTTTCAAATTGTTCGAGTAATGTCTTTCAAAAGTAATCACTGCACTTTCACCAATAAGGATTTTAAAAGAGAATTTTCGAGTTATAAAAATCGGGTCGTTACAGTGAAATCAATGAAAAGGAAATATATTTTTAGCCGACCATAAATGGTTAGCGACTCTGGCTCGAGTTATGTAGCAACACTTCGGCCCGAGTTTATGTGGCAACACTTCGGCCCGAGTTTATGTGGCATGTTTTCTTTGTAAAAGAGATGAGAAATTGCTTTTAGCTAACCCTAAGGGGTGTAGTGACTTTGGCTCAAGTAATGTAGCACGAAAAATGAATTTCAAAGTAATTTACTAACCTTTTCTAATGTGGATTATCTTATAATGAGGTTTATTGAATTAATGACTTACTCCTTTATGTGTTTGTACTTTTGTCATTGATAATCCCATTGCAGATAAACAGGTGACATGAGGTGGTCTCATTTTTTTGGAAGCTTTAGGAGCCTTATGTTTTGGTTTCACTTATTTGCACTATTTTGTACATGAGTGCTTATTGGATTAGTGGAAATATTTTGTAACTATGGATATATAACTTACATGATTTATTGTAACTCTGGATATTCGTAGCTATGTGTATTTTGGAAACTCATAGCTAGTTGTATGCGGTCGTTGCATGACATATTGAAATGAATTATGATTTTCTGTCGAATAAGTATGTATGTCATTTGAAATATGAAATGAGTAGGAATGGGAAATTGAGAGTTAAATATGGTTGTTGGAAATTGTCGGTAAAATTTATGAGGAAATGAATGCATAATGAATAAGATAAGAAGAAAATTTTCAAGGGTAGAATTTCGGTCCTTAAAATCTATCTGGTGCGCGAGATATTCGACCAGAACGTTGTGGTTCAACCGGTACAAGATCAGGTGGTGTTTCAGCGTCGGGAAGGGGTGTGGGAACATGTTGTATGTATTTTTTGACATATACATGATCTGGTTTATAACGTTCTATATATTGAGGCATGATAGAAAACTTAGGAAGAGTAACAATGTCATTAATGGCGAGAGAAACACAAGGAAACATAAACTGATTATCAAAAAATGTCACATTTCTAGAAATGCGAAAACGATGGTTAGTGACATCATAACACACAAATCCCTTATGAGAGTGACTATATCCCATAAATGCACATTGAACGGATTGTGCTCCAAGCTTATGCCTTTCAAAAGAGGTAAGTGAATAAAACACACACACCCAAAAGTATGTAAAGCACTATAATCAGGATGAACTTTAAAAAAACAAAAGAAAGGAGAATCAAGTTCAATAACCGTAGAAGGAAGACGATTGATCAAGAATACAACTGTTTAAAGAGTCTCTACCCAAAATCGGGATGGTACAAAAGCTTGGAGAAGCAATGTGCGTGTTATATCAAGCAAATGATGATTCTTACGTTCTGCTAAACTTATGGGACATGTACCCACCACCAGAGTCATAGCGAAAAATTCAAACACTTGCTTGAAATTGAGTTTCAACATATGCCAAAAATTTCTCAAACATAGAAAACACTTCAGATTTAGACCGAATGAAATATATCCAAACAAAATGATTATAATCATTAATAAATGTGACAAAATATTTATAGTGAGAATGAGAAACTATAGGAGACATACCCCATACATTGTAACACCCCAAATTTTAATCTTTAAAATTATAGTATCAGTCCTGGAAGCCTCGCTTGATCGAGAGATTCTCGCCTGAGCGTGAAAGGATCACCTGGGAGGGTGAAATCCTGGGCTATACTGGAGGATTCTCGCCTGAGCGAGAGTTGTCTCGTCTGGACGAGAAATGGCAATTTTGGGTTGGTGACACTGTGAGATTCTGTTTTTTTTAAGAGTGTAATCGATTACACAATCATGGTAATCGATTACATGCTGATAAACTAATCAGACCTGTGTATTTTACATGATGTAATCGATTACACTATACTCATAATCGATTACAACATATTAAAAGCATCAGATATGTGCATTTTTTACATTGTAATCGATTACAACATGTTTGGTAATCGATTACATCAAGTCGTTGAGTTTGTATTTTAAATTTTTAACTGATGTAATCGATTACACCATATGGTAATCGATTACACTTATCACTGTGAGAACCCGATGATTGCTCTTTAAAATAGAAACCCTAAACACATATTAGGGTTAGAACTTTGAAGAGAAGAGAGAGAATAGAGTTTTTCAAGAGCAAGGAGCCTTAGGACTCATCTTAGAGCTTGAAAAGAGGTAAACCTCTTGCTTCTAACTCTTCTTCTTCCTCTCTAACTTGTTTTGGGTATGTTGGATCTATTTTCAAAAACATGAGAAACCATGGAAAACTCATCCTTTAGAGTTATGATTCCTTTTATGTTGTTTTTTCTCTTGTAAACTATTGATTTAGAGTTGATATTGTATGAATGGAAAGGTTTTGTGGGTTACACATGAAAACCCCAAAAACCCCTAATATGAGAATATGGGTATAAAGAGAAAGAGATAAAATGTTAGATGTGGATGATGAGTTTGTGCTTGAATGTTAACATATGAGATAAACTTGTATGTTAGATGTTTGGTAACTTGTATTGAAGTAGTTTTGGGGATCTTGAAAATATGTGAATCCCATGTATGTTTGATGATGAAATATGAGTCGTTTATGTATTATTTTGAATAAATGACTGACATTGTTGTTATTGGTGGGAATGAAAAGAGAGATCCTAAGGTTGGAGGAGATCGTGGAGGAAACTGGTAAAGTTACTCACAAACTGAACCCCAACACTCACCGAGGTAAGGATAAGTCTTTCATTTTGCATTTGAAATAGAAAATGTGTATTTTATGGTTATGCAAAGACTAAGTTGTATGTTACGCATTTAGTATAAACATATATGGGTGTGTTTATATTAAAGAAGACGTAGCTTTACGGAAAAGGAAAATGTGTGTGTTTTCTGGTCATGCAATAATCATATTGTGAATCACGTAGTTAGTATAAACATATATGGGTGTGTTTATACTAAAAATGTCGTGGATTTACCGGAAATGATTGATGGTGAATTCAATGAAAAGAAAATATATTTTTAGCCGACCATGAATGGTTAGCGACTCTGGCTTGAGTATAGAAGCATACACTCTGACTTGAGTATAGAAGCATACACTCTAGCTTGAGTATAGAAGCATATACTCTGGCTTGAGTATAGAAACATACACTCTGGCTTGAGTATAGAAGCATACACTCTGGCTTGAGTATAGAAGCATACACTCTGGCTTGAGTATAGAAGCATACACTCTGGCTTGAGTATAGAAGCATACACTCTGGCTTGAGTATAGAAGCATACACTTTGGCTTGAGCATAGAAGCATACACTATGGCTTGAGTATATAAGCACGATTTGTTTTAAGAAAAATGAGATTCTGCTTTTAGCTAACCCTAAGGGGTGTAGCGACTTTGGCTCAAGTTATGCAGCAAGACAAAATGAATTTCGAAATGGTTTACTAACCCCTTTTTCTAATCTGGATTATCTTATAATGACGTTTATTGAATTAACGACTTACTCTTTTGTGTGTTTTGTACTTTTGTCATTGATAATCCCATTGCAGGTAAATAGACGAATGAAGTATGTCAGGTTGGGAGCTTTAGGAGCTTTAGACTTTGGATTTACTATTTATGTTTTTCGTATTCTAAATGAATACTTGCGGATTTAAATGATTGTAATCATGGCTAACCATTATTTGGATATTTGTAACCATGCGTAATGTTATTTTGGAGGATCGGAACCTTTGAGGTCTTAGTACTCATAGGGAATGATATGAATGAATTATGTTTTTCTGCAAGATTAATTGTATGATAATATAATAGGTTATAAGATTAGTTCCAGGAATGATTCATGAGGACTTCTAAGTAAAATGATTATGTATGTGGTTATTGATTCATGGATTGAGTGTGAGGAGGGGAAATAAAATTTTGAATTAAGGATATTAAAATGGTAATGTGAGTTATGAGTGATTGAATGAAATTGAATTAAAATGAGAAAAAATTTCAAGGGTAGAATTTGGGTCCTTATATACATCACTATGAATCATTTCAAAACAAGTGAAAGCACGATAAGCACCAGACGGAAAAGGAAGTGTTTTACTCTTAGTTGTGAACACCCGGTTTTGTCCGGCCTTTTTTTTACATATCATAAACCAAAAATACATTTTTCGAAAGTACTAAAAATCGAAAGTGTGTAAAGAACTTTTGATAGAAACAAAGATGTTGTATGCCCCATATCATCCATGTGCTTTATACATGGGAAGTCATTTGAAATACAACCCACTAAAATTTCGCATGTGCAAAAGGATGCACCACATGTTGGCCAAAATGCTCCAGTTTTGTCACTTCGGTAATCATTTCCACAACATCCCTATCTCTTCATTCGAATGATGCATAGAGGAAACATATTATCTCTTGCCAACAAGTTGTGATCATTGTCTCGTAATTGTTTTATCATATAAAACTAGCAAGTGACTCGTGCATTTGCATGAAACGATATTTTGTTGTTGTATGATTCAGAACATATATTACATATGGATTCATATGGTTAAAAATACATGTTATTTGTGCATTTGCATGGTTAAAACACATATGTTATGTGTGCATTATGAAGACACATGTGACCTGTAACACCCTAAATTTGAGTCTTCAAAATTATAGTATCAGTCCTGGAAGTCTCGCCTGAGAGAGAGTTGTCTCGCCTGGGCGAGAAATGGCAATTTTGGGCACTCTGAAACAGTGTAATCGATTACACAATACTGGTAATCGATTACATGCTGATAAACTAATCAGACCTGTGTATTTTACATGATGTAATCGATTACACTATACTCGTAATCGATTACAACATATTAAAAGCATCAGATATGTGCATTTTTCACATTGTAATCGATTACAACATGCTGGTAATCGATTACACTCATCGCTGTGACTATAAAAGTGAATAAAAGGGGACCTAGAAACCCTAATCTTCATTTTCTTTCTCCCCATTTCACTCCCAACGGTGGCTCCACCCAAATGGACCATTTTTACCTCCACTAAGCCTCAAAACTCATCAAAACCTTCCTCTTGCTTCATGGTGACACATTTGGAAAAGCTTGGAGGTGAAAAAGCAACAATGGAGGTTGGAGGAGATGAAGGGAGATGTAGCTCTTTTGCGGAGCAATGGAGCTTACGCAACCTAAGGTGAGGGAGAAGACCATTGTGGTCTTAGAGTATTTAATTAGAGTCGTCATCTCCGATTTCCCTCAAGAATCGGAGCACATTAACGGATAGAAACTCTCTTGGGAGTTTGTGATCCATGTGAGAGTCTTTATCTTACATGAGGATGTATTAGCCATAAAAGTGGAGATATATGTGTGGGGAAAACCGTTTATTTGAATAAAACTCTATATGCTCCTTTATGGTAATACACCGTCATTAAAGATGGTTCTCATGTTAATGTGTATATGATGAAGAATATGTTATGCGTGGTTTGTTTATGATAATGGTTATGTTGTGTGATAGTGATGGTGTGTGAGATATTTATGGTCATAAGCATAAATGAGTATGTTGTAAGTGGTTGATTGTTATAAACATGTCTGGGTGTGTTGTAACAATGAATGTGTGATGAGTTGTGAATGTGTTAAAATGGAATGAGTATGTTTATCAAAATGATAATGTTGTGAGTAGTTGATTGTTATAAACATGTATGGGTGTATTATAACAATGAATGTGTGATGAGCTGTGAATGTGTTAAAATGGATAAAGGTATGTTTGTGATAGTGAAGATGTTGTATGTTATCTATAGTGATAAGATAATGAGATGCCTTGTGTTGATTGTGTATGACATGGATGTGAGTGTAATGTGGAAACTCGACCTGCCCGATGTGGTATGGATGGTAACTCGACCTGCCCGATGTGGTATGGATGGTAACTCGACCTGCCCGATGTGGTATGGATGGTAACTCGACATGCCCGATGTGGTATGGATAATAACTCGACCTGCCCTATGTGGTATGGATGGTAACTCGACCTGCCCGATGTGGTATGGATGGTAACTCGACCTGCCCTATGTGGTATGGATGGTAATTCGACCTGCCCGATGTGGTATGGATAATAACTCGACCTACCCTAAGTGGTATGGATAAAAACTCGACCTGCCCGATGTGGTATGGATGGTAACTCGACCTGCCCGATGTGGTATGGATGGTAACTCGACCTGCCCTATGTGGTATGAATGGTAACTCGACCTGCCCGATGTGGTATGGATGGTAACTTGACCTGCCCTATGTGGTATGGATGGTAACTCGACCTGCCCGATGTGGTATGGATAATAACTCGACCTGCCCTAAGTGGTATGGATAATAACTCGACCTTCCCTATGTGGTATGGATGGTAACTCGACCTGCCCTATGTGGTATGGATGGTAACTCGACCTGCCCTATGTGGTATGGATGGTAACTCGACCTGCCCGATGTGGTATGGATGGTAACTCGGCCTGCCCGATGTGGTATGGAAAATGAAATCGATGAATACGATTGAGTGTGAATACGAACTATGAGTAATGAGAATGTTGTAATGAAAGTCATATGTATGCTATAGGATATATAGTATGGGATATATATCCTATAGGGTGAATATGAACGATGAGAAATGAGTATATTTGGACGAATAAAATATGCACACTATAGAACACATATAGTATGGGATGTATGTGTACTATAGGGTGAATATGGATAATATGTGATAAATAAATATGCACACTATAAAACACATATAGTATGGGATGTATGTGCACTATAGGGTGAATATGGATATTATGTGTTGATTGATATAAGCTTATTAAGATTGATGTTAGATGTGTGTGATTTTTAATACTTTAATGTTATTACTCCATGTAAATCCACGCTACGGTCGCCGTAGTTGGTTCTTACTCCCTCTGTCTTTCCTTGTATGTGTTGTATATTTGGGCTCAGGTTGTGGAGGTAGCGCATTGGACGCTTGCAGAGAAGAGTACATGATAGAGTAGTGGATAATATGTAATTGATATGTTATATGATAAATATTTGTAATATGAAGAACATGTTAAAGTGAATCCATGTATAAACAACTTTCTTGTAAGTGTATAATGAAGTTGATCTAATACTTGTATTCAAGGTAATTTTGAGAAAGTGTAATTGTATAAAGGATGTGTTTGAACAGAAGTGTATGATATGCTTTTGAAATGAAAGGGGTTTGGTGCCTTGCAAATTTATAAACGTAATCTCTCAAGTTTCCAAACTGTTCGAGTAATGTCTTTCAAAAGTAATCACTTCACTTTCATGAATAAGGATTTTAAAAGAGAATTTTCGAGTTATGAAAATCGGGTCCTTACATGACCAGTGCATTCGCATGGTTAAAAACACACATGTTATCCGTACATTCATTGCTAAAAAAATACATGTTACCCATACACTTTTGTACTTTTTTGACTGATTTTCATGCTCTATATTCTATATATTTGGCGAATTAATAAATATAATAAAAACTTATATTGTTCATTATTAATTTTATGATTTATTGTGATAATTTTTAATGTAATTTGTTTATAATTTATTTTAGTAGTTGTTAGTATAATTGATTTATTATTTCATATTTTTTTAATAAGTAATTTAATGATTAATACTTTACGGGTTTAATGATTTAGTATGACAACTTCGAAAATAATATTTTAATAGATAGAAATGAAATTTAGTAATAAATGGTCATTGAAATAGAGAAGTTGTAATTATATAATTTAGTTTTTTTCTCAAAATAATGGAGGCCTAAATTATTTAGGATTAAAACTGTTAAAATATTTTAAAGATAGTAATGAAAATGAGAAAATTAGAATTAAATTTTTAGATTTTTTTTAAAATAAAGCAGACATACTAATTTGCATGTAGTGATTACTATATATTATTTTCCACCTTTAATAACATCATCGATATCACCCAAAAGCACCACATTAAATGACAATATGTGTTTCTATTCCCTTATGTTCACCAGTTTCATTTCTTTCCTAATGGTCGACGATATTTATTCAAAGTAATTATTAATTGTTAATTATTAGTTTGCAACTGATAGACGATATTTATTCAACGCTGTCGATATTTATTCACTTATTCGATTACAAATTACAATAGTATAACAAAATTTATTGTCATTATTCACCTATGCAGTTTCTATTCCCTTATGAATTTTCCTTTATTGTTAGTTTTCTACTATCTATTTTTATATTTCATTGTTCACATTAATTACTCTTAAATATCGAAAGTAATTCTCTCCAAAACCATTATTATTCCATAATTATCCACAATTCATATAAATAATCATTTTAATACTTGAGAAGTTTGTGTAGATGATAAAAAGAAAATTCAATAAAAATAACATATGTAGTGATTAATAAATTCAATAAAAATATAAGATAATTTTTTTTTATTCATTGTATATTTTAATTTGATAACAATAAAAATTTGTTTTTACCATAACATAGACTCAAACATAAAAGAATATATTAAGTTAACTTCCATGAAAAGTTGTACATCTCTTTTTAGAACAATGAATAAACATTATATTTTTGACATTTGAATTATTTAAAGACACATGATCAAATATCAAATATGAGGAGGAAACTAAAATGAAATGAACATGTATAGATTGACAATATTGGAGGGGAAATGAAGAAAAAAAATTGGAGGGAAAAGAGTGATTGTGGTGATGACACATGTCATGTGTAATGTGGCAAGGACTTAGTTTTCTTATATAGTATATAGATTGCGCATTAACATCTCTGATTACTTTAATACTAACATGTAGAATTATTTGGTATTTCATTCTCCTTAATTGTCCACCTAAAATTAAGATATGTCCCCCCGACCAATTTGATTCAAATATGCAACAGCCCTATGCCTCATACTTATAATGGAAAACAAAACTAAAGGCCTATAGGGTCTTAAATATGGGATACATATCAACTGTCCAAAGGCTGTCTCATTCCAATTGGTGAAGTAACCATCACTCTTGGGCGTATCGATCAGGTTAGGAAGAAGGATGTATCAGCCGCAAATGTTTCTTTCTCTTATTAGCTGGGACCATGCGGTCTATAAGAGATAGAATTGGAAATAATGCAGACAGTTCCATTTGTTGCATGGGAATGGGCTCAGCACCAATGAAGGACATCGACTAGACATGCCTATAACAGAAAACAAATCAAAAGGATCACCATAATTGACAAGTCCCATGAGCAGTTTTGGAAGAATGGCAATCAAAGGCAAGTTATCACACTTACAGTTACACAATCAGATTAAAGGACAATGTTTATAAGCAGTCATGAAGTCAAAAGAAAACAACCATAAAACAATCAAGTGGTATAACTGTTATCAATCAACAATGATGAACAACATTGAAGGCACAATCAACATCAATGGACAACATTATGGCCTTCAGTTACAACCAGATTCATTAAACAACATTGATAGGTATTTCTAAAGGTAAGTAATCAAAAAGTGAAAGGCCTCAAGAGGCTTGCTGGTAAGAGTAGGCCAGTCCAAAGGTTTTCAAAGAAGGGAACCACTATAAAAGGACAGTTCAGAAAACAAAACAGGGGGACTCATCCAAAAAAGAAAATCTATCACATACTATTAACGTATGAGTTGGTTATCACAATGTATTCAAAAGTTGTTATCTTATCATTAGCTGTACATTATTGTTGTAACTTATTATTAGTTGTGAATATTGTTAGCTTTATCTTTATCTTACCTTAATTTTAGCTAGTTGTTGGTGACTAGTTGTTAGTTGTTGTATTCTCTCCCTATAAAGGAGTTTCTTATCATTCAATAAAATCAATGCAGAATTGCTTCATCTTATATGGTATCAGATTAAAAATCGATCCACTTTTCCTATCATGTATTCATCATGGCCTTAGAAAATACCACCATTCCCAACCTTGCTGATCCTTCCAAACCCTACACTCATATCCAAGTTCACAATGCCATAAAACTCACCTCCACCAACTACGTTGCCTGGAAAACCCAGCTTCAAGCCACCTTGCTCGGTTATGATCTATGGAAGTACATCGATGGTTCTTTCTCTTCCCCACCACCATTACTAACTGACACTAATGGTGTAACCACTGCTAATCCTGCTGCTCTTCCTTGGTTTCGTCAAGACCGTTTGATTTTTGGTGCCATTGTTGGCACACTATCTCAGGACATTGTTGCTCTTGTTTCCCAAACAAAGACATCAGAAGAAGCATGGAATGTACTTGCTACTACATATGCCAATCCTTCTCTTGGTCATTTCAAGAAAATCAAGAGTAACCTTAGCCAGATTACTCACTCTAACCAATCCATCACCTCTTATATGCAATCCATCAAGAAATGCACTGATCGCCTTGCTTCTATAGGAAAATCCATGGATCATGAAGACATTATTGAAAAGGTGCTCTCTGGGTTAGACTATGAACAATACAAATCTGTTATTGATGTTGTCAATGCTCGTGATACTCCTATCTCTTTCGAGGAGCTTCATGAAAAACTCATCACCAAAGAAATCACTGCTTCGCCAAAGGCTCTACTCTCCAATTTCCCTGTTACTGTGAATGCTGCTCAATATCGTGGCAAGCCCTCATCTGCTCAGGTCCCTTCTCAGCCACAATATTATCAACCATCACCTGTTGGTCCCACTGCTAGTCATCTTCCTCGGCAGCCACGTCCTTATCTTGGCAAATGTCAATGGTGTAGGGAACAAGGTCACTCTCTCAACCATTGTCCTTCTTTCAAAAGTAGATTCCCTACTATTCAAATTCCTTATGCTGTTTCAAACCGTAGTACATCGAAGGGATATCAACCAAGATTTCATGCACCACAGGCTCATGCTGTTACTGCCATACACCCACCCTCAAATGCTTGGCTTCTTGACAGTGGGGCCTCTCACCATGTTACCAATGATCTTGCCAACTTATCTCTTCATGCACCCTATGACAGCACTGAAGAACTAGTAATAGGTGATGGTTTTTCACTTCCAATCCAAAACACAGGTTCATTTTCTCTATCAACTTCTTCTACAAATTTCACATTTTCAAATGTCTTGCATGTTCCATCCATAACTCGTAACATTCTCTCCATCTCATAATTTTGTAAAGAAAATAATACTATTGTTGAATTCTTACCTTCTTTTTTTCGTGTTAAGGAGCTTTCTCAGGGTCAAACACTTCTTCAAGGTCCATCTAAGGCTGGTGTTTATGAGTGGAATCCACATGTGCCTCAAGCCTTTGTCTCAGTCAAATTACCTTCACATAACTGGCATCATCGTTTAGGACATCCTTCATTGTCTGTTCTTAGGATTTTAAATTCTAGCTTTCATTTATCCATTTCGAAATTTCCTTTGTCCAAGTGTAATGCTTGCAATATCAATAAAAGTCATAAATTGCCATTCTCTCTTTCCTCTCTTAATTCTCATCATCCACTTGAACTCATTTTTTCAGATGTTTGGACTGCTCCCATTTACTCATTTGATCACTATAAATATTATGTGATATTTGTTGATCATTTCACTAAATACATCTGGTTTTATCCACTCAAACGAAAATCTGAAGTGTTCGAAATTTTTGTTATATTCAAATCATTGGTTGAAAATTTCTTTCACAGCAAAATTAAGCAATTTTTTAATGACAATGGTGGTGAATATCAGAAACTAACTCCTTATCTTTCTCTCAATGGCATTGCTCACCTTACTTCCCCTCCTTATACACCAGAACATAATGGCTATGCCGAACGTCGACATCGTCACATTGTTGAAACAAGGTTATCTTTGCTTACTCATGCAAAGTTACCTCCGATTTTTTGGTCTAATGCTCTTTCTACAACTACATACTTAATCAATCGTTTACCCACTCCCACTCTTGCCAATATGTCACTTTATCACAAGCTTTTTGGTCTTGCTCCAAATTATCAAAAACTTTGCAGTTTTGGGTGTCTTTGCTATCCTTGGCTACGACCTTATTCCACTCATAAACTTGATCTTCGGTCTCTTCCATGTGTGTTTATTGGTTATTCTTCATCTCAAAGTGCATATCATTGTTTACATCCATCCACTAATCGCATATACACATCAAGACATGTGAAATTTGTAGAAGATGTTTTTCCTTTTACTGACCTATGCAGCACTGTTGAGCCAACAAGATCGTCCTCTGTTGATGAATGGACCGATCTTCATGTTCCACTATTGACCACTATGCAGCCTCATCATGTACAACCTCTTGTTGAGGCCTTTCCAGCCCTCTCACCTACAGCTTCCGCTACTGTTACACCACCTCCTTCACAGACGACAACTACTCCTACTTCTTCCTCATCTTCTTCCACATCTCAACTTCCTCCAACCATCACTGCACCTTCAACAAGGACCATAGTTACCAGGCTCAATAACAACATTCGCAAGCCCAATCCTAAGTATGCTAACACAGTCACACTGAATCATTCTCCAACAGAACCGCAAACTATTACTCAAGCTCTTAAAGATCCTCAACGGCGGGCTGCAATGACTGACGAATTTAATGCTCTTATTCGCAATCAAACTTGGGATCTTGTGCCTCCTCAATCTTCACAAAACTTAGTTGGCAACAAATGGGTTTATAGAATCAAATACAAACCTTCTGGTGATATTGAACGCTACAAAGCTAGACTTGTGGCAAAGGGTTTTCACCAAAGAGCTGGTATTGATTTCACTGAGACCTTCAGCCCTGTTATCAAGCCCACAACTATTCGTTTGATACTTTCCTTGGCAGTCACTTGTGGGTGGTCCATTAGGCAGCTTGATATCAACAATGCCTTTCTCCAAGGATCTCTCAAAGAAGATGTATATATGTGTCAACCACCTGGTTTCCTGGACAAAGATCACCCAACTCATGTATGCAAGCTTCGTAAAGCAATCTACAGCCTCAAACAAGCTCCACGAGCTTGGTACAATGAGCTTCGGTCTTTTCTCCTCACCTTTGGGTTCACAAATTCTATTGTTGATTCTTCACTATTCTTGTATCAAAGGCATGGTCAGATATTCTATTTACTGGTTTATGTTGATGATATAATCATTACTGGACCTTCCCCTAATACATTGCAGGAGCTCATCAATACCATGGCCTCACGATTTTCATTGAAGAATTTAGGTCCATTATCTTACTTTCTTGGTGTTGAGGTTCTCCCACATCCTCATGGTTTGTTTCTTAGTCAAAAGATATACATTGGGGACCTTCTCCAACGTGCTAATATGGTCCTTGCCAAACCAGCTTCAACTCCCATGATCGTTCATCCTGCTCTCACTGTCAATGTTGGCACTGTCCTATCAAATCCAACTGCATATAGGGCATTGGTTGGAAGCTTGCAATACTTGTCCCTTACTCGTATGGATGTTGCCTTTGCAGTAAATAAGTTATCTCAATTTATGCAAAAACCTACTGACTTGCACTGGGTAGCTCTTAAACGCCTGCTCCGTTACCTGAATGGTACCATTGACCATGGCTTGATCCTTTATCAAGACTCACCTCCTTGTCTCCATGCTTTTACTGATGCGGATTGGGCTGGTGATCAAGACACTTATGTCTCCACTTCAGGATATATTGTTTATCTTGGGCGCAATCCATTGTCTTGGAGTTCTAAGAAGCAACAAGGAGTTGCTAGGTCATCAACTGAATCTGAATTTCGTGCAGTTGCCTCCACCACTATTGAGCTACTTTGGCTGCAATCCTTGTTAACTGAACTTCGTGTAACCTTATCTTCTCCACCAGCCATTTACTGTGACAATCTCAGCGCTACTCAATATTCCAAGAATCCGGTTTTCCATTCCAGAATGAAGCACTTAGCCATAGCCTTCCATTTTGTTCGTGAACAGGTTCAACTTGGTAAGCTTCGTGCTCAACACATTCCTGGTGATGATCAGTTAGCTGATGCTCTAACTAAGCCTCTTGCCTTGGCTAGGTTATCCACGTTATTATCCACGATTGGTCTTGTCTCACGTCAGTCCATCTTGCGGGGGGATATTAACGTATGAGTTGGTTATCACAATGTATTCAAAAGTTGTTATCTTATCATTAGCTGTACATTATTGTTGTAGCTTATTATTAGTTGTGAATATTGTTAGCTTTATCTTTATCTTACCTTAATTTTAGCTAGTTGTTGGTGACTAGTTGTTAGTTGTTGTATTCTCTCCCTATAAAGGAGTTTCTTATCTTTCAATAAAATCAATGCAGAATTGCTTCATCTTATACATACACACAAAAAAGAGAACCCGCCTCAACTATCTATCTTGTATCAGAGCATATACACAAATACACACATTGGCATTTACAGATAACCATAACATACACATACATAATTCTTATCTTCCTTATCCATAAAACACAAATCACACATATCCTCACATCAACAGAGAATACGAAATAGTATACACATATATTCATACATCACACTCAGATCACTCATAACAACCAAAAGAAGAAATAACCATCACATCATACTAGTGAGACATTCGCATTTTGCTACATCTTGGTATTTCATAAAAAGGTATCTCCCCATATATGTTATTTTATATACATACATGTCCATCTACTAAACATTTGTTTTAATTTGTTATTAAAAAGTCTAATGAAATGCATTCTCTAAATCAGTTTTCATTTTAAGAGTGGAATTTTTGTAGTAATGTTACAGTTCGAGTTGACTCTGACTTCTCTGAAAATAGGAAGAATGTGAGCAACCAAAACTAACTCTAAACTACTAATTTCATGCTAAAATGTTTCAAATAAAAATTACTTTATTACTTAAACGAATTTTAATGGAATTTGTATAGTAAGGTTACGGTTCGAGTTGACTCTGACTTCTCTGAAAATGGGAAGAAGGTAAGCGACCAAAACTGACTCTAAACTACTAATTTCATGCTAAAATGTTTCAAATAAAAATTACATTATTACTTAAACGAATTTTAATGGAATTTTTATAGTAAGGTTACGGTTCGAGTTGGCTCTGACTTCTCTGAAAACGGGAAGAAGGTGAGCGACCAATACCGACTCTAAACTATTAATTTCATGCTAAAATGTTTTAAATAAAAAGTATCTTTATTACTTAAACGAATTTTAATGGAATTTTTATAGTAAGGTTACGGTTCGAGTTGACTATGACTTCTCTGAAAATGGAAAGAAGGTGAGCGACCAATACTGATTCTAAACTATTAATTCCATGCTAAAATGTTTCAAATAAAAATTACCTTATTACTTAAACGAATTTTAATGGAATTTTTATAGTAAGGTTACGGTTCAAGTTGACTCTGACTTCTCTGAAAATGGGAAGAAGGTGAGCGACCAATACCGACTCTAAACTATTAATTCCTTATCAAAAGTATTTTAGAAAAATCATATTATACGACTTAACTACTTCAGCATATTTTAAAACTACTCAAACCAATTTAATTATTTTTCAAACCAGAACTACGTAGCCTTGATTTCCCTATTGCACCTAGGGATACGTAGGAGCAAGATGAACTCTTGTCAAGCACAACAATAAAAAATAAAACATTTTGCTTTTATAATTGAATTTTTAACAAATTTACTTAAGGGTATGAAAGTCCATATAATTAGTGAGGGTACCATTTTAATAAGGGCGGACGGGGTGCTAATACCTTCCCCGATCCGTAATCGACTCCCAAGCTCAGAATCTCTGACTAAAGACCCAATTATCCTAATTGGGCATATTTAGAGTTTTCTACGTTTTAACCGCAAAAAACGTTGTGGCGACTCCAAAACAATTGGAAGAGGTAGAAACCGAGTTTGCCTCTCCCTAAGTCGCAGGACCGGTCTTCCAACCGAAAATCGGGTCGCATCATTATCCAATTTGCAAATATAACATGAAATAGAGGCATAAGAAACATTTTTATTTCCAAACAAACCATTTTTAAATAAATGGGACAAAACAACGGAGTTTGGATGACCTAATTTTCTATGTCAATCCTCATAAGAAGTCAAAACCTTATTACAAGCAAGAAATATATGATTATAAATAAACTGAAGTGGAAATATTCTTCCCACTTTAGGCCCCGTCACGATCACCTTCCCCGACACCTGCTCCTACACAAGACAACCATCACGAGAAAAGTTAACATCATAATTTTTATCTACCAATTGACCAACATATAATAGATTAGACGCAAGTCCAGGTGATACAAGCACGTCCCGAAAATCAGAGTTTATGTCGCCAATATCAGTAATAGATAAAGTGTTACCATTAGCTATTTGAATTTTCTGATTACCATGATAAGAGTGTAAATTGTGCAAATATTCTGAATAACCTGTCATGTGATTAGATGCACCCGAATCCAAAAACCATGGGCGAGAAACATTAGAAGACTTACCCTGAATTCCCAAGGCCGAAGGAGCGGAAAAAACCATTTGTTGAATCAATTCAGGTTGTATAGCACTATTGTTTGATGCCATCGTAATAGAAGGACCAACCACATAATTTTGTAGTTGCATGGAATGTCGGTACTGAACGTTGTGTTGGTCGTGGAGGACGTGTGGGACACTCAGAGATAATATGACCTTGTTGCTTGTAGTAATTACAAAATTTCTTATTGCAGCTATGAGCAATATGACCAAATTGTTTGCAAGAGAAGCACTGAATATGTCTCATATCACGACTTTTACCTTTACTTTGAGCAGCATATGCAATTGTCACGGGCTCGAAAATGGTAGCATCATGAGACATGGCTCCTTGAGTAATAAGACGTTGTTCCTCCCTTAGAAGTTCTCCAACACATGTATCTAAAGAAGGAACGGGATTCCTATTCAGCAAGGAACCTCTGACAACCTCAAATTCTAGACATAGTTTCATGAGAAATTGATCTCGCCCACTTGTGTTGTAAACCTCTTGAACAGCCGCGAGAGAGGTCTTGGGAACATTAGCATGTATAATAGCATAGTGTTCTGCCCAAAGATTTAAAAAACCAGAATAGTATTCTTGAATAGACAAATCATCTTGTTTGTAGTTGGTTATTTCTAACTCCAACTGAAAACGTTTTGCCGAATTGTTCTGGTTGTAAATGCGCTTCAAATAATTCCACATTTCTTGAGCAGTGTAAAAAGAGCGTAAATTATTGATCATATGAGGATCAATACTGTTGAGAATCCAAGTGATTATTTGAGCATCTTTAGTTTCCCACGCATCTAAAACAGTTTTCTCTGTCGGTACCTTAGAAACATTATCGAGATGACTCCATACTCCTTTTCCTTTAACATACATCTTGAACTGAAATTCCCATGCAGAATAATTCTTGCCGGTAAAACGGACACAAAAATTCTTTTCATTTTCCATGGCCATGTTAGAGTAAAACCAGAAACCAGAAACTACGAGCAATCGAAAATCGTCCAAGCACCGAGAACAATGAACGATTACCGAAACCGCAATCAAACAATCAAGAATCAAATGCCCGAAAGCCTTTGATTGATAAAGAAACGATTGCGAGACAAATGAAAACTAGGAACACGATTACAAGAGAGACCCGCTGGAATGTCATTGTTCAGCCAAAAACAAAAAACATTCACAAGTTTGATCGAACCCGTCTCGGTGCCTAAAAAATTATAAAACAAACATTAAAAATTCATTTAGTAAGAACTTTTAAATTAACATAATATTACATCATACATATGAATTAACAACATAATATCATTGCTTAACAATATAACATTACAATTTAACAACATAACATTCACATTTATGAATTAACATGATATTATAATTATGGATTAATATGATATTACAATATAGATTAACATGATATATATATATATATATATATCATGTTAATCTATATTGTATTTGGACAAAATTACCCTTAAAGTTTTGGGTAACATGTTTTAGTAACTAGGGGTACTTATGTAATTTAACTTTAAACAGTGTAATCGATTACAATATCCTGGTAATCGATTACATGATGATAAACTAATCAGACCTGTGCATTTTGTGTGACGTAATCGATTACACTATACTAGTAATCGATTACAACATATTAAAAGCATCAGATATGTGCATTTTGTATAATGTAATCGATTACACTATACTAGTAATCGATTACAACATATTAAAAGCATCAGATATGTGCATTTTTTACATTGTAATCGATTACACTATGTTTGGTAATCGATTACATCAATCCGTTGAGTTTGTATTTGAAATTTTGGTAATCGATTACACTATACTAGTAATCGATTACACTATACTAGTAATCGATTACACTATACTAGTAATCGATTACACTATACTAGTAATCGATTACTTCCGTTGAGTTTGGTAATCGATTACACTATACTAGTAATCGATTACATTGTTTAAAGTTAAATTACATAAGTACCCCTAGTTACTAAAACATGTTACCCAAAACTTTAAGGGTAATTTTGTCCAAATCTTTTGGTACACCTTGCTAACATGTACATAACTGAAAATACACATTCCCCATGTTAGCAAACCCCATATATATATATATTTAGATTTAGGAAGAAATAACGGGTCCGGGTACACATGGGTCTGGGTACCTCATTACCCGGACCCAGACCCATCTAACATCGGATCTTAAAATTGCGAGTCTCAGTTACCCACAGGTCCAAAATATGGATCCAGACCCGACCCATTGCGAATAATATTTGCGGGTACCCGCGAATTCGGATACTCATCGTCATCCGCCTCTTTGTTTGGCCTCTTTAGTGAGCTTTTGGGCTTCTTTAGTGACCTTAACAATTGTTTCACTCTACTTAAAGTAATTATATAATACAAAATATTTTAAAAAGAATCACAGGTAATTTATTTCAAAAGCTGACAACATTACTGAAAGGAAAATGATATATCCTCCTACTAAATTCTTATACTAATTAACCTACTCACAATAAAGTGACATATGTCACTTGTAAACCAATTATTTATAAATAAAGTATTATTTTGTGACATATGTCACTTTTTTGTGTGTATGAGAATTAGTAGTAGAATTTAATAGGAGAATATAACATCACTCTTACTCAAAAGGTAGATGAAACATTACTCCTTTTTAATATAATATTTTCACACAAAATTTTCCTCCGTTTTTTTGTGAAAAAAATGAAGAAAGGAGAGAAAACCATAAAAAAATCCAAAATTTCTCTTCCACCATGAATGAATTGGATGAACTATAATTTAAAATTGTGTAATTTAATTTTTTTCGTTGCTTCAAAACTCACAAATAAATAATTATTGTGTATTGTCAATAAAAATGGAGTGAAAATAAAAGCTAAACTTAATTACTTAAAATTGTGACAAAAATAAATAAATTAAAAAACCAAAATGCAAATGTGTAGAAGTGATATTGTTAGAAATATAAAAGTGATTGTGAAAGATGAGTTATACTTTATTTAGATAGATTAGTGATGAAGAAGATATAAGATGTTAATGATTTTTATTGAATTTTATAAAAAATATTAAACTTAGTTTATATGTTGTTTAAAAATATTAATTATATAGTGATGGCACTTTTAAATATATTATGTTTAAACCTGCATTTTCTTTCCTCTCACTTTTATTTCATTTTCCATCATACCAAATAACAAAATTATGATATCATTTTCTATTACTTTTTTTTTTTAACTCTCTTTCCATCACACTTTTAACTTTTAGATATAATAATATTACATTTTTATCCTTCAAAGCAAATGCAAAAATAAAAACTTATATTTACCCTTCAAGTGCATCAATAACAAAATGATTGGAGACTTTTACCTTTAGAATAGAACAAAGCTATTTCTAAATAATCAGAACAAAGCTATTTCTAAATAATCAGGTTAGAATTGTTAATTTAATATTATTTGCATAAGCCAACTATTATATTTACAATTTTTCTCCAACAATTGTGTGAAAATATCATATTGAAAACCAAATTATTCCACCTTTCTTTCAGAATCTAAAGGCAGCAGGAAACAACTGTGCTAAGGTCTTTAGTATGACAAACAATTTCATATAATAGAAGTAAAAAAAGAATAAAATAAATGAATATTCTAAGTTTACATCAACCACAAAAGATTGGTTTGAAAACAATCAATAACAATAAAAAGAGTTAACTAATGCTGCAAGCTCCTATTGTACTAAAAACATATGTAAAATATGTAAAGCACATTGAAGCTACTTTTATTTCTTGTAACAAAAAAAACAGACATATAATTAGGATTATAACCAGCACCTTTAGAAATAGCATTGTAGGTAGTAACTAAATCAAGCCTTTGGCTTGAGAATCTTCACTGTCTCCCAAGTAAAATCAGCATCATCACGTCCAAAATGTCCATAAGCAGCAGTTTTTTGATACCTAAAGTTGCCTCCTCTTGTAAGGTCAAGATTGATAGCAATCATTCCTGGCCTGAAATCAAAATTCTCCTTAATCAAAACCAAAATGTCCTTATCTGGAATCTTACCAGTTTTATAGGTATCCACAAAAACAGATAGTGGCTCTGGCACTCCAATTGCATATGAAACTTGAACAATACAACGACGAGCGAGGCCTGAAGCTACCACACTCTTTGCAGCCTGTCTAACAATGTATGCACCACTCCTATCAACCTTGGTTGGATCCTTGCCTGAGAAGGCACCTCCTCCATGAGCACCCCATCCGCCGTAGGTGTCGATAATGATCTTACGGCCAGTTAGTCCTGCATCTCCATGCGGTCCACCGATCACGAATCGACCGGAAGGATTGAGGTGGAAAATAGTTTTGTCATCAAGGTATTCAGCTGGGATGACAGGTTTTATAACATGATCTTTCAAGTCCTTAGCAATTTGATCATTTGTGACAGTTTCATCATGTTGAGTTGAGATTAGGACTGTATGCACTCTAAGAGGGACCATGGCTCCACCATCATTCCTATACTCAACAGTCACTTGGGTTTTACCATCAGGCCTTAGCCAAGGGCATGTCTTATTCTTTCTGACTTCAGTGAGCTTAGCACCAAGTTTAGTAGCAAGAACATGAGTAAGTGGCATTAGTTCAGGTGTTTCATCTGTAGCATAACCAAACATGTGACCTTGGTCACCAGCACCAATTTCCTCAGGCTTTTTGGTCATGTGACCGTGAACTCCTTGGGCAATATCAGGACTCTGTTGCTCAATATTCACAAGAACTTTGCAGTTATCAGCATCAAGGCCAACATCAGGTGATATGAACCCAATGCCTCTGCAAGTGTCTCTAACAATCTTTTCATAGTTCACATTTGCTTTGGTTGTGATCTCACCAAATACCATAACCATGTTAGTTTTTGTACAAGTTTCACATGCAACCTTGCTCTCTGGGTCTTGCTCTAAGCAAGCATCTAGGATTGCATCTGAAACCTGGTCACAGATCTTGTCAGGGTGGCCTTCATTAACAGATTCTGAGGTGAAGAGGAATGTTTCCATCTCTGTTGATCCAAAAGAGAAAAAGAAAAGCTATAGAAACATATTACTCATGATGCACACATTTAAGTTATCTGTATCATTTGTCAATTCTAAAAAATACAGGATATGATAGGAATATCAATATGCATAAGAAATCCTAATATTATTAATTGCAATTCATAAAATCCAAACTAAGAACAAACTGTTCAAGAAAATACTAAATAGATAAATCTTCATACCCAATAATTTAATAAGAAATAAATGAGTTGTCAAACCTTATGATTCAGAAGGTAGATCTGTTGTCCCAAATCATGTCTTATACGATGTCTTATATCAATAAAAATATATCATGTTAATAAATAAATTTTAAACCTTTATTATAAGTATTATTTTTGGTTCATTTTAATTAGTATGAGACATGTAATATAATTTGAAACACCATATTCTAATTACTTCACATCACCAAAAAGTAGTGGAGCAAGTAAAAAGAGAGAGACCGGAAACCTCTTTGATATGTATGGTTGACATATAATAATTATGAATATCATATAACCCAATACTGATACAAGAAGGAGAAGCACATATTCCTTCTTCAATGCATATCAGGAACAAAAAGTGGCAAATGGATGGATTTGAGTCCAAACCATCTATCAATACATATAAATCAATTTAAATTATATTTTAAATTATTCAATTCATCTATTCCATTTATGAATTATTGGAAATCTATTTGATTTTTTTAGTTGGAACTAAACACTTTTAACACTTTTGATATATATATGTATCAGTTTGAAATAAATTTCAGTAAAGCATGCATTATTTTTTAACTTCTTTTCCTTGTACCACTATTTTATAATTTGTAGTATTTAAATTTATATAGGGATATGATTTCATAACTATTTCATGTGTGTAACTGTATACAAAGAAAGATAGAAACTTGACTATAACGATGAGGATTTATATATATATATATATATATATATATATATATATATATATATATATATATATATATACATGTACATATCGTATTTTTGAATGATGTATTTCAAATTTGAAATTCATTTTTTAACATTTTTTAATAAAAAAACAAAGTGGAAGTAAGAATTACTACAAGAAAATTACCTTTATTGTTAATTTTCATAGCAAAGATCCTAAATTAAATTATTGTTAAATAATTGATAGTTTTTTATAAATAAAACAACACACCAACTCATAAGTGAATTTATGCTTTGTTGGATTTGAACTTAATTGTCATGGTTATGCTTTAAGAATATTTAGAAATGGGCTATTCTTAATTTTTTATTTCTGAAATCAATCTGTATTATGCCATGAAAACACTCATTCATACATATGGAATTAAATATAATTCATTTATTTTTAGTGAATAAAGAATGAAAATATAAATCTTTTATTTTTATTTTTATAATTTAGCTAATAGTAAATGAAATTTAAAACCAAACAAAAAAACACATATTGTGATTGTTTGTTTGTTTTTTTGGATTAATTGGATATTCATCCAAATGGATATATTCATGAACATCTATTAGATATAATTGATGAATTCAAATTTAATTATTACTACCGTTTATATCCATAATTATAATGAATGAATTTAATTTTAGATGTATTAGATTATGGATAATTTGACCACTTCTAACAAAAACCTATAGTATTAACTTGTGAGCATAAAGGCAACATCTATTGCTTACATTCACATCAATAAAAGTTCATAAAAGAAGCATATATAGTGGTTCTAGACAAATTTATGAAATTCATCAAGATCCTTGTGTTAATGATGTGAGAATTCTTAATATGGGGAATAGCTTGTGAATTGTGTAGAGTATTTATTGTCTATATCAATAGATCTACATGTGAATCTAATGTAACAATACAAATAAGGAAGTTTTGCTTATTTCTTTCTACAGAAATATTATATTCTCCAAACAAGTTAGGCAACAAAATTCTCCTGCCATAAAAAAAATATATGGCATGTGTCATTTTTCAGCCACATGAATCTTACACATGTTACTTGAATGACCCATGTGTAGGAAAATTTATAGAATAATTTATGTGGAGATATAACATTTATCAGGAGTTTGAGAAAGTTGAAAGCAATGTGACAATCCTTCAAAAAATGGCAATAAGAGACAATTATATTGTTTGTCTCCCTCCATGCATTTTTGTAGTATTTTTGTTGAAAAAAAATATTCTCCATTCATTTGTCTATATGAAATTCTTATTTATTAAAAATACTTATTCGAGTCCCAAAAATAGAAATGATAAATTAAATCATTTGTTATTATAAAATATATAGGTGTAATTAGATTGTGGGACCACATAAGAATAAAAATATTATTCAAAATAAAAAAAAACTAATGTGTAATAAATTATAAATAGTAATGTGCCAGGCCATGGAATTTGTATTCTCCATTGGAGATGCCTACTATAAAAACATGTCAGAATAAGTCATGAAGCATTAAACGGAATATCCAGAAAAAAACGTATTCAATTGTGATAGAACAAGAAAGTGTTAGATAATCTAAACGGAAAATAAATGCAGAAAGATAATACATAAATCCTTAAGAAGAAGCATTGAGAATATGGAAAATTGATATATTTATATAAAGATTGTAGAGCGTAGAGTGCATGGAATAGTGAAGAGGTATACGTATGTGTACCTTTGGAGTATTGGAGTGAGATGCAGATGGAGAAAGATATTGCAAAACGTAAAGAAATGAAAATGAAAGAGGAAGAGGTTAGATGGGTAATGTTAGCTATATATGAATTGAGTTATATATTAAGAGAGAATGTCGACGGATGACTCGCTCTCTCTATTCTTTCTTTTATTTCCTGCCTTTTAATTAAGTTTTTTAATTTTTATTTGGATGTGACTCAAATTTTACCAAAATAAATTTAATCAATGATATTCTATAATAAGTAGGGTGAATATAGATCGGATAAGACTTGTCCCTTACTCGTATTTATTACTCATCTTTTCCATGTCTATTTCTTAATTTCTTTTTAATTCAATTTTCAAAAATGTGCGTTAAATTTGGTTAGTTTAGTCGAATGATGTCAAATTTTGACAATATTTAATGATTTCTTAAGTTATGTGCATAACCTTAAACATCAAAAGATATAAAACGAGGGAATATATTTTTCAATTATTTTATCTATTAATCAATAAAATATCAAAATCAATCATTGATTGTCTTACTCATTCATACCACTACAGATCTTCGTGATAGAATTTATTTATTTCTCTCTAAACGTAAAATTTTTCTTCATCATTTTTAATGTTATTGTTGAAATAGTTAGATGATGGATGTTATAATATGACTTTGAGATGAAAATTGTCACTCATTAAAGTTACTACAACCTGGATTAAATAATATAACACTTATATGTTAATAATTTAGTGTAACTTTAACTTGCACTTGCATTATACTCGTTATGACCTTTCACACGGGTTTGTGATAACTAATGACTAGATTCATCAATTAAATGTGTTCAATATAATGTTGACATAAAATTTATTGGAAAATAAAATGCAAGTATAAAATATAAAGATATCGTAAAATTAGTGACTTGATTATTTTAGTTATTAAAATTTGAAATTAAATTATTTTCAAGAATAATTATTGCCATTTCCGAATTTTAGTGTAAAGAGTTTTTAAAATGAAAATGTTCATAACAAGCATGAAAATAAAAATTGTTTTTTAAAAATGAAAACAAAAAAAAAAGAAATTGAAAATATTTGTTAAATCCAAAAATAACCCTAATATATTCATGTGTGTTACTATCATTTCAAAATATTACAATGAAGAATATTACATTTTCCTTGCAATTACTTTAGGAGATTAGGTACTTGACAACTAATAGAAGAGTCTTACACCAACTTCTTATCAATAAAAAAAAATTCAAAAGTAGGGGCACTGGTCCAAAATTAGAAGGCTAAGCAAAATAATAGATACAATGTCCACACAAATCATTCATTTAGAACTTTTATTTTTTGGTAATGTAATATAGATAGATAATTTATTCATAATACTAATAGTGTTAGCACTAGTAACTTAAGATTTAGTAGAACAAACATACGATCCATTTGACATGCATGGTGTTCATTTGTTTAGAGTGGCTATTAATTAATCAATGTAGAATGCAAATAGAGAAGTTTTTAATAGGAATGTAGATAGACAATTTCATTTTTTTGGGTAACGGAGTGTAGATAGATAATTTATTCATAATTCTAATAGTCTTCGCACTAGTGACTTATGATTTAGTAGAACAAACATAAGTTCCATTCGATAAAAGAGAGTATATTCTAACATTGATCATTTGATGCAACATGTTCATTTGTTTTGATTGGCTATTAATTAATCAATGTAGAATGCAGATAGAGAATTTTTATTTTTTAAATGGAATGTAGGTAAACATTTTTATTTTTTTTTGCTAACGGAATGTAGATAGATAATTTATTGGTAATAATACTAATAGTGTTAGCACTAGTAACTCATGATTTAATTAGTAGAACAGACATAAGACCCATTCCATAAAAGAAAGTATTTTCTAACATTGATCATTTGATGCATTCTGTTCATTTGTTTAAATTGGCCTAGTAAATTTAAATTCAAGTTCTACATCGAACCAATTCAATTAGCATGGATTATTGAGCCTACATCCCAACAGTTTCAATAAAAACTAACCTCTTGGACTTGTTTACGATGAACTTTAGTTTTAAGTATTAAAAATAAACTGTAAGTTATTTTCAATTTTATAATTAGAATTTCAATTTTATATTTATAATCTCAATTTTAGAAAGTTGTTGCCAACTTATAATTTCTTGGTAGTGGATCATACACCCTATATTGTAGCTTAACCTCGAACATTCTCCACCATTACCATCATTAACATCCTCTTTTGATTTACTATTGTTGTTGTCACTTCCCACCATCCGATGTTGTTAAGTAGCACCCTCTATTACCACCACCCTAACGAGGGTGGTGGTACTCATTATGTTGGTGATGGTTAGAGAGGTTGTGATTCATGGTGATGAATGTGGTGGTGGTTTAGGTTGTAATGGTTTTAGGGAGGTGATGTTAGTAATGATAGTGGTAATAACTAATAAGTGTATATATTTTAAAGCAGAAAAAAATGACAATTAATCTTTTCTTTTATTTTAAAAGTAAAAGTGAAATTGTTTTGAAAACAAGTAAAAAAAAATTCTTGTTAAATTTTGATTTACAACCAACCCAATGTTAGAAATTTATAATTTCTAATTAAGGTGGACATCATATATTTATACAATTATATCAGCTATTTATTTTTGGGATTATAAAATAAGTGATATTGTTACTGACAACCTTTGTGACTTCTAAGGATACCCAGAGTAGTTAACCCATAGAGAATAATGAGAACTATATAAGTTAATACATCAGGAAGGTTATGGTCCCCAATACACCAAATCAAAAATAGTTTTCACCTCTCCCCATCAAAGAGAAAATGAATGTCTCAAGAGGAATCAAAGATTTGGTTGAGGAAGACTATCATACCAAAACTTCTCTCAAAAGGTACATCAAATGAGTAAATCTGAGAACATGGCTTTGTATCCTTGTTTTACATAATATGTGAGAATCATGAGATTCAAGATCATGTGATTGATATTTCACCAATCAAAAGGAATTCTAACAAGGGATATCAGAGCTAAGGTTCTGAATTTTATGATTCTCCACTAAGGGTGTCTTTCCAATTTTTGTATGAACCCTAATTTTGATTTGTGAATTCTATGCTTCCGCCATCATGTTATACAAATTGGAATTTTTTTTTTGAAACAACTCAATATTTGAGTTATAATTGTCAAAAAAATATGGGATTGAAACTGCTGTTCAATAATTTTGAATTTATGGAAGGATATGTAAGTATTTGGTTATATATATCATTTGTACATTCCAAATGAATTAATTTTTTGATGTTGTGTTTTTCGACTGCAAATTTGTTTAGCCTCAAGTTATATATAATAATTGAAGATTATCTAACATTGTTGTTGAAGTTATGTTTGTGTCATATATATTGAGTTTGAAGCGATATATATATATATATATATATGTTATACATTGGTATATTTTGCAATCCGAATATAACATATATGTTATATATATAATTATGATTTGATCAAATATATATTGTATATGTTTTAAGATATGCATGACATATTTGATTTGGAATTATATTATGTTATTAGATTTGTTAATCATAAAAGATATCAAATTTGAAAGTTTTAATTCCAATATTTATTTTTTATAATGGACCCATAGTGTTTTGTTTTGTCTGGTAATTATTTGGAATCAATTGATGCAATATGTTGCTAAAGTAACATCTGTTGTTGAATTTGAGTAAAATTATACAGATGAGTATGAGATTATTTATGCGAATTGTGTTCGGCCCAAAGGAAGACACAATTTGGCCAAATAATAACATACATGTGATGATAAATGTGTAAAAATTATAAAGTTTTTCATATGAATAATAGTCGGTCCAAAGAAAGGCTATTGTTTAACAAAACTAATTGTTAATATTTGATCATTGCACTGAGAGTACCACTTGCAAATTGATTTTTTTTGTCGAGAGACTAGAAATTGATGTTGTGCTATGTATCTTGTGATAGGTCTATTATGTGAATGTCTTATTTTATATATTACATGATTTTTTTTATATTATAAGATTGCTTGATTTTTTTAAGTGAACCTATAGAAATAAGACGTCACCAAAGTGACATCTTTTGTGTAATTGTTCATAATAAATGTCAAATGTTAGTGCATATATATATTCATGCGAGTATTAATCGGCTCAAAGGAAGATTATTATTTGGCCGGATTATATACACACATCTGATGGTAAACATGTGATAATTATAAGGTTGCAAATGTGAATGATAAATCAATCCAAATAATGGTTTATTATTTGACATGCATTAAGATCAATGTTTAACCATTACAACAAGAATTTCATTATCAATGGATATGGAACATCAAGCAAATTGTATGTTTGCATTTTTTTTGCGAATAGTGATTTACCCAAAGGAAGACTACTATTTGGCCAAAATTATAAACATACTTGTGGTAATGTGTCGGTCCAAAGAAAAGTTTATTGTTTTACAAGACTGATTATCAATATTTGATTACTACATTGAGTGTATCACTTACAAGTTAATATTTTTTGTCCAAATACTGAATATTAATGTTGTGCTAGGTAACTCGTGATGTGTCCCATTGGATTTTAAGGGTTAAACTTGATGTGAGTTTATTGCAAGAATGATTGCAATTTATTTTTTTCTTTGTTATAGTGGATTCAATGTCTTTTACCAGTACAGCAAATATTTATGCTCAAATTAATGAGATCTCATTGCTAGATGGGACAAACTTTGAGGTCTGGAAGGAAGTCATAGAGATTATTCTTGGGTGTATAGATTTGGATCTGAGACTTTGTATGGAGAAATCCATTTCTACTCCGGAAAACCTAGATGAGGCTGATAAATGAGAATACTCTAATGTGCCTAATGATCATGAAACGCTCTATTCCATAAGCGTTTCAGTGCTCTAATTTTGAGAGTCAAAATGCAAGGAAATTATTTGAATAAATAGAATAGTACTTTGCTAAAAATGAAAAGGCGGAGACAAGTAGCCTTTTGGCTAAACTCATCTCCATAAGGTATGAAGCAAAGGGAACATAAGGGAGTACATTATGGAGATGTCTAATCTCGCATTGAAACTCAAGTCACTAAAGTTAGAGTTTGGTGAAGACTTGCTCGTGCACTTAGTTTTAATCTCGCTTCCTGCACACTTTGGGAAATTCAAAGTGATCTATAACACTCAAGAGGGAAAGAGGATGCAGAGAGATAAGACTTACAGTGCTCATTTGTTTATGACCTCTTAGAATAAGAAAAGAAAGAACAATAATGATGTTGTGAAAGAGTTATTTGCATTTTTTCCTAAGAGAAAGTGGAATTGTTCTACAATACACTATGCCAGACAAACCTATCATGAATGATGTTGCTGAGTGACTGAACTGAACTCTTAAGGATATGGTGAGAAGTATGATTAATCATTCTTCCTTACCAGAGTTTGTTTAGGGGAAACTTTAAAGATCACAGTTTACATCCTTAATAGGGTGCCAAGTAAAGTAGTTAACAAAACCCCATATGAGCTTTGGACTTGTAAAAGGCCAAGCTTAAAACACTTGCACATTTGGGGTTGTCCAGTTGAGGCGCGGCCTTATAGGGCCACATGAAAGAAAATTGGACTCAAGAACAGTTAGATGTTACTTTGTTGGCTATGCTGAATGTTCACGAGGCTATAAATTTTATGATCCTACAACAAGACTTTTATTTAAGACGGGAAATGTGAGATTTCTTGAGGAAGTTGATTTTGGGAAGGAAGAGAACATAAGGAATGTTGTCTTTGAGGAAGAACCGTCACTAATGGTGAACAAGTTCTTATGCCTATTACCATTCAAGGAACAACTTCGATAGTGGAAGAAAATGTTCAGAATATTGTTCCTGACAATATTCCAAAGCAAGACAACAATGAGTTCTCGCTGAAGTACATTCGGAGCAAATTCAACAACCTCAAGAAGTAGAAGTGCCATTAAGGAGATCCACTAGAGATAAGATAAATATAATTTCAGATGATTATATTGTATTTCTTCGAGAACATGAGGATGGCATCAGGTTAACAAAGGATGATCCATTGAACCTCTGTCAAGCCATGAAAGGTTCTAACTATCAAAAGTAGATTGATGTCATGAAGGATGAGATAAAGTCTATGCATGATAATGATGTTTGGGATCCTATCAATTTACCTGAAGGTGCGAAACCTATTGGTTTCAAATCGATATTTAAAACCAAGAGGGCTTCAAAAGGTAATATTGACAGATATAAAGCGCGCCTAGTTGCTAAAGGCTACACTCAGAAAGAATGCATTGATTATAAAGAAACCTTCTCTCCAGTATCTTCGAAGGATTCTTTTAGAATAATATTGGCACTAGTAGCTCATTTTAATTTAGAGCTACATCATATGGATGTTAAGATTGCGTTTCTAAATGGTGACATTAAAGAAATAATATATATGCTGCAACCAGAAAACTTTGAATCAATTGGCTCAAAATTAAAGAAATCCTTCTATGGCCTTAAACAAGCCTCTCGTCAGTGGAATCACAAGTTTAATCAAGATATTACCTCGTATGGTTTTGAGGCAAATAAAGTTGAAGATTGTGTGTACCACAAGTTCAGTGGGAGTAAATTTATATTCCTGATATTATATGTCGATGATATACTGCTTGCGAGCAGTGATATGAGACTATTTTATGAGACAAAGAGATTTCTAACGAAGAATTTCGAAATGAAAGATCTTGGGGAAATTTCTTTTGTATTAGGCATTCAGATACTAAGAGATCGCTCTCAAGGTATCCTAAGGTTGTCATAAGAAAGCTATATTAATAAAGTCCTAGATAGATTTGGCATGAAAGACAGTAAACTATGAGATACCCCTATAGCTAAGGGAGACAAGTTTAGTCTCGAAAAGTGCCCCAAAAATGACCTTGAAAGATACGAGATGCAAAAGACTCCTTATGCATCGGCAGTAGGAAGTCTAATGTATGCTCAAGTTTGAACTCGCCCCGACGTAGCATTTGTCGTGGGAGTTTTGGGAAGATATATGAGCAATCCTGGAATGCATGACTGGAAGGCAGTCAAACGTGTTATGCATTACTTGAAGAGAACAGAGAAATACATACTCACTTATCGGAGGTCTGAGAATTTAGAGATCATTGGGTATTCAGACTCCGATTTTGCTGGATGTCAAGATAGCAGACGCTCCACCTCTGGATATGTGTTTGTATTGGCTGGAGGTTCTATCTCTTGGAAGTCTGCTAAACAGACACTCATAGCTCCTTCAACCATGGCTGTGGAGTTTATGGCTTCTTTTGAGACATCGGACCATGGCATATGGTTGCCGAATTTTGTCAATGACTTACGTGTGGTCAATGGTATTGAAAGACCAGTGAGAATTTATTGTTACAACAAGTCCGCAATTCTTTACTCCAATAATAATAGGAGTTCTACAAAGTCAAAATTTATTGACATCAAGTTTCTAGTTGTTAAAGAAAGTATTCAAAATGGACAAATTTCCATAGAATATATAGGGATAAATTTTATACTAGCTGATCCACTGACTAAGGGTCTGGTACCTAAAGTCTTTCACCAGCATGTTGCTCATATGAGTGTTGTTCCTTAAGATACCTTATTTCAGTGGGAGTCTATATGTTTTATGATTTACTTTAGTTGTTATATACATTTTTTATGCATAATAAAGTTGATGGTTTGTTGTTCCATTTTGAATGTGTTTATTGTAACTGTTGTGTTGCAATTAAAGACTTTTGGATTGATCTCACTAAAGATTAAAGAATGATCAGTTGGAAATAGACATGTTTGAGATCACATTGCTTGAAATTTTCCATGTCACTCATCCATATTTGATCTATGTCATTACGTATATTAATGTAGTGATCATTGTAAAGACCCAAATTATACCCTTGAAAATTTTTCTTTTATTTTAATCCTTTCAGACATACAGTCATCCTACTACTTTGATTTCTCAATTATCACTCCTTAAAAATACTTTTTAACATATGATATTACCATACAATTTATATTGCGGAAAAACATAATTCATTCAATTAAACCCTAGTGTATGCCGCATACAACTAGCTATGGGTTTCCAAAATACCCATAGCTACGTGTATACGGATTTACAATCAATCGTATAAGTCATATATCCATAGTTACAAAATGTCCCAAGTAAATCAATAAGTACTCATGTACAAAATATTGCTAATAATTGCAATCCAAAAAAAATATAAAACTCCTAAGCTTCCAAAAGTAAGACCACCTCAGGTCACCCGCTTATCTGCAATGAGATTATCAATGACGAAACACAGACACATAAAGGAGTAAGTCATTAATTCAATAAACGTCATTATAAGATAATCCACATTTAGAAAAGTTAGTAAATCACTTTGAAATTCATTTTTCGTGCTACCTCACTTGAGCCAAAGTCACTACACCCCTTAGGGTTAGCTAAAAATAATTTCTCATCTCTTTTATAAGAAAACATGCCGCATAAACTCGGGCCGAAGTGTTGCTACATAAACTCGAGCCGAAGTGTTGCCACATAAACTCGAGCCGAAGTGTTGCCACATAAACTCGGGCCGAAGTGTTGCCACATAAACTCGGGCCGAAGTGTTGCCACATAAACTCGGGCCGAAGTGTTGCCACATAAACTCGGGCCGAAGTGTTGCTACGTAAACTCGAGCCGAAGTCGCTAACCATTTATGGTCGGCTAAAAATATATTTCCTTTTTCATTGATTTCACTAATCAATCATATCCACTGAATCCACGTAATCCTTATTACAAACATACCCATATATGTTTATAATAAATACGTGATTCACCAATTAATCATTGCACAACCAGAAAATACACACATTTTCCATTTCAAGTGTACAAATTAAAGACTTATCCTTACCTTGGTGAGTGTTGGGTTGGGTTCTTGGTAACTGCACTAGTTCCACCGATACCGCCGCCAACTCTAGGATCTTTCCTCATTCCCACCATACAACACAATGTTAGTCATTTACCCCAAATATTGCATAAACAACTTAAATTGCATCATTTAACCATACAAGATATTCATCATATTTTCAATGTTGCTAAACTACTTCATCATAAGTTTACAACATTTAAAACAAACATATTCATCTCATATTTCATCATTAGAAAGTAAACTCATCTTCTACCTCTAGCATTTTACCCATTTTCATTTTTAGGGTTTTGGGGTTTTCATGTATGAACCCACAAACCCTCTCCTTTCTTGAAATACTAACTCTATACCAAGAGTTTACAAGATAAAATCACATAAAACGAACCATAACTCAAAAGGGTGAGTTTCCATGGTTTCTCTCATGTTGAGAAGAGATCCAACATACCTCAAAACAAGTTTCAAAGGGAAAAAGAGAGTTAGAATCAAGAGATCTACTTCTTCTCAAGCTTCTAATGACTCAAAAGCCTTCTTGCTCTTGAAAATACTCTCTCATCTCACTTCTCTTTAGGTTAACCCTCATAAATGTGTTTGGGGTCCCCTATTTAATGTAACAGCGTCGGGTTCTCGCTTAAGCGAGCCCTTTCTCGCTCAAGCGAGAAAATCCCGCCTATTTTAAAAACTCAGATCTGACCCTCTCGCTCAAGCGAGAATCTCACAGTGCCAACAATCCCACAATGATATTTCTCGCCCAGGCGAGACAACTCTCGCTCAAGCGAGAATCTTCCAGTATACTCCAGGATTTCACCCTCCCAGGTGAGCCTCTCTCGCCCAGGCGAGAATCTCTCGCTCAAGCGAGAATCTTAGGACTGATACTATAATTTTAAAGACTTAAAATTTAGGGTGTTACAATCATTGTGGTCGAGTCACGCTTATATGTGATGAACATTGCGGTAGTTCCATAATTGATATATGAGATAGACCAGATTGTATTAAAGAGAAGTCTAAATATAAATAGCATATGGAAGCGCGCCTAAAGAATACGTGTTATAATTAATTGGTTCAAGAAAATATGAAGCCCAAGTGAGAGATTGTTAGAAATTCATAATTTCTAATTAAGGTGGACATTATTACAATTATATCAGCTATTTATTTTCGGGTTTATAAAATAAGTGATATTATTACTGACAACCCTTGTGACTTCTAATATAATCTGATAATGGATATGGGCTTAATGAGTGGATACCAGAGTAGTTAACCCATAGGGAATAATGTGAACCCTATAAGTTAATACATTAGGAAGGTTATGGTCCCCAATACACCAAATCAAAAATAGTTTTCACCTCTCTCCATAAGAGAGAAAATGAAGGTCCCAAGAGGAATCAAAGATTTGGTTGAGGAAGACCATCATACCAAAACTTCTCTCAAAAGGTACATCAAAGGAATAAATCTGAGAACATGGATTCAGGTATGACTTTGTATCCTTGTTTTACATAATGTGTGAGAATCATAAGATTCAAGATCATATGATTAGTATTTCACTAATCAAAAGGAATTCTAACACCCAATTCTTAGATTTGTGGTTAGCTCAATGATGGAACAAGTTTTTTTAAGTATATATCTTCACTCTTTTGTTTTTTTAAATGTGGTATCTTGTTATCATAAGAAATGATTCATTATTTTAATTCATCAATTGAAATTGTGCACTACGCCATATTTACAAATCTACCATACTTAATTAGTTATCCGATATTCGGATTGTTCTTGTAAATATTGTTTTTGGGAACACAATAAAATGTTAGAATAGATTATGCACTACTATAGAAGCTTATGGAAAATAAAATATCGATTTTCTAAAAAACATTGTAGAATCCCTTATAACATTTTCTTGGAAATGTGTTGTAAAATGTTTATAATATGACAACATTTTTCCAAGAAAGCGTTGTAGATTATCTATATACGACATCATTTTTCCTTAACTTGGTTGTACTAACTTGTTTTTATAAGAACATTTCAAATAAGAAGGACATACAATTTTATTAGGGTTTTCGACATACTCAATTACAAGCATAATAAAAGATTTCACTTCATCCTCATATTCTTTCGTCAATCAATTGTCATTCATCAATTTCCAAGCCATACTTTTCCGACCAAAGGTAAATTGATCAACAAAGAAGTCATGTCTTAACCCATAAGAACGAAAATAGTAATAGTTAACTTTTAATCAGAATAGGAATGTATGAGCCTAGCTAAATATGATTTGATATGAAAATATAATGAGCTTGATTTTTGAAGAATAACAACCTTGAAGTTTATACTAATATGTTATAATCTTTTGTTATATTTTCTGTCCAATATCATATATTTAGAAAGTAAATTCAGTAGTGCAAACACAAAAGATGTGAATTAACAGGCACACAATAGGTGTGAATTTCTAAGGGGCATAATGAGTTGTCCACCGAAGGCTACGTCCAGCACTCTTGACGCGCAAGAGATTCCTTTATTAAATATAATGAGTTGCAATTACAAATATCTCACCCCGAGATCTCCTTGTACCTTACACACTCACTTATATCTAATTCCCTTGAAAAACTCTATTCCAAGTAACACCCTTGGTAAATACTATACCAAGTCACTCACCCTTTCTCTTCACACCCTTGTGAAAGAAAGTAAACTTTGCAAAAGTGAAGAATGTACAATTTGGCTTGGATTGCCTTACAAGTGTATATGACAATTTCTAGAACTTGCAATCCAATAACAACTCGTATACTTGAGATAATAATGCTCTTTAACAATTTGAAAAACACTTAGAAGCAACTTCAAAATAACTTTGAATGTTTAAGAGTAGGTTGCTAGAAAAGTGTAAGTAAAATCAGAAAGTGTGAGAGCTTTTGAGAGTCTCAAGTAAAAGTTTGTAATCTGAGTTGTTGTCTATTGTTGTTTTTGTGTGAGAGTGTTTCAATGCCTTTATATAGGCTTCCAATCAACCACAATACCCATAGGCATGAGTAGGGTTCGTTTGGAATGAAAAGCAATCAGTTTGGAGTGAAACCTCTTCACTTGAAATCTGAAAAACTGATGCAACAGCTCTCAGTAATCGATTACTGCAAATGGGTAATCGATTACCCAACAATCCTGTTAACAGCTTTTTGAAAATTCACACAGTGTAATCGATTACTGGATTTGAGTAATCGATTACTCAACAACACTGTTTGACAGCTTTGTTAATTTTCCTTAGTGTAATCGATTACACTACTTTGAGTAATCGATTACCCTGTTTTCTAAAAATGGTAATCTGTTACTCCAAAGTCTGTAATGGATTACTCATAGCTGTTAGAGGTTTGAAAACTCTTTTCTCACTCATGTAACTTGTTACTCAAGTATGGTAATCTGTTACATGTTGTTTTTGAAAATTATTTTTATTCACACTTAGTTTTTTCCTGATTTTCTTAAAAACAATTTTGAGCATTATTAACTAAGTAAATAAAGGAGTTGTAAGGATAGAAGTACCTAAAGACTTATACTCTATTTCTTGAAGCTTTATCTTCGATAGTCTTTGTCGGTCTTCTTCCTTTCTTCTTTTTGTGATATTGGTGTCTTCATCAAAACCGTGCCAAGATCAGGAACAAGATATTTTTCACAGCCTTTGTACATTGAGTATGGTTTTATAATGGAGATTGTGGTCCATATAGGCAATAATTAATATGAAAAGCGTTGTCTTTGGTTATTTAGTACGACTTTACAACAGCTCGGAAATCGTGGTCTTACAATATATTTTTTACTACCAAAATTTAATATTTATTTAAGAACAAATTTTCCATCATTTTCACACAGAATTCTATCAACATACATTTTTTATGTCAATCATCATTTCTATTAACTATATAAGAAAAAAAGGTTATTCCACCTCAACAAGTGTCACGTGTCGTATCCACAATCAAAGTTTTCCGCTCAAACAACTCAACGACTTCCAATACCCTTCACCACATGATAACATTCACTATATTACAATTATTACCAACACTCTTCACTTACAATCTCATCCCAAAATTATTATCAAAATTATTTCTTTTTTATTATCAAAAGGAAATAAAAAAGAAATAATGCCAATAAATATTACTTTAATATTGACGTATTATTACACAATTATTATCAAAATTATTTCAAATTTTAACTGAAATATAATCATAGTATTTAAGTTCATAATCAATCAAATTATTATCAATATTACTATAAGACGAAAAATGACAACTATAAGATTAAATTATTATCAAATTTTGAGTACAAATTATTATCAAATTTGATTTGATTTAATTGTGATCATGTAATTGATTCTTCTACGTGTATTCTATTAAAAACAATCATAAGATATAAAAAATTGTTTTAAAGTCAAATAATAATAATGTTATTTGAATACTTGAGTGTCATACCCATTACTAGTATTTGTCATTAACTTTATTGGATATGATTTTAATAGCTGAAGAAGATTTTAGTTAAGGTAGAATTTTTTTTAATGATTTAGCTACTCATAATAATTAAAAATGGGTAGTAAATGGATTGATATTGCAAGAGGAGTCAACAAGCAAGGTTACAACATCCATATTCCATCATGGTTTCGATGAAGACAAAGTCGTTGTGGAAAAATTTGAAGACTTGACATGATAACAAACAACAAACGAAAAGACCATCGGAAACTTTAGGGAAGTCAATTTTACTTTTCTAGAAGTCCTAAGATGATTGTTGAGATTGGGTCTATGTATTTTTAACTCGATGATGAGTATCTCACATAATCTTAGAAGTGTCTAAAATCATTTTTGAGTCATCATTCATCCATATTTGAGTAGGTTGCATTAACATGGTAGTATTCATGAAAACTCATTCATTGCATCAACTTACTTCATTTGGAAGGGTAACTTATGAACCAAGAAACTTTTAGTTTAACTGTTAATTGATTAAGTAGTTTAATAATCAATTAAGTAGATGTGTAAGTTCCTTAATCGATTAAACATTTGGTTAATCGATTAATGAGAGTTCCAGTAGATACCATCTTGAGTTTCTTGATGGCTTTAATTGATTATGGATCTTAATAATCGATTAAATTCAACAGTGGGCTGTTATTTTTAAATTCGTTAATCGATTAAGATTTCATTTAATCGATTAAGTGCTGTTGAAAACAGTTAACTATTTCATTTGGTAAGCTCCAAGAACACGAGATGGAACTTGGACATTTAACTTTGCATGAAGAATCAGACAAACAAAAGAAATGATTGTCTTTTAAAGCATCCACCTCTCAAGTTCAAGAAGAAGGTGATGAAGAAGATTCCGATTTAGAAATAGGTAATGAGACCATGACGCTCCTTGTGAGAAAATTTAGTAAATTCTTGAAAAGAAAAGGAGGCGTGAAACGGTTCAAAAGAAAGAGACAAAGAACCCAACTGTTAAAGGCTAGAATCCCAAAGATCGATTCTCTTGCCATGAGTGTGGGAATGCGAGCCATATGAAGTACCAATGCCCTACCTACCTCAAGAAAGTTGAAGGTGAAAAGAACAACTCGGGGGACTTAAAGTCTGAGAAGGCATACATCGTATGGGATATCCCCGGGGAAGACTCAACAACAAGCACCTCTGAAGAGGAGGAAAGCACTAAGCTATGTCTTATGGTGAATGCGCAAGAAGCTAGTACATCTACAAATGTGGACAAACAAAGTGAGGTAAACTCGTATGAAACTAGTTTTTGCTCTAGTTCTGAAATTCCCCTTCATATGATGAATTGTATAATGCTTTTGTTGAGCTACATGAAGAGCTCAAGAAACTTGCTAGAGTTAATGGAGATAGAAAGCAAATAATTCTTTTGCAAGAAAAGAAAATATAAGATATGCAAAAAGAATTAGATGAACTAAAATTAGAAAATGAAACTATTGATCTGATTTAATCTTGTACTTCATGTACTTGTTGTACTAAAGTTATTGAGATAACTATGTGTGAAACTTGCCATACTTTAGAAGCTGGAAATTTTGTTTTGAGAAACAAAATGACAAAATTCACTTATAATCATCAAAATCTTGACACTTTGCTTGCGCCATCAAGAAATGTTGATGATAGAACTGGCTTAGGTTACAAGAATACAAGTAGAAAAATGTCATATAGAAAGCATGTAGGACACAAGCACAAATTGCATAATTCTAAATAGCCTACTTGTTTTTACTATGGTATTCTTGGCCACACATCTGGTTCCTGTCAAATAAAAAGGCATAGAGTGCCTAGTGGCAAGTACATTTGAGTGGAAAAAGAATCACTATGTTTTGATACTAAAAAAGGGACTTAACATAACTTGGGTACCTAAACAAAGCAAGTTAATTTGTCTTTGCAGGTATGTCTACGAACACATCGACAACATTGGTATCTTGATAGTGGGTGTTCGAGACATATGACGGGTGATAAGTCCAAGTTTCTTGAACTTACACTCAATGAGAAAGGCTATGTCACTTACGGTGATAATAACCAAGGGAAGATTCTAGGAATCAGGAAGATCGATAATGCCTCACAAGTCGTGATTGATAATGTGCTTTATGTGGAAGGCTTGGAGCATAACCTACAAAGCATAAGCCAATTATGCGATAGAGGTAATAAGGTATCATTCAATTCTGAATCTTGCATCATTCGCGATGGCATAGATAATAAGATTAAGTTTGTTGGTCATCGAACTAACAATATCTATATGGTTAACTTAGATGATATCACTTCATGTTTTTGGGTGCAAATGTTTCATTCTTAATAATGGAAAACAACTTTTAGATAAATTTGACTCAAAAGTCGATGAAGGTATTTTTCTTGGTTATGCAATACATGACAAAGCATTTAGAGTTTACAATAAACATACCATGCATGTAGAAGAGTTTGTACATGTTCATTTTGATGAATCTTCTCCAAAAGAAAAGAGGGAGGTTGTTTTGGATGACATTTTAGGTACTATGGAAGAGGCTTATACGAAAGAGTCAGAACCAGAAAGTCTTATTCAAGAGAGTCAAGAAGAGCAAGGGCATCCAGATTTTCCATGATCTTGGAAAACAAAGAAGGACCATCCTATCGATAAGGTTATAGGTGATATATCTAAGGGAGTGGTAACCCGAAGATCTTTAAATAACATTTGTCATTTTTATCACATTCGTTTCTCAAATCGAGCCTAAAAATGTTGATGAGGCCCTAGAAGATGAACACTGAGGTTTAGCCATGCAAGAAGAGCTAAACTAGTTCGAGCGAAACAATGTGTGGGACTTGGTCCATATGCCAAAAGATCATTCGATTATTGGTACAAGATGGGTCTTTCGTAACAAAATGGATGAAATTGGCTTGATTATTAGAAACAAAGACCTTTTGGTGGCTCAATGTTATAATCAAGAAGAAGACATTGATTATGATAAAACCTATGCCCCTGTTGCTAGGTTGGAGGCCATTAGAATGCTTTTAGCTTTTGCATCGATTATGAATTTTAAACTTTTCCAAATGGATGTTAAAAGTGCTTTCTAGAATGGATATATTCAAGAAGAAGTATATGTAAAACAACCACCCGATTTTGAAAATCACAAATACTCAAACCATGTTTTTAAGCTCAAAAAGGCACTTCATAGCCTAAAGCAAGCTCCGAGAGCTTGGTATGATAGATTGAGCTCATTTTTATTAGAAAAAGGGTTTGTGAGGGGTAAGGTTGATACTACACTTTTCATATCTAAATCTAAAAATGATATTCTATTAGTTCAAATATATGTTGATGACATAATATTTGGTGCTACGAATGATATTCTATGTAAAGAGTTTTCAGAACTAATGAAAGGTGAATTTGAGATGTCGATGATAGGGGAACTCATGTTCTTCCTAGAGCTACAGATAAAACAAATGACAAATGATATCTTCGTCCATCAAGCCAAGTATTGCAATGAGCTATTGAAGAAGTTTGAAATGGACAAATCCAAAGAAGCTTCAACTCCTATGGCATCTTCTTGCTACCTTGACAAAGACAATAAAGGAAAAGTGATTGAGGTAACCAAGTATCGGGGTATAATAGGCTAACTACTGTATTTAACATCTAGTAGACCCGATATTATGTTTAGTGTATATATGTGTGCTAGATACCAGGCTTTGCCTAAATAATCGCATTATTCTACTCCTAAACGCATCTTGAAATATCTGAAAGGAATTGTAAATATGAGATTGTGGTATTCTAGGGATGCCTCACTATCTTTGATAGGGTACTCTGATTCTGACTATATGGGATGCAAGTTAGATCGTAAGAGTACGAGTGAAACATGCCATCTATTGGGTAGTTCACTTGTGTCATGGCATAGTAAGAAGCAAGCTTGCGTTGCTTTATCCACCGCCGAAGCAGAATACATTGTTGCGGGGGTGTATTGCGCTTAAATCCTTTGGATGAAGCAGCAAATTTTAGACTTTGGTCTAAAGCTTGATAGAATCCTATTAAGTGTGATAATACTAGTGCCATCAACCTATCTAATAATCTCGTTCTGCATTCACAAACTAAGCATATAGAAATAAGGCATCATTTTCTTAGGGATTGAATTTGTTGAAACCTCTAAGCAATTAACCGATATTTTCACCAAACTCTACCAATGGATACATTCTTTACTCTAAGAAGGTAGTTAAGAATACTTGATGAAAAGTATCTAAACTAATTTCCCTTGAGTGTTTTTTGAAATTACCTTTACATGTTTCCATTATGTGCACTTATATGATATTGAATATGGATGATAAGTTCTTGTTTTATATTGCATTTCATGATTGTTAAGTGTAATTGTGTGTTTCTATTCCTAAGGTCAATCTATGTCCTTGGAATATCTAGTTTTCACTATGTCACACTCAGAGTACTCAAAAATGTTATTGTTACTATTTTTAATCGATTACCTATGTTTTTAATTGATTATCTAGGCCCAAGTTGAGTTGGAAAATATTTTATGTTTAAAATAATCGATTAGAATAATGTATAATCGATTACCTAGGCGCCAAATAATTTTTTTCAAATTTTTTAATTTATTTTAATCGATTAAAAATGTAATTAATCGATTACATGAGCACAAGTAACATTTCGTTAATCAATTAATGAAATGCTTAATCGATTAACGACAGTAACAAAACAATTAAGTGCTTCGTCTGAACTATTCATTGTTCATCTTCAACCTCAGTTTTTCTCTCCAATGGTCTGAAATAGCAAGTCTCCAACCTCTCCATTGTTGACCTAAGTAAGTTCTCATCTCTAACTATCTAGTTTGTAACTTCAATTTCATAGCATTGTCCTCTATTTTCGGTTTCCATGTAAAAAAAACCCTAGAGTCCCCTAGTGTGCTTATACTGAACCTCACACCCTCTCAAACTCTAACCATGAGTGAACCACGAAAAAAGCGTGTGAAAACAATGGCCATACGACCACACCATGTGGAAACAGGCGAATCCTCTTCTGCGGCTGGAGACAGAACTGCTGCTAGAAGGGATCCATACTACTCACCAAACTTGCAAGCCACACGGTTAGCCACATTTCAAGGGAGAAAGCTGGCATATGTGCATTATGTCGACGTATATTGGTTAGTGGAACAAGGTTTCCTATTTCCACATCAGTTGGAGGTGCATCGCACGAACACTTTTATAGAGTTAAATGGTATGCTCTATCCATCTCTGATTAGAGAATTTTAGAGTAACTTCCCATACAAAGATGGGGTGTATATGACATTGGTTCAGGAAAAGGTTATTTTGCTGAATGAGGAACTATTTTTGGTTGTTTAGGGATTGAGCAGTTCTGGATCACCTTTGGGTGATTCCAAGAACAAACAGTGTGAATCATTCGATGTTGTTGAGATGTACAAGTCTTGCCTGCGTGGACGTTACTATTTTGTGCCAGGAGACCAATGATGGGTTACTGATAGTGGAAAGTCGTCTTCTGCACAATGCTATTGCATATATTCTGGTCAAGCGGAACACAAATAATGTGCAGCCGACAATAAATGATATGAAGCTCTTGTTTGCTATTCGGGAAGGAATTCTTGTTAATTGGCATGTTAAAATTTAAAGGTAATGTTTGAAATTGCCTCTTCATAATCACGGTTGCTTGTGTAAGGACCGAAATTCTACCCTTGAAATTTTTTTCTTATTTTAATTCAATTTCATGCATTTACTCATAACTCACATTACCAATTTAATAACATTACTTCAAAATCTCACTTCCCTCCTCACACTCAATTCATGAATCAATAATGACATACATAATCATTTGATAGAAAAACATAATTCGTATTAATGCAGATTAGTAACTACGACATACAATTAGCTATGGGTTTCCAAAATACCCATAGCTACACATATCCAGAGTTACACAATGTTTTAAACTATCAAATATGCACTCAAGTAAAAAATAGTGCAATTAAATAATTCCAAAATATAAAGCTTCCTAAGCTCCCCAAAAATGAGTCCCCCTCATGTCACCTGTTTATCTGCAATGAGATTATCAATGACAAGTGCACAAACACACAAAGGAGTAAGTCGTTAATTCAATAAACATCATTATAAGATAATTCACATTAGAAAAGGGTTAGTAAACCATTTTTGAAATTCATTTTGCTTTGCTGCATAACATGAGCCAAAGTCGCTACACCCCTCAGGGTTAGCTAAAAGCAGATTCTCATTTCTTTTAGAAGAAAAAATGCTACATATACTCGAGCCGGAGTTTTGCTTATATACTCAAGCCAGAGTTTCGCTTATATACTCAAGCCAGAGTTTCGCTTATATACTCAAGCCAGAGTTTCGCTTATATACTCAAGCCAGAGTTTTTGCTTATATACTCAAGCTAGAGTCGCTAACCATTCATGGTCGGCTAAAACATATTTTCTTTTCATTGATTTCACCATTTCTCATTTCCCGCAAATTTACGCCCACTTTAGTATAAACACACCCATATATGTTTATACTAAATGCGTAATTCACAACTCAATCATTGCATAACCATAAAATACTCTCATTTTCCACTTTCCGTAAATCTACGCCTACTTTAGTATAAACACACCCATATATGTTTATACTAAATGCGAAATTCACAACTCAATCATTGCATAACCAGAAAGTACACACATTTTATATTCCAAATGCACAAATAAAGACTTATCCTTTCCTCGGTGAGTGTTGGGTTTGGTTCCTGGTAACTTCACAAGTTCCACCGGCATCGCCGCCAACGTTAGGATCTTTCCACATTCCCACCATATAACACAATGTTAGTCATTTGTTTCCAACAACACATAAACAACTTATATTGCATTACTATAATCATACAAGATATTCATCACATTTTCGATGTTTCTAAACTACTTTCATCATAAGTATACCACCATCTAAAACATGCATATTCATCTCATATTTCAACATTAGAAGGTAAACTCTTCTTCTACCTCTAGCATTTTACTCATTTTCCCTTTTTACCACATTTTCACTTTAGGATTTTGGGGTTTTTATGAATCAACCCACAAACATCTTTCCATCTTCGAATACTAATTCTAAACCAAGAGTTTACAAGAAAAAAAACCACATAAAACTAACCATAACTCAAAAGGATGAGTTTCCTTGGTTTCTCACATTTTGAGAAGAGATCCAACATACCCAAAAAGAGTTCCAAAGAGAAGAAGAGAGTTAGAATCGAGAGTTGTTACCTCTTCTCAAGCTCTTGGATGAGTATTAAAGCTTCTTGCCGTTGGAAAAGCTCTCTTCTCTCACCTCTCTTCTTTTCTTAACCCTAAAATGTGTTTGGGGTTTCTCATTAAATGTTGTCTCGTCGGGTTCTCGCTTAAGCGAGCCCTTTCTCGCTCAAGCGAGAAAATCCCGCCTATTTTAAAAACTCAGATTTGGCCCTCTCGCTCAAGCGAGTCTCGCTCAAGCGAGAATCTCACAGTCTCAACAGTCCCAAAATGTCATTTCTCGCCCAGGCGAGACAACTCTCGCTCAGACGAGACAACTCTCGCTCAAGCGAGAATCCTCCAGTATAGCTCAGGATTTCACCCTCCCGGGTGAGCCTTTCTCGCCCAGGCGAGAATACCTCGCTTAAGCGAGAATTCCAGGACTGATACTATAATTTTAAATACTTAAAGTTAGGGTGTTACAGCTTGCCTATGATATTTTATATCGAGGATTATCGATCACATGGACAATGATACTTTTGATGTGGAGTTTCAACTTGCCAACACCCGTGACCACTTGGTTGGCAAGCATCTGATCCACAAAATGGGAATCAATTGGTATATTGGCCAATGAATGTACTAAGAAGACTACAAGAAGACTGTGAATCTCGATCTATCAGATGAGGAGACCCCTTCTTTATGCCTGAGCAACACCCTGATGCTACTCATGCTGAGGCTTCACAAGCCTCAAGCTCCTCCGTTCGAGTTAGCTCACATGGATGCTTTGGAGCAACGAATGAACAATGGGATTGATGCTGGATTTTAGGCAATGAATGATAGAATTGATTATGGATTGATGTCTTTGTATCACAGGGTTGCTGCTGACATTCAGAGAGAGACCAAGCAGACCAAGAATGAAATTGATCGAATCTCCTTTATTATGCAAACCATGTCTAGCTTCTCACACCCTCCACCACCTACCGACAAGTCTAGTTAGGACTCTTATGTCTTAGGCTGTATTTCCTTAGGTTTAGGAGTCGTGTGTTGATCCTCATGTCGTTTGAATTGTTATGTTTTGCTGCTTTGGTACATTGGTTTTATGGTTTGTAATAACTCTAAGACTGTTGCTTTATCATTTCGTTTTAATTCGCACTTTAGTTTGCTAAATTATGTTGTGTGAGTGTTGTTTAAACTATGTTGTTGTTATAACTGATATTCGCATATTCTATGATTGTACTTCATTGTGTTTAAACATCAATTACGAGAACTCTCCATATTCTAACTATTTTTGTCCTTAATTGATTAAACTAGTCCATAATCGACTAATTACAGACCAATTTAGTGCATTTGTTTAATTTTTTTTACCCCTCTAATCGATTAACCACTTCCTTAATCAATTAAGAGTGTTGTATAATTGTATATCTTTTCTGCTTTCGGCTTCTTAAGTCCGTTTAATGGCTTTTTGGTCAAGCCAAATGGGGGAGAAAGGTTGTTTGATGCATTGCAGGTTGTAAAATGCTTCCACGACCCACCTGAGAAAGGGGGAAATCAAAGTTTAGCTACCCTACAACTTCCTCATGCATTGATAGAGGGGATAACGAAGTTAGGGGGAGTCGTGTATAATCCTTATACAACAGCTGCAATATGTGAATCAGTTAGTCATCAAGGCTTATCATCGAAAGGGAGAGATTGAGATTGCAAGAGGAGTCAACAAGCAATGTTGCAACATCCATCTTCCATCATGGTTTCGATGAAGACATAGTCGTTGTGGAAAATCTTGAAGACTTCACATGACAACAAACAACAAACCAAGACTCAAGACCATCGACAACTTTAGGGAAGTCAATTTTACTTTTCTAGAAGTCCTAAGATGATTGCTTAGATTGAGTCTAGGTAGTTTTTGTAACACCCCAAATTTTTAAGTCTTTAAAATTATAGTATCAGTCATCGGATCCTCGCTTGAGCGAGAGATTCTCGCTTGAGCGAGAAAGGATCACTTGGGAGGGTGAAATCTTGGACTATACTGGAAGATTCTCGCCTGAGCGAGAGTTTCCTCGCCTGGGCGAGAAATGGCAAACTGGGTTGTTGACACTGTGAGATTCTCGCTTGAGCGAGAATACCTCGCTTGAGCGAGAGGGAACCTGTTGACACTGTGAGATTCTCGCTTAAGCGACAATCCCTCGCTTGAGCGAGAGGGTCAGAGTTGAGTTTTTAAAATGGGCAGGATTTTCTCGCTCGAGTGAGAGAAAGCTCGCTTAAGCGAGAACCCGACGAGAACATTAAATGGGGGAAAACCCCAAACACATTTTAGGTTAAGAATTGAAGAGAGGTGAGAGAAGAGAGCATTCCCAAGGTCTAGGAGCTTTGATTCTTGTTCAAGAGCTTGAGAAGAGGTAAAACTCTCTATCCTAACTCTCTTCTTCCCTTGATAACCCATTTTTGGTATTATGGATCTCTTCTCAAAATGTGTAAAACCATGAAGACTCTCTCTTTCGAGTTATGGTTCATTTTATGTCGTTTGTACCTCGTAAACTCTTGGTTTTGAGTTAGTATTCCAAGAATGGAAAGAGGTTTGTGGGTTGGCTCATGGAAACCCAAAACCCTAGAGAGAGAAAATGAGGTTAGAGAGGAAAGATGGGTGAAATGCTAGAGGTAGAAGATGAGTTGTTTTACAACGTTAAAATATGAGATGATATGTATGTGTTAGATGGTTGAAAACTCTTAATGAAAGTAGTATAGGACCATTGTGAACATGATAAATATCTTGTATGTTTAAATGATGCAATATAAGTTATTTATTTGTTATTTGGAATGAATGACTAACATTGTGTTATGTGGTGGGAATGAGGAAAGATCCTAAGTTTGGATGTGGTGCCGGTGGAACTTGCGAAGTCACCAAAAACCAAACCCAACACTCACCGAGGTAAGGATAAGTCTTTAATTTATGCATTATGTGGAAAATGCGTGGACTTTCTGTATGAATAATGAATTAAATATTATTGGGGAAGTACCAATGGAAAGATGACTCAAATGAATTAAATATTATTGGGGGAGTACCAATGGAAAGATGACTCAAATGAATTAAATGTTATTGTGGGAGTACCAATGGAAAGATGACTCAAATGAATTAAATGTTATTGGGGGAGTACCAATGAAAAGATGACTCAAATGGATTAAGTATTATTGGGGGAGTACCAATGGAAAGATGAATCAATTGAAATAAACATTATTGGGGGAGTACCAATGGAAATATGACTCAAATGAATTAAACATTATTGGGGGAGTACCAATGGAAATATGATTCAAATGAATTAAATGTTATTGGGGGAGTACCAATGGAAAGATGACTCAAATGAAATAAATATTATTGGGGGAGTACCAATGGAAATAAAACTCGAAATCTATTGGGGGAGTACCAATGGAAATAAGACTCGAATTATAATGGCATAAATGATAAATCACTTAGTCACTATAAAGATATATGGGTATGTTTGTAGTGATGATGGGTGTATTTATGGTTTATGTATTGGTGGAGTGCCAATGAAAATAAAACTCGTTTTAGCCGACCTGAATAGGTTAGCGACTCTAGCTCGAGTTATGTAGCATGTTTTTTTCAAAAGTATAGATGATGAAAAAGGTTTTTAGAGTTTTTAAATCATATTACTGTTGAAACCTATTTAAATGTGGATTAACTGACATTGAGTTTTATTGAATTAATGACTTATTCCTTTGTGTTGTTGTGCATTGTAAATGTTAATCCCATTTCCGGTAGGTGGACGAAGAAGGATGATTTTGAGTAGGGGATTAGGGACTTTTGTTTTGACGTCTCTTTATCCATTCTTTTGTAATTTTAATTTATTGTAATTGAAGTAACTTATGATACTATGATTATTATTTTTGTACATGATATTGATCATGGGTACTAGTAACTCGGGATGTATATAGCTATGGGTGTTTTGGAAACCCATAGCTAATTGTATGCGGGGGTTACAAGGTTACATAAATGAATTATGTTTTTCTGCTATTGAATGTTGTATATGGTTTAAGGATAGGGTGTGAGTGAGAAGCGAGACTTTTAAAGTAAATTTAAATGTATGAAATTGAAATAAATAAGGAAAAAATTTCAAGAGTAGAATTTAGGGTTGTTACAGTTTTAACCCAGTGATGAATATCTCACATAATCTTAGAAGTGTCTAAAATCATTTTTGAGTCATCATTCATCCATATTTGAGTAGGTTGCATTAAAATGGTAGTTTTCATGAAAACTCATTCATTGCATCAACTTACTTCATTTGGAAGAAACTTTTAGTTTAACTGTTAATTGATTAAGTAGTTCAATAAGCGATTAAGTAGCTATGTAAGTTCGTTAATCGATTAAACATTTGGTTAATCGATTAATCAGAGTTCCAATAGCTACCATCTTGAGTTTCTTGATGACTTTAATCGATTATGAATCTTATTAATCGATTAAATTCAACAGTGGGCTGTTATGTTTTAAATTCGTTAATAAATTAAGATTTCATTTAATTGATTAAGTGCGGTTGAAAACAGTTAACTATAAAATCTGTTTTTCTGCATTTTAGCTCATAACTTTGATTTCCAAATTTTAGATTCTAAGGATTCTCTTAGCGAAAATTGCATTTAGTTAGAAAAGCATATGTGAAAGTTTCTTGCATTCTTTATTAGAGAGAAAGTCATATTTGTGCAATTAAAGTGCACTCAAAATATTTTCATAAACCGTTGCATACTCATACATATCTTTCTAGTTTGTGTGGAATATTCAAGCATTAGGTTTGTAGGTTGTTGCTCTTATGAGTATTGAGGTTCTGTATTATAAAGCTCTTGTTTCAAGATTTTGAGTCTTTGATAAGATAGTTGAGTTCTCTACGGTTTAGAGAAAAAGGTGCATAATATCAACTAGTTGCGGTTAATCGGATATAAACTTCACATCGAGCATCTTGAAAGCGAGTCGAATAACAAGATTGGCAGTCGTTGGATTTGGTAGATAGACCATAGGAACGGGGGGAAATTGTCAAGGTTTGGCTAGTTAGATCGTTGGTCAAGTAGGAAAGGCTTTTGTACTTGGAAGCGTCCTTGTATCAAAACATTCTTTTAATTCTAGTGAAGCAAAACTCCCAAGATCAGAAGGGGAGGCCTTGTATGTAATGTGTTATGTTGCTGATAATGATAAAAAAATAATTACTACGACACTCAAACCTTTTAAAATTTAATTAATATAATTATAGGAGATGTGATGAATATTACTTCATATTCTTATTAATCATAAATAGCTAAAACTGATATTTTCTTGAAAATGATATTTTGCTGCCAATAAATAATTTAATTTATATTGCTTGAAAACTGATATTTAATTGAAACCTTCTTAAAAATGATATTTTTCTGATAATTAATATTAATTATCGTGAATCTTCACTAACAATGCAACACTCATACTTTCTTGAAAATGATATTTTCTTGAAAACTGATATTTTATTTTCTTGCCCCACATAAAGAATCTTCACGTTGAATATTGAAATTTAATTAGAAAACAAAAATGTCATCTAGGGTATATGAGAGATCAACACCAAGGAATAAAAATCAGCTTTTATCAAATCAATAAATAATACAAGGCATAATGTATTAACTAATACATTAAAAAGATATATAAATGAGTAAACACTATTATTTTTATGAAAGAACGATGAATTATGTAAAATTTACCAATTTATCAATAGTATGTTTTACGTATAATTTTGGTGTACTTAGTCTACTTTCAGTATACATTTGATGTAAATGATCATATGTTACATTTCAACAATTACCAACTTATAAATATATATTCCTAAAATTAACTTGGGGCATTAATGATTTTTAGAATGCGTAAAAATAAACTGCCTCGTGAAATTAATTTAGAATGTTTGTGTGTCTATATATTCACCCATTTTATTAAATATTTGCATGGGTAACATGTGTTCTTAATCATACGAATGCATGAGTAACATGTGTATTCTTAATTAGACGAATACACAGATAACATGTATATTCTTAAGCATACGAATGCATGGATAACATGTATATTCTTAACCATGTGAATGCACAGATAACATGTGTGGTCTTAACCATACAAATGCAGGGTAAAATGTGTGTTTTTAACTATAAGAATGCACATGTAACATGTGTGTTCTTAACCATGTGGTAAAAAAATATCGCTCTATGCACGTGTAAAAAACCTACTATGTAGATATGTGGATAAGTGAAAAATCATTCAAATTTGAAATTGTCATTTATTTTTCTTATGTGTTTGAACATGCAAATACACGAGTAACACATGTGTTCTTAAAAATGTGAATGCACAGATAACATGTGTGTTTTAACTAGGTGAATGCACGGGTAACATGTGTGTTCTTAGCAATGTGAATCTATCGGTAACATGTTTGATTTTAACCATTAAAATGTATGAGTCACATGTGTATTCTTAACAATATGAATGCACGAGTCACATATGTGTTTTTAATCATGCGAATATACAAGTAACATGTGTATTCTTAACAATATGAATGCACGAGTAACATATATGTTTTTAATCATGCGAATACACAAGTAACACGTGTGTTTTTAACCATATGAATATACATACACTACGTGTAACCATGCGGCAAAAAAATACCACCCCGTGCATTCGCATGAGTATCTAGTTCAATATATAGCAAAAATAACATATATAAAAATAAAGAATGTATCCGTTTGTCAAAAAGATATTGAAAAAGCCATATAGTTATGTATCCATTATTGTTTTAAGAAATATATTTATAATCTAAAATAGAAAATCTTGATAAATATACATATTCATCATCATCTTTCATACGGTGCAAGTTGTCTTCCAATTGATTTTGCTCCAAAAATATAAATTGAAGATAATAAGTCAAGTATATAGTAGTATCTACAAAACTATGGTGAAACTAATCAATGATGGCGAAGATGATCAAGTTGGCCCTTGCAACAGCTTGATCCCTTCAACCCTTTGAGAAAAATGCGGCAAAGGGAAAGAAAACCCATGGACCAACCCCGTCGTTTTCTTCCTGTAGGAACTACGAGATCATCACTAAAAAAGAACCGCATATCTTTGACCAAATTAAAGAAAATAAGAAACTATCTTATCATTATTTAGAACACGTGTCGATGTAGTAATATGTGAAGTTGATAACATTGCTCAAAATAGAAATTAACTGGACCAACTCATAGTATGTATGCATGCATATCAGCATTGGCTTACTATATATGTTAGGCAAGAAATAGAGTAATTTTTTCTGAATATATATAAGGTCTTAAAAACTCTCCCCAACTTAAGACCCACAAACATGAGTAAAGTCTAGGCTCAAATTATGCAACAAGTGTTTAGAAATTTTCAGAGTTCATCATACAAGTAACCTTCATCAAAGTGATATCAAATGTAATCCCAAAACACTACTCAAGCACAAGTTCAGATGACGGTTTTAAACACTTAGGTTTTTTCAAACTAATTCCACAAGTAACAAGTTGTGATAGTTATATGTTTTCAGCATGCAATCAGATTGTTCATCAACTAAGAAAGGCACACAATGTCCTCTCATGTATACGTGTTCCTCTCAACTTAAGCACCTATATAGCATGAAATCAAATTTGGCATACATCTCATACAATTAGTAGCAATAGTTTCAACATGGATCACTAAGGTCTTTCTTTAGGTTGTAATGTGGTTGGGCTACAAGCAACATGGTTTTTCCAGATAAAAAAGTTCTAATAGGCTAAGAAAGCTAATTTTAACTTATGTAACCTCTCTATTGTACTACAAGTCTTTTGTTTGTAATTCCCCTTTTTTCATTTCATTCTTTCGCCTGACTTCTTCCATGCTTGGTGTGATTTACACGCTAAGTGCAGCTTGCGCTGAGCGCAATGGAGCTAATTTGAGGCTTTTGCATGCTTTGCTCATTTTGGTCCATTCTCAGCCCAATTTATCCTTTTTCAGCCTGAAACATATAGAGACTTGGAAAATTGGATTTGTACAATTTATAATCAAAATCTCAATTATGATTACGTAAAATAATTATTTAGAGTCAACAAGTGCTAAATTTACCTTATGAATTAAGGTAATTTTGGCACTTAACAAAGCATGAATGCATTTTTTGGTGGCTTTGTACATAGTACTACTCCGCTAAATGAATTTGTTGATCAATATGATAAGGCATTGACAAATCATCATTCAAAGGAGGAGACTCGGGACTTTAATATGAGAACCCACCCGGACTTGACATATTTGAATCATATTGAGTCTTATGAAGGAAAAGTTTATAGTAGGAATATTTTTTAATATTGTTGCTGAAGAGCTTAAGCATGTTTGGAGTTGTGAACATAAAAAATTAAGGAAGGAAGAAGATTATGTTAATGTGACAAATCTCAATTTCAAATATAGTTGGCGACTGCTTTGCAAATGCATTTTGTACATCATGAAGCAAAAGTTGTTTATGAAATCGATTCCATATAAATATATTTTACCTAGGTGGACTCGTGGTGTTCGTTATAGTATTGCATGTCTTCTTAATCTGATAGAGACACATATTGAGTCAATTTGACAACCACTAACTCCTACGGAAATTTGGAATTTTTGAACTTCATTTATTAATTTCTTTCATAAGATAATAAATAGATTGAAATACTTTCAATTTGGTGTAGATATTTTGCAAAAAGGATTAAACATAGTTTCTATCATGGAGGCAAAATCAATTGGAATAACACAAGAAGGCAATTATGTTGCTCCAACCATTAATACAACTGAAGTCCTGGAAAATTCAAATATCACGATTCGTGATCCAACAAATATTAGGACCAAAGGAAGACCAAAAGTGGCTACAAGATTTCCTTTTAGAAAGGAAGTGGGTCAAATTCAATCACAAACTCGAGTACGAATTTGTAGTGTGTGTCATGAAAATGGTCATGATGTAAGGAAATGTCCTAGTAACAAATGAAGTTGTGATTAGGTGCATATTATTTGTTATATTGTCCTTCATTCAGGTAGGAAGGTCAAACACTCATTGATTTTTAAAAATGTCTACAAGTTCTAGCCTTTTAAAGTTCTTTCAATTATTTGGTTTATAATTTCACTTTTTTACTTGTATTGTATCTCATATGCTCAAGGTATAATTATGTAATAGTTTTATAATAGGTGAAAATTGATGCAAAACTGTTATGAAGGTTACATCAAAAATATTGTACTTTATATCAATAAGATTTATTGGTTTGGTCAGTGTTATAACAGACCAAATTGAATACAGTGTAACACATATTTCTTCTTCTAATTACAACTCAAAATGTCACTGCAACATATGCTAGTACACATGTCTCTTCTTATAATAGAAAAAACATGTTAGTGTAACACATGTTGAACACAATGTTATAATAGAAAAACATGATAGTGCAGCACATGTTGAATACAATGTTATAATAGAAAAACAGAACATAAACAGTGTTATAAGGGAGTGCAACACATGTTTTTTCTTGTAACTACAACTTGTGAAATGTTAGTACAACACAATGTTATAACATACAAAATACTGAAATAGAACACAACACAACACATGATCAACAATGTTGATAAAACATCAATTTGTGCATGATCAATTCCTAATGCACTTTTGTTCTATTCCCATTACAACATTGTGAATACAATTACAATGTGAAACTATTCCTAATACACTTTAGATTTTCACGGTTTTGACATTCTCATTATCCTTCCGAGAGTTGTGTGGCATGAATATGAGCAATTTATATAGCTTCAAGGACAATCTTGAGTCTGCTTCAAGTTAGAGAGGTTGACATTCATGAGTATCCATAGTAGCTGAGTCTACACACAGCTTTCGACCATCATCAAGCAAAAGAAAAAAAAACAAATGATCAAAACAAGTAGGGAGAGAGGGCATATGCCGGAAATCTCCATACCAAGGATAAGAAGTTCAAGTTCAGTTGATACTCCACACCCTTCTTCCTATTGTTGACGGAAAAAAAAATTCAAAATTAGAATTTTTCATATAGCATAAGCATAGATTTTCGTATAGCATAAACTGAATATATCATTCACCAGATCATCACATTCAAGATCCAACATTACAACACATGACCATATTTTGCAATAGTCTCCAATATAAAAACTCTCCGGCCAAAAGATGGATCATTGGTATCACTTACCCCACCAAAAGTGCTCACAATTAATTGAAAAAATATCCTGCAAATAGGTCTAACAAAGATTAGGATAGAAGACAATAATTAGTAGCTTATGCTGTAAAAAAAACTTATTGGGCTGGGGAGCTAAAAGGGAAACTATTGTACTTATAAGTTGTAAATAAGAAGGAGGCCTAAACTATAAAATTAGAAACATCTTAGTAAATGAAGAGCACCTTTAGAACATCATCACTATAAGGAGCTTATGGGGCAATAATTCAAGCTATCTGACTAATACATGTTGCAACCAGAAACTTGACATCCCTATCTTGATGCTACAGCAACTCAGGCTTAACAATTGCATTAAAAAAAGAGCTTAATTGGATCCAATGTTGAAGGTGACTGATCCAGTTCTGAAATATATTTGAAAATGGACCCACTTAAGGTGTGTGAGGAACCCAATTGTAAATTTTATATGCGATAATGAACCCACTTTTTTAGTTGAGGAACCTACTTGAATTTCCCAAAAAGTAGAGATAGCTACAGAGTAATTGAACATTTATTGACCTAGTGTTTACAGAGAGTTTCATGACATGATTCACAAATTAACTTAAGTCCTTGTTGATAACTAAAACAAGGTATCAACACAATGACCCTAATAAGAAGGTAGGAATTTTGAGTTGAGTTGCAAGTGGGAATTTTGAATCGGATAGTAAGCTATCAATTGAAAATGAATGAATGATAAGTGAAGGAGAGCGTGAGAAGTTATGAATGAATAATAAGTGAATGTCTGTTTTTCTCTAAGTGAAGGTGGGAATGAAATTAAAATGAGAGACATGTGTTATTCTTTAATTGGTTTAAGGAAGTGAGTTATTTCATGAGATACTTTATTCATTTTTTAATAAATAAAATCAAGAGTATTTCTTAAATAAAAACATTTTTTTAATGTGTGAATCCATAAGATCAATATTACTTGGTAGACAACGTTGTAGAATGTCACCTTTTTTTATTACTCAATAAAATTAAGAGCTCTTGTTACGTTCAGCTTATTATTATACAAGACACTATAGAATTACCGTACATTTTATTATTATTAGCATTAATAAAAATAAAATCTATAGCCTGAAGCTCTATCCAACAATTAATAATATTTATATTAATATTATGTAACTCGACCCAAACATTAAACCGGAAGAGATTCTATATTAGAATTAATCAGTTTACACGGTTAAATCGCTCAGTCGAACCAAGTAATTTTAAATATAATTAATATTTTTTATCTATAAATATATAATTATATAAATGTAGGATTTTATATAATTAATGTATAATTATATTGAAGTAGCATTTCTGCATTTTTTGGACTGAAATAAAGCAAAACATTATATTAATTGTTCCATTTTTTATTTTAAGTGAACCATCTGGTTCAAATCCCAGGTTATTCCGGTTTAGTCGAGTTTAACACGGTTGGAGCAGAATTTTCTCGGTTCAAAGCAGTCCCCACTCATTCTATTAAAACTATAAACCAGAGTCGTTTTTAAGTCCGGTTAGCCGTCAAACCATTCTAACCATTCGGTTTCCTCCGTTTCTCATAACAATGATTTACATATATAAATGTTGTTAAAATTCTATTCTAAAGCTGTATGAAGAAGCAGTCATCATTAGTCATCATTCCTTTATAGCTAATTATAGTCATAGACAACATTGCTAACATGAAGTTAGAAGTGTCATTAAAATTGGTTTGATGTATTTTTCATTGCATTTCATACTATATATAATAGTGTTGGTAATTATAGGTAATTACAACTCATAATGACTAATTTCATATTCTATGAATGTAAATTATTCACAATAAATGCAAAGATTATTTCCTGATTAACATCTCCCTCAAATTAATGTTGCTGGTCAAGGAGCATCAATTTGCTAACCAGAAACTGATGTCGTGGGCGTGGAACAATCTTGGTAAAAATATCTGCAACCTGCAACTGAGTACTGACGTGAGGAAGTGATATTATTCAATCATCGTAGGCGTCACATATTGAATGACAACCAACTTCTATATGTTTGGTGCGTTCATGAAGAAAAGGGTTTGCTACAATTTGAATGGCACTTCTATTGTCAACATAAAGTGAAGTTGACTCTGTTTGAGGAAATCCAAGTTCAGCCAAAAGACCACGAAGCCAAAGTATTTCTGAACAAGCAACAGACATGGCAAGATACTCTGATTCAGTAGAAGATTTAGAAATTCTTGCTTGCTTCTTACTTTTCCAAGAGATTAATGAAGAACCAAGAAACATGCACCAACCAGTAAGAGATCGAAGAGTATCAGAATACCCTGCCCAATCAGCATCACTATAAGCACTCAACTGAAGAGAGATACCAACGGAAAAGAATAATATGCAGTGAGAGGTTCCTTTTAAGTAGCGAATTATACGACGAACCGCAGCCAAGTGAAGATGGCGAGGAGAATGCATGAATTGACTTACTTGTTGAACAGCAAAAGATATGTTAGGGCGAGTAATAGTTAAGTAGTTGAGGCTACCCACAAGTTGTCGATATAATAAGGGATCAGGCAAAAGATCACCATCATCAGGATGATATTTAAAATTAACCTCAAGAGGAGTATCAACCGGATTAGCCGATTCTAGACCGACCATAGAAATAAAATCTATAGCATACTTGTGTTGATGGAGAAAGATGCCATTGGATGTAGAATGAACCTCAAGACCAAGAAAATAATGTAGATTACTCAGATCTTTCATGTGAAATGAGGAATGTAACTGTTGCTTAAGTCGCTGAATGGACGCATGATCCGAACCAGTAATAACCATATCATCAACAAAAAAAAGAAGTAGAACAATACCCGCAGATGTGCGATGAATAAATAAAGAAGAATCATATTGACTATGAGTAAAGGAGAATCCAAGTAGAATGGAGTGGAATTTGTCGTACCATGCTCTAGGTGCCTGTTTCAAACCATATAAGGAGCGGTTGAGCTTACACACGCCTTTAGATGAAGAGAATAAGCCTTGAGGTGGAGTCATATAAATATCTACTGTCAGGTCACCATGAAGAAAAGCATTCTTCACATCCATTTGATGAAGAGGCCACCCACTAGAAGCAGCGATAGAGATGATCGTGTGGACAATTGTCATTTTGGCAACTGATGCAAATGTCTCATCATAATCAATTTCATATTCCTGCTTGTTTCCTAACACAACCAAACGAGCCTTGTAACGGTTGAGGGACCCATCAGAATTCAATTTCACAGAATACACCCATTTGCAACCTATAGGTTTTACATCAAGAAGACAAGAGACAATATCCCATGTGAAATTCTCTTGAAGAGCTTGAAGCTCTTCATTCATTGCTGTTATCCAACGCACATCTTTAACAGCCTGTGAATAACAAGTAGGAATAGATATGCTAGAGAGTGTGGCAGTCAGAGAAGTATGTGAGGAATCATACCTGTCTGGTGAATATCTATCTGGTGCGCGAGATATTCGACCAGAATGCCGTGGTTCAACTGGTAAAAGATCAAGTGGTGGTTCAGCATCGGGAAGGGATGTGGGAACCTGCTGTTTGTGTTTTCTGTCATATACATGACCTGGTTTATAACGTTCTATAATTTAAGGCATAATAGAAAACTTAGGAAGAGTAACAATATCATTAATGGCAGGAAAGACACAGGGAAACATAAACTAATTATAAAAAAATGTCACATTTCTAGAAATGCGAAAACGCTGGTTAGTGACATCATAACACACAAATCCCTTATGAGAGTGACTATATCCCATAAATTCACATTGAACGGATTGTGCTCCAAACTTATGCCTTTCAAAAGGAGGTAAGTGAACAAAACACACACCCAAAAGTATGTAAAGCACAATAATCAGGATGAATTTTAAAAAACGAAAGAAAGGAGAATCAAGTTCAATAATTGTAGAAGGAAGACGATTGATCAAGAATACAGTTGTGGAAAGAGCTTCTACCCAAAATCGGGATGGTACAGAAGCTTGGAGAAGCAATGTGCGTGTTACATCAAGCAAATGACGATTATTACGTTCTGCCATACCATTTTGTTGAGGGGTATTTGGAAAAGATCGTTTCGACAAGATGCCTTTTTGTTGAAGGTATTCCTGAAACTTATGAGACATGTACTCACCAACAGAGTCAGAGCGAAAAATTTTAACACTTTCTTGAAATTGAGTTTCAACATATACCAAAAATTTCTTAAACATAGAAAACACTTCAAATTTAGACCGAAGGAAATATATCCAAACAAAACGACTATAATCATCAATAAATGTGACAAAATATTTATAGTGAAAACGAGAAACTACAGGATACATACCCCATACATCACTATGAATCATTTCAAAACAAGTGGAAGCACGATAAGCACCAAACGGAAAAAGGAAGTGTTTTACTCTTAGCCAATTTGAAAACAGAACATGAAATAGAGGCATTAGAAACATTTTTATTTCCCAACAAACCATTTTTAAATAAATGGGACAAAACAACAGAGTTTGGATGACCTAATTTTCTATGACAATCCTCATAAGAGGTCAAAACATTATTACAAGCAAGAGATATATAATTAGAAATAAACTAGAGTGGAAACAGTCTTCCCACTTTAGGCCCCTTCGCGATCACCTTCCCCGACACATGCTCCTGCACAAGACAACCATCACGAGAGAAGTTAACATCATAATTTTTATCTACCAATTGACCAACAGATAATAAATTAGACGCAAGTCCAGGTGATACAAGCACGTCCCGAAAATTAGAGTTTATGTCGCCAATATCAGTAATAGATAAAGTATTACCATCAACTATTTGAATTTTCTCATTACCGTGATAAGAGTGTAAATTGTGCAAATATTCTGAAGAACCTGTCATGTGATTAGATGCATCCGAATTCAGAAACCATGGGCGAGAAACATTAGAAGACTTACCCTGAATTCCCAAGGCCGAAAGAGCGGAAAGTACCATTTGTTGAATCAATTCAGGTTGTATAGCACTATTGTTTGATGCCCTAGTAATAGAAGGACCAACCACATGATTTGTAGTTGCATGGAATGTCGGTACTAAATGTTGTGTTGGTCGTGGAGGACATGTGGGACACTCAGAGATAATATGACCTTGTTGCTTGCAGTAATTACAAAACTTCTTATTGCAGCTATGAGCAATATGACCAAATTGTTTTCAAGAGAAGCATTGAACTTGTCTTATATCACGACTTTTACCTTTACTTTGAGCAGCATATGCAACTGTCACGGGCTCGAAAATGGTTGCATCATGAGACATGGCTCCTTGAGTAATAAGACATTGTTCCTCCCTTAGAAGTTCTCCGACACATATATCTAAAGAAGGAACGGGATTCCTATTCAGCAAGGCACCTCTCACAACCTCAAATTCTGGACGTAGTTTCATGAGAAATTAATCTCGCCCACTTGTGTTGTAAACCTCTTGAACAGCCGTGAGAGAGGTCTTGGAAACATTAGCATGTATAATAGTAGTGTTCTGCCCAGAGATTTAAAAAACCAGAATAATATTCTTGAATAGAAAAATCACTTTGTTTGTAGTTGGCTATTTCTAACTCCAACTGAAAAGGTTTTGCCGAATTGTCTTGGTTGTAAATGCGCTTTAAATAATTCCACATTTCTTGAGCAATGGAAAAAGAGCGTAAATTATTGATCATTTGAGGATCAATACTGTTGAGAATCCAATTGATTATTTGAGCATTTTTAGTTTCCAACGCATCTAAAACAGTTTTCTCCGTCGATGCCTTAGAAACATCATCTAGATGACTCCATACTTCCTTTCCTTTAACATACATCTTGAAATGAAATTCCCATGCAAAATAATTCTTGCCGGTAAAACGGACACAAAAATTCATTTCATTTTCCATGGCCATGTTACAGTAATTATTTTCCCTAAGTACCACAAACCCCAAGCAGTGAAACAACACGAACAATTTATAAAACCAGAAACCACGAGCAATCGAAATCGTCCAAGCACCGAGAACAATTAACGATTACTGAAACCGCAAGCAAACAACCAAGAATCAATTATGATAAACACCACAACAACAAGGACGAAATCACTAGACGACAACCGGAAGCCTTCGATTGATAAAGAAACGATTTCGAGACAAATGCAAACTAGGAACACGATTACAAGAGCGACCCAGTGGGGTGTCGCTATTCAGCCAAAAAAGGATTCACGGGTTTGATCGAACTTGTTTGATATCATGTCATTAAAATTGGCTTGATGCCTTTCCCATTGCATTTCATACTATATATAATAGTGTCGGTAATTATAGGTAATTACAACTCATAATGACTAATTATAACTCATAATGATTAATTACAACTCATAATGACTAATTTCCTATTCTATGAACGTAAATTATTCACAATAAATACAAAGATTATTTCCTGGTTAACAAGAAGATCTTCCTGAAGGAAAATTGTTAATTGCTATAACATAGGTAGACATCTATAGCCATCTTAAGTTAAAAAAGAGTAATAATAATTAGAAATCAATACGTCCTTTCAAATACAAAGTAATTAGTGTTTTAAATTGCAGCCTACAACCACAATTATGTCTCAAAAATGTGGTTTTGAGAGTCTCTTCAACAAAATTACAATTGAAAATGTGATCACATCGATCGCATTTTCCCGCAGTTCCACGAAACCTAATGTCACTACAATTGAAGACACAATTCAAAACATCGAAAGCTACATTAATTGGTCTTAGGTGTTTAGCTAAATTTATAAAACCCCATAGTAACAAGTTTTGCACTGAAATTCAAAAACTGCCATCGGAATCTTAGACAATCAGAATGCTGTGATTTAATTTTGTTGTGCTAAAATCTCAAAATTTCACACTCCCATTGCCATTTCCATGGTAAGATGCAATTATGATTGTAGCATTTTTCTCTACTAAAATAGAGATCACCATAGAAACCAATTTGAATATTTTAAACACAACATAATATCCTGGTAATGGAGGTTCTCAATTGGAGTTAAACTAAAGAAGAAAGAATGAACACCAAAACTAAATAAATAGCCTCATGAATACAAGGCTCGTTCAATGTAAGTTGTAATTAGTAACTGAGGCCTAATTGAAGTCCAAAAGCAGCATGAATAAGAAAAAGTGACATGATACTACTTCCCAAGATTCCATGAACATTCCTGAGTCCAGGGTTTCCCTACATATCATTCAAGTAATAAAAGTAAGCTGGGTAAAAAATGGTAACAAGTTCATGTGAGAAGAGAGGTTAAAAGTAGAACAAACAAGTTTAGAATATAAATATTTTTTTGCACCATTCTTAGCTGAAAAGTTATTGTTATCATATGGGTAAGTAAATTTGGTTGATTTCTTCTTGATAATATTCTCTGGGCCTCTTAATCTTCAACATCTTAGACTAATTTTTTTTCTGAAGTAAAATCAAACACCCAAAAGCCCCTAACCTCAAAAATAAACAAGAAGAAGAAGAAAGAAGAGATCTTGTATAGAGTAATAGAATTGAGTAGTAATAATAATAATCCTAAAGTAGAAGAAGGAATGAAGAGTAACCTACCCGTGTTTTAAATTGTAGTTGCGATCGTGATAACGGTTATTGTGATTGCGGTGATTGCGATGCGGATTGTGATAGTTGCAGTGTGAATTATTTTGTGATTAAAACAATATTTTTTAATCCAATACGGTCTGATGGGGTTGTAGCTGTTACCACTACCGCAATATTACGGCTGCATCAGGTGATGTAGTCCGCAATTTAAATGATTGATTGTGAGTGAGTAATTAGCTGCATATATTAATTCTAAAACACCTACTTTTTCATTCATTAATCATCACATTTCTAATTTGTAAAAAAATTTCAAAGTTTGCATTTTCTTCAAAGGGGGACGAGAGAAATGTGTATGTGAAAGGGATATGATTGGAAAATCAATGAAAAAGGAAAGGAAATCAATGCAAGCATACTGGAAATAACCATTACCTCAAACAATGAAGGCAATATAGTTTGTATTGTCAACAAAGCAAGGCCAATGACGCCTGTAACAGCATGAGGACTGCAAACAAAAGAATAAAACGGGGACATGAGTTCACATGATGAAGAATAACAATGTTTTAAATTACAGTTGCGATCATGATTGTGCACAAGGTTATGATTATTGTTATTATGGCCATTGTAGCCGTCCGGAAATAGATTGCAGCGTGTGTTATTTTGTGTTAAAAAAATTAAATTGGATGGGTCCAATATGGTCTGATATGGACCAAATGTTGTTGTGTTGTTGTCCAATGTGGTCACATTATTGTAATTCAATGTTATGGATAAGATCGTTAGTATGTGAAAATTTAATAAATAAAACAATATCAATATTAAACTTGACGTGATTTATAACTATATAATAAAGCGAAAATATTCTATGAAATTGATATTGTAAAAGTTTTTTACATTGCTAGCACATCTTCCATCATTCAAGTGTTAATTATTATTGATTCAAAATTAATATAGATGAATAATAGATGATATACTAATTGTGTAAAAAACTTTATAGAGAAAATGCAAGATATTAAAATGTACAGTAAATAGTTAATTGGTGATTACCTGTCAAAAATGGGTTTATCCGATGTGAGTAGAGATGTTACTCCACCAGTTGCTCCAAGAGCAAAGAAGAAAAACATACCAGCTAAAAGTTTAGGGTGCAAGTCCTTGGCCTTAGCCTTTTCCTCCTGCAATTAATATTCAAGAATATTATATATGCAATAGTGACTCTAATCCAAAATTGTAACATTAGCAAGGGATATCAATATCATACCACATCATCAGAATAACGTATTCGAAAACCCAGATAGGTACCATAGCCACCCATAGCAAACAGCACAACTGCCTGCAAGATGAGACTAATTCATTTCAAAATAAAAACAAGGCTTCCAATAGCTATGCATTATCCTTTATACAGAGTCACTGCATTATTTATCATCCATTTAAATTACATTTTCTTGGAGAGTATGAAGGGTAGATGATGTAATAACATTGTATAGAATTCATATAATGTTAGTACATACTTTTTTTTCTTCTCAATCACAATAATGAAATTAATTAAAAAACAGAGGTATAATTAAATCAAAACCTAGGGAATTTAGTATAATTTCCCTTTTCTTAATATTAATATGCTCAATTAAGTTTGTAGTCCTGGAAAAATGTTTTTAGTTTTAGACCATACCAAAATAAAAGAGAGAAAAATATATATATATGGAAAGTGTAAAAACTTTTTACAATATTATTATATTAAATAACATTCATTTTAAATTGTCATTGATTCTTGAATAAAATTAATACAAAAAAATAATAGATGATATACTAAGTGTATATAAATATTTACATTGAGATCAATGTATAGAAAAGATTTAGTAATGGTAATACCATGTTGCCAGGGTGACCCCAATGCACAAGCCAGCCAGGGAGATCGAATGACTTAACAACCTCAACAAAAGGCTCAAACGCAGATGTCACCGGTCCAGCTGTCAATGTCCATATTCACTTGTTATCAGATATTGGAAATGTTTATAAGAAATTTAAAATGTCAAGTAAAAAGGAAAATGTTTTTCTTAAGCAAACTTGTTGAACCTTCTTAAAGATAGATATTTTTAACATTCTCATTTTTTCGACATAACTTCATGTTTTACAAACTCAAACTCAAACTCAATTATATTTTTTAGAATTATTTCTTATTTATTTCATCATATTTTCACCTCTAATTTAGTCCCATAGACTCATTAATTAACATTCCCTTTCTTAATTTTAATTAGAGGAGGAAACAAAATAGATCAGATTTTACTTTATACATATCACACATATATAATATATAATAGTCTTTATTTGTATGTTTATAAGATCCATTTAAAACTTTATTATGTTATAAGATCTTTAAATAGGTTAACAAGTTTGTACTTAAATATATTAATAAGTCTACTTTTAAATAGACTTATTTAACACTAACAATTAAATTATATTTTTTTTGTATATAACTTATATTAAAATTCCATATATAATATATTAATCATTTAAAATATTAATATATAATATAATTAAATATGTCGGTTATACTTAATATACATTTTAGATGACTTAAAATCTATCATGTTAAATTAAATAGGATTTGGAAATCCTTAGTCTTCCTCTTTACTAAACATTGTGATTTATTTACCAATATAGAATAAAGTATCTTCTTGTATAAGAATACTCTTATGGCCACTAAAATTATGACATGTGTCATATTTAGCTACTTTCTAAAAAAATAATTTTAAAAACTAAAAAAATAGGACATGCGTTATAAATTTAGTAGTTAGAGAAGATAAATTATATTTTAATAATGAGAGATGTTTCAATTTTAATACACATTTTTCAATTGTTGAATGAAAGTTAATAAGGATTTGATATATAATATAAAATAGAAAATGATTAATGTGGTTAATTACTATAAATAACATACCAATTTTTTTTTATAAAATAACAAAAAATTACATTATTTAATGAGAAGATTGTAGTACTCAAAATGTATCAGTTTTATATATTATTATTGCATCATACATTACTCGTATTTTATTATTATTCACTCTTCAAATAAAACAATACAAATAAATGGTGAATGATATACACAATTATTTACACCAATAATACATAGAAATTATAATCTTATTTAATTATATCTTAATATGTGTAACATTAAACATCAATCTTTAAAAAATAATAATAATGTAGAGTACGTGTGGTCCATTTTAATTGTCCTTATAGAAAATAATTGTCCTTTTTATTTATTTTACTACAAAACCAAGGTAACTTTAATTGCAGATTTCACATTTCTACCGGTTAAAGAAATATTCACATAAATTTATATTAATAAATAAAAGGTTATGAAATAAGAATAAAAAAATTGGAGATGTGAAGACTTGAGTACCTCCGGGTAGAAGAGCAGCGGCATAGAGCAATGGCAATGGAGAGAAAGAATGTAAAATAGTTTCACTCAATTCTACTTCTTTATCTTCCTTCACCACAAAACACTTTTGACCTAACACATGTCTTGTGTTTTTAGAAGCCAATGCAAATGAATGGCGATAATGGGTTGTTGGAACCTGAAGCAAAAAAGGTGATAGTGGTGATGAAGAAGAAGATGATAATAGTGTAGAGTGTGGTGTTCTTGGAGTAACAGAGGAAGTAATAATCATTGCCATTTGGTAAAGCTGAAATGAAGATTTTGTTTTAGTGTTGGGGATGTGGTAGTAGAAGGTTGAGAGAGAGATAGAGAGGTATTTGTGATAATTGGAAAGGTGAAAAAAGAGACACGACTATGTGATGCAAGCCACGCAGTACTTGATCCCTCTCAGCGTTGTTTTAACTTCAACCACTTTCAACCCCAAATCAGTATGAGTTAGGATTCTCTGTATTAATGTAGAGACAAGTACAAAAAAATAATATGAAAATGTAATATAATATGACATTTCTATTCTTTAAAAATAATGATATTGCTATTGAAAATAAGTATAAAACTAATAACTTATTTCTCCATTGATGGAGATGAGTCTCACTCTTTATTCTCTTTTTACATTTTAAATACCACATTAAACAGACAAAATGATGTCTATGAAAATTAGACCGTATTGGCCGGTGAATTGACTCTCGATATAGCATAAAAATTATATCAGTCAAAACCAATGTTGTGAAACCCGAGCCGGACGTCAAACCGGAGGAGGTCTTGTATAGGTTCTAACTGGTTTAACCGGTTAAGCCGTCCGGTCGGACCGGACGACAATATAATATCATATATAATTATATATATATATATACATATATTATATAATTAATTAAAATAAGTGAATAACTTTGCACAAAGCTTACACATAAATCAAAATAAAAGTGCATCAAAGTTTAAGTCTTACATAATTAGAGCAATAAATCAAAACACATCTCATTTAGAGAGTAAACATTATAATTCATCCATGTATCATTGTCTTGGTTAGATCCTAAGTTTACATTGTTGGTTAAAGATGTACTTTGAGTGTAACTATCTACATCTTCTTGAGGAAAAGAGTTTAAATTAAGCAATCCATCAATAGTAATATTTTGTCTTTCAACCATACCTACAAATTAGAATATACGTTAGATTAATATGTATAATAATTAGAAAATATGTATAATACTGATCTTTGAAAAACTCAGGTATGAAACTAAGATTATTTGCATTTTTAAACAGTGTAATCGATTACACAATCCTGGTAATCGATTACATGCTGATAAACTAATCAGACATGTGCATTTTACATGATGTAATCGATTACAATATACTCGTAATCGATTACATCATATTAAAAGCATCAGATATGTGCATTTTTTACATTTTTTTTTAATTTTACCAATCCGGCCGGTTTAACCAACCGGGTTATTCCGGTTTTACCCGGTCTAACCCGGTTGGACCGGATTTTCCACGGCTGGAAACCAATTCCAGTTTTCTACATGTACAGGACCGTTTACTCAAGCGGGTGACGGTTGGACCGGTTGGACCGGCCGGTCCGGTCCGGTCCAAACAACACTGGTCAAAACTACTTATAGGTTTTCATTTAAAATGTTTCAGTTATACTAATAATTTTTCATTTAAAATTATAAAGTAATTACAAAAATGACTTCATTTTTATCAAAATATTGTAAAGGATCAACACATAGTACTACATTTATTTATACTTCTAAAATATAGTTTATCATTAAGTTACATATTTTATTTTAACAATTTTACATATTACTACATTTATTTTATTTATACTTCTCAATATTAATATTAATAATGTTAATATATATATATATATAATGTTAATAATGAATATTTTAATAATGTTAATATATATATATATATATATATATATATATATATATATATATATATATATATATGAATCAGTGTATCATATCAATATTATGATCATTTTTTCATATCTAATTTCTCACTAAATTTATCATACATGTGTGCATTGACTTATACATTATAGTGTTAGTGTACCTTTTTTAAATTAAGTATTATTTTGATGTAGTTTATTTTTTAATCAAACTCATTAAAATCGCATATGTTTTAATTGGCAGTAGTCTGATGCTGCATGTGGTAATTTCACATCGGCCCAATTCTCATATAAGTATAAGTGGAGATCCTTGGAATTTGCATTGTCAAATAACAGAGAAAATTAAATTATTTTTTTGGCTAAAACTACACTGAATAGAAAACTATGAATTAAATCACCTTACCTACCACGGTTAAAAATGGCGTGGTTCTTGTGATTGTTAATGAAAAATAAAAGGAGTTGATAGTGGCGGTCAGAAAAGGAAAATAAGAAAATTGTATGGAAAAAATTAAAGGTGAATAATGAAGTTGGTATATATACAACATGGCAAAAAAGGTTATTCTTTTGCAAAAAGATTAAAGTGATTAATGGAATTGGTATATGAATTTAAATCTTATATCATTCTCCTATACCTAACACAATATCACCAATAAGAATTTGACAAATATGAATTAAATAAAAATTAATTTAACTTTTTAATTTAACACTATTATATTCTGAAGTATTTGATTGGTTTAAGATATAATAGAGATGATTTATGTTTTTGGTATTGGTATAAGATTAACACATTGTTTGGATGGCGCAATTTCAAGAGGGAGAAAAATCTATTAGGTTGTACAAAATTTTGTTTTTCTCCTCATTATGTGAGAAAGTGAAAGGGACACTATTGTATTTGTAAAATATATATTTACCCTTTAAAATCACTTCCAACAAATTAATATTACAAAGGTATTAATGTCTATTCATAATTTTTTTAATTTTTGTCTCTCTTTATTTTTTCTCTTGTACCTAAGGACTCTCAAAATTCCTTATTTTTCTCAATATTTTCTCTCTACTCATACTTTATTTTTTTTATCTTCTCTCCTACCTCTTACTTCCCTAACAAACAAAAATGTAAAGGAGATTTTTTATGAGGGGGACTGTGTCGCTCAACAGAAAACAATAGCATTGTGGCAAAAAAAAGATTAAGAAATTGTAAAAGTAAATCCACATCTATAAAAATATATGTGGATCCCGAATACAACGTCTTTCATAAACTTGGTAAAATATACATATACTTTCATGTTATATATATATATAACATGAAAATCAGGGAATCATTTACCACATGTACTAGAAGAATTGTGCATATAAGGCATGAGTTTAATAAAAAAATAAAACATATTAGTGCCGATAGGTCATGATTTTAACAAAAATGAATACAAATTCATGGCTTGTAGCCAAGAGTTTAATTAAAAAATAAACTTGTGCCTTTCACGAGTTTGGTATGATCTCATTCCTCTACGCCGCAATTTCATATGAAAGTATTTTACCTCTCACAATTCCCTAAAAACTATACCAAAATAATAATTAATTTAAAATGTACACCAAAACTATAATATGTGTACGTGTATGATAAATTTGCCCTGGTTTCACTTTAATTGTTAATGTCTGTGGCTGACTTGCTGTGAATGGATTGTTATTTTCGAAAACCATTAAAACTTGGCTAAATGACCACAACTTATCAGGTGGCACAAAATTGAAGAATAAGTGCTGAAGAAGATTGTTGCGAATACAAACAATATATTCAAAAAGCAAATAGAGAGGTGGATTCCCATGCTTGGCCACACACTGATAAGTTCTGACCACCAGACTCGACCTCAAAGTCTACCAGCATACTTGACATACCGACCATACTCAAAGATTGGGGCAACTATTACTTCATGGTTCCAAAATACACGCGATGACTGGGCAAAGGCAATGACCGACCAAAATACTCATAATCTGGGCATTCTCGTGCTTCAGTCGGGCGACCCAAGCGAGCATGTATCGGTCAAGCAGAAGCGACAAGATATTACAATACCACTTCTAACACTCTACTACTATGATGGCTACATATCACAGACCCCAGCTACATGTCACATGCTACCTATGTCCTACTATACCTCTCAATAGCAGAAAAAATGGATCAATGACATAATGACACATGCCAATATGAGTGAAAGTTAACTGTCCATAGAGCATAAAGCTGCCAAAGCTACCTTAAATGGGAAAATAACCTTGACTTATCTGGGACAGACCCAAGAGGACACTTGGTCGTCCAGACCAACAACATCTACAAATGAATATTACTCTCACTTCTCCAATATAAATAGGAGTTCTTCCCCTTAAGGAAGTTTATTTACTACTTAACCTTTTGAACTTACTAATTCTACTACTGATTATGTTTACTTATTTCTCTCATTCTATCTCCTATTTACTATTCTCTTATATTCTACATATTTCTATTACGTACTCACTTGATCGTCGGAGAACCTTTTCAGATACCTCACCCGACAGGATCAAATTTGATCGAGGCCGTACCCGATGCAAATAATATAACAGTTAAAATGCAGTACTAGGAAGTGACTCCTAGGTCGTTTCCCAAGGATTATCTTTCTAGCAATAGTTCAAACACCTTGTACTCATACACACAAAGGGGATTTTGTTGGTCTTATGAATTTAAGCATAAACTGAAAACAGAAACAGTAATTAACAGATGAATGAAACGTCTAAACCCCTTTGGTTTCCTTAATCACAAATCAATCCTCGGTTTCATAGTATCAAAATCATATTCTAATCGTTGAATCCCTAATTTGTTCATAATCAAGTAACTAAGCGATAATCAACTCATAAACAAATTCACACGAACTAAGCATTCATGCACTAGAGAAATGATTGACTAAGCGAAAATCAGTTCCCAAATCTATTTCTAAAGCATGGAATTAAGCAAACCACAACCAGAAATTGAATAGAGGAAATCAACAAATAAGAAACCGAAATTGCATTAATAACCAAACCTCAAGAGTTGTGATACATTACCAAAGGAGTTTAGTCCAAAAATTTAGCCTTCCATGGAAAGCTTAAGCAAAACCGAAATGAAGAAGATGGAAAACGAAAATAAACTAAACCCTAGTAGAGCACAAAGAGGGAAAATGGGAATGTGTATTCTAAAGCAATGTAAAAAAAGTCTAATGTTAAAGTATATCCTTCAAAACCGAAAATCATGTGTTTAAATGGTGTAAAACGGAAATGGGCCTAAAACCCAAACGAAAATAAAAATCCTAATACAATATACAATCTTCACTTTTGCACACATCCTCCACTTTTAATGTCCAAAATGTCCTTGGTGCCAAATATGACATGAAAATGGAATTAGATTTAATTAGACTAAATAATCCTAAATTAAATCATTTTAGGAATAATAGTCCAATAAATCCCAAAACACTAAAACATGCCAAACACAATCAATTTGACACCAAGAATCATTAACAATGATAAATTAAGGTTATTAATAGTGTGTAATATATGACTCATCAAATATCCCCACACTTAACCTTTTGCACTCCTAGGCAAAATCAAGAAATAATGATATGTTAACCAGTGCATCAAAGTGAGTCATGTAAATAGATTATTAAAAGCTAGAAAATGAAAAATCCTAAAGATGACATACTTCACATTGAATTCTATGAAATGGAAAGAGATGGGCAAAATCAAGCACACAATAGTAACAAGATCAAAGAATCAAGATATCCATGAAGATCATCCAAACAATTCAAGCATGCAAAAAAACCAATCAAATCAAGAGGCGAGTCACAACAATGATAGATCCTCACAAGATATGCTCTCTTAAGTGTTATGCACAAAGTGATCAAAAGGACTTTTCAAGATTGTAATGGGGTCAATGACAAGGTAGGATAAAATATGGATATGTAGCTTAAAACCGAGGGAATAGAGGAGCAATGGGGAATAAGTAAAAAGTAAGACATAATCAACCCAAAATAAGTAAATCATCCTCTATTCCAATCCTCTCAATTCTCCTTGCCACCACACTCAACTTTTATTATTTTTTTTTCAATTTTTGTTTTTTTCTTTTGTTTCTCTTTTTGTTGCTTTTTTTTTCCAATTTTTTCCCAATGATATTACACTTATGTACACAATTACATCCACTAATGAGTCATAACCAAGAATTATAAACAATGAAGAACAATGCACCCTTACTTAATACCTATTCCAAAAACAATTCCAAATCTCCAAAATTCCTTAAGGTTAGGATAATCATGGTTTTTCACTTATAGGCTTGTAATGAGCTATATAACAAAGAAATGGTAAATAGGCTCAAAAGGACTAGCAAAGGATAATTTCATTCAAGGTAGGCTATATGGCATGTGGCTTATTCAAAAGAAATGCCTAAATCACTACAAAATGTGCAATATGAGAATCAAGTATCAACAAGAAACACGTCAAGTTCTAGAGTGCAAGTAATCAAGAGTGCAACAATCACACATGAAAGAATACTAGATGGCATACAACAATCCATCCAAAATTAAGGCTCAAAATCTCACAAGGGACAAATCTATCACAATTGCTTCAACCTCTCAATTCTCAAAAGTATCTTAGCATACATAAAATGCATGGATTCACAACACAATATATCAAGAATCAACTTAAAAGAAAGCATGAGAGAAAATGCCCAAAATCTAAGCAAACTCTAAGAATCAAAGAAAAGCATGCATCAACAAAAAACTTATGTTAGAACGAAGCTTACCACTCATGAGACCTAGAACGAAGCTTACCACTCATGAGATCAAGCCTAGAGTTATACAACAACACTTTTTGGCCAACCAAAAATTCCTTTCTAGAAATTAAGCTATCATGGAATCTTTTGGTCTTTTCTTTGTAGAACTTAGAGTTCTCATAGGCTTCTAAGCGGATCTCATCCAGTTCACTGAGTTGGAGCTTCCTTTCATCACCAGCTTGATCAAGAGCCAAGTTTCCAGTCTTCACAGCCCAATAAGCACGATGCTCAATCTCCATAGGAAGATGACATGCTTTACCAAAGACAACCCAATAAGGAGACATCCCTATGGGTGCCTTGTAAGCAGTCCAATGTGCCCAAAGAGCATCCTCAAGTCTGTTGCTCCAATCTTTTCTGTTAGGCTGCACCATCTTCTCCAAAATCCTTTTTATCTCTCTATTTGAAATCTCAGCTTGCCCATTTGTTTGGGGGTGATATGGTGTGGAAACTCTATGAACAACCCCGTACTTCTTGAGCATAGCTTGCATTGATCTATTGCAGAAGTTTGTTCCTTGGTCGCTAACAATAGCTCTGGGTATGCCAAACCTGCAAAAGATGTGAGACCTAACAAAATCCATAACAACCCGAGCATCATTAGTCCTGGTGGCCTTAGCTTCCACTGATTTAGAAACATAATCAACAACAAGCAGAATATAAGTAAAACCAAAAGAAATAGGAAAGGGACCCATGAAATCAATACCCTAGACATCAAAAACCACACTAAACAACATAGGTTGTTGAGGCATCTCTTGTCTCCAAGAAAGGGTACCACCTGCTCTCTGACATTGCTCACAAGTACTACAGATTCCCCACGCATCTTTGAGGCATGACAAAATTGAAGGACTGACTCAGTCTCATGATCTGGAATGCATCTTCTAATTACCTGGTCATTACAAAATCTCCACATATAGGAGTCATCCCAAAAATAAAATTTTGCATCACTTAAGTTTATCATTTTGAGCCCTAGATGATAGTGGAGGAAAAACATATGCAACCAAATAATTAACAATATTAGCAAACCAATGGTTGGGGGAAGAAACAGAAACATGTAAAAGTTGTTCATCAGGAAAATCATCCTGAATGGGCATCATATCAACAACTCTGTCTATTCTGCTCAAGTGATCAGCAACCAAATTTTGTGCTCCGCTCCTATCACGAATCTCCAAATCAAACTCTTGGAGCAAGAGCATCCATCTAATCAACCTTGGCTTAGACTAAACTTTCTTCAACAAGAACTTTAGTGCTGCATGGTCAATGAAAACAAGAATTCTAGAACCAAGCAAATAAGATCTAAATTTATCCAGAGCAAATACAATAGCTAAGAACTCTTTTTAAGTGGTGGTATAATTTGCTTGTGCAACATCTAAAGTCCTAGAAGCATAAAAAATCACCCTAGGTAATTTGTCTACTTTTTGTGCAAGGACAACGCCCAATGCATAATTAGAAGCATCACACAATAGCTCAAAAGGGATTGTCCAATCAGGTGTCTGGATGATAGGGGTGGTGGCCAAAGCTCTCTTAAGACAGATAAATGTCTCTCTACATCTGTCATCAAAATCAAACACCACATCCTTTGGCAACAGATTGGATAGTGGAAGGGCCTTCTTGCTAAAATCTTAAATGAACCTACGATAAAAACCTGCATGACCAAGAAAAGAATGAACCTCTCGCACGCAAGAGGGGTAAGGCAATAGTGAAATAACATCTATCTTGGTAGGATCCACCTCTATGCCATTATTAGAGATTACATGGCCTAAAACTATGCCTTGCTCTACCATGAAATGATACTTCTAATAATTTAGAATAAGGTTAGTTTCTATACATGTATGCAAAACTCTATACAGACTATCCAAACATGCATAAAATGAAGATCCATATACATTAAAATCATTCATAAACACCTCTATGCAACTTTCTAAAAGTCACTAAAAATGCTAACCATACACCGCTGGAATGTACCAGAGGCGTTGCATAGGCCAAAGGGCATCCTCCTATAGGCAAAAGTGCCAAAGGGGCAGGTGAATATGGTCTTCTCCTGATCCTCAAGAGCAATATGGATTTGGAAGTACCCAAAAAAAACATCAAGAAAACAATAGTGAGATTTACCTACTAACCGTTCAAGCATCTGGTCAATAAAGGGCAAAGGAAAGTGATCCTTTCTTGTTGCTTGATTGAGCCTCCTATAGTTAATGCAAACTCTCCAATTGTTCTGCACTCTAGTAGGAATTAACTCAACCCTCTCATTTCTCACCACTGTAATTCCTGTCTTCTAAGGAACTACTTGAACTGGGCTCACCCAATGGCTATTAGAAATGGGATATATAATCCCAGCTTGTAGAAGTTTGGTGACCTATTTTTTCACAACATCGAGAATCAATGGATTGAGTTTCCTTTGTGGTTGCCTCACTGGTTTAGCTCCATCCTCCAAGAGTATTGTATGCATGCACATGGATGGGCTAATACCAGGAATGTCAGCCAAGGTCCAACCAATGGCCTTCTTGTGCTTTTTCAGCACTTGTAGCAACTTCTTCTCTTGTTCAGCATCAAGGGAGGTAGAAACAATGACATGAAGCTTCTCATCATCCTCTAAGTAAGCATACTTGAGGTTATCAGGTAAAGGTTTCAGCTCCAATACAGGTGCCTGAAAAACATAAGGAACCAAAGTAGCAGGCATAGATTCTGCAGCCTGCACCTGAACAATTGGGTTAGTGCAATATGACTCTATATCATGTGGATCAAAAATAATATCAAAAAAGTCATCATTGCAAGAATTACATAATTCAAAATCAATGCATGCATGACAAGTGTGTGAGGTTATCAATGAATAAGAATCAGAATCATGCATAAAATCAGAGATATGCTCATTAATTAACTCATCAAGCAAATCAACATAAAATACAGAATGGTCCTTAGTGGATGCTTCATAGCATCAAAAATGTTAAACCGGACCATAATATCATCAAATTCCATGGAAAGTGTGCCAGCATGAACATCTATCTTGGTTCGGGTTGTTCTTAAAAATGGCCTCCCTAAAATAATAAGAACTGTGTTACGGGAGGATCCATCTTCCATTTCTAGTATGTAAAAATCAGCAGGGAATATAAGTTCACCAACCCGAACCAAGACATCCTCTATCAGACCAGCAAGATAAACAGTACTCCTATTTGCTAATTGAATTACCACACTAGTAGCCTTTAAAGGTCCAATCGACAGTGACATAAAAATAGACATAGGCATGACATTAATTGAAGCTCCTAAGTCTAGCGTGACATTCTCAAATTTATTGATACCTATGATGCAAGGTACAGTAAATGTACCTGGGTCCTTACATTTTTCAAGAATGTGAGGAATAGGTTTACCTATGAGTGCAGAAACATTTCTGCCCATACTTATCCTTTCATTACCTTTTAGCTTCCTTTTGTTAGTGCACAACTCCTTTAGAAACTTTGCATATCTTGGAATCTACTTGATGGCATCAAGTAGAGGTATGTTCACCTCTATCTTTCTAAATGTTTCCAAGATCTCCTTGTCGACCTCTTCCATTTTCTTTCTTGGAATGATGTTTGGGGGAAGTGGAAGAGGGATGGGAGATAGTTGTTGTGCTGCACTTGAGGAAGGTGTAGATGCATGAATGTGTCTCCCAATGTCATCAACCTTTTGTAGAGCAGAATTGGATGTAGATATGGGCAATACAGTCTGCTTTCCTGACCTTAGGGTGATGGCACTCACATTTTTCGGGTTAATCACAGTTTGAGAAGGTAACTTGTTAGAATTCTGCGATTGCAATGTATTCAATGAAGTATCCATTTGTCCCATCTGTGTGTCAGATTCTGAATAGAAGACTCTTATCTCTGAATAAAAGCTCTGGTTTCTTGCTGGAATTGCATGTTCTGCATTGTCATTTGCCTCACCAACTCTTCCAATGAAGGTTCACTAGGTGCGGGAGGAGGATTATTAATCACTTGTTGTTGCCTCTATTGTTGAATTGATGGGGGCACATAAGGTCTATTATGTCCAACATTGTTGTTCTGAAATGGTGCATGAGGAGGTTGTTGTTGTGTGATCAGACCACTTGAGATTTGGATGATTTCTCCAACCAAGGTTGTATCTGCTTATAAATGGATCGTAATTTTGTTGTTGTTGTAGATGTTTGTAGTATAAGCCTTAGGATGATCACTAGTTCTTGGCTCAAGCAGAGAATGACAAACATCACTGTAATGGTCAGGTGAGGTGCAAATTCCACATACTCTTGCCATTGGTTGTTTTTGTTGATTCATGGCTAATTGAGTGACCAATGTGGTGAGGGAATCAATTTTTCGCTCAAGCTTTTATTGCCTCACCGAATCAGTCCCAACATCATGCACGCCTCTCACAACTATGGCATCACTGCCCCTTGCATTGAACTGTTGAGAGTTAGAAGCCATCTTCTCAATCAAACCTCTAGCTTCAAAGAGAGTCAGGTCTCCATGTGCACCTCCACTAGCTGCATCAATAATACTCATGTCCATGTTGTTCAAACCTTCATAAAAATATTGGAGTAGGAGTTGCTATGAAATCTGATGATGGGGGCAGCTTGCACACAACCTCTTGAATCTCTCCCAATTCTCATATAAACTTTCTCCATGTTGTTGCCTAATCTCAGAAATATCTTTTCTGATTGCAGTGGTCTTAGAGGCAGAGAAGAATTTACCAAGGAATGTCCTCTTTAGGTCACCCCAACTTGTGATGGATCCCGGAGCTAAGTAGTACAACTAGTCTTTTGCAGGGCCTTCAAGTGAATGAGGGAATGCCTTCAAACAAATGTGATCCTCTTGGACATCATGAGGTTTCATGGTTGAACAGACAATATGGAACTCCTTAAGATGCTTATGAGGATCTTCACCTGAAAGTCCATTAAACTTTGGCAACAAATGAATTAATCCAGTTTTAAGCACATATGGCACATCTTCATTGGGATACTGGATGCACAAGTTATCATATGTGAAATTAGGTGCAATCAGCTCCCTTAATGTCCTCTCACGAGGACCAGGAGGAGTAGGTGGTTGAGCCATATTTTCAGAGTGCACATAATTTCCAGAATGCTCAAAATGTTTAGAATCAGACAATGCAACAGAATGCACAAAATCAGTATATTGCACAGAATGCACAGAAACAGGAATATAATCAGAAACAAAATCAGAATCAGAAACAGAATCAGGTACAATATGGAAAGTTAAATTTCTATTATGTCTAACTAAACTATGATATGTTCTATCAATTTCAGGATTTATTGGATGCAAAGGGCCTGTATTTTCTCTAGTCATGCATTACAGTCAACCGTAGAAACAAGGTACGACAGTAATGGAAATGTATGTTATAATTGTATAATCAACCAAGTATTTGCATCAATAACATCCTAAAATCATATAGAACATGTACACAAAGTTTCGATGAAAAATTCAAAGCCTAACTTAAGTTAAAATGCAAAACAGTTTCACTATAAACCTTATAAAATAAAAAAGAAATAGTAAAAAGGGATTTTTCGGATTTTTGGTTCGGAACTGACAAACATAGTGTGTCACAATGTATAGAACTTATTTTTCTACCCCAAATGCATATATCATATGTCCAATTCTGATATACGGAAACAAAGTTATGCCAAAAATAGATTTTAAACTATTCGATTTTCACCGTCAAGTTGCATCTCACAAACTATAACTCGGAAAGTGATTATGCTTTCTCTGGTGTTCAATGTGGGATGAAAGAAGTGTGAAAATTAAATTTCATGCAAAAATTCCGCCCACAGCTATATAAACCAGCAAAATAGAATCATTCAAAACATGCAAAATGCTTAAAAGTGAACAGTAACAGCAACAACAACACAACTTTGGAACTAAATCAGAATTTTCACCCCAAATCCACTGCAGAATTGAATAACTAAATTGCACTAAACTAAACTAAGCTATATGAAACTACAAAGAACCTTTGTATGAATAGATAATCCCCGACAACGGCGCCAAATATGATCGAGGCCGTATCCGATGCAAATAATATATCAGTTAAAATGCAATACTAGGAAGTGACTCCTAGGTCGTTTCCCAAGGATTATCTTTCTGGCAATATTCAAACACATTGTACTCACACACAAAGGGGGGTTTTGTTGGTCTTATGAATTTAAGCATAAACTAAAAACAGAAACAATAATTAACAGATGAATGAAACGACTAAACCCTTTTGGTTTCCTTAATCACAAATCAATCATCGGTTTCATAGTATCAAAATCATATTCTAATTGTTGAATCCCTAATTTGTTCATAATCAAGTAACTAAACGATAATCAACTCATAAACAAATTCACACGAACTAAGCATTCATGCACTAGAGAAATGATTGACTAAGCGAAAATCAGTTCACAAATCTATTTCTAAAACATCGAATTAAGTAAACCACAACCAGAAATTGAATAGAGGAAATCAACAAATAAGAAACCGAAATTGCATTAATAACCAAACATCAGGAGTTGTGATACATTACCAAAGGAGTTTAGTCCAGAAATTTAGCCTTCCATGGAAAGCTTAAGCAAAACCGAAATGGAGAAGATGGAAAACGAAAATAAACTAAACCCTAGCAGAGCACAAAGAAGGAAAACAGGAATGTGTATTCTAAAGCAATGTAAAAAAAGTGTAATGTTAAAGTGTATCCTTCAAACCCAAAAATCATGTGTTTAAATGGTGTAAAACGGAAATGGGCCCTAAACAATGGGCCCAAAACCCAAACGGAAATAAAAATCCTAATACAATATACAATCTTCACTTTTGCACACATCCTCCACTTGTAATGTCCAAAATGTCCTTGATGCCAAATATGACCTGAAAATGGAATTAGATTTAATTAGACTAAATAATCCAAAATTAACTCATTTTAGGAATAACAGTCAAATAAAGCCCAAAACACTAAACCATGCCAAACAAAGTCAATTAGACACCAATAATCATTAACAATGGTAAATTAAGGTTATTAATAGTGTGTAATATATGACTCATCACTCACCTGACAGGTTCAAGCACATTCAAGCTATAGTAGAAGATTTCTACCATCCAAATTTATCTTCTCAAAACCAAATAACCTTGACTCTGTTTGTGGGAACCCCTACACCATGGTGGTCACCCGTAACCAAGCTCACCATCGAGTCACCTTGAAGCAGTCACAGTTAACATACCTCCAAACGACAACTCACAAGCAAAGACGATTCAAGAACTCCGACAATCCAAAACCGCGTATAGCTTCAGACCACCTCGCCTATCTTAGTTCCATGACCCTTTATGCTTCTTTAAGGTATGCTCCCCCTGGTTGGCTTGTCTCCATCAACAAAATCCTCCAAGTCATGAACCATGTTTCCCTTGGCCTCCATAAGCAAAATCTCTCAAGGCACGAATCATGTTCTCCCGTTGGTCGACGATTCATAACCGACTTGTCGCATAAAAACATGCCACCCAAGATCGACCATACCTTAAAGAAGCATGAAGGACAAAGGAACTAAGATAGGTGAGGCATAATAATGAGGCTATTGCTCGTGCTTGGCTGTACCGTAAGATTAAAATAGTTGTACATGTAAACTTAAAGACTAAATGTGCTTTAAACCAAAAAATTTAGTAAGATAGGATCGACTATTGTGCGTACATGTGGATATGAGTCGAATTGAGTTGGGCGAGTGAAAGTTCATGATTTTTTGAACAACTTGACTCAGACACACATTCATATTAATTGTTCTCATTTTACACAATAACGCATTGTTCTCACGTGAGTCGCTCCCTATATATATAATAAATAAATTGCACTAACACCTTTTGAGTTTCAGTGATAGTACACAATATCCTTTCCCTTTTTTGAATGTACACAAATTAACCTTAATTTATACACATACATTACACTGATTACCAACCATAATAAATGTGAGTGTAATCTTTAAAAAAAAAAAGAATAGGTAGAATGTCAACATAATTTACTTTTAAAATTTGAGTATAAATTCTTTATTTTCTGTTTTGTATTTAAGCAATATATCCATAGAACTATCATTGCATTTTGTAATAAACCAAAATAAGCTTTTATAATTTACTATGTTTTTTCTATGCTTTGTACTATGTGTCACTCATCAAAGCGAATGATGATGAAATAAGTTTTCACACATACTATGTTATTAAGCACGACAATTTATTCTTTACAAAACAACTGAAATCACAACAAGTTTTCTTTTCCTTTATTACTTTCATGGACTCACTTAATCACAAGCTCCAACAAAAAATTGGTGAAAAATTAATTGACATCTTAGACATTTTCAAAATATAATGATCCTACAAAATAACAAATATTTGAGTAATAAGATAAACTTAAATGTTTTATTGTTTCTTAGTAATGTCATTTTAATATAAAAATACATTATTCATACACTCTATTTAAATATTACAAGCTGTTTTTTTATAATTATTAATTTTTTATTTTATTTCAACTTATCTACCCTATCTCTAACAAACAACATATTTAATTGTTGATAATAAGATGAGAGAATAATGTACATCATAGTACAGTATGAGGAGATATATTATATCATCATATCCGGTCAATGATTGACACTTGTCTTATTTTGTTTTTTGTTTTTTGTTTTTTATATTTAAGAAAAAGGTAAACATGTATTCTCAAAACATCAAACCAGAACTCTCCATCTTCTAGAAGTCCATAGGTCTCTTCTTCTTCTTCCCCTTCCCCCAGTTTTCATTTTAAATCGTGGTATGAGTTGTTAAAAAACAACTTTGAACTTCTACTATTGATTTCAATTAACCATGAGGTCTGAGTAACCCAAATTTGAACTTGGTTTAAAAAAACAAGGCTTGCAAACACAAACGATATAAAGTTAATTTATTATTGTTATTCATTTGCTAATCAACTCAACTAGTCTTGATTTTCATTTCTTCTTCTTTTGTTGTTTCTCCATTTTCATCCCATGATAATAATGTGAGAAACCAGTAACAAGTATTTTAAAGATGCAAAGGAAAATCAATGTTACAAATCATACATCCTAAAATGAAAACAAAGAGAGGGAGAAGAAGAAGGAAGAAACCTATGGTGCAATAGTGACAAAATGAAGATGGTGCTATAGTGGCTAGATCTAAATTTTTTGAAAGATACATATTTATCTATTTTAAAAATAAACAAAAAATAAAATAACACAATTGTCAATCACTGATTAGATACGAGGAAATAACTTATCTCATCTATCAAGATATACATGATCCAAATAATTAATATCCTTTCTTCACTACTTTTTAGTAACAAAGAGTTAATGATATAGTGTAAGGCCTTTTGCAATGTTTTAAATCGTGATTGTGGTAATATTTGTGTTTAATAATTTTGTAATTAAAATAACACTCTTGAATCCAATGTGACACATGCGGTCTAAATGTGGTTCGATGCGATTGCATTGTAGTGCGATGTGACCATCATTGTCTGATTCGGAGTTAAACCACAATTGCGATGTGATGATTGCAGTGTGATACAGTGGTCACCGCAACCATAATATTCCGGCCGCATGAGGTGATACAGTCCACAAAGTAAATCAGTGGCTCCTTTTACCCCACCCGGCACTCGACCCCATCTTCCTCTCCTGTTTCTCTCGGCTCGTCCGTCTTCATCCGCATTTTGAGCATATCTCCGACGGACTCCGTCTTCAGCCTTCTTCTTTCAGCTCTCCCCACTCAAACGCTTCACTGATCGTGTGCTCCACGGTTGACACCGTCGCCACCACCCTCCTCTCGTTCCACGTTAATCGTCATACGCTTCGCCTACAAAACCCCCTCACACTCCTCACCTTCATGGTGCTAATGCCATATAAGAATAAACAAAATGGCTTTTCTAATCCGTAAAGTTATGAAACTTAAAACCTTTTGTTTTTATGGGCTTGAGCCCATTCCTTTTCTTTTTAACATTCTCTAGAAAAAATAAGATATTAATTACTATTGGCTCTGCATCACTTCAACTTCCAATTTATACGAATGGCATTATCATGTTCACTGATTCGGGTACGACCCAGATTCCAAGCATATCGGAGTTACCATAATAATAATAACAATATATGGACTAAGGCTTCTAGATTCTCACATTTCAATCATCCTCACACTTCTTATTCTAATTTTCCTCCTCTTTCTTCTTTCCTCCGATCTTGTTCGTCTTCTCTTTTACGTCCTCTCTCTTCGATGACCACTCCGCAACACTCCCCATCCACCAAAACGGTGCGCACATTCCTACTCTTATTGTTAATTTTATTGTTTATTTTAATATCTTTTATAAGTGATCGAGGGTCTGTTTAATTTCAATAAATATTTTTTTTTGTTTCAAGGGTTAATATTTAGAAATTAAAATTGTTATATGAAACTAAATGTTATTATATGGGATAAGAATAATCACAAAAATGTTATTGTGGAATGAGTATTCTTAAGAAATAAGAATCCCACATTGACAAATTAGGGTAGAATATTCAAAATTTGCCTTAAGATTTTGAGTTCAGACATGTAATTCTTCTCACACGCCATCAGATGCATCCTAACTATTGAGCTCAAATTGTTGTCTTAACAATTATTTTCAACAACTTCCTGTAACATAATGTAGTATTATTGGAAGTAAAATTGTCCGAAACTCTTCTAAATTGATTGTAGAAATAATATTTGTCTTGAATGAATATGCAGGAGAGGGTTATGATAAAGGGAAGGGTGCAGGGGGTGTTTTACAGGAACTGGACAGTTGATAATGCGAAGCAATTAGGGCTAAAGGGTTGGGTACGCAATAGAAGGGATGGTTCCGTTGAGGCATTGTTCTCTGGAAGCCCTGATGTAGTGCAGGAAATGGTGCAGAGGTGTCGGCGTGGCCCGCCAGAAGCCATCGTCACGGGTCTGGAGGTTTTCCCCAGCAACGATGACCCTGGGACTGGATTCGAGCGCAAACAAACTGTTTGATGGATGGTGAATCATTAGTCAATGTACGCTCTTTCTCCTTGAAGTTTAAATTAAGCCTTTCTGATTTCTCTCTGGGATGTAGGAAATTTAGTTTTGAATAATTATTGTATACTTAGTTATGTACTGATTCCACTAGAATATTTCATGTGATCAAAAATTTGAAATATGTGGTGTTACTCAAGTATGTGTTATTGTGATTATAGTTAGCATGGCTGAGCTTGTGAATTGTCCTTAATCAGCATGATCTTATACATTATTTAGTAGAACTATGCATTTGTTTAAAAAGTTACACTCATGCTCACTATGGTGAAACATCTTCAACTTAAAATATGGGATATTTAGTACCTTCCCACACTTTTATTAACGTAAATGTCTATACAAATATCCTTTCCAATTGTTCGAAAATTGTTTCTCTATGAAGCATGTAAATTTGCAAGTACTGAGTTGTTGTACCTTAACCCCGCCTTTGTTATGATTTGTGCTGTATACACATGGTGCTAAGTTCTGATAGAAGGTGAAGGTTTTGACGGTCTCGCTAAAACTTTGTCGAATATTAATATACATGTTGTTGAGTTGTTGTACCTTTCCCTAATTGGCATCATGGAGATAAATTAAGCTTAACTTGTGTCCCCTCTTGATGCTTTCTGGAACCTTGCAATCTGTAAGCAGCAACAACCAAATCCTTAAAAATAGCAGTAAAAAAAAAAATACTGAAATGAGAAGGAACTTTATTGAACTCAGTAACTGATAGTGTGATCAATCAATTACAATGTTGATATTACTCAGAATGTAGGCTTAGATTGCAGATTTATTGTAAAGAAAAGACATATATTCATCAATAAAATACGAAGAACTATGACGGTTATGGGTGCGCTAACATTACCATTGATAATTGGGAGCTAGAGATGATATTTAGTTATGGAGGCAGTCTTGCACACAAGGATTTGGTTGATACTGACAGTGCGACACTGAATTACAGTGTTGCACCGAGACTTCAAAATTTATTTCTTTCAAGAAATGTGTAACTTTCACAGAATGTAGGCTTTGGTTTCCTTCACTCAGTGTAATAGCAACAGGGGTTGCGTAAGGATTATATAGAGTTTCATGTAACTCTTGTACAAGAGTTGCTTGATTAAAGAGATAGAAAGTAGTATGTTGAGAATTATGAGCGGTAACATAACTAAACATTGTTGCACAAAATCTGAGTTTCTCTGGTGCCACTTTGACATGGCCTTATGAGTGTGTGGCAAGAATTCTTGAATATTCGTTTATTCATTGTCTTAGTAACGACCAAATCCACTTCTCTGAATTTCTCTCGTGTCATTATATGACTTTGACATGAAATACACTTGTAAGATAATTCCTAAGCCTTTCATTTCCGCCTCCAAAATTCAGCTCGTAAATAGATGTGTTGAGGTGCAGGAGCTGCCACATAAGTGAAAAAAGCAAGGTAGTCAAAATTGAGATTCTACTTGTCAATAGAGAAATGCAAATAAATTCTTATATATATAAAATAGTAGACATAAATCCAAATTAAAACTTAATTTGCTAGAAACATAATTCCAAATCCAATATCGAAGCATACATTTGATAAAAACATAATTTAAAATTCAACTTCAAATCATAAATTTGCTAAAAACATTCTTCCAAGTTCCAAACTCAATATAAAAACATAAGTCTAAATGCAAGAAAATCTAATTTAACAAATCATTCACATCAAACTCTCTATAATCATCTTCTAAAGGAGCTTAATCCTCATTTTCTTCAACATCGTCTATATCTTTCTCAATATCTTCTCCAAGGATTTCTCTCATCAAATCATCTCCATCACCTTCTGAACCATCCAAATGATCTTCATCTTCGTTATTCTGCTCCACGATCCACTCATCATCGGATGGGATGTCATCAATAGTTAGTTCAACACCCTTTTTAGCTTGCTTCTTTTTGGATAATTTTGAGTTGGCCATAACAAAAATAACATCATTCATTTTTCTTGCTTTAACTTATTTCTTCTCTTGGTGTGGACCTAAACAAATAGTCAATATAAATATAATTACGCTTACATTTGTATGGACATAAACAAACAATCAATAGAAATACAATTCAAGTAAATTCTTACCATTTCAAATGTATTCCAGTTACGTTCATATCCAGAGGAGCTACATGTCAAGCTTAGTACTCGAAGAGCAAACCTTTTAAGCTTTGGTGTTTCATCCCCGAAAAAATCCCACCAATCTGCTATAGTCTTCTGGTTCACCGTTGCTAAAGCCAATGGCTTACCAAAAAAACCTCATTTATTTGTAAAACGATCCATCTGAACAGCAATCTTAGATTGATCTTGAATATCAGACACCATCCTTTCTATGGCATCAAATAATCCATTTCTAACTTCAAGATCAACAGTAAACTCATGAGCATAATGTAATTGAGGGTTAAGAAAGTATCCCGCAACATGTAATGGTCTATGAAGTTGTCTATCCCATCTATCATAAATGATTTTCCACATAGGCATATAACTATAAAGAATACCATAAAGAATGACGTTAGTTGCGAAAAACAATATTAGTACATGAATATTAGTTGCAATAATACAAGAATGTTACCTATCCTCAAGACTATTTTAAGCACTTTATATCTTCTCCTTAGCTTGATCCATTGCCTCATATATTAATCTCATCGGTGGCTTCTCATAATCATCCAAATCAACCAAACGTAGAACTTCCATAAATGGAAATGCACCTTTCAAAACAAAAACGATACTCTTCCAAAATTCCCTATCCAACACCACATCCTTAATCAATCTCTCATCATGTGTCCTGGCAAATTTGGTTGCCTTCCATTCTGCTGATGTAAACATTCTTATTAAACTTGTTTTATTATCGTTAAGGCAACCCAAAGTTAAGTATGAAGTGGCAAAGCGAGTGAGGTTTGGTCTCACTAAATCTCCCCCCTTTGTGTGTTGTTGCAAAAGAGAAATTATTGAAGTTCTTGCATAGATGAACGTTGTAATTTTTCTACCTTTAAAAATTGTGTCTGCATGAATGAGAATTTTCTTCTCAAACACCTCCAACATTAAGTCAATACAATGAGCAACACAAAGTGTCCAATAAAGTTTTTCCCTGAACTCCATAAACATTTCTCCAGCAGCTTTGACCCTAATTTCATGATAGGATGGATGCTTGAACCCTGTGCCATGTTTCGCAACCAATTCAAATATTTCAAAGTATTCATCACTCCTTGCCACATTGAATGGAATGACATTGTTGTAAAAACACCTTGCAATGACTTGATTTGCTTCCTCTTTGACTCCCTTCTTAAACATACTGTTGATGGTGAGTTGAGTGTTAATCCCCTTCCTTTTGAATAAGTTTTCATTTTCTTTCTTTTTTCCACCAACTTTAGGTTGTTCCTCCTCACTCAAAAAAGAATTCGACTTGTTAATCAAGTTTTGCTGTAAACCAACAACAATCAATAACATTTTCTTCTTCAATTCATCACTCACAACAATAAAAGGTTCAACATCCTTGTTAGTTCCAACTAGGTGATACTTCAACCTATATGCTCCTCCACTTACAACCTTTTGACAATATTTGCATTGCATTTTTCTACTTCCATCAACTGCAATCTCATGCTTCCATGTTATGTCACTTCTATTCCCACGTGCATTTTTGGGTAGCACTCTAGAAGCAGAAGAGTTACTCTGAGACACATGAGCATCACTTTAGCCTCCAACAATTGGAATGGAGTTTGAATTACCTTCTCCGGATATATTAAATTACTTATTGCTTAAATTAACAATAAAATAGATACTGAACAAAAATATAAACTAACATGTTAGTTAAATATGGACAAAAATAATTAGCAAATTTTGTTGTTTAAAGGCTATAAATGTAAAGGCAAATAATGACTAAACAATTAAAAAAAGAGACTAAACAATTAAACAATAAATTGACTAAACAATTAAACTATAAAGTGACTAAACAATAAAGTGAATAAACAATTAAATAGTTACTAAGTGACTAATGCAGAATAAATAAAGTAAAACATAATAAAATAAATAAAATAAAGTAATACATAATAAAAATGAAATAAAGTAAAAATAATAAAAAATAAAAATGAAGATAGAAATGATTGAACGAAAAGTAAAAGAAAAGATATTAAAGAAGAGAAGAAATATGTGAAAGTGGAAACAAGAGAGAGAAGAAGAAAGAAGCAAGAAGAAAGACGAAATAAGAAAGAAAAGAAGAAGAAAAAAAGAAACTTTATAATGAAAGAGAAGATCTTTTACAAACAGAAGATGAATATCATGAACAAGAGAAGTACATTTTAATAAAATGAATATCTTTTACGAGCAGAAGATGAAAATATTTCACGGGTAAATTATAATGTTCTTAATCTTTTACTCTTTCATACTTCAAATGGGCTGGGGTTTTCGGGTTTTTTTTAAAACGGTTTGTAAACCAAGTCAAAATATGGGTTTCAGCCCAAACAGTTGGAGCGGTACAACCTAGGAACGATAGAAGCGTCGATTCCACCGATTCCACGATCCCACACAGCGATTTCACGATTTCGTTTCCTGTGGAGAATGTTTTTGGGATCGAGCACGAGTGGGCCGTCGGAACACGTAAAAACGTCTGATCCCACGTGCCGGCACGTGATTTTGACTACCATGGTTCCAAGTAGGTGATGCTTTAACCTATATGCTCCTCCACATACAACCTTTTAACAGTATTTTCATTGTATTTTTCTAGTTCCATCAACTGCAATTCCATTCTTCCATGCCATGTCACTTCTATTCCCACGTGAATTTTTGGGTAGCACCCTAAAAGCAGAAAAGTTACTATGTGACACATGAGCATTACTTGAGCCTCAACAATTGGAATAGAGTTTGAATTACCTTCTTCATCCATATTAAATTACTTATTGCTTAAATTAACAATAAAAATATACACTGGACATAAATATAAACTAACATGTTAGTTAAATATGGACAACAATAATTAGCAATAAAAACATATTAAAAGTTGTAAATGTAAAGACAAACAATGACTAAACAATTAAAAAAAATACTAGACAATTAAATAGTGACTAAACAATTAAACAATAAATTGACTAAACAAGTAAACTATAAAGTGTCTGAACAATAAAGTGAGTAAATAATTAAATAATTACTAAACAAGAAAATGACTAATGCAGAATAAAATAAGTAAAACAAAAAAAAAGTAAAACATAGTAAAAAAAATAAAAAGTAAAACATAATAAAAATGAAATAAATTAAAACATAATAAAAAAATAAAAAAAAGATAGAATGGACCGAACAAAAAGTAAAAGAAAAGAAGAGAAGATAGGAAAGAAGAGAAGTAATTTGTGAAAGTGAAAAGAAGAAAGAAGCAAGAAGAAATAAGAAAGAAAAGAAGAAGAAAAAAAGAACTTTATAATGAAAGAGAAGATCTTTTACAAACAGAATATGAAGATCTTGAAAAGAGAAGTACATTTTAACAAAATGAAGATCTTTTACAAACAGAAGATGAAGATCTTACACGGATAAGTTATAATGTTCTTAATCTTCTACTTTTTCATACTTCAAAGGGGCTAGGGTTTTCGGGTTTTTTTAAAACGGGTTATAAATTGGGTCAAAATATGGGTTTAGGCCCAAACAGTTGGAGCGTACAACCTAGGAAGGGTGGAAGTGCCGATTCCACGATCTCACACGGGGATTTCACGATTTTGTTTACTCTGGAGCACGTTTTTGGGATCGAGCACGGCTGGGCCGTCAGAACACATAAAAGCGTCTGATCCCACATGTCGGCACGCGATTTTCACTACCATGGTTCGAACTAGGTGATGCTTCAACCTATATGCTCCTCCTCTTACAACCTTTTGACAGTATTTGCATTTTATTTTCCTAGTTTCGTCAACTACAATTTCATGCTTCCATGCTATAACACTTCTATTCCCACATGAATTTTTGGGTAGCACTCTAGAAGTAGAAGAGTTACTCTGTGACACATGAGCATCACTTGAGCCTCCAACAATTGGAATGAAGTTCGAATTATCTTCTCCAGACATATTAAATTAGTTATTGCTTAAATTAGCAATAAAAATAGACACTGATAAAAAATATAAACTAACATGTTAGTTAAATATGGACAAAAATAATTAGAAATAAAAAATATATTAAAAGTTGTAAATGTAAAGGCAAACAGTGACTAAGCAATTAATAAAGAGACTAAATAATTAAACAGTGATTAAACAATTAAATAATAAATTGACTAAACAATTAAACTATAAAGTGAGTAAACAATAAAGTGAGTAAACAATTAAACAATTACTAAACAATAAAATGACTAATGCAGAATAAATAATGTAAAACATAATAAAAGACAAAAAAAAGTAAAACAAAACAAAATAAATAAATAAAGTAAAATAGAATAAAAATCAAATAAAGTAAAACATAATAAAAAAATAAAAATAAAAAAAAGATAGAAAGGACCGAACATAAAGTAAAAGAAAAGAAGAAAAATAGGAAAGAAGAGAAGAAATATGTGAAAGTGGAAAGAAGAGAGAGAAAAAGAAAGAAGGAAGAAGAAATAAGAAAGAAGAGAAACAAAAAAAAAGAAACTTTATAATGAAAGAGAAGATTTTTTACAAACAGAAGACGAAGATCATGAAAAAGAGTAGTACATTTTAACAAGATGAAGATCTTTTACAAACAAAAGATGAAGATCTTTCACGGGTAAGTTATAATGTTCTTAATCTTCTACTCTTTCATACTTCAAATGGGATGAGATTTTAGGGTTTTCTTAAAACAGGTTGTAAATCAGGTCAAAATACGAGTTTCGACCCAAATAGTTGGAGCGGTACAACCTAGGAACGATGGAAGCGCCGATTCCATGATCCCACACGAGGATTTCACGATTTTGTTTCTTTTGGAGCATGTTTCTGGGATCGAGCACGGGTGGGCCGTCGAAACACGTAAAAACATCCGATCCCACATGCCGACAAACAAATTTGACTACAATGGAAAAAAGTGAAACCTACTCATTAATATATCCTTGTTATCCTCATTAATTTGTTTTCTGCGAAAAAAGGGAACCTACTAGTTAATATCATTCAATGGATACACTAAAGGAAGGTATGTTCCATGATATATAATTCTAGAACCTTATTGGAAGAGACTATAAAGTATATAGACCTTAATGTAGAGTTACATAGAACCTCCACTAGATACAAAGTCGCTTGTGTCATTGTCTGAATTCATTGATTGAGAGCAAATAACAATCTATCAAGAACACTATAGAATTAATCTACTCCTAAGAAAATAAATAAACTAAGAAAGTAATAAACATAAAATTCTTCATTTTTTATTGATATAGAAAATAAAGAAATCCTAAGATGATGGTCACCCTACAAGTGTCATCATTTTACACTATAAGGACATTCTAGAAATATTAATTATTTAATTAAATCTAAATAATCAACCATAATATTATATCCTATCATTTTTCTAATAAACTCCATAACAAGTATCCTATCATTACCAACCCCTTTAAAATCAACCTTGTCCTCAAGGTTGGATAATTGTTTAAGAATCCCATATATTTGATATATTAAAGAATGTCTAAGAATAACATGTAAATGAGCCCAATTTGAAAATTTCAATTGGTGAAGAGTTGTGCATAATATTCTATGTTGGATGGTAAAAGTTGCACAACTAATGTCATGCAAAAACAGTGAGAGAAATGATGGTGGTTTCATGATGTGAGAGAAAAGCAGGGCATGTTAGTAGTGTAGAAGATGACAATAAGGTCATTATCTTTTGAGGATATGTTCTATGTGAACTATGGTTATCTATAGAGATAGTAGAAAATGGGTAAAGAGACCACATGACATTGCGTGAGAGGCCAAAATTGTTTTACATGGATCACTCTATCATCTAGTGGTGCACATGAATTTGTGCTTTCTCTTAATAGCCAAAGATTGCACATTATCATCCCCATTTTTGTTTTCCTTCTCCTTTTCTTTTCTAATCAAAGTTCTAAATGAAAAATCACCCTCAACTTCTTTAAACAATTTTGGGTGTTCATTTTCTTTGTATGTTTCAGGGAGAGACTCAGTGATTATAATTTTCTCTAATGTCTCATGGACAAGGATGCCAACACCTGAGATCTCATGAAGGATTTCTTCTTTTTCTTTTAATGACCCAAAATCAAGTAATACATTTTCATCTGAATCTTGATCTATTACATTATTATCTCCATCTTTAGGTTGATTGACTAAATCATCTTTCAATTTAAACAACAACTTTCTTATCTCAGCAAAGAGATCTGTTGCAGGAATATGAGATTGTAATGGTTGAGAGTGACTGAGAAGGAGGAATAAGAAGTTGTTGTGAGTGTAGATAATTTGGTTGTGGAGGTGGTTTTGGGGGAGGTTGATGTTTTGGCCATTGTGAAAAAGAAGGAGAATGAAATATGTGGTTGTGGGTTGTGGTGGTAGTAGTTTGAGTGTGGAGGTAAGAGTTTTGGAGGGTGTTGGTAACATGAGATGTATAATGAGAGTATGGAGGAATGATGCTTAGAGTTGTTACCTTATGGTTAAGGTTGGCAAGGGACTTGAGAAGAGATTCATGTCTTGCATCATCTTCATTTTGAAATTGTTCAAACTTCTTTATGAATAAGAGAGCATCATCCACACTCATTGGAGGCATTGAGGACCAAATGAAATCAACAATTGATAGATAGCAAATAACAATCTACTCCTATGAAAATGGATAAACTAAGAAAGTAATAAGCATAAAATTCTTCATTTTTCATTGATTGTCTTCAAAGATGAACAAATACACTATTTATAGAAAATAAAGAAATCCTAAGATGATGATGACCCTACAAGCATTATCATTTTATACTATAAAAAAATTATAGAAAGATTAATTATTTAATTAAATCTAAATAATTAACCATAATATTCTATCATATCCTTTTTATAATAAACTCTATAACAAATATCCTATAAACCTTATTGTAGAGGTATATAGAACCTCCTCTAAATACAAAACATCTTGTGTCATTGTCTGAACTCATGGTTGTTATAAAACCTGAAGAGAGTAAGAGACTTTCCCTTATGGAATATCACACAAAAGTGAAAAATTAACCAACTGTGCAAATGCTCCACAATCCGTGCAGGGATTAAACCAGAATACAAAAATAAGGGAGACAAAAAAAACAACAAAAAATAATTTTATATTATAACTGTGTAAAGTTTAGAATAATAAAAAATAAAAATATCTTAAATCCTATAAAAGTAACAACTAGCCCTTTTTGTATGGAAGTAAACATGACTAGCATTGATTCAAAGAAAACATAAAAAAATAAGTGATGCATTTTATTTAAGCCATTAATATAATACGAAGATGGAAATCATATAAATAGTACTACAAAAATTCACAATAAACAGATAATTAATTCTTTAGGCAACATAGATTAGTATAAAAATTTGAAAGGAAATTGTATCTTGAGCCTCGAGGCAACGATAAAAAAGATTGTCATGTGATTTAAAGATCATTGGTTCAAGTTTCAAAAACAACATTTTCTCTTTGAGTGTATTATTGTGCATCATTCTTAAATCCTTATTAACTTTTTCTAATTGCTTACCTAAATCAATAAAATATTAAAAAAATGTGAACATGAAAAAATAATGCAATATTGATCTTTTTATATTGGATGAATAAATATGAAGAAATAAATTTTTCAAAATAGACGGATAAATAACAACATAGGTAGTATACACTAACAAAACTGTATTCCAATGTTCCAATCCAATGTGCACTGCACAAAAATTAATACGTAACATTAGTATTTTAAAAAAGAGGAAAATTGTACTTATATTATTATTACGTCATGATAGGATTTGCTACCGCCAAATTTAAAGTCTACTTCTCCTTTGAATGTACCAATCTTTGAAATAATGAAGTCTCGTTGAATCAAGCAAAGTGTCTTCAAAACCAATGAAACCACTATTGTAGAAGATAGATCTGTCTCCAAATACATTTTAGACACTTCATGGTCTATTATATACTCATGCAAGAGAATGTGAATGGAAACTTGGAAAGATAATTTATTTGTAAAATTTATGTAATTAATTGGAAGACATTTTCCAACTACTAATGCTCCAAGCAAAATAGCGTCCTAGTCAAACAATTCACAGTTACAAATGAGTCTGAAGCACGCATGAAGCATGACCAGTTTGTTGGTTCCAAAAATAAAAATGCTCGACAATGAAATGGATATAAGAAATACGATGGTTGAATTGAGGATTTAGTGACTCATGAAGAGCCTTCAATTACAAAATGTACTTCAACATTATAAGGGACTCGTGTACCTGAAGTTTGAGGAAAAAAAGAGATCTATACAAATTACATGGTGAATGGAATACAATGAAATCAAAAGGAAATCAACCTTAATCATATTCTTTCTTGTAATATTGTTACAACCCAGTCTAGAAGTTAGCTCATTGCCAGGCTAAACTGTCAAGTGTCAGCTAAATACTAGACAAGGCAAGCTCATTCCAAACACTTTCGGATCCTGTCCGAACAACCAGACAATTCAGAGAGGTACCCCATTAACCAGATATGATCCAAATGACATACAAGGACCACTTCTGTCATCCGTATGTCATGCCGCCTGCACAAGACTGTTATGCCACTTGAACAGTACAGACCTATGCCATAAGCCGCATGCCACTTGCATGTTGCACCCACTTTCCGCCAGATGACAATGACAAACCTTGAATACGGCTACTACACCTACCACGGGTTATAAGTTAACTATCCACAGAGTATGGACCTGCCAAAGCCACCCAATACGGTTAAAGCAACCCTTGCTTGTCCGAGACAGGCTAGATAGGACCAGATGGTTAGCCATGCCAACAGTATCTACTAGAGAATATTTCATGCACCTCTTCACTATAAATAGGGGCTCTCCCATAAGGAAGATAATCTCAACTCTTCTAATTTATTCTTGCATTATATTGTCTCTTTTCTAATACCTCTCTCATATACTGACTTGAGCGTCGGAGAACCTTTTCATGTACCTCTCTAAGTGCTCTCAAGCAACATCCATAAGAGTTCTTACTCAGCCAACCATTCATCCAGCCTGGATCCCATCAAAGTAAAGAACATTGGTGTCGTATGTGGAAATGGAATATTGTCAAAAGTTTCCTTAGCCCCATTAGAAAGCAGGATCTGGACGATTGCCCGAGAGACTCCAATATCACCTATCGATCAAGTGGACCGATCAGAAGAAGAGTGGGAACCGACAAATTTCTCCATGTGTGACTTCCCCCTGTCTATCTTAAACCCAATCACTGGTTGTTTGAATAGGAGGAGGAGGAGGAATTGTCCAAACTAAAGTCGGAGGAGGATGAGGAACTTCATTTGTAGGAGCTGGAGCCTGGAGGAGGAGGAGGAACTTCAAATGAAGAAGTTCGTTCAACTTTGCCATGATCACCCACTCGGGCAGATGAAGATAGGGTGAGAAAGGCTCTATGCTAACGCTTCTCGGAAGGAGTGATCGCCAGATTATACAATCCAGGCACAACCCCGACGTTCTGAGTGACGTCACAAAGCATCCGCCTAACATCCTTCCGGTTAGCCATTTCGACTGAAAAACAAATAGACAAGTTGGACAACACATATAAAGGAGTAACCGACTAAAAATAAAAATGCATGCATGATTGACACCTACCCACAATCGTTTTAAAGGCACCATAACCTCTAGATAAAGATGAGCAAGGCAACATAACACTCGTTTCTATCCACATCATTATCTCCTTGCTGGCCATCTTGTATAGGGTAGAGATGATGATACCATTTATAGTTTCGTTGATGATGCCATTCATTCCAATAGAAGGGGGACACCTCTCCCTGCCCGACTTGAACGCCCATGAAAAGTTATCCTCTCACAATGCAACCCGAAAGAAGCCATTCTTCCAATGTTTGAAGGAAGATTCGAAGGGCGTAAACAATGCCCGCCCATGCGTCGACTAGAGACAGGTCCAACCACAATGCCATGTCTGCTCTTCATCTTTGTTGGAGTTGTTGGTGACCTGGAACATCCAAAAGAAAAGCTAGAGAATGCAAGTGAAGCCCCTGGTTTGGCATACCAAATGAAGCCCCATGTACTCGGGTGTAGTTAGGAGGGAGCCACCTAAAGATGGTTGAGGACTGAAGTATACCATCCATCCAAAGGGAGGCGAAACCCAAACTTCCTGAATTAGGCCTCGTACAGATAGAAAGAGTAAAGCTCTTTACACTATATTTCGTGGTTAGAGCAAACCCTCTCATCCTCAGTTGGGGTGAACAAAGCGAAGTTATTGAACAACTTGTCTGCCACTTCAACCCAAGGACGCACCCCAAGTGGGTAAGAACTCACTGTTCCCAGCACTTCTCGAACCACCCAGTGATAGGGGTAGTCCGGCCTGTTGTACCCGACTGATATCTTATAAAGTTTTGCCCGAGCACCATAGTAGTGCGCCATCATAAACATGTAACGAGAAGAATCGTCAAAGTCATACGACATTAGCTCACCCACTATGGAAACCCACTTCGAGTAAGGAGGCACTCGAATGGCAAGCTCGTCGAGCATCCTACTAGCTTTCTTTGCTCGGGCAGGCTTGAAGTTGACCAAGGACACTTGGTGGAGTCTGAGAAGATAGATGTATGCAACATTACCTCCACAAGAAAAAAAGTTGCTTCTAAGATTTAAACTCATGACCTCATGATCACTAAATAATAAGCTTACTATTGCACCAGACTCACCTTCTATATACATGTATAGATATAATAAATATAAATAATCATTTATATCCTTTGTTATGCATTGTTTGAATTTTAACTCTAATATCCAATTATGAATTTATTTCAATTATTTGGTAATGTTTTTATTGGGCTTATGCATCTTGTTGGTCATATATGACCTAAAATATCATCTATTGTTAATTTATTAGCTAGATAGAATTCTTAACGTACAAAAAGATATGAGTTAAGGATATATTTCTTTACCTAGAATGTTCGGAATACACAATCAAGTAATGTAATGTATAATAAAAAATCATGTCGATACACAATTTCTTATCTCTCCTATTCATGCAACAAAATTACATTACATGACCCATATGTAATAAACTATTAATTGTGAAGTACATAAGATCCTTAAACACAACATAATATAATCAAAACATGACATATATTATCTACTCATTGCTTTTAGTTCATTTATATAAACCCAAAAGTAGACCCAAGCTTGTTGAAAAGACTGTCACATATGATAAGCAAAAAAAAAATATTAATCAATTATTTATCTCTCCATTAATGGAGAAAATTTTTGTTCTATTTCACCTCAGAGCAATTATTAGGCCCAACGGGTTCTCGCAAGCAATTAGAAATTGCCAAAACGGCTGCTTCAATAGATGCATCTTCTCCCTGATTCATGTTTCAGTAGGTGTTAAACTTAAACCATCATCAAATCATTAACCAATATAATAAGAGTAAATTACACTCACGCCCCTGAGTTATAGTTAAATTACACAAATCACCCCTCCCTTTTTTGTCCTTACACGAACCACCCCTAATTTTGTACATATGTTACACTGACTACCCCTGCATGATATAAAAGTGTAATATGTTAAACAAAAAACGTGTGACATGCATAATTAATTAAAAAAAATATTGTATATTGTGTAGACAAATTCAAATAATATAAGAGTCAATACGTCTTCATTATTTGGCTCGTTATAAAATATTATAAGAGGTATTTAAACATTTCTTTGAAATTATTAATTTATTTTATAATGACACAAAAATAATAAAGAAACACTCACTTTTGTATTATTTGAAGTCTTACATAATATACAATATTTTGTTTAACTTAATTACATTTATCACACGTTTTTTTGTTTAAAATATTACACTTTTATAACATGCAGGGTTAGTCAGTGTAACATATATATAAAACTAGGGGTGATTTGTGTAGGAGGGAGGGGTGATTTGTGTAGGAGGGAGGGGTGATTGGTGTAAGGACAAATAAGAGATGAGTGGTTTGTGTAATTTCATTAAAACTCAGGGGGGTGTGAATGTAATTTACTCATATAATAACAATGAATCAAAATTCTCTATAATACTAGACCCTCAATGCGAGGAGAGAAAAATATTTTTAAGTTTTTGTAATATTTTAATTCAAAATTAAATGTAGATCCGAACCTTTAAAAATATTTTGATGTCACATCTCAACATCGACTCAATAAAAAGCTATTTTGAAAAGCAGAGTGTACCTTTTCTTTCCAATAGAATATGTTTCCGTACTTCCCAGCCAGGCGACTCCAGAAACTACGTGGGATATCCAAATCAACTGAAGCACCAACGTTGAAATTCAATATATTGCCTGATCAACAAAACCCCTTATATTTATTACCTCTATTGGTAGAAGTATCAAGAAACAAGCCAAAAAGAATAACAATAGAAATGTTTGAAACTATGATTCACCAAGATGAGTATGTACTCGATCCGGGTTCGACATTTTCCCCGAAAACTAGAACGTGAGTAAGTCGCATGAATAAGGTATACATACTGCTATGTTGCATTACTACTGGTATGGTAACAGTATGTAGTATTATGTGAAGACTTAGGTATCTAGTTATGTGAAATGTGAAGATGAATACCTAAGAGTGTCAGTACCCAGTACGTATCCGATACCGGAAAGTCACCCTCTCTGAAGTACCCATACAACATTGTTTTTAAAAATAAACCTAAACATTGAACAAGTTATAGTTCAATTGGCTCAGCGGATTAAGTTAGTGTTCAAAAAGTATAGAGGTGTTGAACTCTGATAACACAATAATGGATAATCAAACAAGAAACACAGACTTGAACCAGAAAAACATTGAACAATGTCAAAGAAAAGTGCGGTTGATCCTTTACCAAATGTGGGATCTGCAACAAATACAATTGTTCTGTCATCCACTTGCCAGAAATCTTTAATGGCCAAACCTGCAAAATACATTAATTTCAGCTTTCACGTTTCAACAATAGCCTTAGAGTGCAATTAAGCAACGATAAACTCGGGATAAAATATCAGCATCTGAGTTAGCTACATCAATATTATGGCCGAAATGTACCAAGATCGAAGTCATAAACCTGGAGTATCAGGATAATTCTGCGCCAAAACTCTCAATTTGAATCCAGTATCTTTCTCAAGATCAATAATCTCTTGTGCTAGTCTTTTCTCCTGGATATAAATGAACAATTAAACACCATTAACATTCTTCCCTCAGTTTACATGCACAACACAACAACTCAAATATAATTGTATGTATTACAAGCTTCCAAACACTACTTTTCCTTATATAAAAAATATAAACACCATTTCATTCCCTAAATATGTAACTAATTCCATAATAGCCCTAAAATTTAAGAAATTATCCCTTAGTCATGATAGTCCTTGAATCTAAGAACCCACCTAACTTGAATCTAAGGACCTACCAGACCAAAGGATCATAATTTTAAAACTAACACGATTGGCACTTGCATTTTATAGCCATGGCATAAATTGTGAGTGAATTTTGAGTGCACCGGTCCAAAATCATTGGGAATCGGTAAAAAGACGGTCCAGCGCACGAGGCCGGTGTTGGGAGGTAAGTGTAAGCCGTTTACAATTACAAAAGAAGAGATTGTTTCTAGAATTTGAATTTAAGACAAGGCGCTTAACCTTACCGTTGTGTCGGTGCAAATCAATTAAATTTTATACAAATTTAGGACTGAAATGGTGGTTTTGTGACATAAATATTTAACAAAGAGGGAACACCAAACCTGTCCATCAGAGAGGAAGCCAGCAACATCAATGACAGTAGTAAACTCCTGAGGGAGCAATTCTGGCTTGTTCACACCAACCTTAGCTTCCGCCAATCCAATTCCTTTGAGAATTTTCAATTTTGATTTACCAGTTTTTTATTCTATTTAAAAAAGAAGGGATATAGAAAAGTATCCATAAATAGAAACTAAAAAACGGAAAAAAAAAGTTTAATTAATTACCACCGAAGAGTAAAGCTAGTGAGAGGGTTCCAGAGAGAGCAAAATGGAGAGGTTTGGAGTGAATTTTGGTAACACGGGAGGTGGAGTTGGATGTGTTGTAGTTGTACGATGATGTTGGAAATGTAGAGAGGTTATTACACGACAAAGACTTAGGTAACGATAATGTCTGAACAAGACGCGAGCAAATTGGAAAAGTGAGAGATGATGGAATCTGAAGAAGAAGATAATGCGCCATTATTTTCCTTTTTCGCGTTGGTTATAATGGTTCGTTGAAATTCATCCTGGTTTGGGTGGATGTGGAATTGGGTTTTTTAATGTTTTTTTCTTTTCTTTCCCTATTACTATCCTTTACTTTTATTTTTGTGAAGCATGGAAGTTATTCCTCGGTAATGTAATATAACTTGCGTACTGTGCACTTCCATAAGCAGTAGAGAGTAAAATTAGTGAAAAAAGAAGGTGGAAAATCATTCACTTTTTTCAATTAAAAACATGATGAGGAGAAAGAAAGTATCACTCATACCTATTCAAAGCAAATTAACGTCACTTATTCAAGGAAGGAAGAAGCTTTTGGACATGTGTAGCCATTTTCTAAAGCAAGCGTCTTTTAGTAATGGTTATAAAGTAAATGTGAAAAATATAATCATGTTGACGAAACTAGTGTAAGATGAAGATTTTCCATTTTGTTATGGGCAGCGCATCCTCCGCAATTGAAAAAGTAGTTAAGACATTTTTATTTTAAATATGTTAAAAAATTGAATTTATGTCATTATCTTTTTATGCTTTATTTATGGTCTTTTTTTATAAGAAAAATGGTTCATTAAAATACTAGAAGGAGTATCAACCCAAATACAAAGAATAATTCAATCAAGAGTGATTGCCGCTAACATATGAGTGATACACAACTTTGGATCCAAACACCAATGTGTAAAATCATAAGAATTTGTACTACTAATAGAGCAAAATCAAGTGCACAAACGAATTTAGATCAAATCCATGATTTGGATGTATCTAAATTCCATGGCGGAAAAAATAACATCATTTCTCAGCCATATCAATCATATCACTGTGAATCAAAGCATTCTTCAACACTTTTTACCTTTAGGTGCTTTATAAAAGGAATCATGCATCATCAAAAGATATGAAATAGAATTAGGGAGAAGAATTGGAACTTGGAACTAAGAGTAAAAACTTTTCCATACTGAAGCAGCAAATGGATAGACTGAAAACAAATGATCAACTGACTCAACATCTTCTTTGTAGAAAACACAACTCTGTTGGTTAACAAAAGGTTTTATCTTCACCTAAAGGGGGTTAATAGGTGGTAAAGGTTATGATTGAACTCGATTCGAAATGCAAAAATGTTCTAAAACAATAATATTTTTAATCGACTAAAAGACAAGTTAATCAATTAACATAGAGCAAATATAATCGATTATATGAAAACTTAATCAATTAACATAGAACAAATTTAATCGATTATATGCAGGCTTAATCGATTAAGCTGTCAATTTTCTCGAAAATCTTTTGGTTCTTGATTCTTTCATCACAACAAGATAATAGAAATTATACAACACTTAATATGCTATTAATGTTGAAATCGTAGTGCAATTAACAGAGCAAGTTTACTTACGCAAATGATCACTTAAAGAATGATATCAATCAATGTAATGAAGTGATAAATGCAAGTAAGTAAAAGAGTATGGTTAAGAGAAAAAACACAGCTGATTTTATCATGGTTCGTTTGTTTGTCAGTGTGCAAACTACATCGAGACCTCCCATTCTGATCCTGAGAGATTTGCTTCACTAGAAGAAATCAAATGTTTGATACAAACACTTATTCACTAAGACATCTCTTGGGCCTAGCTTCTAATAACTCTCTATCACTTCTAACTACGTATCCCAACGAGATCTCTCTTGGACCTTGATCGCAACTGAGGATATCTCCCAAATTTCTCTCTTTCTCATAGGTGATACATTACATCCACAAAGAGATAAATCCACAAATAACGACCATAAAGTAAGTGTACAACTTTCAATGTACCTTGAATATGCTAAAACATATACTAGCATTTCTGCACACAACCCTTTGATGAATCTCACATACAAAGATGAAAGATGAATGAATGAAATTCGCAAAAGGAAATCTTTGAAAACCCTCAAGATATTAAAATTCTCTCAAAGATACTAAAAAACTCTCCTATTTTCTCATGAAAGGTTTTTCTTTTTTCTCAAACAACCACTCTTGCTTTCTAAGTTCTCAATTTCGTTCTTGAAAGATATGATCTTCTTGTTTCTAATTTGGTTCCTCTTTTCACATTGAAAAGGGATGAAATACCATTCTATTTTGAAATTGTCCTATTGGGGATAACCGATTAAAATGTTCACTTAATCGATTAATGTTTCTTTAAAAACGTCCAAGATTTCAAAACAGAGAACTGATTTAATCGATTAACTAAGTACTTAATTAATTAACGTATTTCCATTTACAAAGAGTTTTCTAAAAAAAAGACTTAGTTGATTATGGATGAACCTCTTAACATGTAAGATGTATGCATGACGCATGATGCAAGACTTTGAAAAGCATTTAAGTATAAGTGACCAAAATCATGTATGCATGCTAAAGTATATTTTAATCATGTTATGTATGAAAAATCTCTTTTATGCAATATGCTCATATTATATGAGATTTATCAACGATTCACCCAACCTAGACTCTACCCGATCAAAGCATCTTAAGGACCTAAAAAAATAAAATAATTACTCTTCGTTAATAGAATATATGTTATTATCTTAGAATATTTTAAGAGAATATATCATATTATGATCATAACTTAGATTTGTTTAGAGTATCTTAGAAGATCTCTTAGGATACACATTATTTTATAATGATTTGTTTGTTATTTAATTAAGAGTATGATATTAGTATAAATATGAGTTAGTTGTAAGCCTTTTTTAAGATAATCAAATAAATACATTATTATCATTCATACTACTATACAGTTTACCATCTTGAGCATTTTATTTTCTCATTCTATACCTTAAACCTATAATTTCAACATGGTATCAGAGCCATGATATCCTCCTTGAGGAAAGTTTAGGCTTGTGATCACAAGTTGGATTTATATGATGTATATGCTCCAACTTGAGGGGAATTGTTTTATATAGAATTTTATTTTTTGAAGTGGTTTACGTCTTTTGTGATTTAGATCTATCGTGATCAATTGTGGTTAGTGCTTGTGTTATTGGGTTGATCAGGATACTTCGTAAGTTTTTTGAAGTGGTTCTCTTTCTTTATGTTTCTCGATCATCACTTATGGATTCACAGAACAATGTTGTTGCACTACGAAGAAAGTTGAAATTTGCACCAAAAGCTCCACCGCTTAGGAAGTCAAAGCCAAAACTTAAAACTAAAGTGGTTGATAATGATGATTTAGTCGAGGCTAGGGATTTGTTGCGCCGTTTCAATGAGAACTCGATGAAGGCAAGACTCAAGGTTGAGCTTCACAAATTGCTTTTGGTGACGGGGTGAAGCAACTTCCTTCAAATCATATGATTTTCCCGAGGGTGGAAGCAATATCAATGAAAGTCAGAGTTAGAGAAAAAGTACAAAGAACCTTGAGACTATTACAGTAATTATCCTACAACTCTTCTTGTGAGAAGGAAATTGGGGAGGTTGCCGAATCCAAAACTTATGATGAAAATTCATCAAATCCGACAATGAAGCTTAGTCTGTTGGAGGAAAATCCAGAGAAGAGTATGTTCTTGATTCAGTTACCAGCAACTTTACCTATAATTAAAGGATCAACTGAAAATGTCTTAATTGATGATATAAGATTAGATGATATTCCTAATGTTGTTACCTACAACACTCTTATTAATGCATATTGTCGTTTTGTTAGCTTTGATGTTGGTTATGTTGTTCTTTATAGAATGAATGAAGTAGGTATAAACTCTGATGTTATTTCCTACAATTCTTTGATCTCTTCTGCTGCAAGAAAATGCTTGTTGTCTGAGTCCTTCAACCTGTTTGATGAAATGCTTCAAAGAGGTATACACCTTCATGTTTGGAGTTATTATATATTGATGAATTGTTTGTTGAAGCTTGGGAAACCAAATGAAGCGAATCATATTTTTATGGATATAGTGCTTTGGGAATTTCGTCCCAGTCCGGCTACGTATAACGTCATGATTAACAGGCTGTGCAAGAATGGGTTCATTACTCAGATCTTATTAATGGACTTTGCAAGTCTAGAAGAATGGGTGCAACAAGGAAGATTCATTTCTGCCTCCAAGATTTTGGTTTCTTGTTTAAAAATGTAGCTTTAAGATCTTAAGGGTCACTCAACGAGCTGTTATTGATGGTCTCGTTACTATTCGGTATACAAATGAAGGCAGGAAACTTAAGTCTAAAATTCAAATAGCTCGATTGTTATATTGATTATGTGACAATTGTTTTTTGGATCTCTGGATATGTATTGATCATTGGATGAACCTTTGTTGGCCTAACAAAAGGATAAAACATGGGTTCATAACCCCATAATTTGATCTTCATAACTGTCATGCACTGGAAGACTATAATTATTATGCTCCGACACAGTTGGTAGTTTACTGACTCAATAGTCTACCTTTTCTATGTTGTTTGATGTTGCTTGTTACGCGACAATCATTATTGAAATTGCCTTCAGGTATTGAAATTGCCTTCGGGTATTGAAATTGCCTTCGTGGTATTGAAATTGCTTTCATGGTATTGAAATTGCCTTCGGGTATTGAAATTGCCTTCGAGTTTACAATTCTTTTTCTTAGAGCTTGAAAAGCTCATCATTGATCATTGACCAATTCATTTCAGATTTCATCAACATTTGCAACATTTGAAATTATATTGGGGAAATTCAAGTAATTATTATATTTACTTTATTTTAAAGGGAATATTTGTAACAAGCTAAACTTAGTAAGCTTTAATTTGAGGGGGAGTATTAGAATATATGATATTATCTTAGAATATTTTAAGAGAATATATCATATTATGATCATATCTTAGATTTGTTTAGAGTATCTTAGAAGATCTCTAAGGATACATATTATTTTATAATGATTTGTTTGTTATTTAATTAAGAGACTGATATTAGTATAAATATGAGTTAGTTGTAAGTCTTTTTTAAGATAATCAAATAAATACATTATTATCATTCATACTACTATATAGTTTACCATCTTGAGCATTTTATTTTCTCATTCTATACCTCAAACCTATAATTTCAACATTCGTCTTCATGATCCTTGCTTGAATGTGAGTATTGTTATGTTGTTGTTGAAGTGTCCAATATCTTTAAGCTTTAGTCTTTGGTCTTCATCAAAATCATGATCTTGCATGCTTGTATTCACAAGTTCAAATCAATTCCACTCACAATGTGCCTTCTCTACAGCTCTTCCTTGGTTCCAATCTCCCCCTCAACGCTTTCCACACGAAGCAACACATCTTCAAGGTGCACAACTTATCCAACACCTGTGAAGAAGATTATCCTCACATCATTACCTGCTTCAGGTTGATCCAAGTATCCATGATTGACCGAATAGATCCCTGAAGCTTCTAAACCCCATCTCCATCTGTCCAAAATGTCTCCTCTGCAAGATAGCAATTACCTCCTCCAAATGATGTGCCACTGCCAAGAGTCATTATTCCTTTCTCCATAGTCAGCCACTAAAGCCCGTATGGCAGTCAATTTTCAATTTAGGTATGATGTTGAGTCCCAGGAAACTTTTCTAAGAATGTGATTCTTGCTTTGAAGTAATGCAAATTGCCATTCATAGATAATATCAGAAAATTTCATATGAAAAACTATAAAGAAAGGGTTGTGGTTGTGGTTTCTCCTATCGCTCATAAGTATGCCATTTAAGTATTGAATAAGGAAAATTGATTGATGCATATACACAATTTATCTACCTTGATGGTATAGCCTATTTAAATGAAAAGGATACACTTTTGATTAATAATTTCCCACAATGTTATGTCAATTTCTCAATCCGACTTAGAATTTTGTTCATGCCATTTGCATATTTAGTTGGAAGCATAACACTTAACAATTTTCTCCCCTTTGCTTTGGGTTCTTCTCCCTTATTATACGCACCCCGGACTAAAACACCATGTGGCATAGAGAAAAATGTTATAGGAGTTTGAGTATAAATAATTGAGGTGGCAAAATTATCAATTCACAAGTTATCCAAATCCAAAAAAATAAAATCATCCAAATCTATCAATTAGAGCTAATGAATTTAAATGAATGAATTTCAATTGAGAACTTTAGTAATGGATGAATTTGAATCCATCAATTATATCCAATAGATATACATAGATATATCCATTTGGATGGATATCAAATCCATCCAAAAAAACAAAGAATTTAAAAATGACTCTCCAATTAATATTCAAGAAAATTAAATTCAAGCAAATTCATTCATGACTCTCACTCTCAATTTTAATATTTCATTAAATTAATATCAATTATGGAACATGTGGATATAATTAATTTTAAAAGTTTATTTGAAGTACATAACATATATAAGTATGATAAAAAAAATGTATGCACTACACTATATGAGTTTTATATACTGTTATTGCATCATCCACCATTTATATTTAATCATTGTCATCGTCAACTCTTCAAAAAAAGTAATACAAATGAATGATGAATAATATAATGATGATATATTCAAAAAAGTAATACAAATGAATGATGAATAATATAATGATTATGTATAAATATTTATACTGACAGTACATATATATTACATTCTAAAAGTATTTGTTAAAATTTTTACACGTAGAACCTTAAACGTTGTATGCTTGTAGAATATTACAAAAAAAGAATTTATTTTAAAATTTCAAAAAATCACTTTTTAAAAAAATGATTTTTAAAAGTTTTTTTAATGTGATTTTATAAAATGTTTTATTAAGATAATAATTTTTAAAATAATGATTTTATTCAATAATGTTTTTAGTTCTAATAAAAAAGTTCAAATGAATTGGATATTTATCCATACAAATCCATGGAAATGGAGTCATAGATGAATTAAAATCTATCCATTAAGTTTGGATATATATGAATTGAATAACTTCAAATTTTGTTTTATTGGATTTATTTGAATTGATTGGTGACTTTTCATCCCTCCATTATCATCCAAATTCATCTATTTGTCACCTTAATAAATAATATAAGGTGTCGTCACCAATCTCAACATTAGATACAGTTGCAATAATACATCTGCTTTTAATTCAACATCAGCACTTATTTCTTCTGTTTATCATCGCTTTTTCTCTCTACGAAGAACACTCATCATTATTTGGGATATGGACAATAGTGTGAGTATTAGTCATGAGCAAGGTTCCGCAGAACATGAAAAAAAAACACGTCCAAGTCAATTCAAAACCCAAATAATAACCAAATGCTATTAGATAACAAGGTATTTATAAAATTATCTAAAAACATGTTCCTGAGAACCGAAATATATAAAGGGTGTATTATTTAAAAAATGTGACATCCTGGATTTATAGACATCAGCATACCTACATTGAAATAATTTTTTCAATATGCAACTCAATTTAAACAAAGTAGTATATGATAATAATAGTGAGATAAGGGGGATCAAGAAGATAGAACATACTTCTCAATTTGTCTCATTAAGTGGCTTTATCCCACAGGTCAGCACTGGATAGAAAACCCCACCTAGTGAAGACAGATAAAGTACACCAAGTTAATAACAAATGAGTAATATGACTGTTAAAATGCAAGCAAAACAATAAGTAGCTTTTGCATGCTTTTGTTGAAAGGTGTTTTGGATTATATATTATGAGAGCAATGAGGTGTGGTTTCCGTTTTAGAAAAACAAAAGAATTTATGTATAAAGAGTTGTCATTTATTATATTTTATCATAAATCCTTTCAAAATTCAATTGTAGTATAGTAGAGGACTTTGTTGATCCCAAAAATTATGGTTTTTCATATATAGTTACAAGTAAGTAATCAGTTAATCTATTAGAGTAATCAGTTAATCTATTAGAGTAATCAATTACATCTTGATGTCATCCAGAAATGTTCTACAGTAGCTCCCAAGTGATCGATTACTCACTAAGAGTAACCGGTTATCCACCTTATTCAATCTCCAAGTAATCGGTTATTCAACTTTTCTTGGAAATTTTGGACGAGTCCTAGTACCAAGTAATTGGATATCCAAATGAGGTAACCAGATACTTTTCCATTTTTGTAATACTTGTAAGTATCGCTAGTGCTCAATAATCGGTAACCATACTCCACTATCTAAAACCCAAAAAAAAAAACCAAACTTTTTCATATTCAAACAAATATTTAGGCATATTATCACACAATTGCATGTTATAAAGCAATAAAACAAAAATAAATGATTGCTTTACCTTAAATCCTTTTTGTCTAATATGCCTAGTTTTCTTATAATTTTATAAAAGAATTCTTTAGGTAAGGGTTTTGTAAAGATATTCGCAAGTTGAGCATGAGTATCAACAAACTCTAATCACATATCCTTTTTAAGCACATGGTCCCTTAGGAAATTAAGCCATGTTTTATATCTATGTGTTTGGTATTACTGGATTCCTTGTTAAGTTGATGGCACTAGTGTTGTCACATCTAAGAGGAATTCTTCCAAGATCTAGTCCATAGCCACATAATTATTGTTTGAGCCATAAAACTTGTGCACAACAATTGTCTACTACAATATATTTTGCCTCAACATTAATTAATGCAACACATACCTACTTTTTTTGCAAGACCATGAGACCAGGGGATTTCCTAATATGTGACATGTTCCACCACCACTCTTTCGTTCAGTTTTGCATCCAACTAAGTTAGAATCAGAATACCTACCAAAATAATAGGTTTCCTTTAGGGTACCATAAGCCTATATATGTTTTTCCTTTGAGATGTTTCATTATTCTCTTAACAACAACTAGATGTGATTCCTTAGGTTTATATTGATACCTAACATATAAGCATATACTAAATATGATGTATGGTCTACATGCAGTAAGATAGAGTAGAAATCCAATCATACCTCAATATTTGGTGATTTGCATTCATCCAGATACAATTTCTTCACGTTAGGGAACTCACTACACAAGGATTCATTGGTAGTTTCAAAAGTAATATCATCAACATAAATTTGAACTAGTAAGGTATATTGATCAATCTTCTAGATAAAAAATATAGTGTCAACCTTTCCATTTTTAACTCTTTTTTGACATGCAAAATTATCTAACCTATCATACCAAGCTCTCGTAGCTTATTTCAAGCCATAAAGTGATTTTTTTAGTTTATATATATGAAAGAGGTGTTTATAACCCTCAAAATCTAAAGGTTTCTCAACCTATACCTCCTCTTACATATAAACATTTAAGAATCCACTTTGACATTCATTTGATATAATTGAAAGTTTAAAGAACATACATATGCTATAAGTAATCTAATAGCCTTGACACTAGTAACATGAGTGAAAGTCTCGTCAACGTCTATGTTCCTCCTCTTGACATTCATTTGATATAATAGCTTTGCTGCATTACTTGAGCCGAAGTCGCTACACCCTTTAAGGTTAGCTAAAAGCAGATTCCATTTTCTTTTGAAACGAAAACATGCTACATATACTCGAGCCGGAGTTTTGCATCATATACTCGAGCCGGAGTCTTGCTTCATATACTCGAGCCGGAGTTTTGCTTCATATACTCGAGCCGGAGTCGCTAACCATTCATGGTCAGCTAAAAATTTTCTTTTCTTTTTAAAACGAAAACGTGCTACATATACTCGAGCCGAAGTTTTGCTTCATATACTCGAGCCGGAGTTTTACTTCATATACTCGAGCCGGAGTCGCTAACCATTCATGGTCGGCTAAAAATATATTTTCTTTTCATCGTTTTCACCATCAATCATTTCCCGTAAATTCACGCCATCCTTAGTATAAACACACCCATATATGTTTATACTAAATACGTGATTCACAATATAATTATGGTACAACCAGAAAATACACACATTTTCTATTTCAAATGCACAAGTAAAGACTTGTCCTTACCTCAGTGAGTGTTGGAGGTCGGTTTTTGAGTAACTTTACCAGTTTCCTCCACGATCTCCTCCAACCTTGGGATCTTTCCTCATTCCCACCAGTAAGAACAATGTGAGTCATTTATTCAAAATAACACATAAACGACTCATATTTCATCGTCAGACACACAAGAGTTTCATACATGTTCAATGTTTCCAAAACTACTTCATTATGAGTTTCCAACCATTCAAGACATGCATATTCACCTTGTATTCAACATTAGAACACATACTCATAACACAATCATTCTCACATAATATCGTCCATTTATTGCCATTAAACACTTATCACACAGTCATTGTTACAAACATACCCATATATGTTTATCATAATAAACATTCACCTCTTATAACAAATCAACAACTCATAACACATCATCATTATAAACAAACCACACACAACATATTCTTCATCATATAACATTTAACACATTTCCTCTTACGACCACATTTTCCTTTTGGGGGTTTTGGGGTTTCCATTAATCGACCCACAAACCCTTTCCATTCTATGAATATTAACGATAAACCAAGCGTTTACAAGAGAGAAACTAAATAAAATGAACCACAACTCAAACGGAAGAGTTTCCATGGTTTCTCATATTTTTTAGAAGAGATCCATACACCCAAAACAAGTTAGAGAGGAAGAAGAATAGTTAGACACAAGAGGTTTACCTCTTCTCAAGCTCTAAGATGATTCTTAAGGCTCTTTGCTCTTAAAAAGCTCTCCTCTCTCTATTCTCTTCAAAGTTCTAACCCTAAAATGTGTTTGGGGTCTCTATTTTAAAGTGAAATCATCGGGTTCTCGTTCAAGCGAGCCCATTCTCGCTCAGGCGAGGAAATCCCACCTTTTTAAAATTTCAGCTGACGCTCTCGCTCAAGCGAGGGATTTCTCGCTCAGGCGAGGCAGCTCTCACTCAAGCGAGGATCCTCTCGCTCAAGCGAGGATCTTACAGCCTCGACAGGTCCTGAATGCCACTTTTCTCGCCCAGGCGAGACAACTCACGCGAGACCACTCTCGCTCAAGGGAGGAAATTCTCGCTCACGCGAGACCACTCTCGCTCAAGCGAGGAAATTATCGCTCAAGCGATAATCCTTCTGTATATAGCCCAGAATTTCACCCTCCCAGGTGAGCCTCTCTCGCTGAGGCGACGATTCTCTCGCTCAAGCGAGACTCTCAGGACTGATACTATAATTTAATGACTTTATAATCTAGGGTGTTACAATCATTCTCCCCTAAAAGAAATTTCGTCCCCGAAATTTGATTTGGTTACTCTCAGGAAGACACCATCATCGCCTAATCGTTAGGCATAAAATACACTCAACCAAGCTTAGACTCAACCGTCTAAACCATTAAGATTCCTTATACGACATACAATGGCGCATACCATGCAACTGTGATACCACATAGCCAATTCATGGGCTAACCTCAGAAGTCCATATACCAAGGTCAACCATCAGGACAACAAAGGGAAAATTATCACAACCGGAATAAAGATTCCTAAACATCCCCTCAGTCACAATAGATCTCCCTAATCTATTACCACAATCATCGTTCAAAACAATCAACTTAAATAGTGAGATTCACAGTATTACCTTCAAATTCGGAAGAAAGTGGGACTCCATACCCATCAATTACCAAGACGTACTAGTTCACATCCCATATGCAAAATCTAGATCGACATCCACTCAATAGAAATAACATCATTTCATTCCACACATGAGCAATAATCTCAATTTACTCAAAAATTCTCAATAGTATTTCAATTCGTACTTGCTACACATAGAAACATGGTAGTCATCCAACAAGTAGCATTTAGGCAAACAAGATTTTTGAAGTTATTCCGAGTACTAAATAAATTACCAAGTAATTATCCAACTCAACCAAACATTCTTACTACGACGATTACAGTTTAAGAAGATTTTTTAGTTCATAGTCTCAACTAGGCATACAAGGTCACAGACTCAATCGAATCACATGCTTGGCCATCAACGCTCATTGCAATTTTACAAACACTCAACCCAATAATTTACGTTATGTATGGATATTTCATTTACAATTGCAATTATACATTAGTACTCATATCTACAGCATGTCTAGAAACACCTTGTCAGAAGTACTCCACAAGGTTTATAGCAACATTACATTCCACAAGATGCAGTTGTTAAACTTTTGGACATTCAATGTGGAACTAAGTTAATGCTTAGCCACATTCTACACCTCACCCCAAATGATGTTCAAAATAGTTCAGATATAAGTTTCGTGGCAATTATCTCGCGAAACAAGGTTTTCATAATCATTTCAAAATAGCTTCAAAAATCCATTTTTTCTCATGTGACACCTAAAGCTGTCAAAACGGGCTACCCGGATGGGTTCGGGCTAGCCCGCTTTTGATTCGGGCTAAAACGGGCCGGGCTAAAAAGCCCGGTTATATTTTATGTTGCTAAAAATGAGGCCCAAACCCGCCCAAAGCGGGCTACGGGCTTCGGCGGGTCGGCCCGGATTATTTATGTTGTAATCGATTACGAGTATATTGTAATCGATTACATCATGTAAAATGCACAGGTCTGATTAGTTTATCAGCATGTAATCGATTACCAGGATTGTGTAATCGATTACACTGCAAAAAACTGATGCTTTTAATATGTTGTATTCGATTACGAGTATATTGTAATCGATTACATCATGTAAAATGCACAGGTCTGATTAGTTTATCAACATGTAATCGATTACCATGATTTTGTAATCGATTACACTGTTTAAAAAACAGAACTTTAGTGCAAATGATCTTAGTTTCATGCATGAGTTTTTCAAAGATCAGCCTTTATCTTATAGTTAAGAGATTTTAAGTTCAAGTATCGTTTTACCTAAAAGACTTAGACTACACATATGAGCTTCTTTGACTTTTGATTTGTTGTTCTTCTTTTTGCATTTGATGACATAGTGAGCATTGATTTACATTTTACACACACAAGACCTCCTCCGGTTTGACGTCCGGCTCGGGTTTCACAACATTGATTTACACAAAAAAATATAATAAAGTAAACAATTGTGACATTTTTTGTTGCATCTTCTACTTAAATGCCTTAAAGGTCTTGAATTGGTAAATCATAATAATATAATTGTCCAAATATTAAATCAATACAGTTTAGCCAAAATATTAAATTCATAGTAACGACAAACTACTAGAAAATAAAAATCTCATACATTAAACTAAATCAACATTCTCATTCATTTGATTGAACAATTGATTCTAAACCCCCATGAGAAATTTTTATATCTTCAATATCAATGGCATCTCGCTCGTCATCATCTTCTTCATTATCATATTCTGCAATAAAAATTAATTATGTTAATAACATTGAATTATTAGTTTAAAGTGTATATGAAAACTAGTACTTAAAAAAAACTTACCGACAAAACCATGTAACCAACTACGTGTGCACAAGAGAGCTTGAACTGTTTCATCACTTAAAGAACTTCTATACTTGTTCAAAACTCGAGCACCAATGCTAAAAGCAGATTCCGATGCTACTGTAGTAATTGGAATGCTTAATACATAACAAGCCATCTTTGAAAGAGTAGGACATGCACGACTTCGATCTTTCCAATAAGATAAAACATCAAAACATACATTTTGTGGAATTTGTTCAGGATCTACTTCTAAATAAATATCAAGTTCACTTTTCCCACGAGATGTCGTTCTCTTTGTGTTCTTATGTTGTTCAAACTATAAAATAAATAACCAAATTTATTAAACTATACATGGATATAAAGAATGAAAAATGAAATAGTTATACAAAATTTATAAAATTAACTTACACGAGCTTGGTATAAGGGTACTTGAAACTTCTTTCCTTTTCCTCCTCCTAATGAAGATGAACCTTGCACTTGTGAAAAGCTCTCATTGGATTGATCATCCTTGTTGACATACTCATCATAAAGTCTATACAAATTCATTTTGATCTTATTCACCTTCTCCACATAAAATGGATCTACTTCTTCATATAAACATTGCACAAAATCAAGTTTTTTAGATGGATCAAGAATAGCACCAAATGCCAATATCATAGTATAGTCACTCCAATACTTTTCAAATTTGACTTTCATATTGCGAGCCATTTGTTGAATCACTAAATCTTCATTTGTCACTATAGAGTTCAAAAGACACTCTATGGTCCATATTTCCCCCAAATATAAATTTGATGTGGGGTAAGAAGAACCAGATATCAAATTCGTAATATTGTGGAATGGTCTCAAAAAGTCACATATTACTTCAGCTCTACTCCACTCATCTTCTGATGGACACAAACATAATTTGTATCATGCAAACTAAAACTAGTGAAGGCACGTCGATAATTAATTGCACTCTCAAGCATTATAAAAGTAGAGTTCCATCTAGTGAGACAATCAGATCTCAAACCAATTGATGTATCAATCCCACCAACCAATGCAACACAAGCAAAAAATTGTCTTGTTCTACTTTCACTAACCTTAATATATTTCACACTTTGTCTTATTTTTTGCAATGCATCGCTAGCAACCTTCAAACCATCTTGAACAATGAGGTTCAAGATATGAGCACAACATCTTACATGAAAGAATTCTCCATTAAGCAACAAATTTTTTGACAATCCTAAATGTTCTTTCACATGATTTTGCATGTTGTCATTTGAGGTAGCATTATCCAAAGTGAGAGAAAAAACCTTCTTTTCAATTCCCCAATCTCTTAAAAATTCCATCACTTTCAATGCTAATTCTTTCCCGGTATGTGGAGGTTTCATGTGAGCAAATGCAAGAATCTTATTATTTAATTTCCATTCAGTATCAACATAATGAGCAGTCAAAGAAATGAAACCATGATTCGTGCATGCAGTCCAACAATCAGAAGTCAAACAGATTCTACCAGGAATTTCAAGTAATTGTGATTTTAACTTCAATTTCTCAATATCATACAGCTTCATCACATCACTTTTAGCAGTATTTCTAGTAATGAATCTACAATCATCATTCAAAAAATTTTGGTATTTTCTAAATACCCTCCACTCAACAATATTAAATGGAAGACCATGTGAAATAATCAATTCAGATATTATCTCACGATTAACCTTAGGATCAAATTTTCTTTTTTTCAACCCCCCTCCACCACCATCAAGTAGCATAATACCTATATCATTATTTTTAACGGTCTTATTGCAATTGTCAACATGACAGATTGAATGTGAAGTTCCATTCCTAGTTGAACAACTCAATAATTTTTTACACCCTAGACACTAGCCTTTTCTTTTCCATCTACAATACCAGCTTTTTCAAAATACCTCCATACATCTGAAGTTAGAGCCTTACCACTTTTTGGTTCCGGTTGAGAGGTTAGAGGTATACACCCTTTTTGTTCTGATTGAGAAGCATTTGTACTTTCTTTCTCTTGTACACTTCCATTAGTATTTTGTTTAACTTCGACAGAAGTTTCCAGTATCTCACAGTCACAATCACCAACACTGTAATCCATAATATGAAAATATGTAAAGAGGAAACAACAAACTATTAATGTAAAGAAGAAACAGAGCAAATTAAGAGAAAAAAAATGGCAGAAAAAAAAATTTAGATTAGAATTTTGATGTAAAGAAGAAAAAGAAGGTTGCCTGGGTGGTAGTGAAGTGTCTCTGAAATCTTCAAATTAAGAGAAAAACGAAAGAAACAGAGCACGTAATGATGCGTTTTTTTGTGGAAAAGAAGAATGTGAGGAAGAAACACCTAAAATTTTTCCCTCTCTGTGGACTGGTAGTGTGTTGGTTTTCTCTATTTTTCCCTCTTTGTTATGTTTGTGTTCTCTAAAATTAGAATGGGGTAGGAAATTGAAAAGCAAAGGGATATGGGAAATTGAAAAGCCAAATGAGAGGGAAGAAAATAAAAAGCCCGAACCCGAACGGGCTAGCCCGGCCCGAGCCCGAATTTATTGTGTCACGGCCGGGCCGGGCTAAAAAGCCCGGTTTACCTAAAATCCTCAAAATTTAGTACCCAAGCCCTATACTTTTTCGGGCCTTGGCGGACCGGCCCGCTATACCCGGCCCATTTTGACAGCTCTAGTGACACCGAAATTTTCAAATTAAGATTTTCAAAGGCTAGCTATTTCTGGAGTGACATTCCATTCGGGGCTGATGAGTCATATATTATACACTATTCATAACCTTAATTTACCATTGTTAATGATTCTTGGTGTCTAATTGACTTTGTTTGGCATGGTTTAGTGTTTTGGGTTTTATTGGACTATTATTCCTAAAATGAATTAATTTGGGATTATTTAGTCTAATTAAATCTAATTCCATTTTCAGGTCATATTTGGCACCAAGGACATTTTGGACATTACAATTGGATGATGTGTGCAAAAGTGAAGATTGTATATTGTATTAGGATCTTTATTTCCGTTTGGGTTTTGGGCCCATTGTTTAGGGTCCATTTCCGTTTTACACCATTTAAACACATGATTTTCGGTTTTGAAGACACACTTCAACATTACATTACTTTTTGGCCTTAGAACATTATTATTCCCGTGTTTCCCTCTTTTGCTCTCCTAGGGTTTATGCATTTTCGTTTTTGCTCTTCTCCATTTTCGGTTTTTGCTTAATCCTTCCATGGAAGGCTAAATTTTTGGACTAAACTCCTTTGGTAATGTATCACAACTCTTGAGGTTTGGTTATTAATGCAATTTCGGGATGTGGTTTGCTTAATTCCATGCCTTAGAAATAAATTTGTGAATTGATTTTCGTTTAGTCAATCATTTCTCTAGTGCATGAATGCTTAGTTCGTGTGAATTTGTTTATGAGTTGATTATCGCTTAGTTACTTGATTATGAACAAATTAGGGATTCAACGATTAGAATATGATTTTGATACTGTGAAACCGAGGATTGAGTTGTGATTAAGGAAACCAAAGGGATTTAGCCGTTTCACTTTTCTGTTAATTACTGTTTCTGTTTTAGTTTTAGATTCATACCATAAAAACAACAAAACTCCCCTTTGTGTGTGTGAGTACAAGGTGTTTGAACTATTGCCTGAAAGATAATCCTTGGGAAACGACCTAGGAGTCACTTCCTAGTACTATACTTTATTGTTATATTATTTGTATCGAGTACGGCCTCGATCAGGGGCATTAGAGTTCTAACAGTCCATTTAACAAAACTTACCTATGCCATAATACTTCAATCATGCATAGTAATCATTAACACACATGAAACAAAAATAAGTTTTGTAAGCACAATATCCAACAGATAATTATGGGTACAATACCACTATATCGCGAATTGCAATTATCTCACTACAAAAGGTCAACCACCATATACCAAAAGTTTCATGTACGACAATCAAGAAGACTTCGCTATTCCCAATACTACTTTCCACAAAAGCATATAACAAAATTTTGTTTATTCATTAACCCGCTAAAACTTAAGCAACACAACATCCATGTTCATCATCAAGGTCCAGACTTATGCACATATAAGAAATCAATGGCAAAAAGAAAATTTGTTACCTCAACTTTATTATGCCCCTTTTGTTTTTTTTATACTGGTTCGCTTTTAATTTCCACAGGTTTAGAGAGTCACTTCAAGTTTAAACATATAAGAAATTTCCACTTTTATGCAAACACACTATTCACAATGACATTTAGGTACTTCACCTTCTTCATTCATTACTTTGAACCATGAGTTCTACCTTAGTATAATCATGCAAACTAATGCAAACAAGAAAGTCTAACTTTTAGCAACTCATAAAAACAAGGATACCAGACTTAGTCGTTTCAAAACACACTAAACATCTTTCATTTAATTTCCTCTTTAACACAATATTTTTTTTTTAAAAAAAACCAACATTTCATGTTCAACACCTTCCATACAACATATCCATCTACATGCTCACGTGAATCATTATCTTACTATTTAAGTCATTACCGTAACAATTAACACATCGCCTCTAGAATTCACACAACACATAACAAATTATCGGATATTAACAATTAATCTCCAAGGAATATTTCACCATTGTCATACAGAACATGTTACACACGAATTATTCACTTCATTCAACTTTCTAAACCTTCATGCATTGCAGGCAAACTCATATGCAGGAATAGATCAAGACACACATGTTCATTCCTAGGCAAAACCGTCAAGTACATGTTAGCAGACTGCTACAATTTAAAATTTTGCACAATCACATGTCACACAATAAAGATGTAAATATTCATTCACCAAGTCTCATAATCGGTTAATCTTTACCTCATGCATATTCATTTTTAATCTTGAGAATTGACAAGAAAATCAGCAACATATCTCAAATAGGAACATGTAGGAAACCACATAGCATGACATACGACTTTTCATGTTATATCTCGTCCCACTGTGACAAAGGACTCACATTTCATTCATTATCAAACGTCATCCACAGAAGAAAAATCCACTTTCCAAGACAAAATACATAGTTCTTTCAAGTCTTATTATTTTGAAATACTAACGAGTTCTTAAATACCCTCCCGTGACATCGACAGAATAAACACCGATCCCTTTTATAAAGGAAAGTTTTGACTCTCTTAGCCGACACTGGCCCCACACCGCTAGCCTGGTCAGAAATCTCGCACATATCCCCAACCGCCACAGCCTTGTCAGCACTATTCAATCATAACATGATTTGCTAACAATCAGTCCATTCCAAGAATTAAATCTAAATGGGATAACAACAAGCACACTGAATCTACGGTAAATATTACACCATTTACCACAATCGGACACAAAGACGTAAACGTCGATACCATCGCCAACCCACTAGTCGAGGTGTATACGACCAAGTCGAAAGGCAGTCTTTGGAATATCATCGGTTTTCACCCGAAGTTGATGGTAGCCCGATCGAAGATCAATCTTAGAAAACACTACCGCCCCTCTCAAATGATCCATCAAGTCATCAATCTGAGGCAATGAGTATTTGTTCTTAATCGTAACCCTGTTCAACTGCCTGTAGTCGGTACATAATCGCATACTACCGTCCTTTTTCTTAACTAGCAAAACAGGTGCGCCCCACGGCGAGACACTTGGGCGAATAAATTTCTTAGTCAACAATTCCTCAACCTGCTTTTTCAGCTCAGTTAACTCTAACGGAGCCATTCTATAAGGAGCTATATAGATGGGTCCCGTTCCCGGCACTAAATCAATGGAGAATTCAACTTCTCTCACGGGAGGTAATTCCGGAATATCACCAGGAAAGACTTCCGGAAACTCACGAACTATGGGAATGTCCTCAACCTTGGACTTCTCAATACCTTCCAGGGATGCCAACAACATGAACACGGTCCCTCCCTCCTTACCAGAAGTCCTAACTTATTTTGCCGACATCGGCCCCATACAACTAACTCCCTCTGAAATCCCATCTGGATTTCCAAACGTCACGGTCTTATCAGCACAATTAAGCACCACATGATTTTCTGACAACCAGTCCATCCCCAAAATCAAATCTAACTGGGATAGTGGTAAGCAGATTAAATCCACGGTAAAATCCCTACCGTTTACCACCACCGGACACCAAGACACAACTGTCGACACCACCACAGGCACATCAGTTGGGGTGGATACGACCAATTCGTAAGGCAACGACTCATTTTGTAAATTCAGTCGGTCCACGCAGTCAATGGATACAAAGGAGTGTGTCGCTCCCAAATCAAACAACACTAAATGAGGAATACCTGACACCATGCAATTACCTTTAATCAGGCCATCAACGCCCGATGTCTCTGCCCCACTCATGGTGAACACTCTGCCTGTGGATCGAGGTCGTTCAACCCTCACAGTATTCACGCTCTGCGGTAGCTTAGGACAATTTCTTCGAACATGTCCCACTTCCTTGCAATGAAAACAAGTGAGCGCCATTCCGGGGCACGATTCGCCGAAAAGCACTCGGCCACATTTGTTGCACAGAGAGGGAGCGTTCAACCGGGATCCTCCAGCAGTGACATGAGTCCTCGACCCATCCGAATGATAACTCCGATTACTCGTCGAAGGAAAATAAGGTTTCCTCTCCTCATGAAACGCCTTCCCATTCCCTTTTCCGTGAGGGAAGTTTCGTTGAGGTCCAAAGTGTTTGGGAGGAACCACCTTAGATGTCGTCGCTTCATCAGCTGCCAAATCATCTTCGTACACCCTACACTTGTTCACTAGGGTAGGAAAATCAGCAATCTCTTGGTGCCCAAACATACTTTTCAACTTGGGCCTCAAACCCGATTCGAACTTGGCGCATTTGGACCTTCTGTCCATTTCCAACTCGGTGTAGGGTAAAAACCGGGCCAACTCTTCAAACTTGGCCGCATGGTCTCCTACTGACATGTTCCCCTGTTCCAGTTTCAGAAATTCCATCTCCTTCTTCCTTTTCAAATCAGCGGGAAAGTACTTGTGTAGGAACTTTTCCTTGAAGGTACCCCAGGAGATCAGTCGACCTTCGGCTTCCATCTGTCGCCGAGTATACTCCCACCAATTCTCAGGCTCGGTCACCAGCATGTAAGTAGCACAGGTGATTTTCTGAGCCTCAGTGTAGTTCATGGCTCTGAAGATCCGCTCTAACCCTTGGATCCACTCGATGGCAGCTTCAGGAGCAAATCCCCCTTGGAACTGAGTGGGGTTCCTCCTGCAGAACTCATCTAAGCCTTGATATTCCGTCGGTCCTGGTGGAACTAGTGGATGTGAATTCGGACTTGGTGTCGGGTTCTAGTTTAGATTGTGCAAGTTCGCATTGACCTGCTGTAGCGCCGCCACCATCTGAGCTAACAAATCATTCGGGACGTTCTGACTCGCCCCTCTTCCTCTTCCTCTTCCTGCCATGATCACCTGTACTCACTCAATTGTTAGTAAGCGAATTGTATAAATATAGTGCACGCAACACTTAACATTTAGCATCATTCAAACAACTGCAACACATAAGGATACAAAGAAGCATGCAAGGCCATACCCTAGGTCGCAGGATTAACTATGCTCTGATACCATATTGTAACGACCCGAAATTCTACCCTTGAAAATTTTTCCTTATTTAATCCAATTCCATACATTTAACAATCAATCATAATTACCGAGTGATTAAATTTATTTTAAAAGTCTCACTTCACACTCACACCCTATCTTTGAATCATAAGTAACATACAACATTCGATAACAGAAAAACATAATTCATTAATATAACCTAGTAACCACCGCATACAATTAGCTATGGGTTTCCAAAACACCCATAGCTACATATATCTCGAGTTACTAGTCTCCCTGGTCAGTATCATACACAAAAATAGGATTCATAGTACCATTAGTTACTTCAATTACAATCAATTAAGGTTACAAAAGAATGTAATAAGAGACATTAAAAACAAAAGTCTCTATTCCCCTACTCAAAATCATCCTTCCCCGTCCACCTAGCTGCAATGGGATTAACATTTACCATGCACAAACAACACAAAAGAATAAGTCATTAATTCAATAAAACTCAATGTCAGTTAATCCACATTTAATAGTTTTCACAGTGATATAATTTAAATACTCTAAAAAAAACTTTTTCGTCATCTATACTTTTGAAAAACCATGCTACATAACTCGAGCTAGAGTCGCTAACCCATTCTGGTCGGCTAAAACGAGTTTTATTTTCATTGGCACTCCACCAATACATAAACCATAAATACACCCATCATCACTACAAACATACCCATATATATTTGTAGTGACTAAGTGATTTACCATTTATGTCATTATATTTCGAGTCTTATTTCCATTGGTACTCCCCCAATAAGTTTCGAGTCTTATTTCCATTGGTACTCCCCCAATACTTAAATGATAAATACACCCGACATCATTATAAACATATTCACGTATGCTTATAACTACAAAGTGATTTACATTTCATGATTTACATTTCATGATTTACATTTCATGATTTCATTTCGAGTCTTATTTCCATTGGTACTCCCCCAATAAGTAAACCTTAAACTCACTTCTAACCATTATCAACATACCCATATATGTTCATAATGATTAAGTGATTCACATTTTATCCATCATCCATAACAGAAAGTCCACGCATTTTTCACATAATGCATAAATTAAATACTTATCCTTACCTCAGTGAGGGTTGTGTTTGATTTTTGGTGACTTCGCAAGTTCCACCGGCACCACCTCCACACTTAGGATCTTTCCTCATTCCCACCACATAACACAATGTTAGTCATTCATTCCAAATAACAAATAAATAACTTATATTGCATCATTTAAACGTACAAGATATTTATCATGTTCTCGATGGTTCTATACTACTTTCATTAAGAGTTTTCAACCATCTAAAACATACATATCATCTCATATTTTAATATTGTAAAGCAACTCATCTTCTACCTCTAGCATTTTACCCATCTTTACTCTCTAACCTCATTTTCTCTCTCTAGGGTTTTGGGTTTCCATGAGTCAACCCACAAACCCCTTTCCATTCTTGGAATACTAACTCAAAACCAAGAGTTTACAAGGTACAAACGACATAACATGAACCATAACTCGAAAGAGAGAGTTTCCATGGTTTTACACATTTTAAGAAGAGATCCATAATACCAAAAATGGGTTCTCAAGGGAAGAAGAGAGTTAGGATAGAGAGTTTTACCTTTTCTCAAGCTCTTTAACAAGAATCAAAGCTCCTAGACCTTGGGAATGCTATCTTCTCTCACCTCTCCTCATTTCTTAACCTAAAATGTGTTTGGGATTTCCCTCATTTAATGTTCTCGTCGGGTTCTCGCTTAAGCGAGCTTTCTCTCGCTCAAGCGAGAAAATCCCGCCCATTTTAAAAACTCAACTCTGACCCTCTCGCTCAAGCGAGAATCTCACAGTGTCAACCAGCCCCAAATGTCATTTCTCGCCCAGGCGAGACATCTCTCGCTCAGGCGAGAATCCTCCAATATAGCCCAGGATTTCACCCTCCCAGTTGAACCTCTCTCGCTCAAGCGAGGATCCGAGGACTGATACTATAATTTTAAAGACTTAAAATTTGGGGTGTTACACTTGTCCTTGTGAAACTAGGTTGTGCGAGTCTGGACCTGGCGCCACGCTCCGATTGAAATTTTGTAAATTATCATTCATGCTCTGAAGCACCACTACCAGCTGTGCCAACAGGTCAGTGGGGACATTCTGACTCGTTCCTCTTCCCCTTTCAGCCATGTGTCAGAAATCGAATTTTCATCTAAATCAAGATCACATATTCGCTTGGCAATTTGTACACACTAAATAATTCAAGCACATAAAGATCACAAAGAAGCATGTAAGGCCATATCCTAAGCCGCAAAATTAACTATGCTCTGATACCATATTGTAAAGACCCAAATTCTACCCTTGAAATTTTTTCTTATTTTAACTCATGCAAACATTCATTTTGTTCATATTTTATGATTAGTAACCGAAAATACGTTACATTATTTACCTTGATTATTTCCTGACTATTTATCATGCGTATATTCATACATGCATTCCTAATGTAGAAAAAAATAATTCATATTAATGTAATTCGGTAACTACCGCATACAATTAGCTCTGGGTCTCCATGATACCCATAGCTACACATATCCTGAGTTACAATTATCCGAAGGTTATTATGTCCATAGTTACAAAATACTTTAAACTATCAGATATGCACTCATGATACAAAAATGGTGCAAATAAAGACATCCATAATGTAAAGCTCCTAAAACTCCCAAAATAAGCCCCCTCATTCTACCTGTTTATCTGCAATGGGATTATCAATGACAAATTCACAAAACATACAAAGGAGTAAGTCATTAGTTCAATAAACATCATTATAAGATAATCCACATTAAAATGGTGTTAGTAAACCATTTTTTTAAATTCATTTTCTTTGCTGCATTACTTGAGCCGAAGTCGCTACACCCTTTAAGGTTAGCTAAATGCAGATTCCCTTTTCTTTTAAAACGAATACGTGCTACATATACTCGAGCCGGAGTTTTGCTTCATATACTCGAGCCAGAGTCTTGCTTCATATACTCGAGCGGAGTTTTGCTTCATATACTCGAGCTGGAGTTTTGATTCATATACTCGAGCCGGAGTTTTGCTTCATATACTCGAGCCGGAGTCGCTAACCATTCATGGTCAGCTAAATATTTTCTTTTCTTTTTAAAACAAAAACGTGCTACATATACTCGAGCCGGAGTTTTGCTTCATATACTCGAGCCAGAGTTTTTCTTCATATACTCGAGCCGGAGTTTTGCTTCATATACTCGAGTCGGAGTCGCTAACCATTCATGGTCGGCTAAAAATATATTTTCTTTTCATCGATTTCACCATCAATCATTTCCCGTAAATCCACGCCATCCTTAGTACAAACACACCCATATATGTTTATACTAAATACGTGATTCACAATATAATTATGGTACAAATAGAAAATACACACATTTTCTATTTCAAATGCACAAGTAAAGACTTATCCTTACATCGGTGAGTGCTGGAGGTCGGTTTTTGAGTAACTTTACCAATTTCCTCCACGATCTCCTCCAACCTTAGGATCTTTCCTCATTCCCACCAATAATAACAATGTCAGTCATTTATTCAAAATAACACATAAACGACTCATATTTCATCGTCAGACACACAAGAGTTTCATACATGTTCAATGTTTCCAAAACTACTTCATTAGGAGTTTCCAACCATTCAAGACATGTATATTCACCTTGTATTCAACATTAGAACACATACTCATAACACAATCATTCTCATATCACATAATCTCGTCCATTTATTGCCATTAAACACTTATCACACAATCATTGTTACAAACATACACATATATGTTTATCATAATAAACATTCACCTCATATAACAAATCAACAACTCATAACATATCATCATTATAAACAAACCACACACAACATATTCTTCATCATATAACATTTAACACATTTCCTCTTATGACCACATTTTCCTTTTGGGCGTTTTGGGGTTTTCATAAATCGACTCACAAACCCTTTCCATTCTAGGAATATTAACTCTAAACCAAACGTTTACAAGAGAGAAACTAAATAAAACGAACCACAACTCAAACGGAAGAGTTTCCAAGGTTTCTCATATTTTTTAGAAGAGATCCATACACCCAAAACAAGTTAGAGAGGAAGAAGAAGAGTTAGAAACAATAGGTTTACCTCTTCTCAATCTCTAAGATGATTCATAAGGCTCTTTACTCTTGAAAAGCTCTCCTCTCTATCTTCTCTTCAAAGTTATAACCATAAAATGTGTTTGGGGTTTCTATTTTAAAGTGAAATCGTCGGGTTCTCGCTCAAGCGAGCCCATTCTCGCTCAGGCGAGGAAATCCCGCCTTTTTAAAATTTCAGATCTGACGCTCTCGCTCAAGCGAGGATCCTCTCGCTCAACCTCAACAAAAAATTTCCCTCCCAAAACACCTCACTTTCTTAATGTACAATCACTCACATAAGATAAAAGTACATCCTACCCATTTATTACCTAATATATTATTTAATAACATATAATTAAAATAAAATTGGCCCCCATACTAAAGACACTTCACTTTATAGAATCTCCCACATAGGATAAATATACACATACTCATTGTTCATTACCTAATATATTATTTAATAAGATATAATAATAATAACATTTAATCTATATACTATATATAAGAAAAACATTACATCACTATTCATTTTCACGTGTATCACAACCACATTAAATTTTTCACACCCAAACTTCATAGGCTAACATAATTAATGAGGGGAATATTAATTATTGTGGGGATACCATATGTTTGACACTTAGATTTTTCAAAGGCACTTTGTCATTACATAATGTCTATTTTAATATCATTATGTTTTTTAACATTTACTAACAAGGTAACGTTTTTATTTGACAAATTAACATTTTTTGGCTATTTTTCATGGATGAAGCTTATTTTATTATTTTCGAGTTCAAGATAACATTTTTGTATGATTTATCATTACACCTTATTCTAAATTTCTTGGTGTTATTTTGAATTGTTTTTTCAATTTTTAGTTCAATATCTGGCCAATTTTGCTAGATGATTAAGGGTATAAATGAATTTTTTCTCCAATTTTTAGTTCAATATTTTCCTTACTTCTTCCATTCTAACTTATGCATATTAACTTTTTAGTTTTTTTTTTGGATATGCAAGCTCACTATCTAATGTCTTTCATTTTATATGTTGTCAAAGCTCTAGAGTGTGTTTTTGTATTCATCTTTCACAATTCATAAACATGCAATCTCTTTTCATATCACACCACAACTTAGGGATGAAGAAGAGTGAGAGAAGAAGGATGTTGAAGAGGTAGAGACATAAGTGTGGTAGAATCATTATCTTTGAGGCTAAGTTGGTGGAGGTTGACACTATTCTTAAGACTCATGTATTTTTTTTCCCTTAATTGGGTCTCTTTCAAAATGTTATCTTTTACTTTGTATGAGAAATTTAATTAATATTTGTCATGGGAATTGAATAGTTTTATAGATGAAAATGTAACTATTTTATAAAATTATTCTTGTATTGGTAATACTGGTAACATGAATGTTCTTAACAATGTGAATGTACGGGTAACATGTTTGTTTTAACTATGTGAATGTATAGGTAACATGTGTCTTCTTAGCAATACGAATGTACGAGTAACATATGTGTTTTTAACCATTAAAATGTAAGGGTCACATGTTTGTTCTTAACAATACGAATGCACGGGTAACATGTGTATTTTTAAAGATACGAATTTATGAATAACATTTATGTTCTTAACCATATGAATGCACATGTAATATGTGTTATTAATCATGCGGCAAAACTTATTGTTCCGTGCATATGCATGGGTAACTTGCTAGTGTAATATTATAATTTTTGCTCCTAAATCATCTTGAAAATTTAATAATTATTTTGGTCATCATTAATTAACAAAAGACAGATAACTATATGAGTATTCAAGTCCAGTCGATCCAAAAAGAAAACCAAAAGTCATTTCATAATAACTGAAATCGAAAAAGTCGAATGCAGTTGAACTGCATTGAATTGATTTTTTAAAATCCGATCGATCTGGTTTGACTTTCGGTTCTAACTCTAGGAAGCAGACCGATCTAAACCAACCCGCATATAAAATACAATCACAATGAATGAAGAAATCAATGTCAATTGCCTATAATATCCAATTGTTTTTTCTTTGAATGATAACATCTTGTTATTAATATAATGTCCTTAGTCACTGTCGTGACCCTAATTATGTTGTGGCTTTTGATATAGTAATTTTTAAATTTATACAATAATTGGTTGTTTATTTAGATTAACATAGTGCTAGGAACAAAGTTATGGACTTGTGACATTATGTCTTTTTAGTGTAAGTAAATAGCATTGTGACAATATTGTAAGAATGAGAATACAACTAAGAGTGAGTGAATTAGTTGTTGCAAAAGTATGACCACTTTTTCTGCAAAATCAGAAGTTTAAGTGCAGCTAGAGGTGTCAAAACGGGCTACCCGTGCGGGTTCGGGCTAACCCGCATAGGGTTCGGGCTAAACCGGGTCGGGCTAAAAATCCCGGATACAATTTATGTATATGAAAATGTAGTCCAAACCCGCCCTATGCGGATTTCGGGTTGTGGCGAGCCGGCCCGCATAATATTAAAAAAAAAATTAACATATTTAATATATGTTTTATTGTTATTTAACAAATTTAAACATATTGTTATAGATATCTTTTGTATATTCTTTACCAACATTTTCATTGTGAACTGTTATGTTAAATTTGGTTGTGTGAAATTTTCTATGGTAAACAATTAAGTTGTGATTCGTTGTAAAAGTTATTTTCTTTATTATGTTTTTGTAGTATAAGTTAAATCTAATTAAATATACAATTAGGAAAAGAAAAATGGAATCTATATGGTTTAATGTTCTTATTTAATTTGATACATTATTTTGCTAATGTGCTTAAAAGGATATTAAGCAAAATAAGAAAAAAAAATATAATGTTTAACTTGATAATATTATTGTAATTTATAAATAGTTATGTTATAGACATTACTCTATTTTTTATTCAAAGTTCATAACACAATGTTTATCATCTATTATCTATTTTTTATTATTAGTTATTTTGTAAAATAATTTTCACTTTAAGCTTATTACCAAGCCAAATGTCAAAAAAAAAGTTTTAAAATAAATAAAAAACGGGTAGCCCGAGCCCGCCCAGGTAAGCCCCGCCCGAGCCAGGTTTTAATATAGCCCGGCCGGGCCGGGCTAAAAAGCCCGGATTTACTAAAAAGTGTCAAATATAATACCCAAGCCCTACAAAACTCCGGGTTGTGGCGGGCCGGCCCACATAGGCCCGCCCATTTTGACAGCTCTAAGTGCAGCGAAAAAGTATGCAGAAAAATAATGACTTTGAAAGTAGAAAGATAAGGAGAAGAGAGTACACAAGTGTTTTATACTAGTTCATTTTCTTGTCCACCGAAGGCTATGTCCAGTACTCTTACAACACAAGAGATTCCTTTATTAAATATTATGAGTTACAATTACAATATCTCACCACGTGATCTCCTTGTACCTTACACACTCACTAATATTTAAAACCCCTTGGAAAACACTATTCCAAGTAACACCATTGGAAAACACTATTCCAAGTCACTCAATCCCATTTCTCTTCACACCCTTGTGAAAGAAAGTAATCTTAGCAAAATGCAGAATATACAATATGGCAGAATTGCCTTTACAAGTAGATATGACAATTTCTAACTTGCAATCCAAACAACTCTTAATACAGTAGATAATAATACTCTTGTACTTTGAAAAGTTTAGAAAACACTTTTAAGCAACTCTAAAAATAACTTAGAAAATTTGAGAGTGTGTTGCTAAAAAATGCATAAAATATTCTGAAAAGTGTAAGAGCTTTTGTGTGAAATTTGATATGAAAGTTGTTGTGAGTTGTTCTTAATTGTTCTCTAAGTTATGTGTTCCAATGCCTTTATATAGGCTTTCCAATCAACCATAACAACTCTAGGAGATTGTAGATTTCGTTTGGAATGAAACAATTTCGTATGAGATGAGAGCTTTTCACTTTGAAATCTGAAAACTGGTGTAACAGCTCTCAGTAATCGATTACAGACAATGAGTAATCGATTACCCAAACATCTTGTCCAACATCATTTTCGAAATTAACACAGTGTAATCGATTACAATATTTGAGTAATCGATTACTCAAGTGTCATGTCCAACAGGTTTGTGAAAATGCTATAGTGTAATCGATTACAGCTTTTTGAGTAATTGATTACCCTTTTACTTAAAATGGTACTCTGTTACTTCAAAGACAATAATGGATTACTTTTAGCCGTTGGAGGTTGGATAACTCTTTTTTCACTCATGTAACTTGTTACTCAAGTACAGTAACCCGTTACATATCATTTTTGAAAATTATTTTCATTTATACTTAGAATATTTCAATTTTCTTTAAAATATTTTTGAGCATTGTTAACTAAGGTATTTAATGAGTATTTGGATAGAAGTACCTATAAAACTTAGACTTGATTTCTTGAAGTTTTGTCTTCTTTAGTCTTGATAAGTATTCTTTATTTCTTCTTTTTGGTGATGTTGGTGTCTTCATCAAAATCGTGTCAAGGTCAGAAGCAATATCTTCTTCACAAATATTAACATGAATGTATGTAAACTTGTCATTTTAAGCTGCATTAAAATTTATATTTTAGTGATGTTTATGAATTTTGAAGTGTATGTGAAATACAATCTTTTATAAAAAATCGATCCAAACTAATCTGAATCTGTATGTAATATTTAGATTGAATGGTTTAATGTAAACAAACCAGAACACAAGATAATTACTTTAGGATAGTATAATTTTTTGCTTAAAAATTGATCCAAAGTAAGTACAAACACCCTTACATAAGAGGAAAGCAATAGCACATAGAAAACATTAATTGTCTTAAGATGAGAACCATAAAAAACTTCTAGAATGTGGCCTATAATTAGAATTTGAAGGAGTAATCATTATTATCGAAGATCATCATCTCCTTTAAAATGCTAATGCTCAATTGATTGGGAATCATTTCATGGTCTTTCCCTTTGGCTTGGATCAAGTGTTCTTGACCTTCCAGCAATAGATATGGAAATGATTGTTTCCAATAATCTTCATCTTCTTCAACAAAGTGATGCTCATTTTCTAGCACTTCATTCTTCTCTTTATTCTCTTCTAGGTTTCTTGTTCCTTGGTGAGTATCTTCCCCAAACGAAACATTCATATCGGTCTAGAAAAAAAGAATGTAAAATAATTATATATATAATCATCTTATAGATTACATTTGAAATCAATAAGATATGAAATTGATTAGATTTTATGAAATAAAAAATAATTTTGTAAATATTTCTATAACTTTATTTCTTGTTTCATCTACTCCAAGTTCTCTCATCTTCCCCTCTCTTGTCCTTCAAATCACATGTGCTTAATTTAATTCTACATTCTCTTCGTTAATCTTTTTAAAAATCTTCATAATAAAAAATAAATGTTTCATTATCTTAGAAACATAACATTAAATCTAGATAGATGTTTTAGAAGGATTTAAAATTATCCATCACATCATCAATCATATTAATCATTACTACTTATCTTAGTTTCTTATCTTTCTCCACTATACCATGATCCATTACATCAATTATTTCTCCCTCCCATCTTCCTAATTTTCTCTTCCCACACCTTTATAAGCTCTAGAAAAATAAAATAAAAACTTCATCATTAAAATAAATTAAATTAAATTGGCAATCAACAATTCAAATTAAATCAAATATCTAAACCTAAAATCAAGCCTAACAATCAAATATACCTACACTTTTAAATACATGCAATTGAAACAAAAAATTATCAAAATCAAGTCAATTCTTATTTATATTAAAAGTTTCAATAGTAAAAGGAATCTTATTTTTTATTATAATTAAATGTGAAGACAATATTTGAAGAAAGTAAAATTAAATAATGTTGAGAATACTAACTAGACATGGATCAGTAGAATAAAGTTTCACTTGACCCTAAGGTATCATATTATTGTAAGTGAACTTGTATTAGTATGGTAGACACAAAACTCCAAAAGAAAATAGTTTTTATTTTTATTTTTTTTATTCATGACAAAAAAAAATACAAATGTGTGAATGTAAAAGATTTTCCTTCAACAATCAAATTTCCAAAATATGAGATATAAACAAAGGAAATATTAGAAGGCACAAAACTACCAACACCTCGTTAAAAAATATACAATTACTTTAAAATAAATTAAAATGTAGTTATTTTATAGATTTAGTCTCATGGTTAGAACTCAAAAGCATTAAAATATTAGCAAGCAAAACAATAGAATAACGAAATAGAAAATAATAAATGCATTGATAGTGTGTGAGTTTTATATATTGTCTCTGCATCACTAACTATTCATATTTAATCAATATTGACTTTAAAAAAAAAGATTGATAATATAATAATTGTATATAAATATTTATACTGATAGTGTATAAATATTACGCCCCCAGTAAGTAAGCAACATAATATTTGCTTAGGATAATTAATAAATTAAACCCGATACTTACAGATACGCCATTGGCAGCAACTGCAATAACAGCAATACTCTTTTCTGTGGGGTCCATGAAAACAGTATTCTTCTTTTCTCTGGTGACAGTGTTCATCTCCTCACATGTTCTTTTTGTACCTTGTTTTGGTTGATTGTGTCTTCCATTCTTTCTAAATCTGCATAGAACATAGTTATTGGTCTGCAAGATAAATACAACGATCAAATTTAATTTTGTAACCTTGAGCAATATCATAATTCAAAGTAGAAAAGTGTGACATTGCACAGAATGATACGAATAAATGAATAATGCTAACGTTATCAAATTTCAAAAGGGAGTAGAGAATAAAATAAATGAAATAATTGTGCTTCAAACATTAAAAAGACATTGTTCTCATAATGAACTTTGCCTTAGCTATTTCTTGCAGAATAATGGCAAGTCCCCAATATAATATTAAAAAAATTCATTCAATAATATTAATAATTCTCACTTCCATTAAACATCTTTAAGTTATGTTATAATTTAACGATGATATCATCAAAGACAAAGAAACTCTATTCATACAATAGAATTCATTAAGAGTGTGTTTATTAAGGGAAGAAAAAGATTGTGTTTATAAAATATGTTCAAATATAACAAAACTATAGTTGTTTAATAGAATTCCTTAATGGTTGTATCTATATAGTAAACAATCGTAGCTTAGGATGATTGTTTTCTGAAGAAAACCCATGCAAATAAATTAAGTATCTTGTATATATTTGTCTACAAATGTTTAAAATTGTAGTAACGGATGCGTTTATCAAATTAGTGGAAAATTGTAGGAAAATATGGCCACAGTTACAGTTACGACAAAATTACATTATTTCGACTAAAATTACAATTGAGACAAAACTACATTATTTTGACGATAATTGCGATCACCAACTGCATTTAAAACATTGATCACTCTAGTTTACATTTAGTATATTCAAGTATGATCCAGGCACATATATAGTATAATCATAGTTTTACATTCTTGTAATTATGTACTTACAAGTGGATTGGTTTGCAAAGATGGGTCAAGGCTATATTCATGCATGATCCACGCACCATCATGCACAGTGCCACTCTTCTCAAAGCGAAAACGTTTCTTCAATCCAATACATTGATTTGTGGCCTCAACTACTACCTTTTTCCCAGTGTCTTCAGCTTCCCAAGAACCACAACCAATGATGCGAAGGAACCGTGAGCCATTAAGAGATTTTTTCTTTAAGGTAGTGAAAATATAAAGGTCCCTTCCATCATAACTTGACCCTTCAAAAGCTTCCCAAATCTCCCAAGGATTCTTTGAACCATATAAGTCACATTCAAGAATGGTAAGATGGTTAGGCACAAGTTCTGCATGGATCTTTTTGTAAAGGAAGTTTTGGATGAGTTCATCATCTCTTATAGTATATGTCTTGCTTGAAGATGTAGGAGAAACACTATTCATTGAAAGTGATTTCAAGATTTTCAAAGAAACTCTCAATACTACTGTGTAATGTGTAAACCTATATCTTATATAAATCGCAGTAAAAGATATTAATATTGTAAAATATCTTTTAATTTCTTATTGGGATATCTTAGTACAATTTTTTATTTTATGATACAGGGATATCTTATTAAATATATACTCGATCTATATATTTATTTTTTTATTTTACTTCCTAGATTTTTTTCCTATATATAATCACACTCAGATTTTTTAATCTTATATTATTTTTTTTTAAAATTACACTTAGCTTGTTTAATTTTAAGATGAAATAAAACTCAACTATCTTATTTTTATAATGAATAATTAGAGTAAGTTATACTTACACTCCAAAATTTAGTAAGACTATTCATTCCTATTAATTACATCTTTTCGAATGAATATAATGTTTTAGATAGGAGAAATAGAAAACATAATTAAGCAAAAATATAGAGATATCAATATAATTTAATCTAATAAATGATAGTCAATACACATTAACATTATTACATATATATTTTTGGTTTAACAACGATTATCTTTCACTAGAGGCAATCCTATTCAAGCGCAAACATCCACCATATATATTAACAACTGATTGACATTTATTATTTAATTTATGTATTTTTTAAAAGTTAAAATTACAACAAAAATAAAAATATTAAGATAGAGTACCCCCAATACTTTATAAACTAATAATAGTTCAATCATAAAAAACAAAATAGAAAACTCCTTAAAATGAAATAAATACACCAAATATAATTTTTTTTTCTGTTAAATTCTTTCCATCAAGACTTTAGTTCCTTCAATATATAAATCTGAAAAGGGAAATTTATAATCGTAGTGAACAATTTACATGGAAAAAAAATATTAAACTGCATGTCTATTAATCACTACTAACTCTACCATGGCTAAAGGTTTGAGATGAAGAGTTCCTTCAATATATATGTTTGTTTAGCATATACTATTTCCAATTGCATTATATATATTACAATATATAGTTCGGAATTTTGTAATTGACTGTGATATTTTTTTTCATTGCTGATGTGCCAAGAGATTCAGTATGTCAATTAGATAAATATGGTTGAAGATTATATTTGTTTCATCTTCAAGTTAGTGTGATGCCAGAAGTTTTTGGTTAAAGTTAATATATATTAACTTACTGTTTAATTTTATTATATATAATTATATTATACATATTATATATTATGATGGTTTAATGAAATATAGATAAGTTATGCTCTCTTTGTATTATTATATGCATGAACATATTTAGTTTGGAATTAAATTTGTGATATTAAATTTTTTAATCATAAAAGTAATCAAATCTGAAAGTTTTAATTCTAAATTATATTTTTTAATGGACCTATATTATTTCTCTTGTGTGGTAATTATTTTTAAATTAGTTGATGCAATATGTTGTTAAAGTAACCTCTATTATAGAAATTATTTATGCTAATTTTGATCGACCAAAAGGAAGACACAATTCAGCCAAATACTAACATAATTATGATGATAAATATATAATAATTATAAAAAAATTCATGTGAATAATAGTCACTCCAAAGAAAGACTATTGTTAGACATAACTAATTGTTAATATTTGATGATTATATTGAGAGAATAACTTACAAATTAATTTCTCTTTCCAAAGATTAGAATTTAATGTTGTGTTAGGTATCTTATGATGAGTCTATTATATGAACATTCTTGTTATATATATTATATGGTTTATTTGTTTAAATGTGAATATGTTATTAATTATTTCTTCTATGGATTCAATGTCTTCTACAAGTGTTGCAAATGCTTTTGCTGAAGTTTATCCCAATGTTGAATGGGACAAATTTTAAGGTTTGGATGGAAATCGTAGAAATTTTCTTGGTTGTATGGATTAAGATCTACTACTTTATACAGAGAAATTCATCTCTACTCCGGATAATCTCATTGAGTTTAAAACTTAGAAATGAGAATTCTCTAACAAAATGTGCCTAATGATCATGAAACTCTCTATTTCAGAAGTGTTTCAGGACTCTATTTCTGAGGGTCAAAGTGCAAAGAAGCTCCTTGAAGAAAAAGAACAATGCTTTGTCAAAAATGAAAAGGTGGAGACAAGTAAAGGCATCAAAACTCAAGTCACTTAAGTTAGAGCTTGTGATGACTTCCTCGTTCACTTGGTTTTGATCTCGCTCCCTACACACTTTGGCCAATTCAAAGTGAACTGTAACACTCAGAAGGACAAATGACCTCTCATTCAGCTTATATCTCGTTGTGTGAAAGAGGAAGAGAGGTTGTAGAGAGATAAGACTGAAAGTGATCACTTGTCTATGACCTCTTAGAATACGAAAAGAAAGAACAATAAGAGTGTTATGAAAGGGCCTTCTCAACAACAAAAAAACTCAAGAATGATGAGGAATGTACTGCTACTTCTTTGAGAAGCAATGACACATGAAAAAGAGTGTCCTAAATATGTCACATGGAGTACTAAGAATGGTAAGTTTCTCTCTCTAGTTTGATGTGAAGTTAATTTAGCTTTTGTATCCAATGATACTTGGTAGGGGGATTTTTGTGCTATTATTCACATAAGTATCACTTTTATTGTGCTATTACGACAACCAAATGATGATGAAAGATTCATCTTAGTGGTCGATGACAAAAGGTTTGTAGTTGAGACTTTTGTTGTGTCGTCTTTTAGATAGAATTTTGATTAGTATTTTCAGTTTGGACAAATTTGGTTTTTCTTATTCTTTTGGAAATAATAAAGTTAGTATGTCAAAATTCAAGTGTTGTTAGTTCTGGTTCTTTAATTGACAATTTGTACAGGTTTGATGTTTCTAGATCCAATAATGAAATACTACAAACAACTTCATGTGGTACAAAACATAAATTAACAGAGAATTCAGCAACCTTATGACACGAGCGTTTAGGTCATTTATCTAAACAAAGAATTCAGAGACTTGTATCGATGAAATTCTTGACCATTTAGATTTATCATACTTTGAAGTTTGTGTTGAGTGCATAAAGGGAAAACAAACAAGCAAAAGGAAATTAGGTGTCAAAAGAGATAAAGATATCTTAGAATTAACACATATGCATATAAGTGGTCAAATCCCTATGACTTCTTGGAATAGAGTATATCATTTTATTACATTCATTACTCTAGGTACGATTACCTATATATTATTCATGAGAAGTCTCAATCCTTCGACGTTTTCAACTCTTTCAAGCCTGAAGTTGAACTTCAACTTCGAAAGAAAATTAAGGCTATCAAATCTTACTGTGACATATATGATGTATCAGGTAAACAACGTCCAAGGCCCTTTGCACTTTTCCTCAGAGAGTGTAAAATTGTTCCGCAATACTCTATGCCAGGAAAACCTAGCATGAACGGTGTTGGTGAGCGGCGAAACCGAACTCTAAATGATATGGTGAGAAGTATGATTAGTCATTCTTCCCTATCAGAGTCTCTTTGAGGAGAAGCTTTTGTGAAGAAGATATTGCTCATGACCTTGGCACGATTTTGATGAAGAGACCAACATAGCACAAAAAGAAGAAAAAGGAAGAAGACTTTAAAGATAAAGAAGATCAAGCTTCAAGTCAAAATAGAATCCAAGTCTTCAATATGTACTTCTACCCTTAAAGCTCTAAGTATGTTTAGTAGCATTGCTAAAAATGTGGAAAAAATATTTTCAAAAATATTTGAAAACTCTTAGACAAATTAAAAGAATTTTAAAAATGCTAAGTAACAGGTTTCTTGACCTGAGTAACAGGTTACTAGACCTACAGACAAGTTACTTGAACTTACTGATAGAAAGTTTGGGTAATCAATTACATCATACAGTAACCGATTACACACATATGTTACAATTAGTTTTTAATTTCAATTCAAACTCAACAACTTTTCATTTTAATTGAATGAGTTCTATTCCAATCGCGTTTCACCTTCGTGTAAGGGTACATTGGCTGATTTGAGGTCTATTTAAAGACCTTGGAACACTTATTTCACATACTTAATCATTCAAAAACCTTGATAACTTTGTTATACAATTTTCTGCACTTTCTTATGCAACTTTTCTTCCAAACTTTCATAATTTTAATTTCTGAAGTTGCATTGAGCGCATATTCTAAAGTTTTTCCAAAATTAAACATATTTAAGAATATTATATACTAAGTATATTAAGAGGAATAAGATTGCAAATTATATAAATTTTATATCTTTTAAGACAATCATTGACCTAGAAAGTTTTCTTCAACCATTGTAGTAAACCTTTCATCACAAGGGTGTGGTGAGAAGGAGAAAAGAGTACTTGGAAATGTTGTTTTCCAATGGTGTAAGTTATTAGGGAGTGAGTGATGTACAAGGAGTCTCGCGTAGAGAATTTATAATTGCTATAAGGACTCAAATTCTACCCTTGAAAATTTTTCCTTATTTTAATCTAATTTCATGCATTTAACTATAAATTATAATTACCGATTGAATGAACTTATTTTAAAATATTTCACTTCCCTCATTACACCCAATCTATAAACCAAAAATGAAATACCAAATCAGATGACATAAAAACATAATTCGTATTAATGTAACTTAGTAACTACCGCATACAATTAGCTATGGGTTTCGAAAACACCCATAGCTACATATATCTCGTGTTACTAGCTTCCAGGATTAATGTCATGTACAACAATCATGTTCATAGTAACAAATAGTTAGTTCAAGTACAACAAATGAGGTTACACAAAATGGATAAGAGACATCAAAATAAAAGTCTATAACCTCCTAATAAAAAACACACTTACTCCTTCCACCTACCTACAATGGGATTAACATTGACAATACACCAAAGAAACACAAGGAGTAAGTCGTTAACTCAACAAATATCAATGTAAGTTAATCCACATTCAATAAGATTAAATAAACGGTTTAAAATCAAATTTACTTAAAACCATTTTCATCGTTCATACTTTTGAAAACCATGCTACATAACTTGAGCCAAAGTTTGCTACATTGCTTGAGCCAAAACATGCTACATTACTTGAGCCAAAGTTTGCTACATTGCTTGAGCCAAAGCTTGCTACATTACTTGAGCCAAAGTTTGCTACATTGCTTGAGCCAAAGCTTGCTACATTACTTGAGCCAAAGTTTGCTATATCGCTTTAGCCAAAGCTTGCTACATTACTTGAGCCAAAGTCACTAACCAATCATGGTCGGCTAAAAACGAGTTTTATTTCCATTGGCACTCTACAAATACATTTTCCGAGTTTTATTTCCATTGGCACTCCACCAATACAAAAACAGTAAATGCACCCGACATCATTACAAACATATCCATATATGCTTATAACTACAAAGTGATTTACGATTCGTTTCATTATTCCGAGTTTTATTTCCACTGGCACTCCACCAATACATAAACAGTAAATCCACTCCTCATCACTACAAACATACTCATATATGCTTGTAACGACTAAGTGATTTACATTACATTTCATTATCCACAACAGAAAATCAACGCATTTTCTATCACAGTGCATAAGTTAAAGACTTATCCTTACCTCGGTGAATGTTGGGTTTGGTTCTTGGCAACTTCTCAAGTTCCACCGACATCGCCTCCAACTTTAGGATCTCTTCTCAAGCTTCTAAATGACTCACAAGCCTTCTTTCTCTTGAAAATGCTCCCTTCTCTCACTTCTCTCTAGGTTAACCCTTATAAATGTGTTTGGGGTCCCCTATTTAATGTAACAGCGTCGGGTTCTCGCTTAAGCGAGCCCTTTCTCGCTCAAGCGAGAAAATGCCGCCTATTTTAAAAACTCAGATTTGACCCTCTCGCTCAAGCGAGAATCTTACAGCCTCGACAAGTCCAAAACATCACTTTTCTCGCCTAGGCGAGCCAACCCTCGCTCAGGCGAGAATCCTCCAGTATAGCCCAGGATTTCACCCTTCCAATTGAGCATTTCTCGCTCAAGCGAGCCAACTCTCGCTCAGGCGAGAATCCTCCAGTATAGCCCAGGATTTCACCCTCACAGGTGAGCCTTTCTCGCCCAGGCGAGAATACCTCGCTCAAACGAGTATCCCAGGACTGATACTATAATTTTAAATACTTAAAGTTAGGGTGTTACAATCCTCCCCCTCTTATAAGAATTTTCGTCTCCGAAAATTAAACATACCTTGATTCGAACAAATGAGGGTAATCCTCCTTCATGTCACGTTCCATCTCCCAAGTAGCATCCCCTTCGTCTACTTGGCTCCATAGTACTTTCACCAAAGGAATCTCCTTGCCTCTTAGTCTCTTGATACTGGTATGCATGATCCTCATGGGCAACGTCGAAAAGGTCAAGTTATCCTTCAACTCTATCTGATCAGATTCTACCACATGAGATGGATCTCCAACATACTTCCTTAACTGAGACACATGAAACACGTCATGAAGGTTCGACAACAACGGAGGCAAAGCAATCTGATATGCAACCGGCCCAATCCTTTTCAATACTTGATACGGTCCAATAAATCTCGGAGTCAGCTTGCGAGACTTCAACACCCTACCAATTCCGGTAGTCAGGACTACTCTCATGAAAACATGATCTCCCTCATTAAACTCAAGAGGTTTTCGCCTCTTATCGTAATAGCTTTTCTGCCGACTCTGGACGATTCTCATGTTCTCCCAGATTTTCTTGATCTTATCCGTAGTCTCTTGGACCAGCTCCGGTCCCAATATCAGGTTCTCCCTAGTTTCAAACCAACTCACTAGAGTTCGGCACTTCGTACCATACAACGCCTCATAAGGTGCCATCCCAATACTCGAATGGAAGCTATTGTTGTAGGTAAATTCGATCAAAGGCAACATGCCATCCCAACTCCCTGGTTGTTCAAAGACACAAGCCCTCAAAAGGTCCTCCAATGACTGTATTGTTCTATCCGATTGACCGTCCGTTTGTGGATGATATGTTGAACTCAACTTCAGCTTGGTTCCCAAAGCGGACTACAAACTAGTCCAAAAGTTTGAAGTGAAACGGGGATCCCTATCCGACACAATGCTCGATGGTATCCCATGCAAACGAACAATTTCTCGGATATACAGCTCTGCCAATCGTTCTAGGGAGTACCTCATGTTCATCGGCAAGAAATGAGCAGACTTAGTCAACCGATCCACTATTACCCATATCGAGTCGTATCCCTTCTGAGTTTTCGGAAAACCCGATACAAAATCCATGGAGATACTATCCCACTTCCAAATGGGAATTTCTAGGGTTTGTAACTCTCCTAATGGTCGCTGATGCTCAATCTTGGCTTTCTGGAATATCAGACAACTCGAGACATACGAAGCCACATCTCTCTTCAATCCAGACCACCAAAATAACTTCTTCAAGTCTTGGTACATTTTCGTTGTCCCCGAGTGAAAACTCATCTTACTCTTATAGGACTCCTCCAAAATACTCTTCCGCAATTCCTCATCACGAGGTACACACCCTCCCTTTGTAACGCATCATCCCACTAGAGTCCGATACGAAGTCGGTTACCTTCTCGCTCATCATCAAATCTCGTTTGACCATTAGCTCACTATCCTCAACTTGCATTACTCGAATTTGATCAAATAGTTCATTTGTGACCTTAAGCATACCCAGTATCATACTATGAGGTCTTATTTGGACGTCCAGGTTCATATCCCTGAACTCCTCTATTAGTTTCCCTTCTCTAACCATCAAAGCTGACATGTGCAAGGACTTCCGACTGAGTGCATCGGCCACTACATTAGCCTTCCCTGGGTGGTACTGCAATCCAAAATCGTAGTCCTTTACAAACTCCATCCATCTCATCTGCCTCATATTCAGCTCCTTTTGATCAAACAGATATCTCAAACTCTTGTGGTCACTGTACACCACAAACCTTATGCCATAGAGATGGTGTCTCAAGATTTTTAAAGCAAAGACCACTGCAGCCAATTCTAAATCATTAGTAGGGTAGTTTTGCTCGTGCGTTCTTAACTAACGAGAAGCGTAGGCAACAACTTTGCGTTCCTGCATCAGAACACAACCCAAACCTTGCTTGGAAGCATCACAATAAACATTGAAATCCTTACCGGTACAAGGAAGAACCAACACTGGTGTCGTAGTCAACCTTCGTTTCAACTCTTGAAAGCTTTCTTCACAACGAACTGTCCACACATACGGTTCTCCTTTCCTAGTGAGCTTAGTCAATGGTAGTGCCAACTTCGAAAATCCCTCAATGAATTTCCGATAATAGCCAGTCAAACCCAGAAAACTCCGGATTTCAGTAACCGACTTGGGCACTGCCCATTCCATAACCGCTTCAACCTTTGAAGGATCGACAACTACCCCTTCCATGGATATTACATGTCCGAGAAAGTTCACCGATTCCAACCAGAAATCACATTTAGACAATTTAGCATACAACTGGTTCTTACTCAAGAGTTCTAGAACAATCCATAGGTGCTCTGCATGTTCCTCTCGACTTTTGGAGTAAACCAAAATGTCATCAATAAATACCACTATGAATGAATCCAAATACGGATGAAAAATCCGATTCATGTAGCGGTAAATATTGTTGGGGCATTCGTTACACCAAAAGGCATTACCAAATACTCGAAATGTCCATACCTCGTCCTAAAAGCAGTCTTAGGAATGTCTTCCGATTTCACACGAAGTTGGTGGTAACCCGACCGAAGATCGATCTTTGAAAACACTACCGCCCCTCTCAGCTGATCCATCAAGTCATCAATTCGAGGCAATGGATACTTGTTCTTAATAGTAACCTTGTTCAACTACCAGTAGTCATTACACAACCGCATACTACCATCCTTCTTCTTAACCAACAAAACAGGTGCACCCCACGACGAGACACTAGGACGAATAAACTTCTTGGCCAATAAGTCCTCAACCTGCTTTTTCAACTCAGTCAATTCTAACGGTGTCATCCTATAAGGAGCTATAGAGATGGGTCCCGTTCCAGGTACCAAATCAATAGAGAATTTCACTTCTCTTACTGGAGGTAACTCCGGAATATCACCAGGAAATACCTCAGGAAACTCACGAACTATCGGAATATCCTCAACCTTAGGTTTCTCAATACCCTCCAAGGATGCCAACAACATAAACACGGCTTCTCCCTCCTTAAAGGAAGTCCTGACTTCCTTTGCCGATAACGGCTTCATGTTATTAACCTCATCAGAAACTTCATCTAGATTCCCGAATACCACGGTCTTATCGGCACAATTAAGCATTACATGATTCGCCGACAACTAGTCCATCCTCAGAATTAGATCCAACTGGGATAGTGGTAAACAGATTAAATCCAAGGTAAAAGTCCTACCGTTTACCACTACCGAACATCGAGACACCATTGTCGACACCACCACAGGCACATCGGTTGGGGTGGATACGACCAAGTCGAAAGGCAACGACTCAGTTTGCAATTTCAGTCTATCCACGCATTCAATAGATACAAAGGAGTGTGTCGCTCCCGAATCAAACAACACTAAAAGGGGAATACCTGCCACCATGCAATTACCTTTAATCAGGCCATCTGCACCCGAAGCCTCTACACCACTCATGGTGAATACTCTGTCGGTGGATCGAGGACGTTCAACCCTTACCGCATTCACACTCTGCGGTAGCTTGGGACAATGTCTTCGGATATGCACAACCTCCTTGCAATGATAACAGGTTAGTGCCATTCTGGGGCACGAGTCACCGACATGGGTTCGGCCACACTTGCCGCACAAGGATGGAGAGTTCAACCATGACCCTCCGACATTGGCATGAGTCCTCGGCCAATGTGAAGTATAACCTTGACTACCCGTCGGAAGAGAGTAAGGTTTTCGTTCCTCTTGAAACACCTTGCTCTTCCCGTTCTCATGCGAGAAATTCTTCTGAGGCCCAAATTTTTTGGGAGGAAGTGATCTTGACGCCATCACTTGATCCGCCATCACTTGATCCGCCATCACTTGATCCGCCATCACTTGATCCGCCATCATATCATCCTCAACCATTCTACACTTGTTGACAAATGTATAAAAATCAGTGATCTCTTGATGCCTAAGCATCGTCTTCAGCTTGGACTTCAAACCCGATTCAAACTTCGAACACTTGGACCTTCTGTCCGCCTCCAATTCAGAGTAAGGGCAAAATCGGGCCAATTCTTCAAATTTGGCCGCATATTCTCCCACCGACAGGTTACCCTGTTCCAACCTCAGGAATTCCATCTCTTTCTGACTCCTCAGGTCAGTAGGAAAATACTTCCAAAGGAATTTCTCTCTGAATGTACACCAGAGAATCACTTGCCCTTCAGCCCCCATTTGGCGCCGAGTGAATTCCCACCAGTTCTCGGCCTCCTTCACTAACATATAGGTGGCATACGCCAATTTCTGAGCATCAGAACAGCTCATTGCCTTGAAAATCCTCTCCAGTCCCTGAATCCATTCTATGGCAGCATCAGGAGCGAACCCACCTTGAAACTGATTGGGGTTCCTCCTGCAGAATTCATCCAATCCTCGGTACTCAGCCGGACCGGGTGGAACCGAAGGTTTTAAACTCGGGCTTGGTGTCACATTCTGATTCAGGTGCTGCAAGTTCTCGTTCATGTTTGTCAGCACTGCCGCAATCTGGGCCAACAATTCATTCTGACTTGATCCTCTTCCTCGTTCTCTTCCAGACATTTTAGTAACGGGTACCTGCACTCATTCGTTCATTAGTAAACCACGTTTAACCAGATAAATCATCACATATTCACACAACATTTCACTTAAATCACATAGTTAAATCAACTAAACGTTACAAAGAAGCAAGTAAGGCCATACCCTAGGCCGCAGAATTAACTATGCTCTGATACCATATTGTAAGGACCCAAATTCTACTCTTGAAATTTTTTCCTTATTTTAATCCAATTTCATGCATTTAACTATAAATTATAATTACCAATTGAATGAACTTATTTTAAAATATTTCACTTCCCTAATTACACCCAATCTATAAACCAAAAATGATATACCAAATCAGATGACAGAAAAACATAATTCGTATTAATGTAACTTAGTAACTACCGCATACAAGTAGCTATGTGTTTCCAAAACATCCATAGCTACATATATCCCGTGTTACTAGCTTCCAGGAATAATGTCATGTACAACAATCATGTTCATAGTTACAAATAGTTAGTTCAAGTACAACAAATGAGGTTACACAAAATGGATAAGAGACATCAAAATAAAAGTCTATAACCTCCTAATAAAAAACACACTTACTCCTTCCACCTACCTACAATGGGATTAACATTGACAATACACTAAAGAAACACAAGGAGTAAGTCGTTAACTCAACAAATATCAATGTAAGTTAATCCACATTCAATAAGATTAAATAAACGGTTTAAAATCAAATTTACTTAAAACCATTTTCATCGTTCATACTTTTGAAAACCATGCTACATAACTTGAGCCAAAGTTTGCTACATTGCTTAAGCCAAAACATGCTACATTACTTGAGCCAAAGTTTGCTACATTGCTTGAGCCAAAGCTTGCTACATTACTTGAGCCAAAGTTTGCTACATTGCTTGAGCCAAAGCTTGCTACATTACTTGATCCAAAGTCGCTAACCAATCATGGTCGGCTAAAAACGAGTTTTATTTCCATTGGCATTCCACCAATACATTTTCCGAGTTTTATTTTCATTGGCACTCCACCAATACAAAAACAGTAAATGCACCCGACATCATTACAAACATATCCATATATGCTTATAACTACAAAGTGATTTACGATTCGTTTCATTATTCTGAGTTTTATTTCCAATGGCACTCCACTAATACATAAACAGTAAATTCACTCCTCATCACTACAAACATACCCATATATGCTTGTAACGACTAAGTGATTTACATTACATTTCATTATCTACAACAGAAAATCCACGCATTTTCTATCACAGTGCATAAGTTAAAGACTTATCCTTACCGCGGTGAGTGTTGGGTTTGGTTCTTGGCAACTTCTCAAGTTCCACCGACACCGCCTCCAACTTTAGGATCTCTTCTCAAGCTTCTAAAGGACTCACAAGTCTTCTTGCTCTTTAAAATGCTCCCTTCTCTCACTACTCTCTTGGTTAACCCTCATAAATGTGTTTGGGGTCCCCTATTTAATGTAACAGCGTCGGGTTCTCGCTTAAGCGAGCCCTTTCTCGCTCAAGCGAGAAAATCCCGCCTATTTTAAAAACTCAGATCTGACCCTCTCGCTCAAGCGAGGATCCTCTCACTCAAGCGAGAATCTTACAGCCTCGACAAGTCCAAAACATCACTTTTCTCGCCTAGGCGAGCCAACCCTCGCTCAAGCGAGAATCCTCCAGTATAGCCCAGGATTTCACCCTTCCAGTTGAGCCTTTCTCGCTCAAGCGAGCCAACTCTCGCTCAAGCGAGAATCCTCTAGTATAGCCCAGGATTTCACCCTCATAGGTGAGCCTTTCTCGCCCAGGCGAGAATACCTCGCTCAAGCGAGTATCCCAGGACTGATACTATAATTTTAAATACTTAAAGTTAGGGTGTTACAATTGCTACTCATAATATGAGGAATTATACAAGATTTCTTGAGGAATTTGTGTTTGGGAAGGAAAAGAACATAAGAAATGTCGTCTTTGAGGAATAACCTATCAATAATAGTGAATAAGTTCTTGTGCCTATTACCATTCAAGGAACAACTTCGGTAATAGATGATAATGCTCAAAATATTGTTCTTGATAATATTCTAGAAAAAGACAAAATGAGGTTCTCTCTAAAGTACCTATAGAGCAAAATGAACAACCTCAAGAAGTCGAAGTATCATTAAGGAGATCCACTAGAGATGGGAGAAATGTAATCCTTGATGACTATATTATATTTCTTTAAGAACATGGGAATGCATCAGGTTAACAAAGGATGACCCATTCAATTTCTACCAAGCCATGAAAATTTCTAACTCTCAAAATTAGATTGATCCCATGAAATATGAGATGAAGTTTATGCATGATAATGATGTTTAGGATCTTGTCCGATTATCTGAAGGTGTGAAACATGTTGCTTGCAAATGAACATTTACAACCAAGAAGGATCAAAGGGTAATATTAACAGATATAAAGCTCGTCTAATTGCTAAAGGCTACACCTAAAAAGAAGGTATTGACTATAAAGAAACATTCTCCCAAGTATCTTCAAATGATTATTTTAGAATAGTATTGACACTAGTAGCTCATTTTGATTTAGATTTCCATCAGATGGATGTGAAGAGTGTGTTTCTAAATGGTGATATTGAAGAAACAATTTATATAGTGCAGCCAGAAAAATTTGTCTTAATTGGCTCAAAGTCTATGGTATGTAAATTAAAGAAATTCATCTATGACCTTAAACAAGATTCTCGTCTATGGTATCACAAGTTCCATCAAGTTATTACCTCACATGATTTTGAGGCAACGAATGTAACATCCCAAAAATTTCATTTCTTGAATATTATGGATATCAGGAAGTCTGGGAGCTACTGGGTGATTCTCGTTTGAGCGAGAATCAGCTCGCCCAAGCGAGGGACTCAAAGTTGCTCTCAGGAATTTTCTGGGATTCTCGCCCGAGCGAAAGGGGACTCGCTTAAGCGAGAGAAAGGGTGTTGAGACTGGACGAATCTCGCTTGGGCGAGACAACGTCGCCTGAACGAGAGCATCAGTTCCTGAGTGATGCGAAGAGTCGTGGGTTCTCGCCCAAGCGAGCCTATTCTCGCTTGAGCGAGAGTCCGAAATCCTAAAACCTAAAATAGAAGTCCCAAGTGAGAATTGGGTTATTATTTTTGAAAACCAAGAGAAGAGGGGCGGTTAGGAGAATTGTAAACCCTTAGAGTCAAAGAAAAGATCGGAGAAGAGGTAAATCACTTAAACTAGCCTCTCTTATGGTTGAATGTCATGATTTTTGGATTGAGTCTCTTCTCTATGTTTAGGGATAAAACCCCATAAACCCAAATTGTACACCCTTGGCATTGTGGTTCGTTTTGCCTTGGAATATTAGGGAAACCCTTTTGTTGAAAGTGAATAGAATAGATGTTGTAAACTTGCTTTTCTTATGGATTGTGAGTATTGTATAGTACTACTATTGTTCTTATATGCAAAATGATGAGTTGTGATTGTTGTTGTTTTGGGTTGAAAGACCCTAAGGTTGGAGGAGATGGCGGAGAATGTAACTGAGCCACTTAGTATAAAGCTTTAGCGAATACTCAGGTGAGGGAGCAGCATTAAACCTTGTGGTATTAGAATTGTGACATTAGAAACTCCAACGACACTCACTAGTTGGAGGATTTCAATTGGCTAACACGATTAAACGGGAAACCTCATGAGTTCCTATTTAACCGCGTTAGTCTTACTGATGTGAATGGTATGTTTGACAATTATGGTTATCTGGCCTACCTTCGTGGTTTGGATATTTGACCTACCTTCGTGGTTTGGATATTTGACATGCCTTCGTGGTATGGATATTTTTGACCTGCCTTCGTGGTATGGATATTTGACCTGCCTTCGTGGTATGGATATTTGACCTGCCTTCGTGGTATGGATATTTGACCTGCCTTCGTGGTATGAATATTTTTGTCCTGCCTTCGTGGTATGGAGTTTGACTTACCCTCGTGGTATGAATTTTGACTTGTTTTAGTGGCATAAAGTTTATTGTGCCAATGGATATATTGATGGTTTTTGAGTAATGAGCTATTGATGGTTTTTTTGAGTAATGAGTTATTGATGGTTACGAGTAATGAGATATTATGGTTAAGAGTTTGACATATTCAGAGGTAGAGTGAATAAACGTATTATGAATGTGGTTGTGTTGGAATGATGATATGAATCCTCTTTTACAACTCTCTAATGTTATTGTTCTATTTAAATTCATCATGTTATATATTGCATGAATTTAATGACTGACTCTCTCTATATTGTCTTGTTTACTCAATCCGTGATAATCGGATTGTAGGTGGAGCCAAGGAATAAGAGACTTCAAAGTCTTGGAGTAATTTAGCTTGCATTGGATTTAGTGTGTGTTCTTTTTAGTTATCCTAAACAATTGTAAATGTTGATATTGGACTCGTTTATGGGAATTTTCATCTACGTCTTGATGTTAGTTTAATTGACTAAAAAGTGTAGAAACTAGTATTGTGGAATTACTGTACTGTTTTTCCTTCTATCGTTTTATCTATACTATTGGAGTGAATTTTGTTGAATTGGATTTTAATGGATTATATCTACTAAGAACAAGATATGTTAGAAAATGATTGGAATTTTTCCGTGTTATTAATTTAGGCGTTACAACGAAAGTTCATGATTATGTGTACTATGTGTCTAGTATGAGTAAATTTATATTCCTGATATTATATGTCGACGATATAGTGTTTTCCAATAGTGATATGAGACTATTGCATGAGATAAAAAGATTTCTAATGAAGAATTTCGAAATGAAAGATCTTGGAGAAACTTATTTTGTGTTAGGTATTGAAATACTAAGAGATCAGTGTCAATTTATCCTAACGTTATAAAAAGAGAACTATATTGATAAAGTCGTGGACAAATTTGACATGAAAGATTGTAAACCAGGAAAGAAAAACTAAAAACAATCTTAAAGTCCTAATTATATCCTAAAATGCAAGTTAAATGCAATGGAATTGCAATATAATTTCACTTATAATCCTGATTAATTAAACCTATAACAACTTTTCCATATCAAACAAGCCTATAAGTAACCTATTAAATTCTTTGTTGAATTGCTCAAATTCGTGTTGTTCAAGCTTCTGCAATTGTTTATTGCCAGCTCAACTTATCCCCTCTGCTTCTTGTTGATTTCTACCTCTGCCTCCTTGTTTCTTGTTGATTTCTGTTTTTTCAATTTCGTGTTGGTTTAACACCTCATAGTTTGAAACATATTAGGTTGTCTATGGAGGTCTATTGTCTAGCCTATGATAGACTATGTCAGGTTAGATTTTTTCATAAATAGGTCATACTCAAGCTTTTTAAACTACTTATTTAGCTTAACAGATTAGGTTTTATGCTATCCAAAAGGCCTATTAAGTCTAAGAACCTAACAATCCTTCCTATTTAATTATATCATTTAATAATATCATATTTTATTATTTTGATATAGGTAATATTATTATATATGTGTTTAATTTTAATATAAAAATATACACACACAAAAATATAACTTAATTGTTAGGGTTGGATAAGTCTCATTAAAAGCGAGTCTATTATCCTATTTAAATAGCATTAGGAGTGAGCATGGGTCGTCGGGTAAGATTTGTCCCTTACTTGGTCCTTAATGTTGGTTAGTTCACTTTTTAACTCGGACCTAGACCCGATTTAATATAATACATATTCATTTTAGATAAAGTATTATCAATATTACTTATTATTATGGATATGTAATTTGACATATAAAATGACATATATATATATATGTATTTTTAATCATGTATATATGATAAAACAATTAGAGAGTAAATGATATTTTTGACCAAATTTTTGTCATTACTCTATACACAATTGAACAAAAACACAAACCAATATGATGAGTGAGTGACTATGGGATGGGACGGACTGAGTCATGTTTATCCCCTACTCGACCCTAAATATTGACTTGATTTAATTTTTGGACCCAAACTGACCCTAGACACGATGAGTCCCGACCCTATTCGGACTCGATTATGATCGGGCCATTCTGGGTTGAGCTGGTAGGGTCAGATCCTACTCACCCCTAGTAAACATGTTGGCCTATTTTAAGACCTCATAGTATAACTGACCTTTAAATAGGCTAATAGGTCAGACCTACACTTTGAATTTTTTTTTAAAAGGATAAACATGTCACATGCTCTTATATATTATATAGGCTTGACTTGTTTAAAGCAAATTCTAACATGTTCCCACCCTTATTTACAATACAAGCTAGAATATGTATATCACATAATTCAAACTTGCAAATGAATACATATAATAAGGGGAAAACATATGTAAGTTAAGAGGTAGTTTTAATAAGTAAGAGATGAATTGTTTCCTATACCACTTTCTCGTGAATGGAGTGTTTGTTTACAAGATCTCTGCAATTATACAACGTTAATCAATCATTTGTGATTAAGTATCAATTATACAACGTTAATTCCAATTTAAATTGTTAACAACCAATTATAATATAAACTAGAAAGCACAATTACCTTCAATATTGGAATAGAGTAGAGTAACCAATGTTATATATTGGACTCAGATCCCTTGTTGTAATATGCACCAGATATAAGCACCAAATAGAAACACATCATGGGCAGTTGGGCCAATGGGTGTGATAGGGTTTGTAATCCTTATTCTCTAATAATATTTTGGTAGTCACTCAGCGCTCCCGGGGACGTAGGCACAATTGGTCGAACCCCGTTACCAAATTTTTTGTTTCCTCTCTTCTATTTATTCTATTCATTATTTGATTGCTTTGTCACCAACGCTGCGCAACGATCGCTTCCGCTGCACCAACAATTGGTATCAGAGCCAGGTTGGTAGATGACTCTTAACCCAGGTGCTAGATAATTGCAAAAGAGGGTGAAGACATGTTGGTTAGACAAGATGCGTCAAATGTACTATGCAAGGATAAAGGAGATGAGTTGAAGGAGAAGAAAACATGGCGGAATTATGGTGGAGCGATATATGTGTTGATCCAGAATCCTAGAAGTCCATGTATTAGATTAGGATCAAGGTGAAGATTGTTGGGATGCTTGAAATATGTTATTAGATTAGTCCCACATCGCTAATATTGGAATAGAGTAGAGTAACCAATGTTATATATTGGACTCAGGTCCCTTATTGTAATGTGCACCAGATATAAGCACCAAATAGAAACACCTCATGGGCAGTTGGGCCCATGGGTGTGATAGGGTTTGTAATCCTTATTCTCTAATAATATCTTGGTAGCCGCTCAGAAGCTACTTCCTTCCACCAAACTCCAAACCCTAACCATAACCCCACTTACGAACTAATTGCCTACAGGAATTGAAAGATGAAACATGTTTCAACCAAAAACATTAGAATAACATGCACTGCGACTTTAAAAGTGAATAATAGCCTTAGGAAGAACAACATTTCAATTTCGTTAGAACATGCTTGGATTTTAATAATAGTATTAACCATTTAAAACTCGCATGTTGAAAATCAATTTAGTGAAGGAGAAACTGGAATGAAAGTGTCTTGGTAAGGATAATGTAGAATGAACCCATTAATATGCTGTAAGAGTGTGTGAGGTGAAGGGGAATGTTTTGTGCTTAAAGAAGAGAGAAGGAAAAGGTGGAATAAGTGAGTCATAATAAGTGGAGAAGAGAGTAATGATAAAAAATATGTTTTTAATAATATGTGTAGAGAAGAGCTTCAAATGATCTCCTGTACAATTTTAAAACATAACATTACATTGGAGTTAGGATTCTCTCAATTAATGGAGAGTCAAGTGATTCAAAAAACAAAGGGAAATACAATCTTCAATGATACATGTCTCTTTAATTACAATAAATTTACAATTTTATCATTAAAAGTGAAGAGAATATAACTCAATGAAGAGGATCCTAGTTCATTACATTTGATGAAATGGAATATAGTTCAATGAAAGAAGAGGAAAAATGAGGGGGTGTATTGGGAAACTATATTTCAGTGAGGGATTGAATTGAATTAAAATAACTATTACATGGTATTTATACATGCCAACTAAGCAACATACTCAACTCTTCGCTCATTTTTTTGGGTACAAACTCTTTGCTTAATTTCATGTTGTCCAAGTTTTGCAATTGTTTACTGTTGGCTCAAATAATTCCACTTGCTTCTTCTTGATTTTCGCCTCTGCTCCTTAATTCCAATGTTCAAGATGTTGTTTTTTCTGTTCAAAATGAGGTTGAGGGTGACAAGAATGCAAAAAGTGCTTGTGTGATTGCTCAACTGAATCATAGGGTAGGAGGGATAAAGATGGGAATTCATGTAATGAAATACTATATTTGACATAGTTGAGCAACAATGATGGTGGGATCTAACATGTTATTATTTTTACGACAAAAAAAAAATGTATGCAATGACAGTTGTAAGAGTTTTTTACACTTTCGTTATATTATCTATCATTTATTTTTAATTATTATTGACTCTTAAATAAAATTAATATAAATCAATAATATATGATAAACTAATTGTGTATAAATATTTATATACAATCTTATTTTATTTGTCATTGAGCATTAATTTTAGTAAGTTAAAGTTTAACAATAATGACTATCTTTTGTGGACAGTTTTTACTACATTCATGTGAAGAAGATTTTCCATTTCCTTTTTTAATTTCAATAACTTATTTTCTTTTCAATTTCTTGGAGAATTAATTGCACATTTTTTCATTTCTAGGGAATTAATGTTGATGACATCGTATATGACAAGTTTTTCATTGAGGGAGTCTAATATTTGAGAAATTTACGTTAAATTTTAATGAAATTTGAGAAAATATTTGTGTGTAGAATAATTTACGATTTCAGCATATTATTAATTAATATAAATTTTAAATAAAATTAAGGCAAGTGAATTATGTATGGATTGTGAACATATAAAAAATTTCAGCCCATAGATATTAAATAATTAATTGATTCTTTTTCTATTTATAATATAATAGAGAGAAAGATTAAAAATACATTTTAATAAATTAATGTATTTAGATCACTTATGGTTTGAAGTAAATATGATATCTCTTTCAAATAATTTAGTTTTGAAATATATATGAATATCAATATATATTTGAACTTCATATATCTAAATAATTGAATTAAAAACTAGACAAATAAAACTAAAGTATATATAATCCAAAAAAAAATCGTATAAATATTGGTTGAGCTTAACATACGTATCTCCTTTATGTAAAGTTTTGTAATAATCATTATAAAATAATGCTTAATGCTTAATGCTTAATGAGTGAATTGTATGTTGATATTATACAAAACTCTTAAAATTCTCAATATATAAACTATTTTCTCATATAATATATTAGAAACAAGTATCTATTTACATTAATTATCATCATTATATATTATCCAATGAAAATAATGTATCTATTAAATTATGAAGAATAAATTATATTTTTTAACTACTAAATTATGACATGTGTCATATTTTTTAATTTTAAAAAAATGAAAAAAATAATTAAATACGATATATGTCATAATTTTAATGCTCATAGAATATTATCTCATGATATACATTTTTCTCTTATATATTATCCTTGAATCAATAATAATTAACATATATATATATATATATATATATATATATATATATATATATATATAATAAATGATACACAACATTCATTACTTATTATACATCGTTAAAAAACAATATATTTTTTAAATATGTAAAAGTATATTAAATCTAATCTAATTCGTTGTAAAAGTACATTAAATCTAATCTAATTCGTTGTAAAAGCACATTAAATTTATCTTTAGAACCCAACGAAAATAAACTTCATTAAATCTAATCTAACTTCATTAAATCTAATCTCTAGAATTTAGTAAAATAAATTTGAGATAGTCAATGATCTCAAACTCTAGATAATTGGTGATTTAATGGTGATAATTGTAATTAAGTTAAAGTTGTGTTTTTAAAAACCGATAGGGGTACTGGTACAGCGGTATAGTAGTTTAACCGGTGGTTCACTAATTAAACCGCATATCGGTAAAGTTAGATATATGTATATATAATATTAACATTAATGTTGAAAAATCAATAAAAACAATAATTATTTTTATTTTCATTAAGAAATTAATTTTAAATAAAAATAAAAAAAAACCGGCCGGTATGACCAGTTTTTACCGGTTTTGGCCGATTTTTACCGGTATAATTACATGACCGATATAATTATTGTATCATACCAGTATTGGGACCGTTTCAACCGACAGGCACAAAATAGTTTTAATAACTATGAGTTAAACAAAATATAATATATTATGAATTTGTCTTCATTAAATCTAATCTAATTCGTTGTAAAAGTACATTAAATCTATCTTTAGAACCCAGTGAAAATAAACTTCATTAAATCTAATCTAAGTTCATTAAATTTAATCTCTAGAATTAGTAAAATAAATTTGAGATAGTCGATGAAAATAAACTCCATCAAATCTAGATTAAGTTACATCTTATTCAAATTACACAAATCACCCATTTTTGTATTTTCAGATATACACAAATCATTTTAATTTATAACATACATTACACGTATTACCTCAGATAATAAATAAGTATAACCTTTTAAATATAAAAATAGTGATAAATGTAATTAAATTAAACAAAATATAATATATTATGAAGACAAATAAAAAAAGTATAAGAGTTCATGTGTCTTCATTATTTTTATTTTTAGTTTGTTACAAAATAGTATAAAAATGATTTAAACCATAGTTTTGAAAACCGTGCCGTACCGGCCGGTTCAACCGGAAAACCGGTGAACCGGACCCCTAACCGGTACGGTACGTATGTTATACCGCATATACAATAGAACCGGTGAAAACCGGTTGAAAAACGGTCAAAACCGGTGAAAACTGGTTGGTTTGTACATTATTATTATTTTTTTTTTAAATTTCAAATTTTCAATTCTTCACCAATTCTTCAACTTCAATGATTGATACTTGGGTCATTTATTTGTATTTTGCGTTTGTTAAGTGATAATTTTGGATAAATATATGTTTTGTACTTTAGACTTTGATTTTATTAAAGACTTAATGTTGTTTGTTTGTGTGAATTTGAAGTAAATTATGAATATGGATTATAAATATGAATATCTACTTATTTGAAATTTTTTGTTATAGGTTTACATATATATATATATAAGCAAGTATGTCCGATTTAACCGGCATGCGTTTAATTACTGAACCACTGGTTGAACCACTGTACCACTATACCAGTACCCTAACCGGTTTGATAACCGGTACGGTTTTAATAACATTGATTTAAACAACATCTCATTAGAATTATTAGTAACGAACGATACATCTCATTAGTTCATGTGTCTTGTAACGAACGATAAGAAACATTAACTCTTTTTTGGTATTACCAATTGTATTCCTTAACACTTTTCGGTTAATAACTAATTCATTTTGGGGTTCGTGATTGCCCATTTGAACAAGTGTCATTATCAGAAATCAAACCATTAACCTTTTAGTCATCATGAGGATTCATCTTACACCACTTGACCAAGACTTGTTGGTAGAAACATTGACTATGATACCACTTACAATTATTTCCACAATATATCATATTTTGTTTAACTTAATTACGATAATTATTTTTTGTTTAAAACATTCCACTTGTTTTCCAAGTATGAGTAGTCGGTGGAATGTAAATTATAAGTTCGGAATAGTTTGTATAAGTATAAAAAAGATAGGATAATTTGTAAAACTTCACTCAACTTATAGGATGTGAATATAATTTACTTTCAAATTTAACATAATTCGTTATAACAGTTCATTAATTCATTATAACAGTTTATTAATCTAATCTCTAGAATCCAAATTAGTAAAACAAACTTTAAGATTAGTTGCCTAATTTAATTTAAAAGAATATAATATCTATATATTGTTAACGTAAAAATTTATATACGCTCACTATTTCATTTATCACTTATTTATATTACTTTTTCAAAATTTAATAATTAGATTACATAATAACAATATATAACTACAGTGTGCATAATTTTTTTTCTCAATTTAAAATACATTAGATTGGATTTATGATTTATCTAACTCTGACTCTTATTATCTAATTTTACGGATAGATATGCAGTCAGAGGTTGAACATTGTAGAACCATCTAGAATATTTTATCGAATATATCAAATTCCTAAAATATAATATAGCAAGTTGTTTTGATATTCCATAATTTAACGTCAAGCAAACAAAAAAGGAAAAGGCTTTGTTTCTTTCTTTCTTAACAAGAAAAGGAGCTTACCCACTCGTATAAATATCATAACTCACTCACTTTCTCTTTCTCAGATCTCTTTTTCTCACATCTTCAATTCTCTTCTTCTCTACACTATTACCCTATTCTATAATGGCTAACCAACCTGAATCCTCTGATTCGTAAGTTCCTTCTTCTTTCTTAGATTTCCTTCTATTGCTACATTTTTCTCTTTTCGATTTCGAGTTCAAATTTTATGTTTTTGATTCTGATTGTAACCGTTATTCGCTCTTTTACAGTAAGGGAACGAAGAGGGACTATAGCACAGCGATCTTGGAGCGGAAGAAGGCGGCGAACCGTCTCGTTGTCGATGAAGCCGTCAACGATGATAACTCCGTCGTAGCGCTCCACCCTGACACCATGGAGAAGCTCCAGCTTTTTCGGGGCGATACTATTTTGATTAAGGTGAATTTTCATTAATTAGATATTTTAGGGTTTTTGTAGGTTCCGTGCTTAGCTGGATATCCTGGTTTCCAAACCCGAGGCATTGACTTAGTGGTGTAAGACTCCATTGAATCCTTAGGAAGACAAGGTTTGACATGTGAGTGACATTTGTTGGGAGAGATAATTATGCATCTCGAAAGAGATATTTCCTTAACCCTATCGTGAGGGAAACCCTTCGTTATACAAAAAAAATCCTTGAAACAGGTACTAAGTACATCTGTGATCCCATATCCCACTAGCCTGGTGCACCGGGTTGCCCTCATTGGGGTTTTAAAATTTCGTAATTTCTTCATAAAGATATCTAATTTATTGTTTTATTTTAACATGGTTCTCATTACTTTCGATGTTAATGTTAGTATTATTTTGGTTTAGAATTAGGACAAAATTTACGTGCTTGTGGCGGTGCTGTAATAAAAAATACAAATATACAATGTGTAACCCCAGTTATATGTTACAGATTTTTTATTTTTTTTGGTAAATTTTCTTCTGTACATTTTTTTTTTTGTGCATGATTCATATTTAGTAATCTGCGTTGCTTTGATTCTTTTGGACTTTAGGGAAAGAAAAGAAAAGATACAGTTTGTATTGCACTTGCTGATGACACATGTGATGAGCCAAAGATACGAATGAATAAGGTTGTGCGAAACAACCTCAGGGTTAGGCTTGGAGATGTTGTTTCTGTTCATCAATGTCCTGATGTCAAATATGGAAAGCGAGTCCACATTCTACCAGTTGATGACACTATTGAAGGGGTAACTGGCAATCTCTTTGATGCATACTTAAAACGTGAGCATCTATTTCATCCAGTTTTTCTCTGAGATTAATAATGTTTTTATTTTCGTATTTTATCTCTATACCTGACCTTTGTCATCTGTTTTTTGGCAACTTCCATTAGATGATTGAAAAAAAAGAACTGGCTGTTCATTAAATGATATCATTTTTTTGTTTATAAGAATTGTTGGCTCAATTATTGTTAAGCCGACGTGTTTCTTTAGCATTAGAGATCATTGATTCTTACAAATAAGTAATGGCTTTCCTGCTATGTGGGGGTTCAATATATTGAGTTAGTCATAGAATCATTCAAGTGACAAGTGATAAATCTTGTTATATTGAGTCCTTGTATAAATGGTAAAGAAACTAATATCTTTATGGGAATTTTGGTCTGTTCTTATATCGTCATACTAAGAATATGTTTGTCAGGAGGTTTAATCTGTAAGTTATTGAAGTTACATGTCTACAGCACATATTAAAACCTTAGTTATGTTCATTGCGATCCACTTATCTCACCGGCATATATGCTTGTTGCTTTTGGATGTGAAAACTAAGTCCTGTTTTACTTTTTCAGCTTATTTCCTGGAGGCATACCGGCCAGTGAGGAAGGGTGACTTTTTCCTTGTGAGAGGGGGGATGAGAAGTGTGGAATTCAAGGTTATTGAAACTGAGCCTGGTGAGTTTTGTGTTGTTGCTCCTGACACAGAGATCTTCTGTGAAGGAGAACCTATTAAAAGAGAAGATGAGAATCGATTGGATGAAGTTGGTTATGATGATGTTGGTGGAGTAAGAAAGCAGATGGCTCAGATTCGAGAACTTGTTGAACTGCCACTGAGGCATCCACAGTTATTCAAGTCTATTGGTGTTAAGCCACCAAAAGGAATTCTGCTTTATGGACCCCCTGGGTCTGGTAAGACTTTAATTGCCAGGGCAGTTGCAAATGAAACTGGTGCTTTCTTTTTTTGCATTAATGGCCCTGAGATCATGTCAAAACTGGCTGGTGAGAGTGAAAGCAATCTGAGGAAGGCATTTGAGGAAGCTGAGAAGAATGCACCCTCTATCATCTTCATTGATGAGATAGATTCAATAGCTCCAAAGAGGGAGAAGACTCATGGTGAAGTAGAAAGGAGGATTGTTTCTCAGCTCTTGACCCTCATGGATGGGCTTAAATCGCGTGCACATGTAATTGTTATGGGAGCCACAAATCGTCCGAATAGCATTGACCCTGCTCTTAGGAGGTTTGGAAGGTTTGATCGTGAGATAGATATTGGTGTTCCAGATGAAGTTGGACGTCTTGAGGTTCTTCGTATCCATACCAAGAATATGAAGCTTGCTGAAGATGTAATATTGAATTCCTTTTCTTACTAAATTGAAGTTCGATTTGAATGTTCTGAAATCTGATAAGTCTGTCCATTCGATTTGCAGGTTGATTTAGAAAGGATTTCCAAGGACACCCATGGCTATGTTGGTGCTGATCTAGCTGCTTTGTGTACTGAAGCTGCACTTCAATGCATTAGAGAGAAAATGGATGTAATTGATTTGGAAGATGAGACCATTGATGCTGAGATACTGAACTCAATGGCGGTGACAAATGAGCATTTCCATACTGCTCTTGGATCAAGCAATCCTTCTGCTCTCCGTGAAACAGTAAGTAGTTTAGCTGTTTATATCTTGTTGAATCTTCCTTGGCCCACACCTTTTATGATCACACTTAAACTTCAATGTCTCTGTATCTATAACTTCAACTTCACTATTGAACCAGGTTGTTGAAGTGCCTAACGTTAGCTGGGAAGATATTGGTGGTCTTGAAAATGTTAAGAGAGAACTCCAAGAGGTAACATGAGCTTTTGAATTGAATATCTTTTGTTGATAAAAGTCTTGAATTGAATCTCATCACTCTTTCATATCACATCTATGGGTTTTGATGATGTTTTCTTTTGCAGACTGTTCAATATCCAGTGGAGCACCCAGAAAAATTTGAGAAGTTTGGAATGTCTCCTTCTAAGGGGGTTCTTTTCTATGGTCCTCCTGGTTGTGGTAAAACCCTTCTGGCAAAAGCAATTGCCAATGAGTGTCAGGCAAACTTCATCAGTATAAAAGGTCCCGAGCTACTCACAATGTGGTTTGGGGAAAGTGAGGCTAATGTGAGGGAAATTTTTGACAAGGCCCGTGGTTCTGCTCCATGTGTCCTGTTCTTTGATGAACTTGATTCTATTGCTACTCAGGTTTGTACTTCGAACCATACTAAGCTGAGTCACACACTATGCAAATTTTTTTGGTTCATAAACATTCGTGCTTGCATTGTATATATGTTTAAATAAGTTAATTGGTGTGTTTGTAGCTAACAATTGTCTTTTCTTGTGAGCCTGTGTTAAAATCTTGTGTTTTATCTTGCAGAGAGGCAGTAGTGTAGGTGATGCCGGTGGTGCTGCAGACAGGGTTTTGAACCAACTGCTTACAGAAATGGATGGGATGTCAGCAAAGAAGACTGTGTTCATCATTGGGGCCACTAATCGACCGGACATTATAGACCCTGCACTTTTGAGACCAGGCCGTCTAGATCAGTTGATTTATATACCCCTTCCAGATGAGGAATCCCGTCATCAGATATTTAAATCGTGCTTGAGAAAATCCCCCATCTCAAAAGACGTTGACCTTAGAGCTCTTGCCAGGTATACTCAAGGCTTCAGTGGCGCTGATATTACTGAGATTTGCCAGCGTTCATGCAAGTATGCCATAAGGGAGAACATTGAGAAGGTACAATTTTGAGTATTTCTTTCTCTGTATGCCAATTATGAAAGTTTGTTCAGTTTAAGCTAAATATTTTGTGCAACATCACTTTTCAGGACATTGAGAGAGAAAGGAGGAGAAAAGATAACCCGGAGGCTATGGAAGAGGACATTGAAGACGAAGATGTAGCAGAGATCAAGGCAGCTCACTTTGAAGAATCAATGAAATATGCGCGAAGGAGTGTAAGTGATGCTGACATTCGCAAGTACCAGGCGTTTGCCCAAACATTGCAGCAGTCAAGAGGGTTTGGAAGTGAGTTCAGGTTTGCAGATACCAGCTCTGGTGCTGGTGGTGCTGCCGCTGTGGCATCTGATCCTTTTGCAAGTGCTGGTGGAGCTGATGATGATGATCTTTACAATTAGGTTATATCTTATGCTTTTTGTTTTGAATCATGAACCGGGCAATGCTACCTTATTTATGTACTTCCCATTTTCAGTATGAAGTCTTTAAGGTTTTAATTGGATTTTGTTGTTGTCATTGCCCCGAAAAAACATTAGTTGTATAAGCAAAAATAATTTTTGGTATTTGTGGGAGCGTCATTCTCTAATAGACATTACACATTTTCGTGCAACAAAAATGAATTTCGTCTTTGTTAGCCAATTCTTCTTCATACACGGAGTTTTGTCTCATGGCCTAAAGTGATGCAGTAAGCAAAATATATAATGTCTTGAAACAACCTTTGATGTATAACAAAAATAATTTTGATGTGACAAGATATTTATTTTCAGTACCAGATCGGGCCCAACAAATCAATACCCATGCTCGACTGTGAAAACAACATTAGTCTTCCAAGCCGGGACTCAACACCAATCAAAATGACACATACCTCATTTGAGACCATGGAACAATCTCGAAAATGATACATACCTCATTTGAAAATTAACACCCATATTAGACCTTGAAATCAGGATATGTACTTGGACCCAACATGTAGTATAGGCCCTATCCCATAATATGTATTCAGTCCGGATGTTTATTTGACTTTAACATCAACATCTAAACACTCAGACCCATACCTTGAAATTAGAACTCAAGGTCTGGGTTAACTCTCAGAATGCGATCTAGGTCCAACCTTGAGATCGGGACCCTAATATACTCTTGTAATCGAGGCCCTTGCTTGATCACTAAATCTATACTCGAGACTGATATTGAGATTAGGACCCAGATTTGACTTTGAATTCTAAACATGAGTTTGACTCCAAAACGAGGACATGACCCGACCTTGAAATCGAGAACAGGTTATATTCCAAAATCATGACCTTGAAATCGGGAACATGTTATATTCCAAAATCATGACCTTAACTTGAACCTCAATGGTACCCAATCTTTACTCTGAAAATTTTGTCTGATCCCACATTGAAATGACACTAGGGTTAGACTGTGACAATAGCATTGGACCCAACATTGAAATTGTACATTGAAACTATTCCACATTCAACGAAAATAAGATTGGGAAGACCACTATTTTTTCACACAATAAGGTTTCAATTGGGTACAAATGGATCTTTAAAATCAAATATAAGGCAAATGACAGTGTTGAACAATGCAAGTCTAGTGGCAAAAGGCTATATACAAACACATGAGATAGACTATATGGACACATTCTCATCAATGGCCAAATTAACCACATTGAGACTTCTACTAGCTTTGGCTTCCATTCACATATGCATTAAGCAATTTGATGTAAATAATGATTTTCTACATGAGATTTGACAGAAGAGGCGTACATGATTTTATCCCCAAGATTAATTAGGAAGTCACGCAATCGAGTTTGTAAACTTGAGAAGTCCCTTTATGAACTCAAAAAGTCAAGTAGAGAATGGTTTGCGGAGATTTATAGTTTTCAGATTTAATATGGATATAGTCAATATAGGAGTGCTCACTCCTATTTGTCAAACATTCTTCTAGGAATTCAATCACTATTGTATTAGTATATGTTGATGATATCATCTTATTTGGAAATGACTTGGGTGAAATTAAGAACACCAGGGAGACTCTAGACAATGCATTCAAGATAAAAGACTTAGGAGATCTGAAACTATTCCTTGGATTTGAGATAGCTAAAAGACAAACAAAGATATCAATGAATAAAGGAAGTACGCATTGAAGATAGTTTCTGATGTAGGATTATTGGCTTGTAAACCTTCTAGTACTTCTATGTTGGAAGTAAGTCATTTACATCAAGATTAGAGTGAAGCATATGAAGATCCAATAGCCTATAGAGGACTTTAGACTTATCTACTTCACAAACACAAGGCACAAATTAACTTTTTCACTTCATCAGTGGGCACAATTCATGGATATGCCAACTTGTGCACATTATGAGAAAGCACTAAGAGTGGTTAGATACATTGAAGGCACATCTATAGTGGGACCTTTCTCTCATTCCACCTCATCAACACAAGTTAGAGCATACAATTGGTAGTGATTAGGCAATTTGTCCTGATACTAGAAGAACAATCACATGGTGTTTTATCTATTTGGGGAATTCCCTCATATCATGGAAATGAAAGAAGCAAATGACAATCTCCAGAAGTTCTTTGAAACAGAGTATAGAGCCATGACTGTCACTACTTGTGAAATCAACTGGCTCATATATATTTTTAAGGACTTGCAAGTTCCATGTTCACTAGCATTATTGTATTGTGGCAACCAATTCGCCTTATACGTCACTTCTAACCATGTTTTCCATGATAACGATACATATTAAGCTAGATTGTCACACTATGAGAGAACTCACCTGGCCTACTCAAACTATTATGAGTCCCTTTTCACCTCCAATTGGATGATGCTCTAACGAAATCAATGGGTATTAAAGCGTTTAGTTCAATTCACCTTAAGATGGGAATCCTCATCATATGTGCCCCAACTTATTGGGGTATTAGACAAGTACCAAACTAAGTCAAGCCACCACAAGATACATCAATTTGGAAGACTCAACATGCGCCAACAGATGCCAGACATGACAATTGGCATAGGGCAAGTGTGTGCCAAGTTAAGGCACATAACTGAGACAATGATGCTCCAAGAAAGGTAGTTTGCCGAGACACTGATGCGCCAAGCAAAGCATCTAACAGGGAAACACATGTGCCAAGTCATGAGACCATGCACATGCTAGATGCAAGCCAAGCACCATAGGCTAGGGACAAATTTGTAATGGTACAGGTCAAGGCACAAGCCATGCATCACCTAGCACGGGACAAATGTGTGATCCTGTAAGCAAATGCATAAGTGTTAACTGCCAAAATATCGTATTTGAACTATTAATTTTGTGGCACTTTAACTCTTTACTTAATCCAATTTTTTGATTAATTGATCCAAAAACGTAAAATATATTGAATTGCCAAATATCACCTTTAGAGTGTTTGTGTAGGCCAAAACTGGACGAATTAATGCAAAAAGCTAAGTTCGAGACAAAAGAAAGGATTCAGTCATGAGTAGTCTGAGTAAAATTGTGATACCGCATTCCTTCACTGTTGGATTGACGAAATATGAAAATCTGGTTGCGTTAAGCTCAAGTTGGAAAAATTTTGGTGAAAACATTTTGTTTCGTATACGCCAAGTGCCACATTTGCGCTCAAGGGAAAAGGGTGGTACACTGAGCGCAAGGAGGTGCGCTGAAAGGTTGCTTCTGGCTATACGAAACAGTGCGCTTAGTGCAAGGCGGTGTGCTGAGCATGAGAGCAAGATTTCAGATACTCTTTAAGAGGTTTAACTTGGGTTTGTAAAGAATATATTCGGGTAGGAACACTTTTCATTCAATTTCCTTTAGTTTTTAGGGTAGTTTTGCTAATTTGAGTAGTGGGAACTAGGTGTAATTGCTAGAGGAGTTAATCTATGCTCAATTGTGTGTGGTTCTTTCACCCATGAGCTATATTTTATCCCTATCTCACTTAAATCTTGAGGACATGAGTAACTAAGTTTTCTATTTGTTGGGATTGAATGTGATACAAGTTTGATGTATACAATATACATATTGATTCATTTTATATTAATTCATGAAGTTTTGATTCTTTTTAGTTATATATACGCTTAATGCTTACTTTAAGTTTGATCATCTTATTGTATGTGTTGTGAATGAAATTCTTGGAGAAATCCTTTCACAAATAACTTTATATAACTCATCACTTCGAATAATTGCTAGACATAGATTTATATCAAATTATCATTTCATGCTGTTGCATTAGTTACTAGAAATAAAGCTAATTTGATAACTTTATAACTCTCAAACTTGTTAGCAAATACTACTAGACAGAGAGGTATATTTAGCGGTTCATATATCTTCGTCTTGTTAATTTAGTTGCTTGACATACAGTTATTTTCATAAGTTATTAACATAGACCAAGACATTGGCAGTTAATACAATTGATGTCTTGCATTTTACTCAACTTCACACACATAGACTACTAGGCATAGAAAAATGGTTTGTGAGCCATTATTCTTCATCTTATGTGTAAAGTTACTAAATATAGAGCATTATAGCATAAACAACTAAGTTGATCAAGTAGTTTAATCAATTAGTTAGTAATTAGTTAATCAAACAAAATAACCAAAACCTTTTGTGAAATCAACTTAGAATAATAATTTTTAGTTGGAAGGCTAGTAAAAAGCAAGTCCTTATGGATTCGACAACTTCTTTCTTTATACTTCTTTGCGATACCATTTGATTATTTATATACCAATTTGTCGGTTAGAAATAAATCAAGCATGGACATAGCTAGAGCAACCAGGTCAAGGCTTGGGCCAATATGTGATTCTCATGCATAACCAAGAACACGTTTCAAGCATAGGCTAGCTTGCTTGTATTTCAAGCAACCTTTATGGATAAATATAAACCATGAGATTTGATGATTAAATTGTAACCTCTAGATTGAAGGGGGTTATGTTGGATAACAAGGGCTCTAACATACCTAAAGGGGGTGAATAGGTGGTTTGGTGTACGATTAAAACTTTTCACACTTGAAAGATATTTGCTGATTTTCCATGATTTAATCGATTAACAACTTATTTAATCAATTAACTAGTGTTTGTAGTTAATCGATTAACTCTTGGCTTAATCGATTAACTCGATCAGTTTCTTGAAAAATCTTTAGTTCTTGACACAACGATATGCAATGATAAATTTGTTCTTTCATGCACTTTAACAATTATGCAACAATCCTAATATGAATTCAATTCAAGATAATGGAAATTGATAATTGTGTAAATGTAAAAGAATAGGGATAAGAGAATTTAACACAATCGATTTTATCCTGATTTGATTGTGAATTACTGTAATCTACATCTAGTTCTCCCATTCTCATATGGGAATTTGTTTTCATTATGAAGAAATTGAATGTTCTTACAAACAATCTTCCACCAAGAACCTCTTGGACCTAACTTCTAATGGATAGCCTCACCACTTCTAGCTTAAGATTTCTCAGAATTCTTCTCTCATTCTATGGTGATACCTCATACCTTAAGAGATGAAATACAAATCGAAGTGTGTTCTTATGTACAATGATTTTGAACCTTTTCTTCTATTAATATACACTCAATTTAGAATATCTAAACCTTCTTGATAAATCTCACAATCTCATAATATGATGAAGAATGATTATGAGATGCAAAGGTTCTTGAAAATCGTTTGATATGATGATGAATGCTTGAATTTCTCTTCTCAAAGATTAATGAAAATTCTCTTACAAAGATTCTAGCTATCTTTTTTTCGAGAAAGTCTCTTGTTTGATCTTGAAAAATCGTTTATGATGTATGTCAATTACTCATGGAAATTGTTGGTTATAATAACTTTCAATGTTTAATCATTTTTTTGTTAGTTTAATCGATTATTGACACTTAATCGATTAACGTTATTTAAAAATCCAAGATTTCAAAATTTAAACTGACTTAATCGATTAATAATGAACGTAATCGATTAATGAGTTTCCCATTTTGAAAAGAATTAATCGATTAACTGTTACCATAATTAATTAACTATTTTATGAAAACACTTAGTTTATATGCTATGAAACTCTAACATGGTTTACTAATGTATGATGCATGATTTTGAAATGGCATAAGTTTAACATTGTTTAATACATCAAAATCATGAAGTCATGTATGAATGTTAATGCAACATATCATCATAATCATCATTCTAAGTTGTGAGATTTTTATTTGGTTCACCTTTCCTAGATTCTAACCATTCAAAACATCTTAGGACCTAAGGAAATGAAAATTGCACTTAAGATTTTCTTAATCCTATTGATGCTTGAACTTGAGTCTTCAATGTTGTTGTTTACTTGGCTTGTCCATATCATCCTGCTTTGTCTTCATAAAAATCATCCAATGCACGTTTGTATATAAAAGGAACTATGATCATTATTGGAGTGGATTACCATTCATTCAATTTCAAATAAAAGTTCATTGAAGAAATTATTCATATATTTCTTCTTCAATTCTTGAGTTGACAAGCTTGTCAATTTTTTTCTTCATCAATTGATCAAACAAAATTTACATTCACCGTCGAAAAGTATACTTAGAGTCACGTTATTACCTTTGCAAATATCTCCCTCGAGTTCCGTTGCCGCTAGAAAATGAGGTTGTTTAAAAGGTGGTTTGATTTTTTAATAAGAGTTTAAAAGGGTTTTTGAAATCTTGTGTGTTGAAAATTTTGTTTGGTTAAACCGTAGAATGAGATACTTGTTCGGATGAATATTGTTTGAATGAGAAATAAGATGTTTTAGACTCAACTTTTTGTGAAACATGCGAAAGTAATTTTACATTGAGATTTTAATGGGCCGAAAGTATTTGAGATAAGTGACTCAGATTAAATAGATAATGCACCTAACTTTACAAAAAAAAAATGTTAATAGAAATCAAATGAGTATATAAATCATTATGTCATACAAGTTACAATAGGTCAAAACAACACAAGGTATGTCACTCCTCATTAGTTTGGCATGCCAATTTCACTAACTACCAACAAGATCACATGCATTATGAGCCCATAAAAGGTAACAAAAGTGAAAACTTACACATGGTATTCTTATGATACTTCTCTATATAAGACAAAGAACAGTTAAAAGGAATAATATATTTTGGTGAAAAACTCATTTGAACCCATAGTGTTATTCGCAATAATTGGCGGAGAGAATGAGAAAGAAAAGCTTCAAGAAAGAAGAATGAGAGAAAGAATAATATTTCTCATTGATGAAAAAGTGAGCCAATATGACTTATTTATACAAGAGAAAAGAGGAAAAAGAAAGCTTGTAAACCAAGCAACTAATACAAACTTTACAAAATAACTACTAATTTCCTAACCACCTAACTTCTAAAATAATCTCTCAAATATCTTTAATAGTCCCCTCAAGTTGGAATGTATCAAGCATTCCAAGCTTGAAATGATGTTAATCACCGCATATACTTTAATACCTCCATCCTTTTGTTGGTGAGCGAATCTTCATCTCTCAGTCTTGAAATATGAATGTGAAACAACTTTATCCAAAGATTTAACTATCTACTTTGATAGAAGCTTAACCAACTAAACCAACCATAATGAATGAAAGATAGAAAATAAATTGATCTTAATTTTGATCCTTATATGTTGCTTCAATGAAAAAAAAATATACACTAAAATAATGTTGTGTGTTTAATGAGAGGGGTAAAGAAAAAAAAGAGTATGGAGAAATGAGATAATTGGGGGAGGGGTAAATTTGGTTAAGAGTAAGAGAAGAATGTAAAATGATGTTGCCAACTTAATGTAGCATCACCATCTTCTACTAAAAATGCAATGTTGGGAATCTTGAAATTAAAAAGAATGCTTAAAGACCTTGGAATGAAACCTTTTGAAGGCAAGAAAGTCCAGAATGTAACAAGAGAAGTTGTTGAGCCCAAAAGTGAAAGAATCAAAGGCACAAGGTATCCAAGATGGACAAGACAATGCAAGAAACACTCACTGCAACATTTTTGACCTATGGCAACGGCTAAAAACCGTTGCCAAAAAGAAAAAAATCGTTGTCTTTAACAATGACAACGGTTTTTTAACTGTAGTAGTCTGAGGCGTTGCCTTTAGTTTAGGCAACGGTTTTTTTACTTTTGGCAACAGCTTTTTAAAACCGTTGTCTAATATTTGAATAGGCAACGGTTTTGTTCAAATGTTAACAGCAACGGTTAAAAACTGTGGTCTAAAAGGTTTTGCTAAAAACCTTTGCTATTGTTTTCAAAGGCAACGATTTTGAAACCGTTGTCACTGTGTATAAAGACAATAATTTGAAAACCGTGGTCATTTGTGTATATTGACAACAACCATAAAACTGTGGTCATTGGTCCTATGTCCATTTTTTTAATTAAATTTGTTCATTTAAAATTTTAATTTTAAAAAAATCATTATTTTTCGATAATATTATGAGAACAATAAAAAATAAATAATAAGAAATATGAATAAAAGTTTTTTAATGGAAAAGATATTATTGCAAAATGTTAGGAAAAAACTAATAATCCAAAGACATTATTGCAAATGTTAGGAAAAGACTAATAAAATAAATTCATTTGTCAAACAACATAGGTGTCACTGCAAAAAGACCATCACCATCTTATATATACTACAATAATAAATTTATAAGTACAATAGGAACATCAAGGCATCCATTCTGTAACCATGAATGAACTCCATAAATAACAAAGCTTAACAGCTACTTAACCATAACCATAGAACTGCTAAATGGTAATATAAAAGCCAATTCTTCACTTGAAACAATTGACTACCAAAGATATGGATTAACCACTTCATTCTTTGTCATCTGCTGCTCTAAGTGAACCTAGTTGAACTGGTGCTTGGGTTTGTACTACTTTGGATGTCCCATACAGTGATAGATCAATACCTTTATCCTTCTCCTTCTGTAGAAGTATGTGCTCCTCAGTCCATCCTACAATATAAAATTGAGATGCTATAAGTAAGCACAGAATAATAAAAAAAAAACTAAAAAAGTGGGAGAGAATAAGGTCAATGACTAAGTTTTTTGGTTGATTTGAAAACTTAAAACACTCCATTGTTTTTTCTTGGATAATATGAAGGCCCCAAAAGCAAGAATCAATTTTATACACAACCACATTATTATACTGAACAAGATGCAACTGACCTATGAGCTTATGACAATTTAACAAAATAAACCTTAATTTGAACTTTGAAAAAAATTATAGTGTGAAAATAGGAAGGCAATTTCACCCAATACTAATATTAATACCTTCAACTTCATAGTTGGAGCCCAACCAAGTTTCTCTTTTATCAGAGTTTGTCCGAGTTATGACCCTGAACACCCTCTGGCTCAGGAATGTGATGAATAAGAATATTCTTGTCTTCAAAGCTAAGAACAATCTCAGCCATCTCATTCATGCTCACCATCTCATCACTTCCAATATTAACTGGCTCATGGAAGTCTGATGTAGTCAATCTAAACACATAAACCGAACACAATGTTAAGTCTTATTATAGAATAAGAACCGCCTCAAGAAATAGATGAAAATATGCTAATGTTTGCATGATAATAGATGAAAACATGCTAATGTTTGGATGATAATAGATGAAAACATGCTAATGTCTATACTATAATTACATATTTTACACATCATTTTAGTAGCAAGAATGTTAGTGGGACATTTCCTTAAAAGCAGGAGAGATCAACATAAACATTTCTATGCTCTATTTATTCATAATAGAAAGATTCAATGCACAAGAAACACCTAAAAAGTGCTTCTTGCATCAAAGCAGATTAGAAAAAACAACATGAGAGTCATTAGAACAAAATTAATACTCATAATAGATTAGAAAAACACCTAAAATGTGCACAAGAAAATCTTTGTGTTATTATACTCATACTAACAACATTAATAATGTGCACAAGAAAACGCCATTAATTTTGTGAAGGAGCTAGAGCAACATTTACTGTCTATGGAGGGTCAAAAGAAAACTAAAAACCACACAAAATTTTTGGTTCAACTGGATCACTACCTTTTGCTGAGTTCTTCACATTTCCACAGTATACAACGTGTGCAAATCAGAGTAACAACAACAAATCAGGGATAAAGAAACAAAAAGGTTTATGATATAACACAATGATTTTATTCTATTAAAACACCTAAACAACATAATGATTACTACAATATCTATCAACACCATTTCAATGCATAAGTACTTATGCTCATTGAAGCCAAGAAAATGGTGGAAAATAGAGACCATCTTTGCAACAACAAATCATCATCTACCTTTATTAATCACACTAATCCAAAAAAGAATATTGTGTCATCATGTATTCAGCAACAATGTGTGAAACGAGGACCTCTGGCTTTAATTAAGATGACATCAACAAAAACACTAGGAACTTGTAATACTCTTCTAGACTCAACATGATATATTGCAGCTTTGAGTGATTGAATCATATGACTGATGAACAGCAGCCATATGAGAAGAACTAAAGCAAGCCAAATGAAGAATTGGTCACTAAGGACAAAATGCAACACTAATTATAAACGCAACAAGGAGTTTCTTTGACATTTCATAGGCTCTTGGTGAGGAGAAGAATGGAGAGAAAGATGGAATGCATAAGCAGAAGTCATTGAAGGAAATAATTAGGCTCTGATACCATTTAAAGAATGGTAGGAGCCATGCATGAATGAGAAAGAAAAGCTTCAAGAAAGAAGAATGAGAGAAAGGGTAATATTTCTTATTATTTCTCATTGATGAAAAAGTGAGCCAATATGTCTTATTTATATAAGAGAAAAGAGGAAAAAGAAAGCTTGTAAACCAAACAACTAATACAAACTTTACAAAATAACTACTAATTTCCTAACCACCTAACTTCTAAAATAATCTCCAAAATATCTTTAATAAAAACATCTAATATAACCACACAAAGTTGAGAGACCATGAGTTCATTGAAGATTATGGCTTCCGCCAAGACGCAACGTTTATACCCAATGTCACTCCACTACAATCCCATGTGAATTTCCATGTTCTAGGCTTCTATTAGAGCCACGAGTATGTGAGGGTGAAGGAGACTGATATGGTGCACATCTGTACTGAAAAGTTGAGAGGAATTGGGGGATTCCTCTAGAGCTTTTTACCCTTTATTACCTAAACATTGAGATGATAGATAATCATCCTCTCTATACTTATTACATTAATACACTTGTGAGGTTGAACTATGTTTCATTTGAACCTTGTTGGTTTGCAAATTTCTCATATTAGTAGTGAAAATAGTAGTGCAATTTTTAAGATTAACAGGTATATTATATTAGTCAATAGATTTCTATTCACTTGCATTGTTTTAATATTCTGGTGTTAAAAATTCTGGTAGTTAGTGACAGTTACTAAATCTTCTCTCTATTCTTGTAAAAGAAGCTTTGTATCATCTATAAATAGAAATGCGCTTCTCATTTTATTGTAACAATACAATCTAGAGGAATATAATCAAAGGGTGGCAATACCACTTCTCTCTTTATCTCTCCCGTTTTCACTTTCTCTCTCATTTTTTCTTCAATTTTTTACACTTTAACATGGTCTGATTTCATGTCTAGATATATGTACACAATTTTTCATAATTTTTTCTCCAAAAGAAAACATACATAACCCAACTCATAGAAAGCAATAGCATGGAAGGATTTCGTGGTAAGCACTGTCAGGGAACTCGAAATTCAATCAAAAGAATACATATCCAAGGTAGGCACAAATAATTATGGAAATTCAATATTTTTGCCTATATAATATATATAAATATTCTCGTATATATAACTCGCCTTCTAAATACTTCAACTTTCTTTTACCAACTTCCAGCTATTAGGCTTTGTAATCAGTTCTCAATTACAGTAGTTGCAGTGTTGAATTTGCCTTCAGATGACCATGCATTTACCAATGTAAGAAAACGTTACTAGAAAAAGTCTCAGCAGTGTAAAATGAACTGCATAAACCATGGTGTCTACTCAACTTAAACAAGCAAGTCTGTATAGGCATCAAGTCCTTGATGGACAAGGGACTTCTTGAGCTTGTACAATGCCCGGGTTTCCAACTGACGCACTCGTTCCTTAGATAAACCAAATATCTCAGCAACTTCTGATAAAGCTTTTGGTTCACCACCTCCCATACCAAATCTTAGACGGATTATCTTCCTTTCATTAGGGCGTAGGATACGTAAGGCATTGACCACATGTCGCCTCATAAGCTGTTTTTCAACACTCGTATCTGGGGCCTCGATCGATGCATCTGCAGTAATCTCCTGCAATTATAAGAAAAAAGTAGTTAATATTCATATGTGAGGAGCATTTGAAAAATTATATGTTGCTTACTAAGAGAGTAGCTGAAAAGAAAAAAAGATGCAAGAAAGTAATATGGCAATAGTTTAACAATCCAGTGTTGGGGCTGCTAAAGAATAATAGGATAAAGGGGCTGATTTTCTTAGTGTCGAAAAAGAAACCCAAAAAACAAATAAATGCAGAAGTCTTTTGAATTAATACAAGAAAGTTTTAGGTAGTCAATTGTCTTTACAAGTCAAAAAAAGTAGACAAGACAGAGTGGTAGGTATTAACACGTGCAAATTTTAATGATCTCACTTTTGGTAATTAACAGAACAGAGTTGTGACTTCAGTGTCATCACAACAACCCGAAAACAATATTCAATCATGTCCTTTCCATTGTCGGCCATATGGTTCAGTGGCTAATCTCATGCTGAAAAAATAATATGCTCTAATCTAACAACTACTCCATGTCCTTAAAAAACTATAAGCTGCTACTGGTGTTACCATTCCATCACACACTACAGAGTGCAATGACTAAGAAAAATCAAGATTCTTCTTAGTTTGGCCATTAGGCTTCACCAATTTGCGTTTGCAGTCATCGGCCGAAGCTAGTCCATCAATACTAACACTGAACAAAATGAAATAGGAAGCTCAATAACCTTCAGCTGTTCTAAACATTCTAAATATTGACACAGAACTTGACTTTTTACTGTTTCACTTCATAGATATTAAGATCTTGCATTATATTGGGGAAGGTGGATCACACTAGCTACTTAATAATACCTGGAAAGTTGTCTCTTGGTCTGCCCACACAGTTTGCTGCATAGAAATTGGATATCTTGCAACAAATAGCAATTCGCCAATCTTCTCTTCTGTAATTCCTACTCTTCTAGCTAATTCTTCTTTGGTCGGGTTAAGATTTCCTTCTTGAATGCACAATTTCTTCGCCTCCATTACCTTGCCCAAAAGGCTATATACTTTCTCCTGGATTGATGGAGATATATAATTAATTTTTCCTTTTAAAATAACAAATATACTACAAAAATATGAAAGCAATGGCGACATAATTTTTGTTCTCTTCCAACATAAATTTCATGAACAACTGCCACTTAAAATGATGAAAGCTTAAATTTTAACAGCTAAGTTTACCGGCAGACGAATTGTCCTGGAATGTCGAAATATGGCTTTCCGTATTGCTTGCCTTATCCACAAGTATGAATAAGAACCAAATCGGCCACCAGCTTTAGGCTTAAACTTTTCTACACTCTTAATAAGACCCATACTTCCCTCCTGCAACAGCACCAGAAAACAAATGTAAGATATGTAGTTGCAATTTGTAATTGACATTACTACAGAGTAAAGACAATGACTGCAACACTATTCAAAAGAAATAAATCAATAATAGAAGCAACGCATATTTTCCCCCAATCTCTGATCCAAGTCAAGCTAAAACATTTATTTATGGGCTCTGTGTTCACACATAATGTAGGCATATATATGATAAACAAGTAGTAATAAATAATAGTAACTGTACCAACAACTTCAAACTGACCAAGAAATAAAATGTAAACAGTTATTGTTATGGTGGAGGGAAGATCTTTAATTTCTCAAAAGCTACCTGTACTAAGTCCATAAGGCTCAGACCACGCCCCTGATAACCTTTAGCAACGTGGACTACCAAGCGCAAATTGGCTTGAATCAGCTTTTCTCTGCTTCTGTTACCAAAATGAAGTTTTGTCTTCAGCACACGAGAGCTAAGTCCCACCCCCTCAGCCCATTTCGCTATGGTTGGTTCCTGACCAAATTGAGATTGAAGCCTGGTCTTCACTTCTTCCAATCTCATTAATTCCTGTTCCTCAGTCCACATTAAGGCAAAATAAGCAAAACTTATAGAGCATTCCATTGATATAAGAAATAAGGAATTCATTGTAACACCTGTATCTGTACAACTAATTGAGACTCTTCTTCAAATGTCAAAAGTTTCTTCGTGTCAGGACCCCAAAGGAACAAGCGTAGGGGATCATCCTGTTCAAACCCTTCATGTATCTTCTTTTCTTCTTTTACAAGTACATCTTTTTTCCTTGCAATATAACTTTCTTCATCTTTAACTTTAGACTTTGGTGCTTTCCTTTGTTTATATCTTCTCTCTAGAAGCCGTGCTGACCTCACAGTTTTCTTGCCTCCAACTGAAGAGTCAACCAAACTAGTAGAGGCCAGACTGAAAGGAAGTTTTTATTTAAACATTACACTCCAAACAAATTAACCTATAGACTTGAAAACCATAGTAAGAATGTCAGAGTTGGCCGAGAAGATAGAACTAACCCAAAAGGATGTGAATCGTCATCTGCTTTAATTGATGTCAAGTCTTCAGCTACAGAGGCTGCCTGTTTTGAGACTAACGAAGCTTTTTTAGCACGAGAAACTGTATCACATTGCACACCATCTACAGGCCTCTCCGATTCAACACTAACTTTCGGTAGAGTTGAAGAAGCAGCATCAATTTCTCCTATTTGTGAGGCAGTCAACCTGCAATAAGACCATTTATACACCTATAAGGAGACAACTCACGATGGGAAAAAATGACGTATTAAAAATCACTAACTGATTAAAAGGACATAGCAAAACAATTTTATTTGTCTTACAGGTTCTGTAACCTAGGCCAGAGATGCAATTGCCACCTAAAGTCCTGCACTAACTCATCAGCATTGCCGGCACTATTGTCTTCATGAACTGAGGCCATTTCCATCTGCCTCGTATTTAATATTTCCTTTGGTAAAAAAAAAGTGAAGATTAATTGATAGTGCATCTATTATATGATGAAGTTGGAAGAAACTAAAAATTACAACACAAAAAACGAGATGGTGAATTCCAAGCAAAAAAATAGGATCATTACAATTGACATAGCTAAGGGTTTCATTATATAGAATTAAAGAAGGATATTTAATTATATAGAACTAAATAAGCCTATGTTTGATGAAGTCAGTATATCAACATAATTTTGAACCTGGGATATCTTGTCTTCCTTATACATGTGCAGTGCAGGTCTATATTCATCACGCTGCTCTTGTAAAAGCACTGAGGTCGGAAAATTCTGTACTGAACAACCACGAGACCGAGCGGCGACTGCAGGGGCAGCTTGTTCGCGAATCATCAAAACTGCAGATGCATAGGCAGGTAACACGTTTTCAACGCAGACTAACAGGTAGGGAGAGGGACACACTATTTAATCCCAAGAGGAAAATTTATATGGAGACTAGAAGTAAATGAGAATCCAAAAATTAGTGAAAACCTTTAAAAACTTGGAAGTTAAACTGGCCTAGAAAATTAACTAGCTTATGGGATTTTTCAATAACATTGAATTTCATCAAGCATACGAGACTAAGGGTCGGATGTTATCGTATTGAATTTCATCAAGCATATGTGAAAAATTACAATACAAATATACAATGCATACAAATTACAAACATAGACAGGGTTCCCAATGTAAAATCATGCATAAATTAGACAAATAAGCACTAAGAGCAATGTACTTGATACATTAACCTCCATACCCTCCTATTTCAGAAATTACAAGAACCTTCCTTTCAAGGTTTACGTTGAAATTAAACTTGCCCCTAGAGGTTTATGCTGTCATTTAACTTACGATAAGTTTATGTTATCATTATGCTTACACCATTTACAACATAAACAAAATTGTCTTTATACCTCTATCCTCTTCCGACCCCATTAGGTGGAAGCTTCATAGTATGCTGCCTTTATTATTATCATTATTATTAAAAAAGGGCGTCTCAGTATACGAGACTCCTTAGTGGGGTCTGAGCTTCATATGCTTATATGGGAAGGTATATAGTGACTGAATTATAATACAGTACCTGAAGTAGAAGGTGGAGATAATAGAAGAGTGTTGCCATGGTGAGTTCTCTGAGGAAACGGTGGAGACGAACAAAACATGTTCCTCACAGATTCCATGGTTGAAATATTATAGTACCATATCATTAAACTAGTGTAGTAAGAGTAATAAGCTGCATTTTATCCATTCTCTACAGATATATGTGTAGTTTGTTTTCATGGTCTCGTGATGATAAGATAGACATAGAGTGAAAGCAAATGGCTTCGTAGATTATTTCAGACCTCAAAAAATTTTGGTTTATTAATACGACAATGGATTTGGTTGTTGTTTTAACATTTAATATGATGAATTTATGTCCAATGGGCCTAGGCCCAAATAACGAGCATTTAAAAAATTTGCTATGTGGGGTATAAATTTTAAATTATGGGGTGTGATTATTTTGTTATATTTCTCCGATTTACTCACCCATTTCTATAACGTTGGCTACCTTGAAAATGCCTATCTTTCGTAGGTGTAATAAAGGGTATAGAATAAATAGAAGACAAAAAGAAAGAAAAGTTTATGGTTCAAATACCATTAATCATAAAATATTAACATATTAATATTTGTCTATAAAAAATGAATTTGTCAACATAGTTTATCGAATTGTGGTTAGGTACTCGAAAGCGTGGAGCAATTATATTGGAGGATTACAAGTTTTAGCGCACCCATTAGCCTGAGGCCTATGGAGTGTTTCTAATTAGTACTTATATTTCATGCTTATAATTAATGCAAGTTGTAATAAGGAATTTGATCTCAATACTTGCAATCCTAGATAACGTGAGACTTTATACAAATATTTCAAGTATTCTCAATAATATTCACTTTGATTGAAATAGACGAATATCAAATATTTGGCTTCACTTTACTCAATGACCAACTATCTTTAACAACTCTTTCACATATGAGTATACTCTCGTCCCACGTAAGTCTTTTTGAGTATTATGATGTTACAACTCAATAGAAATAAGAGAGAATAATCTGAAACATATTCAAAACTCTTCTTTATTTCAAACATTTTCTTCATCACTTGTATTAAATAACACTAAGTTAAACTCGACATTTGTGTTCAATAATTTTCTATAAAATTCACAGTCGTTATCTTTCATATTTATTCCACTCTAAGTGTAATTGAAAGACTTACAAAGTTAAAAATTCATTATAACAGAAACCATTATTTGGTTTTGAGCAAGGAGAGACTAGTTTTGCAAACAATACTTGAGTTGTTGACACTAAAGATGTTGAATGTGATAACAATACTTGTTGTAATCAATGTTGCATTATAGTAAAATTTTGGTGCTTCAAAGAAATTGGATGCAACATACAATACTAGTGTGTTGGATAATAGGGGCCTAAAAACACTTACAGGGGGGAGGGGTGAATAGGTGTAGCGGATCATAGTTTGCACTTTTTCGGTTAATGAGATATTATGGAAAATCACCAGTTTAATCGATTATGTCTGCTCTAAATCGATTAACTCTAGTTGTGTTTAATCGATTAACACTATGTTTAATCATAACCTGATTCTTGTTTTCTCGAAAAACAGTTTTCTTACACAACATTACAGCGATTTCAATCAATTCCAGACACAATCTACTTAATGAATTTATGCCTAAATGTTAAGAGATTCGCAACATGCAATAAACTCAGTAAGTAATACAATCTAATTATGTAAAGTGTAAATCAACTGAAATTAAAGAGATAAAATATAGAAAAAATTGGGACAACGATCTTTTATCCTGGTTCATTTGTGGTACACTTGCAAACTACATCTCGACCTCCTCTTCTTTTCTTTGGAGTTTTTTCTTCATTATTGAAAATCAATGTTATACATACACACTTCCAAAATAAAAGACTCATTTCTTGGCCTCAGAGCTCTTGAATTGTTTGATCCTCCACATGCTTCTAATGAATACTCAATACCACTTCTAACAATCTGGGCTCAGCCACTCCTAACTCCCAACCAAGACTCTTGTTCATGTGAAGACAACCAATACCTAACCGCAACTAGGATTTTCCAATATTGTTCTCCAACAAGGTGATATCAATACACATAGAAAATGTAAGATAGTTGTCTACAAAATTTACAAGCTATGTGCACCTAAATGTGCTAACTATACAATCAAGAACAACACTAAAAGACTGTCCATAAATCTCACAAAACTCAAAAGAATGATGTGTAATAATACAAGGTTTTTCAAAATTTATTTGACAATCATGTAAAATGGATAATCTTCTATAGAACTTTCCTATCTCTCTTTATTTGAATCAAAGAAAACTAATTCACAAAGCAAGAAAACTTTCGCTGAAGAATATGAAAATTAAAATCAAGATGTATGAATCTATTGAGCAATTTTTGAGCACATGGGGAAAATAATTTTTTATATGTAATTGTTTTCTGTTAGATTTAATCAATTAACCTAAAACTTAATCGATTAACGATGCCAAGAAATCCAAGATTTCAGCTATTATAACTTCATTTTATCGATTAATCTCATACTTTATTGCTAACCTTCTATATGATGTGTATATGCATAGTTCATGATTTTGAAAGATGTAAGTTATAAACCAGGTTTAGTGCACCAAAATCGTATTACCATATGTAAATGCATGAGCATATTAATCATGTATGAATGTATGCAATACTGATTTTAAGTTGATTCAATTTTAAGATTGTGAGACTTTAATTCAAGGTTCACCTAACCTGGACTCTACCCAACCAATCATCTTAAGATTTCTAGAAGTATAAAAATTTAACCTAAATCTTCTTGATTGAACTTGAGCATTGTCTTTGTTGTTTGTTGAGATGACTTTGTCGTCAAGTTTGCCTATTATCCTTGTCTACATCAAAACAATGTGATGATGCATATTTACAACGTGAACCAATATAAAATTAGTGTCAACATTATATCTCTTAACACATTTTATTTAACCTTTTATAATTGCTTTCTAACCTATACAGTTTTGCAGTCTGATATCAAGTGTTCATATTAAAGATCAAGTTTTTACTAAGACAACTTAATGTGCGTTTGGTATAGATTATAAATTGTGAGATTATAAAGTGTTAAGATTATAATTTGTTTGTGTTTGGGTACTTTAGCTGAAAATTGAATATAAACTAATCTGTTTTGTTTGAGTATGATATAAAATTTGTTTTTACATAGTAAATTACAGAAAATGGTATGAGTGTATTTATTTATGTTATGATTATTTTAGTTGTTTTTATACTAATTTTTAAATATACATTTTTTAATATTTATCATCATATATATTTTTACTTTAATTTTTTAATATTGCATAACCAATGCTAAAACAATATATTAAAATAAAATACAATATAAAAACTATATTAATATTAAAAAAAAACATAAGATTAACATAAACAAATAATCTCATACATAGTTAAACATAAACTAAAAAAAATAAACTAACTCATGATTTTTAATATTGCATAATAACAAAGGCTAAAAAGTATATTAAAATAAAATACAATATAAAAACCAATATCAATATTAAAAACAATATAACACATAAATAAATGGAAGTTACTAAACTTAAATTACATAATTCACAAAATAAATAATACATAAATGTTGAGTTTTATTCAAAAGTTTTAGGGTTTATTGGGTTTATACATATTTCACAAAATTTTAATATTATATAATAAAGTTTTGTACATAATTCTTTGTTTGTGTATAAATAAAGGAAAGTGTTACGGGGAATTACGGGGTTGAGTGGTGATAGAGAGAGAAGAAAATAAGAATTATGAAGTTTGATGATGATGTGAAAAATTATGGTGTTTGGTAGAAGAGTAAAAAGGAGGAGAGATATAAAGTTATAATGAGGTAAAATGGGAAATAGAAAAATTTGGAAAAAATAAGCTAAAAAAATAAATCAACCCATGATTTTGGAGCTTATACTTTTGGCTTATTTTTTCAGAAAAAAACTGAGTTTATAAACTTCATTTGATTGACAAACATACATAGTTTATATTTTCAACTTATTTTTCAAAAAATAAACATAAACCATCAAATTCAATCTATGTCAAACATGACCTTAGTTTATATTTTCAGCTTATTTTTCAAAAAAATAAACATAAACCACAAATTTAAACTCTTCCCAAACATATATAGCCTAAATCTTAACTTTCCCAAAGTTTTAAGTTTATAGTACAATGTTGGTAAACACCATTCAACCCCATCTTGCATTACTTTTGATTATTTCAGTAGGAATCAGAGCTAGAGCCTCTTGGTTGAACACTAAAACATAGGTAAAAACATGTGGACATGACAAGAGTTGATAGTAGAAGCATAAGTCACAATGAGGAAGGATCCTTGATTACAAGACCTCCATATTTTAATGGAGAATATTGTATCTATTGTAAATAATATCATAAAATCCACAAACTTTGATATATGGAATATCATAGAAGACTAGCCATGGATACATACAAATGATAGGGGAATAGAAATGCTCAATGTAAACATGAAGAAAGAACATAAAAATAGATCTCAACTCAATGCTAAATCTATATATGTCGTCATGTGTGCATTGAGCAGAGAAGAGTTCATAAACGTTTGTGCCCATGAGACAACAAAAGAGATGTTTTGTATTCACTTGTTATTGCCCATGAAGGAAAAATCACGGTGAAGGAATCCAATATCAACATGTTCATCAAAATGTATGAGATCTTTAAAATGAAATATGGAGAAAATATCGGACATGTGTACAAACCAATGTTGTGAAACCCGAGCCGGACTTTAAGCCGGAAGAATTTTCGTATTAGGTCTAACCGGTTTAAACAGTTAAACCGTCCGGTAGGACCGGATAATTTTAAATATAATTAATAATTTTATATAACTATGTTGAAGTAACATCTCTCTATCTTTTTTGGACCGAAATAAAACAAAACATTAGAATAATGTTCCATTTTTTTTTAAATTTTAAGTAAACCGTCCGGTTTTTTCCCAGGTTATTCCGGTTTAACCGGGTTTAGCACGGTCAAACCGGAATTTCTCCCGTTCAAAGCGGTCAAACTACTCATTCGGTTAAGACTACAAATCGAAGCCGTTTTCAAGTCCGGTTAGCGATCAAACCGGTCGGACCGTCAGGTCCGGTCCGGTTATCACAACACGGGTACAAACAACTTAAAACCAAAACCAATGAGTTGAAATCTTTGGACAAAGTATACAAGACTGAGAAACACATACATAAGATCCACAAAAGTGTTTCACAATAATGAATACATGTGGTGTCATTAGTGTCTCAAGCTAAAGACTTGCCCATGATAAAGTTGGATGATCTTCTTGGAACACTCCAAATTCACGAACAAGTACTAATGGATGAGAATAATGGAAAGACTTTAAAATCCATTGTCGTCAATATGGAAAAAAGTAGTAAGAAAAGAGAAACTCCAAAAGCTCTAAGCTTGACAAGTCCATTGAAGAATCAGAAGAGTCTGAAGAAGATGATGAATTAACCCTACTAGGATATAGATAAAGAAACTTTACAGAAAAAGAATGTTCAAGAAGCTCATTAGATAAAAAACAATAACATGGAGAAGAACGTGACAACAAATTTGATGAAGTCACTACCTATGAACGCGGAAAACCAGGACACATCAAGACATATTGTCCAAATCTTAAGATGCAACCCTCATAGAAGGCCCCATACAAGAAAATTGAATGATGGCTACTTAGGAAGATGAAAGCTCAAGTAACCTTGAGGAAGTAAAGTTGGTAGCATATATTGTTTGATGGACCCTGTCCCACTGTCTCCATCAAGTAAAAATTCACTAAATAATATAAAATATTTTTTTATATTTTTATAATTTTTTATTTTAATTAAATAAGACAATGTGATTGCCTCGGGATACCATTTGAGATATCAAATGGGACAGCAGATCCCGATTCTTGTCAAATGGTAGACATTGAATATAGGTATATTTTGAACTTAAAAAATTAGCTAATGCATATGATGAACTCCAAAGAAGAGTCTAACTGAATTTGGAAAGATTACAAAGCTTTAAGAATAAATTATGATAAAATCTTATTTGTGTTTACTAAAAAATCTGAAGAATGCTCCAAGCTTAAAGAAGAAAACACAAACTTAAGACTGGAATTAGATTATCTAAATATATTCTACCTTCTATAGAAGTAATCAAACTGTAATATAAAATTGAGGAACTGCCCTTAGAGTTGTCTATGTTTGTAAATAGAAGCGAAAACTTGTCTAAACTCTTTGGTAGCTAAAAAGTTCTCAAAACAAAGAAATTATTGGCTATTCTAGTCAAAACCTGTTTGTTGAGCATGCCAAGTCTATAAATGTTAGACATATCTCCAAAATGCATCACGTCACACATGTCTCTAAATCTTCATATTACCATGGGTTCCACTAACCCTTTCGATGGTGATGGTGCATCAATTAACCGCCCTCCAATTTTCAGTAATTAAGGGTACGCCGATTGAAAAGTGCGTATGAGAATCTTTATAGAAGCAATTGACACAAATATTTGGGAGGCCGTTGTCAATGGCCCTTATATTCCACTATATCTAGTGGAATGTGAGTCTAAAGAAAAACCTAAGTGTAAGGATCTAAATTCTACACTTGAAATTTTTTCCTTATTTTAATCCCCTCATACCTACGTTTTTCATATAACTTAAAATTACCAGTGCAACAACTTTATATAATTCTTTCTCCCTGGTTTATGATTATTTTATAACGTAATTTTCATGCATACTTTTATTTAACAGAAAAACATAATTCATATTAATATTTCCCAGTAACTACCGCATACAACTAGCTATGAGTTTTCCAAATACCCATAGCTACACATATCCAGTGTTACAATGCTCAGAATTACAATTATCCAAAAATGACATTTAGTCAGTCATGATACAAAATACAAATGAAGGAAATCCGGATTTAAAAGCTCATAAGACTCCAAATCAAGCATCCTCAATTCATTTGTTTACCTACAATGAGATTATCATAGCAACACACGAAACACAAGGGAGTAAGTCATTAGTTGAATAATAACTGCATATGAAAATCCACATTTTAAATATACATAAGCATTGAAATGAAACACATTTCTTAAATACATGAATATAAACGTTCATATATATTTTCTTCTATTTTCATTTTATCCATATTCACCCTATAGTATATATATCCCATAATATATCTTCTATAGCGTGCATATTCATTCATTCCAAGGCACTTTTATTTCATCAATTACACTTAGCATCAAATTTACTCTTGACCACATCTGGTCCGTTTACACCTCAAAGATAATCCACTACCACTTCGGGTAGGTCCACAACACAAGATAATCCACTATCGCTTCAGGTAGGTCCACAACACAGCGATAAACCACTACCACTTCGAGTAGGATCACATTACAAAGAGAATCCAGTACCACTTCGGGTAGGTCCACAACACAAGATAATCCACTACCACTTCGGGTAAGTCCACAACACAAGATAACCCACTACCACTTCAGGTAGGTCCACAATACAAGATAATCCACTACCACTTCGGGTAGGTCCACAACACAAAGATAATCCACTACCACTTCGGGTAGGTCCACACCATAAAGATGGTCCATTACCACATCGAGTAAGTCTACGTCACAAAGATAATCCACTACCACTTCGGGTAGGCCCACACCATAAAGGTGGTCTACAGTATTATTCTTACAAACATAATGACTCATACACATACCATGTTCACATCATCTCATAAATAATGGAGATACTTATCCCTAACCTTGGTGAGTGTTGGGTTTGGTTCTTGGTAACTTTGCAAGTTCCTCCTAAACCGCCTCCAACCTTATGATCTTTCCTCATTCCCACCAATAACAACAATGTTAGTAATTTATTCAAAATAACACATACAACTCATATTTCATCTTTAAACATACAAAAGATCCATACATTTTAAATGTTTCCAAAACTACTTCATTAAGAGTTTCCAAACATCCAAAATATACATATTCATCTTATATTCAACATTAGAGCACATATCCATCTTCTACTTGTAGCATTTCACCCATTTTCCTCTTTACCTATATTCTCATTTTAGGGTTTTAGGGTTTTCATGAATAAACTTAAAAACTCTTTCCATTTCACGAATAACAACTCTAAATCAAGAGTTTACAAGAGAAAAACTACATAAAACGGACCATGACTCCAAATAGAGAGTTTCCATGGTTTTTCACCTTTTGAGAAGAGATCCAACATACCCAAAACAAGTTTCAAATGGAGAATGAGAGTTAAAATCAAGAGATTTACCTCTTCTCAAACTTCTAGATGATTCTCAAGGCTCATTGCTCTTGAAAATGCTCTCTTCTCTCACTTATCTTCAAGTTCTAACCAAAAAATGTTTTTAGGGTTCCTTATTTAATGTGAAATCGTCGGGTTCTCGCTTAAGCGAGCCATCTCTCGCTCAAGTGAGAAAATCCCGCCATTTTAAAAATTCAGATCTGATGCTCTCGCTCAAGCGATGATCATTCATTACCAAATCCCTTTCCCTCGCCCAGGCGAGCCAAATCTCACCCAGGCGAGAATCCCAGGAAATCCTGGGAGCTGATACTGGGCCTCTTGTAAGGACCCAAATTCTACCGTTGAAAATGTTTTCCTTATTTTATTCCAATTTCATGCATTTAATTATAAATTATATTTACCGATTGAACGAACTCATTTAAAAGATCTCACTTTCCTCATCACGCCCAAATCTATATACCAAAATGTTACATACCAATTAGGTGACAGAAAAACATAATTCGTATTAATGTAACTTAGTAACTACCACATACAATTAGCTATGGGTTTCCAAAACACCCATAGCTACATATATCCCGAGTTACTAGTTTCCATGGTTAATTCCATGTACACAAACATGTTCATAGTTACAATTAGTTAGTTTATGTACAACCGATGAAGTTAAAAAAAATGAATAAGAGACATCAAAATAAAAGTCTCTAAGCTCCTAATCAAAAACACCCATACTCCTTCCACCTACCTGCAATGGGATTAACATTGACAATACACCAAGAAACACAAAGGAGTAAGTCGTTAACTCAATAAATATCAACGTAAGTTAATCCATATTTAATAAGATTAAATAACGGTATTAAAATCAACTATACTCAAAACCATTTTCATCGTTCATACTTTTGAAAAACCATGCTACATAACTTGGGCCAAAGTTTGCTACATTGCTTGGCCAAAGCTTGCTACATTACTGGAGCCAAAGTTTGCTACATCGCTTGAGCCAAAGCTTGCTACATTACTTGAGCCAAAGTCGCTAACCCATCATGGTCGGCTAAAAACGAGTTTTATTTCCATTGGCAATCCACCAATACATTTTCCGAGTTTTATTTCCATTGGCACTCCACCAATACAAAAACAGTAAATGCACCCGACATCATTTCAAACATATCCATGTATGCTTATAACTACAAAGTGATTTACGATTCATTTCATACTCCGAGTTTTATTTCTATTGACACTCCACCAATACATAAACGGTAAATCCACTCCCCGTTGTGACAAACATACCCATATATGCTTATAACAACTAAGTGATTTACGCTTCATTGCATTATTCCGAGTATTATTTCCATTGACACTCCACCAATACATAAACGGTAAATCCACTCCTCGTTTTTACAAACATACCCATATATGCTTATAACAACTAAGTGATTTACGATACAGTTCATTATCCACATCAGAAAATCCACACATTTCTATCATAGTGCATAAGTTAAAGACTTATCCTTACATCGGTGAGTGTTGAGTTTGGGTTCTTGGCAACTCCTCAAGTTTCATCAACACCGCCTCCAACTTTAGGATCTTTCCTCATCCCACCATATAACACAATGTTAGTCATTTATTCCAAATATCATATAAACAACTTATATTGCATTATTTAACCATACAAGATATTCATCATATTTTCAATATTAGAAAGTAAACTCATCTTCTACCTCTAGCATTTTACCCATTTTCCATTTTAACCACATTTTATCTTTAGGGTTTTGGGATTTTCATGACTCAACCCACAAACCCTCTCCTTTCTTGAAATACTAACTCTATACCAAGAGTTTACAAGATAAAATAACATAAAATGAACCATAACTCAAAAGAGTGAGTTTCCATGGTTTCTCTCATTTTTTAGAAGAGATCCAACATACCCAAAAAGAGTTCCAAAGAGAAGAAGAGAGTTAGAATCAAGAGTTTTACCTCTTCTCAAGCTCTTGGATGAGTATCAAAGCTTCTTGCCCTTGGAAAAGCTCTCTTCTCTCACCTCTCTTCTTTTCTTAACCCTAAAATGTGTTTGGGGGTTTCTCATTTAATGCAACTCGTCGGGTTCTCGCTTAAGCGAGCTCATTCTCGCTCAAGCGAGAAAATCCCGCCCATTTTAAAAACTCAGATCTGATCCTCTCACTCAAGCGAGAATCTCACAGTCTCAACAGTCCCAAAATGCCATTTCTCGCCCAGGCGAGACAACTCTCGCTCAGGCGAGAATTCTCCAATATAGCCCAGGATTTCACCCTCCCAGGTGAGCCTTTCTCGCCCAGGCGAGAATCTCTCGCTCAAGCGAGGATCCCAGGACTGATACTATAATTTTAAAGACTTAAAATTTAGGGTGTTACACCTCTCGCTTGGGCGAGGCCCTCTCGCTCAAGCGAGAATCGGCCAGTATACTCCAAAATTTCTAGAATTTTCACCACACTTAGGAAAACAAATTTAGGGTGTTACACTAAGAGTATGTGGACTAATGATGAGAAAATAAAAGTGCAACACAATTTAAAAGTGATAAACATCATCACGTTTGCTCTTTCTTATGATGAGTTCTTTAGAGTATCACAATGTGGTAGTGCCAAGGAAATGGAGATATTTTACAAGTAACTCACGAGGGGCACTAGTGAGGTTAAGCGTGGCAGGTTAAATGCATTATCTCATGAATATGAATTGTTTAGAATGTTTCCAAATGAGTCTATTAGTGACATGCAGAAAAGATTCACTCATATTGTTTACCTTTTAGTTGATTTAGATAAACCTTTTTCCAAAGGAGAACTCAATAATAAAGTTTTAAGATGTCTTGATAGGAATTGGTAGACCAAGGTGACTGCCATCATGGAGTAAAAGAATTTGGACTCAATGTCATTGGCAACTCTCTTTCGCAAGCTCTGAGAACATGAAATGGAGTTAGGATGTTTAACTTTGCATGAGGAATCAAATAAGAGGAAGAAAGATATATCTCTCAAAGCATCAACTTCACAAACACAAGAAGAAAGAGTTTATGCACATAGTCATTAATGTATAAACACAAGGTTAGTCACTTATACCAAATATCACATAAACAACTTATATTGCATTATTTAACCATACAATATATTCATCATATTTTCAACATTAGAAAGTAAACTCATCTTCTACCTTTAGCATTTTAACCATTTTCCATTTTAACCCCATTTTCTCTTTAGGGTTTTGGGGTTTTCATGAACCAACCCACAAACTCTTTCCATTTTCGACATACTAACTCTAAACCAAGAGTTTACGAGAGAAAAATCACATAAAACGAACCATAACTCAAAAGGATGAGTTTCCATGGTTTCTCTCACTTTGAGAAGAGATCCATAATACCAAAAATGGGTTTTCAAGAGAAGAAGAGAGTTAGAATAGAGAGTTTTACCTCTTCTCAAGCTCTTGAACGAGAATCAAAGTTCCTAGACCTTGGGAATACTCTCTTCTCTCACCTCTCTTCAATTCTTAACCTAAAAATGTATTTGGGGTTTCTCTCATTTAATGCTCTCGTCGGGTTCTCGCTTAAGCGAGCTTATTCTCGCTCAAGCGAGAAAATCCCGCCCATTTTAAAAACTCAGATCTGACCCTCTCGCTCAAGCGAGGGATTCTCGCTTGAGCGAGAATCACACAGTCCCAACAGTCCCAAAAAGCCATTTCTCGCCTAGGCGAGACAACTCTCGCTCAGGCGAGAATCCTCTAGTATAGTCCAGGATTTCATCCTCCCATGTGAACCTCTCTCGCCCAAGCGAGAATCTCTCGCTCAAGCGAGGATCCCAGGACTGATACTATAAATTTAAAGACTTAAAATTTAGGGTGTTACAATCCTCCCCCTCTTATAAGAATTTTCGTCCCCGAAAATTAAACATACCTCGATTCAAACAAATGAGGGTAATCCTCCCTCATTTTTTGCTCAACTTCCCAAGTAGCGTCTCATTTGTCCACTTGACTCCACAACACCTTTACCAAGGAAATCCCCTTGTCTCTCAACTGTTCGGTATCAGTGGTTACAATACACCTAGAAGGGGGGGGGGGGGGGGGGTTGAATAGGTGTAGCGGTTAGAATATCCGCTTTTCGAAAAACAACACTTAATGCTGAAATACACCTAATTAATCGATTAACATAACAGGGATAATCGATTAACACAATCAACACACTCGACTTATTCGATTAACATAATGAATATAATCGATTAACAAACTTGACTTAATCGATTAAATAGAAACAGTAAGCTTAGGCAGATACGATTACTTGCACGACAATTAATCGATAACAAAACGAATTTACAGAGCTTACAGATTTATTAGAGTATTAACAGTATAGCACAGAAACATATTAGCTATTAAAACCACTATACAAGTTAACCGATTAAATGCAATAAAGAGAGAGAGAGAAAAAAAATCCTGCAACACGAATTTTATCCTGGTTCGTTTGCTTGTCCACCGCAAACTACATCCAGGCCTCCCGGTTGATTTGGGAGATTTTTCTTCACTATAATCGAATCAATGTTATTACATACACATCATCCAATTACAACACTTAGACAACACAAGATAATAAAGACTCCTATTCTATGGTTTGACTCCCTTCCTACCGACAAAGAAAACCTTTCTTTCGGCGTAGCCCCAGCCAAGAACCTCTGTTCTTTCCTTATCTCTAAGTCTAAACACAATGAAGATACACTCAATCTCTTCGGGGATACGACACCTCGAGATTCCCAATGTTACAACAATTTCTCAATCAAAAAGAAAATAGAGTAAACTTAAGCTATTACAAAGCTTATATCTAACAAGAAAACACTTTACTCTAATCACCTAATACAAACTCATGCAATTATGAAAATGTATTAGTTTGAAACCAGAATGCATAGAATGTAAAAATCTAATCAAGAAGCATCAATAATATGCATGAACATGTGATATGAAAAGATGAGAAATATATCATGTAATGCACTCAATCCTAAAGCATAGAATTCTCTCTTTTCTAAACTCACAAATGCATTTACAATTAGATGCAATAATTAATACGAAAAATGCTCTGACTTTCTAAAAATGCAACATGCAACTTATGAGATCAATTCTGAAAAACGCAGTTTATAAAGAATTAATTCTGAAACCCAGTTAATCGATTAACGAATGCCTTAATCGATTAAACTGTGCAAACAATTAGATTAATCGATTAACCTATGCCTTAATCGATTAACAACATATTTTCATGTGTAAAAAAAAACTCAAATACGTTATGCACTTAATTCATACATGTTTAACACTTAGTTTATGCCTAGTATGCACATATACATGTATTTATGTGATGCATGAACATATTATGAATGACATATCTCAAAATGAAAATGATTTAAAAGATATATGCATATGAGACATGTATTAGGTGACTTAAGCCTTAGACTCAACTTAAACTAAACTCTAGTCTAAGCTTAGTACCAATCAGAAGACTTAAGCACGTTGATTTGTTGATGATCTTCAAGCTCTTATTCGCACAAGTTGTCCTCATCAAAACCATGACACATAAAGAGAGCTTTCCAAAGTGTTCCTCTTGACATGCACACTTTCATCAACCTCTTGACACTGGTATCAATGATCCTCACGGGCAACGTCGAAAAGGTCAAATTATTCTTCAACTCTATCTGATCAGACTCAACCACATGAGATGGATCCCCAACATATTTCCTTAATTGAGACAGATGAAATACATTGTGGAGGCTCGACAATAGTGGAGGTAATGCAATCCGATATGCCACCGGCCCAATTCTCTTCAATATCTGATACGGCCCAATAAATCGAGGAGTCAGCTTACGAGACTTCAACACCCTACCGATGCTAGTAGTCGGAACAACTCTCATGAAAATATTATCTCCCTCGTTAAACTCGAGAGGTTTTCGCCTCTTATCATAATAGCTTTTCTGCCAACTCTGGGCGATCTTCATGTTCTCCCGGATTTTCTTGATCTTATCTGTAGTCTCTTGGACCAACTCGGGCCCCAATATCAAGTTCTCCCCAGTCTCAAACCAACTCACTGGAGTTCGGCACTTCCTACCATATAAGGCCTCATAGAGTGCCATCCCAATACTCGAATGGAAGCTATTGTTGTAGGTAAATTCAATCAATGGCAACATACAGTCTCAACTCCCTGGTTGTTCCAAGACACAAGCTCTCAAAATGTCCTCCAATAACTGTATTGTCCTCTCTGATTGACCGTCCGTCTGTGGATGGTAAGCTGAACTTAGTTCCCAAAGCGGATTGCAAACTGGTCCAAAAGGTTGAAGTGAAACGGGGATCCCTATCCGACACAATGCTCGACGATATCCCATGCAAACGAACCACCTCTTGGATATACTGTTCTGCCAATCATTCCAGGGAGTACCTTATGTTTATCGGCAAGAAATGAGCAGACTTGGTCAAACGATCCACTATTACCCATATCGAGTCATATCCTTTCTGAGTCTTCGGAAAACCAGACACAAAATCCATAGAGATACTGTCCCACTTCCAAACGGGAATTTCTAGGGATTATAACTCCCCTGAAGGTCGCTGATGCTCAATTTTGGCTTTCTGACATACCAAACAACTCGAGACATACGAAGCCACATCTCTCTTCAATCTCGACCACCAAAATAACTTCTTCAAGTCCTGGTACATTTTCATCGTCCCCGGATGAAAACTCATCTTACTCTTATGGGACTCCTCCCTCTTCCGTAATTCCTCATCATGAGGTACACATACTCTCCCCTTGTAATGCAACAATGCAATAGGGTCCGATGCGAAATCAGTTTCCTTACCACTTAGCATCAAATCCCGTTTAGCCATTAGCCCAATATCCTCCACTTGCATTACCCGGATTTGATCGAACAATTCATTTGTAACCTTAAGCATCCCTAGAATCATACTCTAGGGCTTTATCTGAACTTCCAAGTTCATATCCCTGAATTCTTCAATCAGTTTCCCTTCTCTGATCAATAACGCCGACATATGCAAGGATTTCCGACTTAGAGCATCAACCACCACATTGGCCTTTCCCGGATGATACTGCAGCCCAAAATCATAATCCTTAAGGAATTCCATCCACCGTCTCTGTCTCATATTCAATTCCTTTTGATCAAATAGGTACTTCAAACTCTTGTGGTCGCTGAATACCTCAAATCTCACGCCATAGAGATGGTGTCTCCAGATTTTTAAAGCAAAGACCACTGCAGCCAATTCTAAATCATGAGTAGGGTAGTTTTGTTCGTGCGTTCTTAACTGACGGGAAGCATAGGCAACAACCTTCCCTTCTTGCATCAGGACACAACCCAAACCTTGCTTGGAAGCATCACAATAAACACTGAAATTCTTATCGGTACAAGGAAGAACTAACACTGGTGCCATAGTCAGCCTTCGTTTCAATTCCTGAAAGCTTTCTTCACAACGAAGTGTCCACACATACGGTTCTCCTTTCCGGGTGAGCTTAGTCAATGGTAGTGCCAACTTCGAAAATCCTTCAATGAATTTCGGATAATACCCCGCCAAACCCGGAAAGCTCCTGATCTCAGTGACTGACTTGGGCACCGCCCATTCCATAACCGCTTCAACCTTTGAAGGATCTACTGCCACTCCTTCCTTGGATATCACATGTCCAAGAAAGTTTACCGAGTCCAACCAGAAATCACATTTTGACAGTTTTGCATACAACCGATTCTTATTGAGAAATTCTAGCACCACCCTCAAGTGCTCAGCATGCTCTTCTCGGCTTTTGGAGTAAACCAAAATGTCATCAATAAATACCGCTATGAATGAATCCAAATACGGATGAAAAATCCGGTTCATGTAGTCGGTAAATATTGCTGGGGCATTTGTTACACCAAAAGGCATGACCAAATATTCAAAATGTCCATACCTTGTCCTAAAAGTAGTTTTAGGAATGTCTTCCGTCTTCACACGAAGTTGGTGGTAACCCGACCGAAGGTCAATTTTTGAAAACACCACCGCTCCCCTCAATTGATCCATTAAGTCATCAATTCGAGGTAACAGATATTTATTCTTGATCGTAACCTTGTTCAATTGTCTGTAGTTGGTACACAACCGCATACTTCCATCCTTCTTCTTAACCAACAAAGCAGGCGCACCCCACGGTGAGACACTAGGACGAATAAACCGCTTGGCCAATAAGTCCTCGACCTGCTTCTTCAACTCGACCAATTCTAACGGTACCATCCTATAAGGAGGTATAGAGATGGATCCCGTTCCAAGTACCAAATCGATAGAGAATTCAACTTCTCTCACTGGAGGCAACTCCGAAATATCACCAGGAAATACCTCAAGAAATTCACTAACTATCGGAATGTCCTCAATCTTGGGTTTCTCAATACCCTCCAGGGATGCCAACAACATAAACACGGCCCCTCCCTCCTTACAGGCAGTCCTGACTTCCTTTGCCGATAACGACTTCATGTTAATAACCTCATCAGAAATCTCATCTAGACTCCCGAATACTACGGTTTTATCAGCACAATTAAGCACCACGCGATTTGCCGACAACCAGTCCATCCCCAGAATTATATCTAACTCGGATAGGGGTAAGCAAATTAATTCCACGGTAAAAGTCATACCATTCACCACCACTGGACATCGAGACACAACAGTCGACACCACCACAGGTATATCAGTTGGGGTCGATACGACCAAGTCGAAAGGCAACGACTCAGTTTGAAAATTCAGTCTATCGACACATTCAATAGATACAAAGGAGTGTGTCGCTCCTGAATCAAACAACACTAAAAGGGGAATACCTGCTACCATGCAATTACCTTTTATCAAGCCATCTGCACCCGATACCTCTGCACCACTCATGGTGAACACTCTGCCAGCGGATCGAGGACGTTCAGCCCTCACCGCATTCATACTCTGCGGTAGATTTGGATAGTGTCTTCGGACATGCCCAACCTCCTTGCAATGGAAACAGGTTAGTGCCATTTCGGGGCACGAGTCACCAACATGAGCTCGACCACATTTACTACACATAGGAGGAGAGTTCAACCGTGACCCTCCGACATTGGCATGGGTTCTCGGCCCATGCGAAGAGTAACCTCGACTACCCGTTGGATGAGAGTAAGGTTTTCGTGCCTCTTGGAACATCTTGCCCTTCCCTTTCTCATGAGAGAAATTTCTTTGAGGTCCAGAATGTTTTGGGGGAAGTGGTTTTGGCGTCAGCACTTCATCCGCCTTCATGTCATCCTCCACCATTATGCACTTGTTGACCAAGGTAGTAAAGTCGGAGATCTCTTGATGCCTAAGCATCGTCTTTAGTTTGGGCTTCAAACCCGATTCAAATTTCGAGCATTTGGACCTTCCGTCCACCTCCAACTCTGAGTAAGGGCAAAACCGGGACAATTCTTCAAATTTGGTCGCATATGCTCCCACCGACAGGTCACCCTGCTCCAATCTTAGAAACTCCATCTCTTTCTGTCTCCTCAAATCAACATTTAAATATTTATGGAGGAATTTCACCTTGAATGTATCCCAGGAAACCAGTTGTCCCTCCGCCTCCATTTGGCGTCGAGTGAATTCCCACCAATTCTCGGCCTCTGTCACTAACATGTAGGTGGCATAAGCCAACTTCTGAGCCTCCGTACAGTTCATGGCTCTGAAGATCTGCTCCACCCCTTGGATCCACTCGATGGCAGGTTCAGGAGCAAATCCCCCAGGGAACTGACTGGGATTCCTCCTACAGAACTCATCCAGCCCTCGGTATTCTGCTGGCCCAGGTGGAACTAGTGGGTGTGAACTCGGACTTGGCGCCTGGTTCTGGTTCAGATTGTGCAAGTTCTCATTGACTTGTTGCAATGTCGCCACCATTTGTGCCAGTAAATCATTCGGGACATTCTGACTTGCCCTTCTTCCTCTTCCTCTTCCAGCCATGGGTACCTGTACTCACTCACAAGTTAGTAATCGAATTTGTATATTAACCGTGCACGTAACCACTTAACAATTTGCACAAGTCAACAATCTCAAAACATAAAGTTTTCAAAGAAGCATGTAAGACCATACCCTAGGTCGCAGGATTAACAATGCTCTGATACCATATTGTAAGGACCCAAATTCTACCCTTGAAATTTTTTCCTTATTTAATCCAATTCCATGCATTTAACGATAAATCAAAATTACCGAGTGAATAAACTTATTTAAAAGATCTCACTTCTCCTTCACACCCGATCTATGAACCAAAAGTAACATACAAAATCCGATAGCAGAAAAATATAATTCATATTAATATAACCTAGTAACGGCCGCATACAATTAGCTATGGGTTTCCAAAACACCCATAGCTACATATATCATGAGTTACTAGTTTCCATGATTAACGTCATGCACGACAATCAGGTTTATAATTACAAAATAATTAGTTCAAGTACAACCAATAAGGTTACAAAAGAATGGATAAGAGACATCAAAATAAAAGTCTCTAAGCTCCTAATCAAAAACACCCATACTCCTTCCACCTACCTGCAATGGGATTAACATTGACAATACACCAAGAAACACAAAGGAGTAAGTCGTTAACTCAATAAATATCAACGTAAGTTAATCCACATTTAATAAGATTAAATAACGGTATTAAAATCAACTATACTCAAAACCATTTTCATCGTTCATACTTTTGAAAAACCATGCTACATAACTTGGGCCAAAGTTTGCTACATTGCTTGGCCAAAGCTTGCTATATTACTGGAGCCAAAGTTTGCTACATCGCTTGAGCCAAAGCTTGCTACATTACTTGAGCCAAAGTCGCTAACCCATCATGGTCGGCTAAAAACGAGTTTTATTTCCATTGGCAATCCACCAATACATTTTCCGAGTTTTATTTCCATTGGCACTCCACCAATACAAAAACAGTAAATGCACCCGACATCATTTCAAACATATCCATGTATGCTTATAACTACAAAGTGATTTACGAATCATTTTATCATTCCGAGTTTTATTTCCATTGGCACTCCACCAATACATATTCGGTAAATCCACTCCTCATTGTTACAAACATACCAATATATGTTTATAACAACTAAGTGATTTACGTTTCATTGCATTATTCTGAGTATTATTTCCATTGGTACTCCACCAATACATATACGGTAAATCCACTCCTCGTTGTTACAAACATACCCATATATGTTTATAACAACTAAGTGATTTACGCTTCATTTCGTCATCCACATCAGAAAATCTACACATTTTCTATCACAGTGCATAAGTTAAAGACTTATCCTTGCCTCGTGAGTGTTGGGTTTGGGTTCTTGGCAACTCCTCAAGTTCCACCGACACCGCCTCCAACCTTAGGATCTTTCCTCATCCCACCATATAACACAAGGTTAGTCACTTATACCAAATATCACATAAACAACTTATATTTCATTATTTAACCATACAAGATATTCATCATATTTTCAACATTAGAAAGTAAACTCATCTTCTACCTTTAGCATTTTAACCATTTTCCATTTTAACCCCATTTTCTCTTTAGGGTTTTGGGGTTTTCATGAACTAACCCACAAACTCTTTCCATTTTCAACATACTAACTCTAAACCAAGAGTTTACAAGAGAAAAATTACATAAAACGAACCATAACTCAATAGGATGAGTTTTCATGGTTTCTCTCACTTTGAGAAGAGATCCATAATACCAAAAATGGGTTTTCAAGAGAAGAAGAGAGTTAGAATAGAGAGTTTTACCTCTTCTCAAGCTCTTGAACGAGAATCAAAGCTCCTAGACCTTGGGAATGCTCTCTTCTCTCACCTCTCTTCAATTCTTAACCTAAAAATGTATTTGGGGTTTCTCTCATTTAATGCTCTCGTCGGGTTCTCGCTTAAGCGAGCTTATTCTCGCTCAAGCGAGAAAATCCCGCCCATTTTAAAAACTCAGATCTGACCCTCTCACTCAAGCGAGGGATTCTCGCTCAAGCGAGAATCACACAGTCCCAACAGTCCCAAAATGCCATTTCTCGCCCAGGCGAGACAACTCTCGCTCAGGCGAGAATCCTCTAGTATAATCCAGGATTTCATCCTCCCAGGTGAACCTCTCTCGCCCAAGCGAGAATCTCTCGCTCAAGCGAAGATCCCAGGACTGATACTGTAAATTTAAAGACTTAAAATTTAGGGTGTTACAAGTGGTGTAGAGGCTTCGGGTGTAGATGGCCTGATAAAAGGTAATTGCATGGTGGCAGATATTCCTCTTTTAGTGTTGTTTGATTCGGGAGCAACACACTCCTTTGTATCTATTGAATGTGTGGATAGAATGAAATTGTAAACGTAGTCGTTGCCTTTCGACTTGGTCGTATCCACCCCAACTGATGTGCCTGTGGTGGTGTCGACAGTTGTGTCTCGATGTCTGGTGGTGGTAAACGGTAGGACTTTTACCGTGGATTTAATATGTTTACCACTATCCCAGTTAGATCTAATTCTGGGGATGGACTGGTTGTCGGCGAATCATGTGGTGCTTAATTGTGCTGATAAGACTATGGTATTCGAGAATTTAGATGATATTTCTGATGAGGTTGGTACCATGAAGCCGCTATCGGCAAAGGAAGTCAGGACTTCCTGTAAGGAGGGAGGAGTCGTGTTCATGTTGTTGGCATCCCTGGAGGGTATTGAGAAACCCAAGATTGAGGACATTCCGATAGTTCGTGAGTTTCATGAGGTATTTCCTGGTGATATTTCGGAATTGCCTCCAGTAAGAGAATTGGTTGAGCTGAAAAAGCAGGTTGAGGACTTATTGGCAAATAAGTTCATTCGTCCTAGTGTCTCGCCGTGGGGTGCGCCTGTTCTGTTGGTTAAGAAAAAAGATGGTAGTATGCGGTTGTGTACCGACTACCGACAGCTGAACAAATTTACTATCAAGAACAAGTATCCGTTGCCTCGGATTGATGACTTGATGGATCAATTGAGAGGAGCAGTAGTGTTTTCGAAGATTGATCTTCGGTCAGGATACCACCAACTTCGTGTGAAGTTGGAGGACATTCCTAAAACTGCTTTTAGGACAAGGTATGGGCATTTTGAATATTTGGTCATGCCTTTTGGTGTAACGAATGCCCCAACAATATTTACCGACTACATGAATCAGATTTTTCATCCGTATTTGGATTCATTCGTAGTGGTATTTATTGATGAAATTTTGGTTTACTCCAAAAGCCGAAAGGAACATGCTGAGCACCTGAGGATTGTGCTAGAACTTCTTAGTAAGAATCGGTTGTATGCGAAGTTGTCAAATGTGATTTCTGGTTGGAATCGGTAAACTTTCTTGGACATGTAATATCCAAGAAAGGAGTGGCAGTAGATCCTTCTAAGGTTTAAGCGGTTATGGAATGGGCGGTGCCCAAGTCAGTCACTAAGATCAGAAGTTTTCTGGGTTTGGCTGGTTATTATCGGAAATTCATTGAGGGATTTTCGAAGTTGGCGCTACCATTGACAAAACTCACTAGGAAAGGAGATCCGTATGTGTGGACAATCCGTTGTGAAGAGAGTTTTCAAGAATTGAAACGGAGGTTGACTACAGCGCCAGTGTTGGTTCTTCCTTGTACTGATCGGGATTTCAGTGTTTATTGTGATGCTTCCAAGCAACGGTTGGGTTGCGTGTTGATGCAAGAAGGGAAGGTTGTTGCCTATGCTTCTCGACAGTTGAGAACGCATGAGCAAAACTACCCTACCCACGATCTAGAGTTTGCTGCAGTAGTCTTCGCCTTAAAAATCTGGAGACACCATCTTTATGGCGTGAGGTTTGAGGTGTATAGCGACCACAAGAGTTTGAGGTACATGTTCGATCAAAAGGAATTGAATATGAGACAGAGAAGGTGGATGGAATATCTTAAGGATTATGACTTTGGGTTGCAGTACCATCCGGGAAAGGCCAATGTGGTGGCCGATGCGCTAAGTCGGGAATCTTTACATATGTCGGCTTTGATGGTTAGAGAAGGGAAACTGATTGAAGAGTTCAGAGATATGAACTTGGATGTTCAGATAAAGCCTCATAGTATGATTTTGGGAATGCTTAAAGTCACAAATGAGCTGTTTGATCAAATCCGGGTAATGCAAGTCGAGGATAATGAGCTAATGTCTAAACGGGATTTGATGCTAAGTGGTAAGGAAACCGATTTCACAGCGAACTCTAGTGGAATGTTGCGTTACTAAGGGAGAGTGTGTGTGCCTCGTGATGAGAAATTATGGAAGGATATTTTAGAGGAGTCCCATAAGAGCAAACTGAGTTTTCACCCGGGAACCACGAAGATGTATCAAGATTTGAAGACACTGTTTTGGTGGTCTGGGTTGAAAAGGGATGTGGCTTTGTATGTCTCGAGTTGTTTGGTATGTCAGAAAGCCAAGATTGAGCATCAGCGACCAGCGGGAGAGTTACAATCCCTAGAAATTCCCGTTTGGAAGTGGGATAGTATCTCCATGGACTTTGTATCGGGTTTTCCGAAGACTCAGAAAGGATATGATTCGATATGGGTGATTGTGGATCGTTTAACTAAATCTGCATACTTTATGCCTATGAACATGAGGTATTCTTTGGAGCGATTGGTGAAACTGTACATCCGGGAAATAGTTCGTTTGCATGGGATACCGTCGAGCATTATATCGGATAGGGATCCCCGTTTCACTTCGAACTTTTGGATTAGTTTGCAATCCGCATTGGGAACTAAGTTGAATTTGAGTTCAGCTTATCATCCACAAACGGACGGTCAATCAGAAAGAACAATACAATCATTGGAGGATCTTTTGAGGGCTTGCGTCTTGGAACAACTAGGGAGTTGGGATGGCATGTTACCTCTGATTGAATTTACCTACAACAATAGCTTCCATTCGAGTATTGGAATGACACCTTATAAGGCGTTGTATGGTAGGAAGTGTCGAACTCCAGTGAGTTGGTTTGAGATTGGGGAGAACTTGATATTGGGGCCCGAACTAGTCCAAGAGACGACGGATAAGATCAAGAAAATCTGGGAGAACATGAGGATCGCCCAGATTCGGCAGAAAAGCTATTACAATAAGAGGCGAAAACCTCTTGAGTTTAATGAGGGAGATCATGTTTTCATGAGAGTAGTCCCGACTACCGAAATTGGTAGGGTGTTGAAGTCTCCCAAGCTGACTCCGAGATTTATTGGACCGTATCAAGTATTTAAAAGGATTGGGCCGGTAGCATATCAGATTGCTTTGTCGCCGTTGTTGTCGAACCTTCATGATGTGTTTCATGTGTCTCAGTTAAAGAAGTATGTTGGAGATCCATCTCATTTGGTAGAATCTGATCAGATAGAGTTGAAGGATAACTTGACCTTTTCGACGTTGCCCGTGAGGATCATGGATACCAGTATCAAGAGACTAAGAGGCAAGGAGATTCCTTTAGTGAAAGTACAATGGAGCCAAGTAGACGAAGGGGATGCTACTTGGTAGATGGAACGTGACATGAGGGAGGATTACCCTCATTTGTTCGAATCGAGGTATGTTTAATTTTCGGGGACGAAAATTCTTATAAGAGGGGGAGGATTGTAACACCCTAACTTTAAGTATTTAAAATTATAGTATCAGTCTTGGGATACTCGCTTGAGCGAGGTATTCTCGCTTGGGCGAGAAAGGCTCACCTAGGAGGGTGAAATCCTGGGCTATATTGGAGGATTCTCGCCTGAGCGAGAGTTGGCTCGCTTGAGCGAGAAAGGCTCAACTGGAAGGGTGAAATCTTGGGCTATACTGGAGGATTCTCGCCTGAGCGAGGGTTGGCTCGCCTAGGCGAGAAAAGTGATGTTTTGGACCTGTCGAGGCTGTAAGATTCTCGCTTGAACGAGAGGGTCAGATCTGAGTTTTTAAAACAGGCGGGATTTTCTCGCTTGGGCGAGAAAGGGCTCGCTTAAGCGAGGTCCCGACGCTGTTACATGGCAACGAATCTCATAAATCCTCCGTCTCGTGAGACAGACATCCTTCATCTTCAAAGAAAGAGACCATGGGGTTGAGGTATTAGCAAAGCCACTCGCACTTATTGAATATCACATCAAAGGAAGAATATATAATTTAGGTGATTGTTGTGTGGTCTTAGATCAGAAAGGTGACCACATCTAGTTCCGAGGTTGGCCTAACCTTACTTAATGACACACTTATAGAGTTTTTGACGTGAAATATTATGTAAAGTGTCTTTCTTGCTCGTTGATCAGTCAATTCATTCTAGATCCCTTACTCCTTTCATTATAGGCCTTTGGCCTCTTTGACATTAGGTCAAATCTGTCTAGCATCGTCCCTTTTCTTGATCTACTTCGGTTACAACTCGATAGTGATGAGGGTCAATCAAGTAGAAGATTGGGTTGAAAGGAGGGTAAAAGTCCTGCTATATACGAAAGATTTAATAGCTAACGACCATATGGCATCTATCCATCCATGCTGAAGTTTTTAAGCCTGGTTCGTTAAATAGAGGGGGTTGGATTGAGTTTTTTTTCCAAGGGGAGGGAAAATGTTCGATTTGCAGCATGAAAGTTCCCCTTCCCTTTGTTTTTCTTTTGTATGATGGGTCAGGGAGAAATCTAACCTAAAAAGAAAGTCGCCCATAAGTTAAACTTCATAAGAGAAGAAGGCAAGTAGTAGAGGGTGGATTGACGCGTAGATTCCAGTTGTCCCTATTTCTTTCTTTGATCGAGTAGCTCCGACTCCACCTACCTCCACTGCAGCTTCAAGGGGTATCACATCACTCCTAAGAAGAGACTGTCGAAGCCAAGAATAGGAATTTTTTTTCTTTTATTTCTTTTATAAGGCGAAAGGTTCGGGCTAATGGGCCTCTTTCAATAGATTAATTTCCGCAGTCGAGTGATTTGACTGATTGATTCGAAATCGGTTCCACTTCAAATCCCTCACGAATGATTGTTGGAAGAGTTTTCACCGAAGCCGGTTACCGCCTTCTTAACAAGGCCAACTACTTAGGAAAGGGGCGAAGTGCTAGTTTGAATTGAAGTAGAAGTAGAGTAGAGAATGGTTCAACAAGCCCTAGCCCAGAGATTAAAGAATTTAATTAGTTAGCGAACGGCCTGAAAAAGGAGCTTTGCCATTGCCTCTTTCTTATTTAGGTAATCTTGTCCCCCAGCGAGTTATCTGCTTTGAACTCTTCCATCTACTCTTTCCGCTGACCTTCCAAGGCAGGGTAGGTAGCAGTAGGAGCTTTTTAAGGTAGTTTTCCATACCTTGTAGTATCCGACTTATATGACTTTGCTTCAACCGGAATAGGAATTATTCGACCTCCTTTCTTCATAGGCCAGATTCCTCTATCTATCTCCAAAATAAAATTCCTTATCCTTACTTAACTGCCTTAACGCTCGCTGTCCGATTTATTTTCCTGAGCTAGGTAAATCCTTCCGAATAAGCCGATTAGTCTATCCATGTGATCTTTCGAGTCGCTCATCTGATCCTCTCTTACCTACTCTTGCCTCTCTATCAGCCCTAGCCCTATATCCTAGGGTTTCTTACTTTCCTGAGCTTGCCATTCCCAGCCCCTAGAAGAATAAATACACATACACACCGCCCAATTATTTTCTTGCAGAGGACCAGCGCTTCTACGATTGGGTAAGATGCTTACTTTTCCTTTACTACCACCCTTGACTCTATTGTAGCCTTGACTTTCTTTGAAGGCTGGTTTCTGGCGCAAACAAAGGGTATTCTTTAACTGCTACATCAATTCCTTATGATATCCCTGCTTCATGGGAAAAGCACCCCGACCCTACCACCTCTGGTTGAAGTTCCGATGAACCGAGTATTCACTCTAGAGCCAAATTAATCTGTACCACCTTCTTGATTTACTATATTTGAGCTTATTGCTGGTCTCAGCCCTAGCCGTATGACTAGCCTTTGAAGGCCTAGGTTCAAATCCTGCAGTGTCAGATACTTCTAAAATAGTTGCTTCTCCGGATCTGGGCTTTCTTACTTATCTCATAGGCGTGGGGCATAAATAAGTAGTAGGCTTTCACCGGTTTCAGCCAAGCAGTTGCTTTAAAAAGGATGTGAGTCGAAACATCTACCGTTCTTATTTCTTACAGAGAGGGGAATTCACCTATAGCAATGTGCAGTTGATAGAAGAATATCTCCCCGGGAACTACACCCTACTACACTAGACCTTATACATGACCTAGTGGCATTTCTTCTCTTCCTTGGCTTTCAACCTCCTGTTACGCCTCGTCCATTAAGGAATGCATTTCAGACTTGCCTTTTTCTTTTCCCTTTAGTTTTCCAATAAGGGGCGGAGATGGGGATTCTGCACGTAGTCAACTCATTCAAATCTGTAGCTTATTGCGAGCCCCATACCAAACTTTGCCTGTCCATGATTCTCTAGATTCTATCGGAAATCGTCCGTCCATCTGTTCGAAACCGAGTGAGCATCCGTATCCACGTCCGCATCTATCACAACTGGAGTGGTTAAGACTCAGTCCGAAGACCTTTTTAGATGCATGCCTTCACTTAAGAAAGGAGAAGACGAAGCCCCGAAAGTATGCTTTCAGACTGACTTTTCAATAAAGAAGTTGCATGTGTTCAATTAGTAGGAACCGGGCGTCTCCCCCTTCAAAACTATGTGATGCCCGACCCAACCGGCTTTTGGGTGCTCTTCCTTCCCCTATATTTGGTTAGAGGAGGAGTGAAGTTCCTAAATTAAAGAGGAGTATAATGGATTCTTTTCAAACTGAATCTCAGATGTCGATGAACCCTAATCCCTTTTGTACCATCTTTTATAGGCTGAATCTGATTAACTTCCTGAAAAACCAAAAGTTGACTCTAGGCCTTTAGTCCTTACACCTTTCGAGAAACTAAAGTCCCCCTTCTTCCACATCAACCCCCGTAAGTAGCAGAGTCCCACCAGTTCACTTCCTTGAATTATGAGCCTACCAATAGTGAGAGAAATGTCCAGTTCAACCGAAACTACTACGACATATGCATAAAGGGCAATCCCCGAAATATCAAAAAATATTGATCAAAGAGAGACCGAAAGGTGGGCATTGTCTCATATTGTGACATAGATCTAGCTGCACAGCAAAGACTCCGCATATCTACCTACGTCAATCTTTCCCCTTCTTTAATTTCTTTCACTAGAACCAATTCCATTCTTCCTTCTCTCAATCAAAGGAAGGGAATGAAACCTTGTCGATCGAAAGAAGCCTCCATGGCATCAAAAAGGCCATTAACAATCCAAGTCAGCCAAGCATACCAGCTAGGGAGCCCAAAGAGAGTGAAAGAGAGCATAGGTAGGTCATTCTTTTATATTGATGGGAGTTATAGCGTAGCTAGTGAGTGAACAATGAGGTTATGCTTTCTAAAAGACACTATAAGCTCATGGTCAATCCATTCATTGAACAAGATCCCTTCATTGGAATCAGAAGAGGAATCAAAATTGGAAGATGAAGGAAAAAGGAGACGGGGACGAGTGTAATCTTCACCCACCGAAGATTATTCTCTTCATATAGATCTCGGGACAACAAAAATACCTTCCTTCAACTATGAACTAAGCCTTTAAAGTTGAAAGAAAGGAGTAGTGAAATGAAAGTAGAAGGGAATTCCTATATGGATAGTCCCATCCCAATCCAATACAAAAACGAGTAATGAGCCCCTTTATGTTGTGGGCAGCAGATATTATATTCTTATTTTTCTCTTTTATTTGCTTTGGTACCAGCCTTCAATATCTCAATCTTGCAAGTCCTTTCTTTACTTTAGTGAAGGCAGACATTAAAACGAACTCAGAACCAAGGAGTGCCACTCTTTGGTCCAATAAAGAGACAAATCAACATCCATATAATCTATTTGAGGCAGTCTGCCACATCAAGAAGAAGTGCAGTGGGATATTATCTTACATACAGAATTAACGGGCTTAACGTAGCTCTTCGATGGGCTTCGCGTCTCTCTTTGTTCGTCCCAGTCTCTGTTCGGGTTTCTCTTTCATTTCATGGAATGACTCTCCCTTAGAGTTCTCCCGACTTTCTTTATGATAGTAGTGTTCTTTCTATTATTCCTTCCAACAATAAAAAGGGAGAAGAAGGGTAAAATAAAAAAGGTAAGCATGTCGTGTCGACGCACGCAAAAGACAATTCCAGGTCAGTATGATAATTCTATTCTATAACTGATTTCGATATTTAATGTACAGGTCGGTTGGGAACCAAATAAGACAAGCCAAGCACTTAGCTTAGTTTGGTTGTTTACAAGAGTGAATACCGAAACAGACAATTCTAGATGCCCTCAGACAGATGCCACTAATAAAGTAAAGGACAATAGACAGTATTCGTGGATCAGGAAGACCAACTCTCATTCGATGAATGAAAGTGGACCGTTGATGACAATAGGTCGGGAAGGATTGATGCTACTAATAAAGTAAAGCCAATGAAGTTTTTATTCCTTAAAAAAAAAATTCGTTGCTCGAAGCAACCACGAGCTCTAACTTATAGTAGGTCTAGAACCACTGAGATTAAGTTCTTTTCTATTTTCTCCAAGCTATCAAAGATCTGGGACTTCGTTCCATGAAATCCGTATATTCTTTTAGCATATCTAGTAGGGAGAGGGGGAGACAGATAGTAAGGTTGGCGAGATCACATCTCCCATTACTATAGTCGAGCCTGTACGGGGAATAAGATATAATAATACCGATAATTCAATAACTAATCAGGAGAGTAACGTCTTATTTTTTATCCGAAGATACTTCCAGTTCACTGGACTTAGTTTTAGATACTCCAAGCCTCGTTATGTTAATTTTATTCTGTAACAGATTTCGATATTTAATGTACAGGTCGGTTGGGAACCTAATAAGACAAGCCAAGCGCTTAGCTTAGTTTAGCCGTTTACAAGAGTGAATACAGAAACAAACAATTCCAAATGCCCTCAGACAGATGCCACTAATAAAGTAAAGGACAACAAACAGTATTCGTGGATCGGGAAGACCAACTCTCATTCAATGAATGGAAGCGGACCGTTGATGACAACGGGCCGGGAAGGACAAATGCTACTAATAAAGTAAAGCCGATGAGGTTTTTATTCCTTAAAAAAGCCTTTTTTCGTTGCTCGAAGCAACCACGAGCTCTAACTTAAAGTAGGTCTAGAACCAGTGAGATTAAGTTCTTTTCTATTTTCTCCAGACTATGAAAGATCTGGGACTTTGTTCCATGAAATCCATATATTCTTTTAGCATATCTAGTAGGGAGAGGGGAGACAAACAGTAAGGTATGGCGAGATCACATCTCCCGTTACTATAGTCGAGCCTGTACGGGAGTAAGATATAATGATGCCGACAATTCAATAACCAATCAGGAGAGTAACGTAACTCACTGAACTGAACCAACCCCCACTAAACAAAACAAGCTTTAAATGGGGCTTATTCTCGCCTTATAGTAGAAAATGGAGATTTTCTTTCTCGGCTTGACTAAAATTTCTTATACCCCTTTGAGAAGAGGAGGAATAGGAATTGAGAAAGAGATACTCGTGGGCCGCGACCACCTATGAACCTTTTTAATAACCTTTTCCTCACAGGAATTACATGAATAAAGAATCACCCTTTCCCTATAGCATTTCATAGACCTCTCGATTAGCCTACTAATAAAGAAAGTGAAGCACTAAGGGAGTTCCGAGTTAAGCGATAGGAATTGGTCCACAGTGAGAAAGTAAAGCGAAGCAAGAGGGAAAATGACCGGCCGAGGGGAAGTCGTAACTAGAGTTGAATGTTGAATGTCCCAAAGATTGATTGTTCGTGGGATGGATACCCGTTAAACGTTGGGCTATAGCTTTTCTTTAAAGGACAACACAACCCACCTAAGGTAAGGGTATAAGTAGGGAGAAGATAAGAAGTAAAGCTAACCAACTCGGAATCTCCCTCTGATCGAAGATTTCTCCTATTCTATTTTTTATTCCCACCAGCCCCCTTTGTCTGTCTGGTAAGGAGTTGTTATTGAATCTCCGCCCCTAGGCTACTTCGGTTCGGGAGAATGAATATTCTTTATTCTCCACCAAAGAGGGTATATGTAAAAATATAGAGCGATCGGGTGAGGGAATACAGATTAACTCGAACAAAGAACAAAGAAGGGTTTAGAAGTTAAAATAGATAATAAGTGAAGAAAAGGAAGTTTTATTCCTCGTTCGAGTCTTCCGATTCCGAATTGGGGGTTAAGAACTGTTAACATAAGAAATTAAATAAGAGAATAAGGTTCCTCGTAGACCCTCTCTAGAAGCATTAGCCGGTTGGGAAGTCAACTCATTCACCTTTCCCTTAATCAAGTAAACTACCTTTCTCGTTGGGGCTTACAATTAATGCTTTACCTTTTCTAACTTAGGACAAAGGCTAATGCCAACTATCTCGTTGGGGCTTAAAATTAAAAATTTACCTTTCTCGTTGGGGCTTACAATTAACGCCTTACAATTATCTTATGATAAGTTTAGGTACTGTCGCCAACTACCCGAGTCAGCTTCAGAATTCTCTGTTGAATAAGATCCGACATTACCCTTGAAAAAAGGCCCTTGGTTAACTTCCTCCTCCAACAAAACATATTAATTATCGTTTTGTTACAGATCCCGCGAATCAAATGATTACTGACTTGAACTTGCACTTGCTGCTATTCACTCAATAGACGATTAGGCGAGAAGCTAATTGGAGAAGGACTAACCAGACCAGCCTCCCATCATCTAGACTCATTCGACGCCTACTTAACTTCGAAATGTGATAAAAGTTATGAAAGACCTTCAAATTGTTCATGAAAGAACAGATTTCATTGTCTGGCTCGTGAGCAACTTACTAGACAAGTTCTATTTTAATTCCCTTTCTCCTACTGCTTCTTTGGCTGAAACCAGTCGATCTGCTCACAGAATCTTGATTTGCACTCTAAAGCCGCTTTTCAATCTAAGCCTTTTGTCTATCTCTCTTTGAGACTAGGAATAAAGAGATTCATATATTGGCTTGCTGCTAGCTGTTTTTTAAGGTGCTTTTCCTAGAGAATTTTATCTTTCAAAACTGCTTGGAAATTCAATAGAAGCCAATCGCATCCTGTTGACTGGATCTTGTTTTGGCATTCTCCCAGTCAAACCCCCTTGGGCTAGGTCTTGGCTCTTGTTCTTGTGCTCTGTCTCTCTTTATTCTCGCTTGACCTTCAATGCTTTGAAACCCACTAACACCCCCTTTCAAACATACTCCTTGCGATTCTATCTATCTCTTATTTAAGACTTAATCAAGGATGCCTCTGTCGGAGGAGAGAGAGTGACTAAGTCGATTCTAAGAAGCAAGCAAGAAGACACTCCTAAGCATAGAATGTAGTGAGAAATAAAAGGGCCTAGCCTTGATTCATTATTCTTCCCACTTCCAAAATAAAACAGGACTGGAGAATATAAATTCACTATGTTGATTAACCTTTTTCATAGCACAGGGAAGATGGGAAGAATAGCTATATTTCGTATCCAAGCCCAAGTAGCAAAGGCGTTAAGGCTTTCTTTTCTTGCTTGAATCAACTTCCTATACCTCTTCCTGCTCATTGACTATTGGGATAACTCGAATATGACTATGTTAAGGTTTAAGGTAACCCGGGAAAGGAAGGAGTTCTTTCTTTTTAGAATGTATCTCTCATTTTTGGAGTTGCCGGTGCTTTACACTTTTTTTCTTCCTGATTCAACCTGAACTACGTGAGAGAGCTCAAAGCTAGTCGAATCCTTACTTTTTGTTATCCTGCTCCTCCACTATGATCAGAAGTAACGACTACTAGCTTTGGATCACTTTCATCCGCATTTTTTTTTTCATTAGAAGGGGCTTTCGCCTGTTCCCATTCTGATTCTGTAGGTTGAGCTTTCGCATCCAACTTAGCATAAAAATAAAGTATTCTCGCTTAGCCGATATGGACCTGAAAGTAATCTTAATTAGCTCAAGAAAGAAGAAGAAGCTAATTGGAGAGTAGGTCAAATCAAAGTCTTGAAGCTGACTGAGAAAGCTGAATGCTAGAACTGATAGGGCTGCTAGAAGGCTAAGGTTTAGAATGGAAGGAATTGAAAGCATTGAAACCGGCATTGACCACTTCACATTACAAGCTTGACATAGAATGTTGGATTACTACAAGATAAAGCAGTGACCTAGACTCAGACGACCGCAATATTCCTATAATTTGACTAATTAGTAGATTCAATCGTCTTTTGACCTAGCCGATGCCATCCTAAGATTAAGGAAGGATCCCTATAGTCATATGACTTTTTATAAAACCTTTTTACTCCGAAGGAAATTTGTAGACAACAAATTAAGACTTCGCCAAAAAAGTACCTCAATAGATCAAAGGAAGACTCAACTCAGGATCACGAAAATGCCAATAGCACTTCCCTTGCTTCATCGGTTGGATTGGAAAAGCCAACTTGACCGACGACGTGGAAACAGAGACAATCGAAAGACAATCGCACCAAGAGGACGAACTTATTTTTTATTGGATGGCGGCATCTGGCCACATTCTTGATTATCAATAACGGGGATCCAATCCCAATCCATATGATGAAACTAGCCATTAGCGGAGCTACTGTCTATAAGACTTATTCTCCTAAAGCACGTCTATCTATGCATCTCTAACAACTTATTTTGCGATATACTTCTTACTTAAAATAAAAATAACGGGGTAACTGCGAGAAAATCATAGCTCATTTAGGGCTTAGGCTTGTGGCCACTCCTTGTGGATACGACATTCCATTGCCTAAAAGGCCGACTTCTACAAAAAATAGGATGGCCTCTATCAACACCTACTTACACTGCTAAGATTCCTAATATTTATACGAAAGTCTTTATGGAAATGACTTTCTTAATGAAAATATGATCAAGCCTTCCATCCCTTACTATATGGATTTATCAGTAGACAGACCTTCAGTCAAGGTCCTGGGTTCTGAGGGCTCTCTTGAGACTTGGTTATGTAACTCACAATATACGTCTAATAATGCCCCTTATTACTGGTGGAAGATCTTATTCCATCTTCTCATCTTAACTATTATTTTATAGATAAGGATTGAAATCGCTCTTTCTATTCTTACTACGCGAGGGGAAAGGCTCATGCTACTCTTCCTGTCATATTTGATTCTTATGAAGCTTATGTCAATCTAGTCTGCAGTGAAGGCTATCAAAGTTCTGTCTTCAAGCATCCCCAGTTCCTTAGGAAGTCAGTCTGGTCGCATGACCTTAGGTCACTTATCATGCGATTTCATTTCTTCACGTTCACCAGACTAGCAATTTATTTCTCTTTGTCTATTACAGGGAAAAGAACAGGGATGGGAGCGGGAATAAGTTCTCACTACTGCTGCTATCAGAGAATCAAATCGGGAATAAGATTTAGGGGACCCTTACTGTTTCGTATCAGGTGGTACTTTAGGTTATTAAGCTGATTCCCCGTCAAACTGATGCATCTAAGGTGGAAAGTGCTTGATATGATTCTAAGAGCCTTGTCAAGGCGGCTAATAGTAATTTCTGTATCCGATTGATTTCCAGTTATTGGTACTACTGCTAATTCCCCAGTGGGGTAGGAAGGGAAATGATTGAACCATCATCTAGAAATGCTGCCCGGGAATAGGATGTTGTATCCGATTTAAAGTAGGATGTTGACACTTATGCTTCTTATACCAGTTGGAAGAGATACCCCGACAGTTGGGGCACCAGCAGCTATGGCATATCCCACAGCTGCTATAAGAGAATCTTAAGTTGCCATTCAAAAGTATGGTGGAAGAGATCCTTCTTAGCTCCGTACTGAAGCGGATTAGCACAAATATGATTCTATTCATTCTTCCCGGGTCGATGTAATTGATAAAGTTGGAACAACAGCAGATTACCCGATAATAGCTAGAGTTGGAACCTCTAGAATGGACTAATACGCGTAGAGTGACACGATAACCGGAATCTATCAATTCTGTTTCTAGTACCAATAGGAACATAAGCGAATTTGAGCTAAATAATGAAGCATCCGCAAGGCTAAAGCAAAAGTGAGTTGGAGCGGTACTAGTTGATCTTGTGAAGAAGATCTTGCTCATGACCTTGGCACGGTTTTGATGAAGACACCAATATCACGAAAAGAAGAAAGGACGAAGACCGACAAAGACTATCGAAGATAAAAGCTTCAAGATTTAGAGTCTAAAGTCTTTAGGTACTTCTATCCTTACAACTCATTTATTTACTTAGTTAATAATGCTCAAATTGTTTTTCAAGAAAATCAGAATAATCTAAGTGTGAATAAAAATGATTTTAAAAAACAACATGTAACGGGTTACCATACTTGAGTAACAAGTTACATGAGTGAGAAAAGAGTTTTCAAACCTCTAACAGCTATGAGTAATCCATTACAGACTTTGGAGTAATAGATTACCGTTTTTAGAAAACAGGGTAATCGATTACTCAAAGTAGTGTAATCGATTACACTAAGGAAAATTCACAAAGCTGTCAAACAGTGTTGTTGAGTAATCGATTACTCAAATCCAATAATCGATTATACTACTCAAATCCAGTAATCGATTATACTGTGTGAATTTTCAAAAAGTTGTTAACAAGATTCTTGGGTAATCGATTACCGATTTGCAGTAATCGATTATTGAGAGTTGTTGCATCAGTTTTTCAGATTTCAAGTGAAAAGGTTTCACTCCAAACTAATTGTTTTTCATTCCAAACAAAACCTACTCATGCCTAAGGGTATTGTGGTTGATTGGAAGCCTATATAAAGGTATTGAAACACTCTCACAAGACATAACAATATATACAACTCAGATTACAAACTTTTACTTGAAACTCTCAAAAGCTCTCACACTTTCTGATTTTTCTTACACTTCAAGCAACCTACTATTAAACTTTCAAAGTTATTTTGAAGTTGCTTCTAAGTGTATTTCGTACTTTCAAAAAGAGCATTATTATCTCAAGTATAAGAGTTGTTGTTGGATTGCAAGTTCTAGAAATTGTCATATACACTTGTAAGGCAATCCAAGCCAATCTGTTCATTCTTCACTTTTGCAAAGTTTACTTTATTTCACAAGGGTGTGAAGAGAAAGGGTGAGTGACTTGGTATAGTGTTTATCAAAGGTGTAACTTAGTATAGTGTTTACCAAGGGTGTTAGTTGGAATAGAGTTTTCCAAGGGGGTTATATATAAGTGAGTGTGTAAGGTACAAGGAGATCTCGGGGTGAGATATTTGTAATTGCAACTCATTATATTTAATAAAGGAATCTCTTGCGCGTCAAGAGTACTGAACATAGCCTTCGGTGGACAAGAAGGTGAACTAGTATAAAACACATGTGTACTCTCTTTCCCTTCTCTTTATCAATTATTTATCCTTCCTAAGTCAACATTTTTCTGCATATTATTTTCGCTGCACAATAACTTTGATATTGCAGAAAAATTGGCCATACTTATTGCAACAACTAACTCACCCCCCACCCCTTAGATGCAATCTCAGTCTTACAATTGGCACCAGAGCTAATTTTGAGAAAGTTACTCTCAAAATCTGATCCTACTACAACACGACCTCAAGATCATTCCTAGGAGAAGGATCCAACATAAACAGACCTCCAAGCTTTGTTGGAGAGTGTTACGACTTCTGGAAAATCAGAATGAGGATTTTCATAGAGTAGCAAGACTTGGATATATGGAATGCTATTGAGGAAGGACCATACGTGCCATTTACCGTTGTCAACAGCATTAGAGATACAAAGCCAAAATCTTCATGGAATGATGAAGATAAGAAGAAGGTGCAATATGATTTGAAAGCAAAAAACATCCTCAGATCGGCACTTGGAATAGATGAGTTCTTTAGAGTGTCTAACTGCAAATCCGCTAAGGAAATGTGGGACACTTTGGAGACAACTCACGGAGGTACCAAAGAGGTAAAGAGATCGAGGCTCAACACTTTATCCCAGGAATACGAAATGTTTCGTATGAGACCTGGAGAAAAGATCTCGAATCTTCAAAAGAGATTTACTCATCTCACCAACCATCTTATTGCACTTGGCAAAGTGCTGTCAAATAGCAACTTGAACTTAAAAGTTCTAAGGTCACTAACAAGAACATGGCAACCAAAGGTAACGGCTATTTCCGAAAAAACAAGTCTTTCAAAACTGTCATTGGCTGCTTTGTTTGGAAAGTTGCAGGAACATGAACTTGAATTGAGTCAACTTGATCAACACGAAGAACTAGAGAAGAAGAAGAAGAACATTTCTCTCAAGGCAAAAGTTGAGAAATATGATTCATCGGAGGATGAAGACGACAAGGAAGAGACCGATGACATTAGCCTCTTCATTAAAAAGTTCAGCAAGTTCCTAAGAAGGAACAAAGGTGGAAGAACCGGGCAAATAAAGAAGTTCTCCAAAAGCAATGAGGTCTCCACTTCAAACCAGAATTTCACATGCTTTGAGTGTGGCAAATCTGGCCACATGAAGATGGATTGTCCAAACATCAAGAAGAGTTCTTTCAAAGGATAGAATGAATTAAAGAATGGACGAACAACCTAAATCGCTTGGGAAGACAACGACACAAGTTCAGCCCCTGAACCAGAAAGCGAAGAGCAGGCGCATCTCTCCCTTATGGTGTCTCATCATTCAGACGATGAAGAGGTAAATGAATCTATACCTTTTTCTTCTTCCAAATTGCAAACTGCATTTAATGATCTACATGATGAATATATGAAATTGTCACAAATGTTTCTAAAACAAAAATCTGAACTAGGCTCTCTTAGAAACATACCTTCATCATCCTCATGTTTAAATTGCATTACTCTTGGCAACAAAGTTTCTACATTTAGTCTTGAACTCAACAAAATGAACAAGAGTAGCAAGAGCCTGAGTAAGATCATTAATGATCAAAGACACTCTATGGACCGAAGAGGTCTTGGCTATGGAAAAGGCCCTGCTCTTAAGAAACAAAGTAAGTCTATCGTAACAGACTTTCGGAAAACATGTATCCATCCATCTACACATAGCAAACATAAATCTAGGATACATATGCATCACCCTATTTGCTCTTATTGTAAAAATCATGGGCACACACCAAATACTTGTCATATTAGAAAATATGGTGTTTCCCTAGGATATTTTAAATGGGTTGAGAAAGGATCTAACCATGTAGGACCCAAAACAAGTTGGGTACCTAATATAACTTAGCCTGTTTTGCAGGTTGATTTGAGTGCCGCCCACAATTTATGGTACTTGGATAGAGTTTGCTCAAAGCATATGACGGGCGATAAAAGTAAGTTCTATGTCCTTACTCCAAGGGACAAAGGTTATGTCCCATATGATTACAACAACAAAGGAAGAATTCTTGGAGTCGGTAGAATCGGCAAGCCACCTTCAACAACCATAGAATGAGTGCTATATGTGGAATGACTTAAGCACAATCTTCTAAGCATAAGTCAACTTTGCAACAAGGGCTTCCATGTATCATTCTACCCAGATAAGTGTATCATTGAAAGTAAGGAATTTCTAAACTCTAAACTTGTTGGTAAGATAATTAATAACATTTACATGATAGATATAGATTCATCTCTTCCTATAACATGTTTAGTTGTAAATGATATTCATGATGCATGGCTTTGGCATAGGAGAATTGCTAACATACATATGGACCATTTGAATAAGCTAATCAAGAAAGATTTGGTTGTTGGTTTACCCAAGATGAAGTTTGTTAAAGACAAACTATGTGGTGCATGTCAAATGGGTAAACAAACAAAAACCTCTTTCAAGCCAAAGCATATGGTTTCTTCGGATAGACCATTGCAGTTACTACACCTGGACCTATTTGGCCTTTCAAGGACAAAGAGTCTTGGTGGTAACTACTATGCTCTTGTTATAGTAGACGATTTTTCACGCTACACTTGGACTCTATTCTTAGTACATAAGAATGAGGCATTCAAAGTCTTTAGCATTTATGATAAAAGATTTCAAAACGAAAAATCACTTAAAATCGCTGCTATAAGAAGTGATCATGGGGGAGAGTTTCAAAATGCTTCTTTTGAGGAATTTTGTGATGATCTTGGGATTAATCACAACTTTTCTGCTCCTAGAACACCACAACAAAATGGTGTTGTAGAGAGAAAGAATCGGTCATTAGAGGAACTCGCTAGAACAACATTGAATGAAATTAACCTCCCAAAGTACTTTTGGGCTGATGCGGTATGCACCGCTTGTTATGTTTCAAATAGAGTTCTAATAAGACCTATTCTAAAGAAAACCCCCTATGAACTCTTCAAAGGAAGAAAACCAAACATTTCACACTTGCATGTATTTGGTTGTAAATGTTTCATCTTGAATAATGGCAAGGAAAATTTAGGCAAGTTAGATGCAAAGGCAGATGAAGGAATCTTCCTAGGCTATTCTCTCACGAGTAAAGCTTATAGAGTCTTTAACAAAAGAACTCTAGCCATGGAAGAATTTGTCCATGTCTCCTTTGGTGAAACCAATCCTCTAATCAAGGAAACGTTGACCATTGATGAAGAAGATTTGCCTAATTCTACTTCTAATGAAAATGCTATTATTGAAACTACACCTAATATAGAGCATGTGGAAGTGGATGATAATCCTTCCATACAAGAAGAGCATATTCACTCTAATTTACCCAAAGAGTGGAGAACTCATCGAGATCATCCTATAGACAACATTATTAGCGATATTAACAAAGGTGTTACCACTCGCTTAATGCTAGAAAATGCTTGTCTAAACATGTCCTTTGTTTCTCAAATAGAACCTAAGATTGATGAAGCAATCGAGGATGAACACTGGATTCTTGCTATGCAAGAAGAACTTAACCAGTTTGAGAGAAACGAAGTTTGGGAACTTGTTCCTAGACCTAAGAATAGGCATGTAATAGGAAATCGCTAGGTATTTCGCAATAAATCAGATGAAAATGGTATAATCATTAGAAACAAGGCTAGACTAGTAGCCCAAGGATACAACCAAGAGGAAGGTATAGACTTTGATGAAACCTTCGCTCCGATTGCTAGACTTGAAGCGATTAGACTACTATTTGCATATGCATGCTCTTTGAACTTCCAGCTTTACCAAATGGACGTAAAGAGTGCGTTCCTTAACAGGTATATACAAGAGGAAGTATTTGTAGAACAACCTCCTTGTTTTGAGGACTACAAACATCCCTCTCACGTATACAAGTTAAAGAAAGCCCTCTATGGCTTAAAGCAAGCTCCACGTGCTTGGTATGACCGTCTAACCAACTTTCTAACAGAAAAAGGTTTTACAAAAGGCAAGGTCGATACCACACTATTTATTAAGAAGATAAATCATCATACTTTACTTGTTCAAATCCATGTTGATGATATTATTTTTGGTTCTACTAACGAAAGTTTGTGTAGTGAATTTGGCAATATGATGTAAGGAGAATTTGAGATGTCTATGATGGGAAAGTTAAATTACTTTCTTGGACTCCAGATTAAGCAACTTAGTGATGGAATATTTGTAAGTCAGTCCAAGTATTGCAAAGACTTGTTGAAAAGATTTGAGATGGATGATTGCAAGTCAATTGCTACTCCTATGGGATCAAGTACATACATCGATGCTGATGACGCTGAAAAATGTATTGAAATATCTAAGTATCGAGGTACGGTCGAATCTCTTTTATATCTTACTACCAGTAGACCTGATATTATGTTTAGTGTATGTCTATGTGCACGATATCAATCTAAACCCAAAGAGACACATCTAGTTGTCATTAAGAGAATCATGAAGTATCTCAAAGGCACAACTGATGTTGGACTGTGGTATCCCAAGGGAAGCGTATGCGAATTGGTTGGCTTCTCGGATTCAGACTTTGCCGGATGCAAGTCTGAGAGAAAAAGTACAAGTGGTACTTCCCTCATTCTAGGGAATGCTTTAGTTTCTTGGTCTTGCAAGAAACAAGCTTGTGTTGCCTTAAGCACCGCTGAAGCGAAATATATTGTTGCCGGTAGTTGTTGTGCACAAGTGTTGTAGCTCAAACAACAATTACGGGATTATGGCTTAAACTTAGGCTGCACACCCTTGAAATGTGACAATACTAGTGCTATTAATCTCACCAAAAATCCGATTATGCACTCAAGAACCAAACACATTGATATAAGGCATCATTTGTGACACCCTTAATTTAAGTCTTTAAAATTATAGTATCAGTCTTGGGATTATCGCTTGAGCGAGGGATTCTCACCTGGGCAAGAAAGGCTCACCTGGGAGGGTGAAATCCTGGGCTATACTGAAGGATTCTATCTTGAGGGAGAGTTGCCTCGCATGAGCAAGAGTGGCCTCGACTGAGCGAAAGTTGTCTCGCCTGGGCGAGAAAAGTGACATTTTGGACGTGTCGAGACTATACGATCCTCGCTTGAGCGAGAGCTGCCTCGCCTGGGCGAGAGTTTCCTCCCCTGGACGAGAGGGTCAGATCTGAGTTTTTAAAATAGGCGGGATTTTCACGCTTGAGAGAGAATGGGATCGCTTAAGCGAGAACCCGACGAGTTGCATTAAATGAGAAATCCCCAAACACATTTTAGGGTTAAGAATTGAAGAGAGGTGAGAGAATAGAGCTTTTCCAAGGGCAATGAGCTTTGATACTCATCTAAGAGCTTGAGAAGAGGTAAAACTCTTGATTCTAACTCTCTTCTTCTCTTTGAAACTCATTTTTGGGTATGTTGGATCTCTTCTCAAAATGTGAGAAACCATGGAAACTCACCCTTTTGATTTATGGTTCGTTTTATGTTGTTTTTCTCTTGTAAACTCTTGGTTTAGAGTTAGTATTTCAAGAATGGAAAGGGTTTGTGGGTTGATTCATGAAAACCCCAAAACCCTAAAGTGAAAATGTGGTTAAAGAGGAAAATGAGTAAAATGCTAGAGGTAGAAGATGAGTATGCATTCTAATGTTGAAATATGAGATGAATATGTATGTTTTAGATGGTTGTAAACTTATGATGAAAGTAGTTTAGAGACATTGAAAATATGATGAACATCTTGTATGGTTAAATAATGCAATATAAGTGGTTTATGTGATATTTGGAATAAATAACTAACATTGTGTTATATGGTGAGAATGAGGAAAGATCCTAAAATTGGAGGCGGTATCGGTGGAACCTACGAAGTTGCCAAGAACCAAACCCAACACTCACCGAGGTAAGGATAAGTCTTAAACTTATGCATTGTGTTAGAAAATGCGTGGATTTTCTGGTTGTGGATAAAGAATCGAGTTGTGAACCACTTAATTATTATAAACATATATGGGTATGTTTGTAATAATGATGGCGTGAATTTACTGTTTATGAATTGATGGAGTGTCAATGAAAATAAAACTCGTTTTTAGCCGACCATGATTGGTTAGCGACTTTGGCTCAAGTAAGGTAGCAAGCTTTGGCTCAAGCGATGTAGCAAGCTTTGGCTCAAGCGATGTAGTAAGATTTGGCTCAAGTGATGTAGCAAGCTATGGCTCAAGCGATGTAGCAAGCTTTGGCTCAAGCGATGTATCATGTTTTGGCTCAAGCGATGTAGCAAGCTTTGGCTCAAGCGATGTAGCAAGCTTTAGCTCAAGCGATGTAGAAAACTTTGGCTCAAGTTATGTAGCATGGTTTTCAAAAAGTATAAATGATGAAATTGGTTTTAAGAATATTTAACTCTAAATTGTTTACTTAATCTTATTAAAATGTGGATTAACGTACATTGACATTTATTACGTTAACGACTTACTCCTTTGTGTTGTTTGTGTATGGTCAATGTTAATCCCATTGTAGGTAGGTGGAAGATGTAAGAACGTTTGATTAGGAGCTTAGAGGCTTTTAATTTTTCGAAGTTCTTATATTCATAATTTTGTAATATGACTGACTGTATTTTGGACAAGAATATTTGTAACTCTAGATATTCGTGGCTATGTGTATTTTGGAATCCCAAAGCTAGTTGTATGTGGTAGTTACCGGGATGCATGAATGAATTATGATTTTCTGCTCTGCGAATCTGTATGTTATTTTTGGACCTATGGAATGGGAATGAGCGGAAATTTGGGACTTAACTTAAGTTATTGGCTTTTATGTTTAAAAGTCGTAGGAAAAGGCATAAAGGATGAATGGAATATGGAAAAAATTTCATGGGTAGAATTTGGGTATTTACAATATGGTATCAGAGCATAGTTAATCCTGTGGCCTAGGATATGGCCTTGCATGCTTCTTTGTAATCTTTATGTGTTGAAATTGTTTGATTTGTACTAATTGTTAAGTGGTTATGTGAACTTTGTTTAGACAAAATTCAACTACTGACAAGTGAGTGAGTACAGGTACCCATGGCAGGAAGAGGAAGAGGAAGAGGGGCAAGTCAGAATGTCTCGAACGATTTGTTGGCTAAGATGGTGGCGGCATTGTAGCAAGTCAATGAGAACTTGCATAACCTGAACCAGAATCCGGCACCAAGTTCGAGTTCACAACCACTAGTTCCACCTGGACCGGCAGAATACCAAGGTTTAGATGAGTTCTGCAGGAGGAACCCCAGTCAGTTCCATGGGGGATTTGCTCTTGATGCTACCATTGAGTGGATCTAAGGGGTGGAGCGGATCTTCAGAGCCATGAACTGTTCGGAGGCTCGGAAGTTGGCGTATGCCTTATATGCTAGTGACGGAGACCGAGAACTGGTGGGAATTTACTCGGCGCCAAATGGAAGCGGAAGGACAACTGATCTCTTGGGGTACATTCAAGGAGAAAATCCTTCACAAGTACTTTCCTGCTGACTTGAAGAGGAAGAAAGAGATGGAGTTTTTGAAGGTGGAGCAGGGGAACATGTCGATGGGGGACTATGCGGCCAAGTTTAAAGAATTTGTCCGGTTTTGTCCCTACTCTGAATTGGAGATGGACGGATGGTCCAAGTGCTCTAAGTTCGAATCGGGTTTGAGGCCCAAGTTGAAGAGCATGTTCGGGCACCAAGAAATTGCTGATTTTCCTACCTTGGTGAACAAATGTAGGATGTATGAGGATGACTTAGCAGCCGATGAGGCGACAGCGCCTAAAGTAATTCCTCCCAAGCACTTTGGGCCTCAACGGAACTTCTCGCACGGAAAAGGGAAGGGCAAGATGTTTCAAGAAGAACGGAAGCATTACTCTCCTCCAACGGGTAGTCGGGGTTATACTTCGCATGGGCCGTGGACTCATGTCAATGCCGGAGGGTCACGGTTGAACTCTCCATCTTTGTGCAAAAAATGTGGCCGAACTCATGTCGGTGACTCATGCCCCAGAATGACACTTACCTGCTTTCACTGCAAGGAGGTTGGGCATGTCAGAAGATATTGTCCTAAGTTACAACAGAGTGTGAATGTTGTGAGGGCTGAACGACCTCGATCCACTGGCAGAGTGTTCACCATGAGTGGTGCAAAGGCATCGGGTGTAGATGGCCTGATAAAAGGTAATTGCATGGTGCAGGTATTCCTCTTTTTGTGTTATTTGATTCGGGAGCGACACACTCCTTTGTATCTATTGAATGCGTGGATAGACTGAAATTGCAAACTGAGTTGTTGCCTTTCGACTTGGTCGTATCCACCCCAACTGATGTGCCTATGATGGTGTCAATAGTTGTGTCTCGATGTCCAGTAGTGGTAAACGGTAGGGCTTTTACCGTGGATTTAATTTGCTTACCACTATCCCAGTTAGATCTAATTCTAGGAATGGAATGGTTGTCGGCAAATCATGTGGTACTTAATTGTGCTGATAAGACCGTGATGTTCGGTAATCCAGATGGGATTTCTGATGAAGCTAGTTGTATGAAGCCGTTGTCTGCTAAGGGAGTCAAGACTTCCTGTAAGGAGGGAGGAGCCGTGTTTATGTTGTTGGCATCCCTGGAGGGTATTGAGAAACCAAAAGTTGAGGATATTCCGATCATTTGTGAATTTCCTGAGGTATTTCCTGGTGACATTCCGGATTTGCCACCAGTGAGAGAAGTTGAATTCTCTATTGATTTGGTACCAAAACGGGACCCATCTCTATAGCTGCTTATAGGATGGCACCGTTAGAGTTGGTCGATTTGAAAAAGCAGGTTGAGGACTTGTTGACAAAGAAGTTTATTTGTCCTAGTGTCTCACCGTGGGGTGCACCAGTTTTGTTGGTTAAGAAGAACGATGGGAGCATGAGGTTGTGTACGGATTATAGACCGTTGAATAAAGTCACCATCAAGAATAAGTATCCATTGCCTCGGATTGATGACTTGATGGATCAGTTGAGGGGAGCGGTGGTGTTCTCAAAAATTGACCTTCGGTTGGGTTACCACCAACTTCGTGTGAAGTCGGAAGATATTCCTAAAATTGCTTTTAGGACGAGGTATGGACATTTTGAGTATTTGGTCATGCCTTTTGGTGTAACGAATGCCCCAGCAATATTTAACGACTACATGAATCAAATTTTTCATCCGTATTTGGATTCATTTGTAGTAGTATTTATTGACGACATTCTGGTTTACTCCAAAAGCCGAGAGGAACATGCAGAACACCTGAGGATTGTTCTAGATCTTCTGAGTAAGAATCGACTGTATGCTAAATTGTCTAAATGCGATTTCTGGTTGGAATCGGTAAATTTTCTTCGACATGTAATATCCAAGGAAGGAGTAGCTGTAGATCCTTCAAAGGTTGAAGCGGTTATGGAATGGGCAGTACCCAAGTCAGTTACTGAGATCTGGAGTTTTCTGGGGTTGGCCGGTTATTACCGGAAGTTCATAGAAGGATTTTCGAAATTGGCACTACGTTTGACTCGACTCACTAGAAAGGGGGAACCTTACATATTGTAAGGACCCAAATTCTACCTTGAAAATTTTTCGTTTATTTAAAATTCTCCCTTACATACATTCATCATTTTACTTAAAACCCTCATGAATCATTTCTTGAAACTAATCTTTTAACCTATTATATTATCATACAATTCATATTGCGGAAAAACATAATTCATTCAATTAGTAATTACCACATACAACCAGTTATGGGTTCCAAGAGTTATAACGTCCATAACTACATATCTCCAGTATTATCCTAATCCGATTTACATTCATCCCAAAATATTATCTAATCAACTACAATGTCAAAGTAACGATAAAGACATTCAAGTTAATAAACACATAAGATTCCTAAGTGAGCTTCCTCCTCAATTCCTTCATTTACCTACAATTGGATTATCATAAACAACACACAAAAACAAGGGAGTAAGTCATTAGTTCAAAAACTAACATCACATGATAATCCATATTTCAAATACGATTAAGCTTTAATATAATTTATAACCACGAATACGTAAATGTAAACATTCATATCTTACTCCTTTTATTTCCACGTTATTCATATTCATCCTATAGTATATATATCCCATAATATATATTCTATAGCATGCATATTACGTTCATTCGAAACATCGTCCTTCTCATTATTCATATCCACCCTATAGAACATATATCCCATAATATATATCCTATAACATGTATATTACTTTCATTCTTAACATCTTCCTTTTCATCATTCATATTCACCCTATAGTATATATATCTCATAATATATATTCTATAGCGTGCATATTACTTTCATTCTGACATCCTCATTTCTCATTCTTCATATTCACCCTATAGTATATATATCCCATAATATATATCCTATAGCATGCATATTACTTTCATTCTTACATCCTCATTTCTCATCATTCATATTCACCCTATAGTATATATATCCCGTAATATATATCCTATAGCATGTATATTACTTTCATTCTTAACATCTTCATTTTCATCATTCATATTCACCCTATAGTATATATATCCCATAATATATATTTTATAGCGTGCATATTACTTTCATTCTGACATCCTCATTTCTCATCCTTCATATTCACCCTATAGTATATATATCCCATAATATATATCCTATAGCATGCATATTACTTTCATTCTTACATCCTCATTTCTCATCATTCATATTCACCCTATAGTATATATATCCCATAATATATCCTATAACATGCATATTACTTTCATTCTTACATCCTCATTTCTCATCATTCTTATTCACCCTTTATCGTATTCATCGAGTTCATTTCCCATACCACATCGGGCAAGTCGAGTTCATTCCCCATACCACATCGGGCAAGTCGAGTTTATTCCCCATACCACATCGGGCAGGTCGAGTTTATTTCCCATACCACATCGTGCAGGTCGAGTTTATTCCCCATACCACATCAGGCAGGTCGAGTTTATTCCCCATACCACATCGGGCAGGTCGAGTTTATTCCCCATACCATATCGGTCAGGTCGAGTTTATTCTTATTTCCACATAACACAACCACTCCGGTTAGGGTATCAAAAATACACCACTACCATTTCGGGTAGGGTAACAACAATAAAACACTACTATCTCGGGTAGAGTTACAATAACAATCCACTACCACTTCGGGTAGGATAACAACAGAATTCTTACAAATACATTACCTCTTTCACATACCTCTTTCACATCAACTAGTATGATTTAGAGACACTTATCCCTTACCGTGGTGAGTGTTGTGGATCGGTTCCGAGTAACTTTAAAAGTCTCCTCCGCGATTTCCTCCACCCTTAGGATCTTTCCTCATTTCCACCAATAACAACAATGTCAGTCATTTATTCAAAATAACACATATTTCCACCAATATGAGCGATAAAGGAAGATGTTAAGAATGAAAGTAATATACATGCTATAGGGAATATATTATGGGATATAGGTCCTATAGGGTGGATGTGAATAATGAGGAGTACGATGTTTCGAAAGAACGTAATAAGCGTGTTATAGGATATATATCATGGGATATATACACTATAGGACGAATATGAATAACGTGGAAGTAAATTGAGTAAGATATGAATACTTACATTTACGTAATTGTGTTTATAAATTATATTAAAGCTTAATCGTATTTGAAATGTGAATTATCATGTGATGTTAGTTTGAACTAATGACTTACTCCCTTGTTTTGTGTGTTGTTCATGATAATCACATTGTAGGTAAATGAAGAATTGGAAGAGGAAGCTCACTTTGGAAGCTTATGTGTTCATTATCCTTATTGTCTTCATCGTTATTTGACATTGTAGTTGATTTGATAACACCATGGGATGAATGTAAATATGTTTAGGATAATACGGAGATGTGTGGTTATGGATATTATAACTCTGTGAAACCCATAACTGGTTGTATGTGGTAATTGCTAATTAAATGAATTATGTTTTTCCGCAACATAAATTTGTATGATAACATAATAGGGTAAAGAGTATTTTCAAAGAGGGATTCTTGAGAGTTTTTAAGTAAGGTGATGACTGTATGTAAGAAAGGATTAAAATAAATGAAAAAATTTCAAGAGTAGAATTTGGGTCCTTACGGGATGCCTCTAAGGACTCATGCTGCTGAAAATCATGGTTCTCTTTCTCCACCAATGGTGGTTCCATTATGCTTTTCTCCTTCTTTTACTATGCCTCTTCTAACAACAAAACTCACAGTGCATAACTTTCTTGTGTGGCAACAGTCTACTACTCTATTCTCATATCATATCGTGCATTTATGTTTGTTTCTAGCACTGATATTCCATAGAAGTATTTGAGTGAAGAAGACCGTATTCTTTGTCGCCTCAATCCAGCTTATCTTAGCTGGGAAGAGTAGGATCAAATGATTCTTTCATGGGTAGTCAAATCTTTCTCTCAAGATCTGCAACCTAGGGTTGTTGGTTGTAGACAGTGTTTTAAATTCCAATTGTGGTCGTCATTGCGGTTAATGCGATTGTAGTTATTGTAATGCGGATCATGACCATATTGTCATGCTCAAACCACAACCACAAAATTGCGGTCACATCACAGTGATGTGGTCCGCAACTTGAAACATTAGGTGCACGCATTCTTTTAAGTTATGGCATGAGGTACATGAGTATTGCCATGCTCAAACCAAAGTAAGGAGCATACAACTTAGGGCTCAATTAAGATCTATCGTAAAAGACTCTAGTAATATCTAAAAATAGTTAATGAAAACCAAGGTAATAGTTGATTTACTGGTTGCTATGAAATATTTCTTTTGTTGATCATAAATTGCAGAAAAATATTGATAACTTGCCTAAGAGCTTACAGCATGGCTGATAAGGAATGATCCAACTTAATCACTAATCTCACAATTTAGAATCATGCATGCAACTACATTTAATAATTAAAACTCAGAAAGGAGAATTATCAACTCTCTAACAGGATTTCCTCCCGTCTCAGACCAAAACAAAACTTGTGAAAGGATTTTTAAAACTAACATATGCACCCATAAACATTGTTTAGAAAAAATATAGGGCTAACTGAACCAATTAAATCTAATGAATTATTAACCAATCATATTTCTAAAAAAAGTCAAGTTAAGGCAGTATATATTCTCCATTCATAGACCTTAATAGGTGAAAACCTCGTGAACTAGCCTATCCTTTTTGTATTTGTTAACCACTCATATTTCTGATTTGAACATCAAATGTAACTTGGATGTTTTACCCAATCAATCTCCAAGTTCCCTTTCTAAACAAACGTTTAATTCTTTTGTCTAATATTGTCTTGTCCCATACAATAATATTGTTATGGGTAATAAATAGATGAAAAGTCATTCATCAATCCATATAGATCCATTGAAACTATATTTAAAGTTATTCAATTCATCCATATTCAAACTTAATAAATGGATTCCAATCCACCAATGACGTCATTTTCATGGATTTCGATGGATGAATATCCAATATATTTTATTTTTTATTAGAACTAAAAACACAATTCAAGAAAATTATTCTTTTGAAAAACTACTATCTCAATAAAATATTTTTAAAACACCTTTATAAAAAAATCACTTAAAATCATTTAAGAAAAACACTTTTAAAATTCATGATTTTATTTGCGATGTTTAAGGTTCTACTTGTAAAGTATTTAACAAATATTTATATTTATGTTCTATATTTAAGATTAAACTTTTAATATTAACTACATACAAATGTTCTATAATTAATCTCAATTTAATAAAATATTCAAAGTGAGAGTAAGAATCATAGATGAATTTGGATGAATTTAATTTTCTCAAATATTAAATCAAATTAAAAAACAAAGAATATCATTTTTTTAATGTTTGTGTTTTGGATGGATTGAATATCCATCAAAATAGATCTATCAATTGGATATAATTCATGGATTCAAATTCATCTATTACTAAAGTTATCGATTTGATTTCATTCGGTTTAATCCATTAGCTCTAATACATAGATTTGGATAGATTTAATTGGATTTGAATAAATCGTAGACTGGATAATTTTGCCACCTGAAAATATCGCTCCAGCAAAAACATTGCTACTTTTCATATTTTTGGTCCAGAGAATGACAAATGATCCAAAACCTTTGAAATAGTAGCAGAATCGAATCAACCAACAAAAACTGGCAACAATAATTTTATGAAATTATATTAAGCAAACAATAGCCCGCATAAGTCAGGAAAGGTGTTGGTTAAAGATGAAAAAAATGAAAAATCACACGTTACATTTATTTAGCTATATTACTGTCAAAGAATACTAAAATGGACTATTGAGTATCAATAGAGAGCATTTTCAACTGTCAGATCTCCATCCTCTCAGAGAGAATTATGACAGCATTGGGCAGCCAATGTTTGAATGCTTGCATATTACTTGTATATGGTTGTAGGGTCAACAAACTTTAGATGAGTTTTCCATTAAGTTGAGGCAATCATACTCCTCTAGAAAATCTTAAGCAACAATTTCTTGCTCCAATACAAAGTTTAAAGATTATCAATAATTGTTGCAGTAAATTCGGTTGTCTTTGAACTGCCACCAAGATCAGCAGTTCTGTACTTCCCTTCTGCAATAGTATTGAGGATGGCATTTTGAATTCGGTCAGCTTTGTCATGGAGATCCAAATGGCGCAACATTGTAACACCACTAAGCAGCAAAGCAGTTGGATTTGCCAAATTCTACATAAATTCACATGAAATATGGTTAAGTAACAGAAATATAACTCTAAGGGTTTTTTATAGGCGCTTAAAGGTTTTTATAATAAAGAAATAAAAGCAATAAGACTCAGGCCACCACCCATTGTGGCGGAGAGTTAGATATATGCAAAAACATTGCTCTAATAAGCCAGAGAGTGTTTCCACAATAAGAATCAATGAGCTCTACTTCACAAAGCAAGCAACTTTAGTGTTGCATCATAAACAATAAATATCTCATTCTAACCAGGAAATGAATAGGAAAGAAAAGAACAGAAAATAAAGGGAATGAAAATGGTACCATACACCCGTCTTGGATGACAATCAATTTCTATTTTGGTTTCAATTTTTGTCAACCAATGCACCAAAGGTTGGTAGAGTAGTTTCTTAAAAGGAGAAGATTAAAATTTAAAAAATTACATGTACAATTAATTGAGCCAAAAAAGTTATTACAGCACTAGAATAACATGTACAATTAATTGAGCCCAAAAATAACATGTACAATTAATAACTTGTCATATGTTGTGGGAATGAAAAACTGCTGTAGGGTTTTTACAAAGACAAACTATGCTACATATATCCCAATAACCTACTAATAATTGAATATCTAAATATATAAAAGCACAACACATCCACCAAAGTTGTCTTCCAAGTAAGGGTGGCCAAAAAGATGGATTGGATGGATTTGGACTTGAACTTGGATTTGGATCCTAAGAGATGGATAGAAGAAAATCATCCACCGATCCATATAAATTCATTAAAACATATTTTAAATTATTCAACTCATTCAACCATGAATTCATTGTAATGGATTGGATTAGATTTTTTAATTAGTATTACAGAATTTTGTTATCTTTATGTTATCAGTGTTAGTTAATTAGGTTTAGCTTGTAGTATTAGCTTATGTTAGATTAACTTCCTATGCAACCTAATACTTTAGCTCTTCTTATGTTTAGCTTGCTAAACAAGCTTCCCACGTGTACACCTCTATAAATAGAGGAATACATTCTCTGTAATTGATTGATTGAATAATAACAAATTCTAGAACAGCCATAACAAAAACAATTACATTTTCTCTATCTTTCATTATCTTCTCTTCGTTTTTCATCCCTCTTTACATGGTATCATGCCTCTAAGGGCTCATGTTGTTGAAGAACCTCATTCTACTTCTCCATCAATGGCGGTTCCACTATGCTCTTCTCCTCCTTTAACTCCTCATCTTCCAACAACAAAACTCACAGTGCATAACTCTCTTGTGTGACAGCAGTCCACTACACTGTTCTCATATCATATCGTGCATTTAGGTTTGTTTCTACCACTGGTATTCCACAGAAGTATTTGAGTGAAGAGGATTGTCTTCTTTGTCGTCATAATCCAGCTTATCTTTGCTGGGAATAGGGATGGCAACGAGGTCAGGCGGGCACGAGTAGTGCATACATATGCTCATACTCGCACTATTTGTGGGTACCCATGCGGGTAGTGGTATCCGTGGGTACCCAACGGGTTTTTAATTTTAATTATATTTGTATATATTTTACGATTATTAATATATAAAAATAATTATTACTTGAATAATAATGATAATTTTATTATGAAATAATAATAAAATAGGGAAATATAATGTTAAAATAATAACTAAGTGTAAAATATTTAATTAAAATATAAACATGTGTACCACGGGGCGGGTACATGATACTCGTCCTCACCCACTGCGGATATTTTGGCGGGTACCCACGGGTCGTGTATTTTTGTTATCCCAAGCTGGGAAGAGTGGGGCAAATGATCCATTCATGGATACTGAAATCTCTCTTTGAAGATCTACAACCTAGGTTTGTTTGTTGTAGACAGTGTTTTAAATTGCGGTTGTGGTCGCGATTGCAATCGTTGTTGTGGTTACTACAATTGCGGTCGTTGCAGTGGTTGCCATGAAATTGCAGTCATTGCAGTTTGAATTATTTAGTGAGTAAAATAATATTTTTCATATTGATGCGGTCTGATGCAGCCCAATGAGGTTGTGTTATAGCCTGATTGGCTCAAATACGGTCCTATGTGGTTACGTTGTAGCCCGTTGCAGTCACATTATTGCGGTTGCATCACGTGATGTGGTCTGCAATAACCTACTAAAGATTTAATACCTAAAGCTAAATATACAAAACCACAACACATCCACCAAAGTTGACTTCCAAGTAAGGGTGACAAATAGATGGATTGGATGGATTAATCGATGGATAAAAAATCATCCACCAATTCATATAAATCCATTATAACATTTTAAATTATTTGATTCATCCATCCATGAATCCATTTTAATGGATTGGATGAATGTATATCTAATCTATTTGATTTTTTAATTGATATTAAAGGGTATTGTTATCTTTATGTTAACATTGAGTTGAGTTAGTTAATTAGGTTTGGCTTGTAGTATTAGCTTATGTTAGATTAGCTTCCTATGCAACTTAATACTTTAGCTCTTCTTATATTTAGCTTGCTAAACAAGCTTGCGACGTGTACACCTCTATAAGTAGAGGTACACCTTCTTTGTAATTTATTGATTGCAGAATAACAAATTCTAGAACTGCCATAACAGAAACAATTACATTTTCTCTCTCTCATTATCTTCTCTTCTCTTCATTTTTCATCTCTCTTTACATAGTATCATGCCTCTAAGGACTCATGTTGCTGAAGATCCCGGTTCTCCTTCTCCATCAATGGTGGTTTCATTACGCTCTTCTCCTCTTTCTTTAACTATGCCTCCTCTTACACCAAAACTCATAGTGCATAACTCTCTTGTGTGACAGTAGTCCCCTACTCTGTTCTCATATCATATCGTGCATTTAGGTTTGTTTCTAGCACTGATATTCCATATAAGTATTTTCGTGAAGAAGATCGTCTTCTTTGTCGCCTCAATCCAGCTTATCTTGGTTGGGAAGAGTAGGATCAAATGACCCTTTCATGGGTAGTCAAATCTCTCTCTCAAGATTTGCAACCTAGGGTTGTTGGTTGCAGACAGTGTTTTAAATTGCGATTGTTGTCATCATTGCGGTTAATGCGATTGTTGTCATCATTGCGGTTAATGCGATTGTAGTCGTTGCGATGCGGATTGTGACCATATTGTCATGCTCAAACCACAACCACAATATTGTGTCCACATCACGTGATGTAGTCCGCAATTTGAAACCTGGGTGCAGACATTTCTTTGAGTTATGGCATGTGGTACATGAGTACTGTCATGCTCAAACCAAATCAAGGAGCATACAACTTAGGGCTCAATTAAGATCTATTGTAAAAGGCTCTATTAATATCTCAAAATATTTCATGAAAACAAGGAGATAGTTGATTTATTAATTTCCATATGTTCTCCTATAACCCTAGTTGAACAAATTCACTGCATTCTGGATGGATTGCCTAAGGAATTTCAACCTCTGATCACCACTGTGGAGAGTCAAGAGGATATTCCTTCTAGTAGTGATCTTTAGTCCTTTCTTCCAACATTTGCAGCTCGTCTAGAATGAAATCGCACTAAATTCATATTTGGTGTCATTTCTGTGAACATTGCTACCAAATCTTATTTCATGGCAATCCTAGCTTCAGAAGTGGTTTTCGTGGTAGAATCATGTGGTGGTTTTGGGCCATGTGGAGAAAGTTTGTTTTGTGAATTCTGTAACAAATATGGACATGAGGTCTCATATTGCTACTATGCACCCACTTCTTTTGGATCTCACTATCCTTCATCTTATGGTGCTCCTTTTGGCTTTGGTTCACCTATCTACAACACTTCCTACCGTGATCATATGTCTAAACAATATTCTAGCTATCCTATCTTCGTGTTGCAAGCCACTTTAATCACTATCATGAAACATGTTTTCCTTATCCAAGATGTTCATTCACAAGGCACTATAATCAGTTCTCATCCTATGTATCTGGCCCTCACTAATCACTATGGTTCATTTCATCCTTTTGCTAAGGTACCTTCTGCTCTACTTATGCAATGACAACAACCTCCTTTGGTGATGCATCTTTCAACACCAGTCCACTAGTGTGGTATCCAGATTCAAGAGCAACTAATCATCTTTCTTGTGAGATTGCTTTGTTGCATGTGGCAATTCTAGTTTTTCACTCATCCTTTAATATTTAAGTGTGTCATTCTTTTAGATATTTACTTGTTCCTTTTATTACTAAAAACTTGCTTAATGTATGTCTATTTTCAAAAGACGATTCCTATTACTTTGAATTTCATCCCTACTCTTGTTTTGTCAAATCTCAGGGTACTGGTCAAGTATTGCTATGGGGCACTCTCACTCCAGATGGACTCTATGCTTTCCATTGTAAACAGTAAAGAAAATAGAAAGAAACTAAAGAGAAGAAGAGTGAGTATAAAGAGAGAGAGAAGAGGAAATAATGCTTCTGATTTTATTTCTGAAAAACTTAAAGATAGAGTACAGTCAAGGTTTGTATTTATAGATGAGTTGGACAAAGTAACTGAATGCCAGCTCATCACTATCTAAGTAACATGCTTAGTTACAAAACAGACTTAGTTAGTTAGACTAACTAAGTGCAGATACATGAACAGAAAATACAAATACATAAAATGAAATACAAGAATTACAATCTAATGTATATTCTAATATATCCCCCTGAAGACTAAGGTGTAGATCTCTACTGTTCTAGGTCAAGTTCTCAGCACTAATGTCTAGAATATGAAGCTGATTCCTTAATGCTACAAACTGACTATGGGATAGAGGTTTTGTGAGTATATCTGCAGTCTGCAATTCAGATGGTACATGCTTGACAAAGAGAGTCTTGTTCTGAATTTTGTCTCTAACAAAGTAGAAATCTAGTTCAATATGTTTTGTTCTGTTATGTAGAACTGGATTGTGGGACATGGCAATGGTGCTTAAGTTGTCACAGTAAACAGTAGGAGTGTCATAGGAGACCTTAAGTTCTTTGAGAAGAGATTCTATCCACATGATTTCTTGAGAAGCTAGAGCTAAGCTTCTATACTCTACTTCTGTACTGGATCTAGAAACAGTCTGCTGTTTCTTAGACCACCAGGTTACTAGATTAGTCCCTAGATAAAGGCAAGCCCCTGAGGTAGATCTCCTGTCATCCAAATCTGATGCCCAATCAGCATCACAATATGCAACCAGAGGTAAGGATGTCATGTTGTTTGCAGGAGTGATGGAAAGGCCCAAAGTTTGAGTGCCTTGTAGATATCTAAGGATTCTTTTAACAGCAATCCAGTGAGAGTTCAATGGTTTTGACAAGAATTGACACACCTTGTTTACACTGTAGGTGATATCTGGTCTGGTTACAGTGGCATACTGAAGAGCTCCTACTATGGATCTATAGAAAGTTGGATCTTCAAAGATGTCTGATCCATGTCTAGTTAGTTTGCAATTAGATGCCATGGGAGTGATACTAGGCTTAGTAGATGTCAGATTTGCCTTGGCAAGCAGATCCCTAATGTACTTTGACTGAGATAGAAAAAGTGATCCATCTGTCTTGTGTTTAACTTCAATCCCTAGAAAGTAATCCAGGGTGCCTAACTGCTTTAGTGCAAAATTTTTGCTGAGATCCTGAATAGTCTGCTTTACTAAGGAAGAAAAGGATCCTGTAACTATGATGTCATCAACATATACCAAGATATATAGTTGATGACTAGATGAAGTGTGAATAAACAGTGAGTTGTCACACTTGCTAACTTTAAAGCCTAGATGAATAAGAGATCCTTTTAGCTTTTCAAACCACTGCCTAGGGGCTTGTTTTAAGCCATAGATAGCTTTGTTGAGTTTGCAAACCAAAGCCTTGTTTGAATGTTGAAAACCAGTAGGCTGGGTCATGTATACTTCTTCTTCAAGAGTGCCATTAAGAAAGGCATTGTTGATGTCAAGCTGTTCAATTATCCAGTGATGAGTGACAGCTAGTGTGAGCAGAATCCTAATGGTGACTGGTTTGACAACAGGAGAGAAAGTCTCATTGTAGTCCACCCCATGCTTCTGATGAAAGCCCTTGGCAACAAGTCTGGCTTTGTATTTGTTAACAGACCCATCTGGATTTTCTTTTACTCTAAACACCCATTTGCATCCAATGGCTTGCTTATGAGGGGGTAGTGGAACCAAGGTCCAAGTACCTAAAGCCATCAGAGCATCATACTCAAGCTGCATAGCTTGCTGCCATACTGGATCTGCCAAAGCACTTTTAGTACTAACTGGTTCACATTGAGCAAGTTGAACACTTGGAACAGCAGTGTTAGTAATTCCAGATTTAGATCTGGTTATCATAGGGTGTGAGGAGGTAGGTGGAGAGACTCTAGGTGAAGATGTCAAAGATGAAGGAAATGGAACATATTCAGAAGGAGAAGTGAAGCCAGACAGAGAAGAGGATGAACTAGTAATAGGAGAAGACATAGAATGAACAGGTGAAAAGACAAGTGACTGGTTTAGTGGAGAATTGGACAAAGGTTGAGGAGAATTAGAAGGAAGATGAATAGCAGAGCTTGGTGAGGTAATTGGATGAGGTGTAGGTTGATAGATCATTGTTGAAGAAAGATTATTAGCTATAGGATCAGTAAGAAAATGTGAATTATAGGGAAAATGATATTCATTAAAGACTACATCTTTGGAAATATAAATCTTTCGCACTTGTATCCCTTATGATTTAAGGAATAGCCTAGAAAGACACACTCAAGACTTCTAGGATTTAGTTTATGCTTATTGAAAGGTCTCAACAGAGGATAGCAGGCACAACCAAAGACTTTGAATTCTTTATAGTTAGGAGTCTTGCCAAATAGAAGAAAATATGGTGATTTAGACTCTAAGGTTAATGAAGGCAGTCTGTTTATGCAAAAGACAGCAACTAAAAAAGCATGATCCCAATAAGATAAGGGTAAATGGGCATGATGCAATAGAGTGAGACCAGTCTCAACAATATGCCTATGCTTTCTCTCCACTGTTCCTTGTTGGTGATGTGTATGAGGACAAGATATCCTATGCACAATCCCAAGGGATTTTAGGAAAGCAGTGAAGGGCCTAAATTCACCCCCATAATCACTCTGGACCAATGTTATTAAAACCGTACCGGTTAGGGTACTGGTATAGTGGTACAGTGGTTCAACCAGTGGTTCAGTAATTAAACCGCATGCCGATTAAACCGGACATACTTGCTTATATATATATATATGTAAACCTATAACAAAAAATTTCAAATAAGTAGATATTCATATTTATAATCCATATTCATAATTTACTTCAAATTCACACAAACAAACAACATTAAGTCTTTAATAAAATCAAAGTCTAAAGTACAAAACATATATTTATCCAAAATTATCACTTAACAAACGCAAAATACAAATAAATGACCCAAGTATCAATCATTGAAGTTGAAGAATTGGTGAAGAATTGAAAATTTGAAATTTTAAAAAAAAAAAATAATGTACAAACCAACCGGTTTAAACCGGTTTACCGGTTTTCACCGGTTTTGACCGGTTCTATTGCATATGCGGTATAACATACGTACCGTACCGGTTAGGGGTCCGGTTCACCAGTTTTCCGGTTGAACCGGCCAGTACGGTACGGTTTTCAAAACTATGCTCTGGACAGCTTTAATAGAGTGATTGAATTGGGTGTTTACATACTTAACAAAATACTGAAAAATAGAAAGAGTTTCAGATTTTTGTTTTAGCAAGAAAAGCCAAGTATGTTTGCTATAAGCATCTACTATAGAGAAATAGTATCTGAACCCATTAACATAGTGAACAGGAGCAGGCCCCCACAAATCTACATATACAAGATCAAAACAAGAAGTGTATATTGTAGTAGAACTAGAAGCATGAAGTCTATGTGCTTTTCCTATACAACAAGAGGAACAAAAATCCAGAGTATTTTTATTAGTGTGAGGAATTTTGCACAATTGTAGAACAGTTTTTACAACAGTTTGATGAGGGTGTCCTAATCTAGAGTGCCAAAGAGCAAAACTGGAAATAGGAACTGAAAAATTACAATGACTAGAACTAGAGTTATTACATTGACTTACAACAGACTGATTACAATTCGAAACTGTAGTAGCAGACAAATCAGAACTCTTGTTGTTGTGATTGAAACTCGACGACATATTACAAAACTTTGAGTTGGGAAGAAGACCACGAAACACATATAGTCCCTCCTTGGTGAGAGATCCATGAAGAAGAATTTCATTAGTAGCCTGAGATTTAACAAAGCAATTGTGAGAATGAAATTCAAAATAACACTTGTTGTCTTTTGCAAATTGAGACACACTGAGTAGATTCTTTTTAATAGAAGGAACATAAAGAAGATTCTTCAATTGTAAAGAAAATTTTGAATTAAGAGAAGTAAGATAAGAATTTCCAACAGCCTTTATAGGAATTCCAATACCATTACCCATGAATATTTGGTCATGACCAAATTTTTCTGTTGGTTCATGAAGAAGAGATGCATCTGCAGTCAGATGATGAGTTGCTCCAGAATCTGGAAACCAAGTCACATTTTTAGTGTCCTTTGTAGGAGAAAAATCATTAGTGTTACCAATTTGTGCATTCATGACATAGGAAGGAGTATATGCAGGATGTGATTGTCGGAGACCTCCTTTTGGACCAGGCCCAAGCAGTGACTCAGATTTAATGTTGGAAGTATAAGGTGGAGCTTGTTGAGTGTAAAAATCCACTGGATATTCCGGATAGAAGTGGGCCGGATATTGAGAGGGTCCATATCCAGGTAAAAAGGAAGAAAGATGAGGTGTATAGTTACGTGGCAGAGACTGAGCCAAGTGTTGCATGTAGTTGCCATATGGATATTGACTTGTAAAATGTGGAGGCGCATGATAGCAAGACATGACGTCATGGCCATGGCGATTGCAATAAGAACAGAAGAGCTGTGAGCGAGGCGAAGTTCTTCCCCCACGAAAACGTCCACCAAAACCAGATCTTCTCCCTCGATTTCCACCATAAGTACCACGAAAGTGATTGGGAGAAGTATTGAGGTGAGAAGGATGTTGATGATACTCAAACCGCGATGCATGTTGTGAAGAAGAAGGTCGAAGAGAAGAAGTTACAGGTTGAGAAGAAGGAGAAGAATGTGATGCTATATTAACCGAAAGAGCATCAGATAAAGCTTTTTGTTTACCTTTTTCCATTCTTGCTTCAAAGGTCAAGAGAAAGGATTCAAGGTTGTGTATTGTCGAAAGATCAATTTGGCTTTCAACAGAGGTGATGACAGGTTGATATTCCTCATTTAGCCCATCAAGAATGAAATCAATGTGTTCAGAATTCGAAATCGGTGTTCCAATGAAAATTAGGGCATCGACTAACCCTTTGATTTTCGTGAAATATTCTGAGATTGAACTCGATCCTTGACAAATAGAACGAAGCTGTGAGCGAAGTTGTCGACTTCTTGCTTTTGTTTGAGAGTTACAAAATGAATCAAGCTCTTCCCAAAGTTGCCATGAGTGAACACAACCAACAACACGAGGTTGTAAGCTTTCTGAAAGTGAGTTTAGAATCCAGGAGAATATGGTTTGATCAAGTTCCTCCCATCGAAGATAAGAAGGATTGACGTTGTTAATGAGTCGATCATCGTCGTTAAGAAACCGATGTGGAATTTCTGTCCCTAAGACAAATCGATTGGCTCGATTTGAAGTTAGGGTTGCGATCATGAAATGTCGCCAAACCAGATAGTTCTTCTCAGTGAGCTTCATCGAAGGTAGAGGAAGAACAAGAGGAGTGGAAACCGCTTGCAGCGGTGAAGGAGCGGAAGGTGAACTAGAGCGAGGAGGCGAAGATGGCAAGGTCCTAGTGTTTGTGGTGGTAGTCGCCATGGTGGCGTGATACCATGTAAACAGTAAAGAAAATAGGAAATAAACTAAAGAGAAGAAGAGTGAGTATAAAGAGAGAGAGAAGAGGAAATAATGCTTCTGATTTTATTTCTGAAAAACTTAAAGATAGAGTACAGTCAAGGTTTGTATTTATAGATGAGTTAGACAAAGTAACTGAATGTCAGCTCATCACTATCTAAATAACAGACTTAGTTACAAAACAGACTTAGTTAGTTAGACTAACTAAGTGCAGATACATGAACAGAAAATACAAATACATAAAATGAAATACAAGAATTACAATCTAATGTATATTCTAATATCCATGATCTACTGCCCTCTTTATCGTCAAGTTCCTCTCCCATTGATTCCCTTCTATGCAGAATTCATTTGTTGTTGGTTCTACTAATGTTTTTCGAATTCCTAGTAATAAAACAGTACACAACACAATAGTACTAGTACTTCTTCTGCTTACTTTCTTTGACATTGCAGACTAAGGCATGCTAATGAAAATGTTGTTTATGATGCGCCCAATCATTGTAATATTTCTCAAATTCATAAAGGTGCTTTGGATTTTTGCCATGCTTGTTGTCTAGAGAAGCAACATAGATAGCATGCTACTCATTCTATTAATCAATACCCTAATCAATTTGATCTTCTCTATGTTGATTTATAGGGTCTTGCGCCTATAGATTCTATCACAGGATTTAGGAATTATTTTTCTGTTGTTGATGCAGCTACTAGACATACTTGGATCTTTCTATTGAAACTAAAGTCGGACGCTGTCACTCTATCTGGTACCTTTCTAACCATGATCAAATCTCAATGTAATAAAACTGTCAAAATTGTTAAAAGTGATTGGGGTGGAGAGTTTAGGCCTTTTACTTCCTATCTAACACAACTAGGCATTACTGTACACTTGTATGCCCTCATACTCACCATCAAAATCAGACTGTTGAGAGAAAACAAAAACATATTGTTGAGATTAGTTTACCTCTATTAGCTCATGTTTGTCAACCAAAAAAGTTTTGGGATCATGCTTTTCTTCCAACTGTACATCTGATAGACTTCCTTCCCCCACTCTGGCGTACAAATCACCGTGTACTCTTCTTTTTGGCACTATTCCTGACTACCTTTCTCTGAGAGTTTTTTATTGTTCCTGCTTTCCAAATCTCAGACCTTTAAACAAACAAGCTAGATTTCAGGGTCTTCAAAATGTACCTTTTTTGGATTACTCTGTCACACAGGGGGTATAAGTGTTTGAGTAGTAAAGGAAAAATAGTTATTTCTACAGATGTTTTCAATGAATATAATTTTCCCTATGCTTCAACTATTAAATCTCCGTATTCTCCATCATCTTCCCAGTCCACTCACTCACTTGAACAATTTCTAGTTTTCACAATCCTACTCACATTCCCTCACACTCTGCTCCAAGTTGTTCTTCTCCATTTTCTGCTTCCGAGTCTATTTCGTCTCCTTGTCTTAGCTCAACCACTACTATTTCACATGTGACTTTCTACTAATGATCAAATATTAGTGTTTCTCCTTGTGCCACAATTTTTGTTCCAACTTCTTCTCATCCTATGCAAACCAGTTCTAACTCACGGATTTTCAAAATTATTTACCCTAGAGCCTACTTAGCTAATATTGAGCCTACTTCAACCAAAGCAGCCTTAGCTGATCCAGTTTTGATTTCAGCCATGAAGGATGAATATAATGCTCTTATTAGTTTTGAAACATGGTCCCTTGTACCTCTTCCTCCTAACAAATAGGCCATTGGTTACGAGTGGGCCTTTAGGGTTGAACAAAACCCAGATGGTTCTGTAAATAGATATAAGGCTAGGTTAGATTCAAAAGGTTTTCATCAAAAACATGGTGTTGATTACAACGAAACCCTTTCTCCTGTGGTAAAGCCTAAAGGCCCTTATTGAAGAACTCTATATGCAACAACTTATGGATTTCTAGGATCAGGATATGTCTCTACTATGTAAATTTAACAAAGCCTTTTATGAACTTAAACAGGCTCCAAGGCAATGGTTTGAAAAGTTAAAGGAAATTCTCCTCAACCTTGGGTTTAGCATCAGCAAATGTGATGATTCACTTTTCATCCATACGTCTACTGCCTACAAATTGTTTGTCTTAGTCTATGTGGATGATATTATTATCATAGGGTCCTCTCAATCTCACATCATGTCTCTCACTGATAATCTCAGTAGTGCCTTTGCTCTAAAAGATCTTGGTACTCTTGACTATTTTATGGGAATAGAAGTTATGTATCTAAAGGATAAGTCTACTCTTCTCTCACAGTCTAAGTACATCAAAGACCTTATTAAAAGAGCCAACATATTTGGGGCAAAGTTTGTGAATTCTCCTATGTATCCAATTGTAAACTGACAAAAGAAGGATCAAACTATTTAAAAAACCCTTCTCTGTACAGATTCATTGTAGGCGTTCTTCAATATGCTACTATTACCAAACCTGACATAGCCTAATTTGCTAGGTCTGTCAATTTTTGTCAGTTCCTCTAGAGGAACATTGGACTTTTGTGAAAAGAATATTAAGATATCTTAATGGCATTGAATGCCATGGCCTACGTTTATAACCAGCTCCCTCATCTACACCCTTGTTTCTTAAAGGGTTATGTGTTGTTGATTGGGTATCAGATTGTGATGATAGTAAGTCTACATCAGGAGCTTATGTCCTTGTAGGCCCTAATCTAGTTACTTAGTAGTCTAAGAAGCATCAAACTATCTCTAGATCCAACATAGAGGCTGAATGCAGAAGCTTAAACTTGCTTGCTCAAGAGTTCATGGGGTGCAATCTCTTCTCATTAAACTACGATTTCCCTACATTGCACCTCTACTTCTATGTGACAATCTTGGTACAGTGTCATGGCTCATAATCATGTTCCCCAACATAGAACAAAACACATTGAACTGGATTTGATCTTTGTTAGAGAAAGATTCATAACAAGTCCACTCAAGTCAAGTACATCCCAGACAATTTTTAAACTATAGATGTGCTTACTAAGCAAAGTTTGTGATATTGTTTTCTCCATAACCCACCTTTGGCTTCAAGGAGTTGTATTAGAGAGAATTGTTATCTTTATGTTATCAGTGTGTTAGTTAATTAGGTTTGGCTTGTAATATTAGTTTATGTTAGATTAGCTTCCTATGCAAGCTAATACTTTAGCTCTTCTTTTCTTTAGCTTGTTAAACAAGCTTGCCATGTGTACACATCTATAAACAGAGGTACACAATCTTTGAATTGATTGAATAATAAAAAATTCTATAACTACCCATAGGTTGGCTATAGCGCCCGTCAAAGGCTGATTAGCAACAGAAGTATGCTCCAGAACAATGTGGTGGAAACCTAATTTTAATGGGAAATGTCCTTTTCACCCTTATTTTTTAATACATGGCATTGGTATTTTAGGGGTTCTTTTATAAAATAATCTGCCCCTTTTAAAAAACACGTGAAAACAAGTGACTCTTCAGTTTTTTCTAAAGAGTCAGCCCTAGTTCCTTCCCTTCTTCCCCTTCCCTTCTTCCCCTTCCCTTCCTTCTACGAATTTCTTTTTTGTTTTCCCTTTCTAGAAGTTCTACACTTTTCGGCGACTCACTCTCATCTCAACTTCCCAAATGTCCACTTCTCATGAAAGTGTCTTGCATTTGCACAACCATGGCATAATCACAACCTTCCACTCCAAGTAGCACCAAACACAAGTTTGTCAAAACTTAAAAAATATAAATTACATATGTTTTCAATATTTTAAAGTATTTGTGTATATTTATGTGTAGGGTATAACATATAACTTGGTTTATTTTAAGTATTTTTTGAGTATTTATATGTTTACGTATAAATTACATATTTTTCCCTTAGTTGCAGTGGCCATCTCGCTACCCACTGTAGTGATTTTGGGGTCAACCACTACTGATAACAAGCCCATCAAATGCCTCATCCTAGAGGAGGAACCTCATGAAGGCCACAACCTTGGAGGAAAATACTAACATATTTTGAGTTAAATTTAATAAAGTGGGGTTCTTTGTCCCACATGTAGTTTTAGGATTTTTATTTTATGTAATCAAATAAACAATTATTGTATTTTCCTTTCTAAGAATAAGGCCTTAAATGGTTGTGTAGTATTTTCATCTTAAGGAAGAGTGTGACATCATTTAATTAACATAGGTGTATAATTCAATGAACATGGATATGGGATCCTAGTTTGGCTGTGGAAATTAAAAGTAAATGATGGTGTGAATACCTGCCTTATTTTCCCATGAAGATGGGTAGATAAAGTTCAAATCAAGAAGTTATGATGATTCTTACCATATTGGTGCTAGACGTGCAAAGAATGAATTCAAATTCAAAAGCATGAAATCATTTCTTTCCATATGAAGCAAGTTGTGTGGTCTCATTACCATAAGTAGAAGATTCAGTGAATCTAGCCATAGGTACATGTTTCACGTGTCATGTGGTATCAAGTGCCTTTCATATTTGGAGAAAGGCACCTGATTTCCTTCCTCATGTGGTTGTGGAATTCAAATTCGAAAAGCAAGAGATATTATTTTCAATACCAAGAGTTAAACGTGTGATAATGTAAATGCTAGGAGGTATGTGTGTAGATTGTTTCCTTTTATATGATTCAATGAACCTAGATAATTTTTTTAGCATATGCACATGGGAATTAGGTTAATTATACTTAATGTATGTTTTAATTCAAAACTTTCATGGAGTCATGTTAGAGTCACAAAAGTATATGTAGTAAGTCATTTTCCATGAAATGATGAGTTGAATTTCGTTTGGAATTACCCTCACTGTTAGTTGAGATTTTCTCTTAACTTCTTGGTTGAATCAAGGCTTCAATCTTATTCAGGATCCTTCCTTGTGCCGAACCCTATTGGCTTATCAAGCATATTGCTTGTGACGCCATCCCCCCTTCCAATCTTTACCATCTTCTCTCATCCTATTACAAACAATACAATCAATACTCTTACACATTTTCATTCATACAGGTCCATTTCTATCACATACATTCATATATGTTCCATTATCTTCCATAATACATTCATATTCCAACCTTTACAAGTCATAAATCAAAAAGACCTTTCAAACAAGAATGATCGTCAAACCAAACTCAACCCACATCAAGAAGGTCGCTATCAAGCCTGATAGGAACCTCCTTGATGGGGTTGAGTTTGTTTGATGATCGTTCTTGTTTGAAGGTCGTTTTCAATTTATGAATTGTGGAATATGTGATTAAGAATGTAAGCATGTGGAAATGAATGTATTGAAAACGTGTGTATGAGAGTGTGTAATTGTTTTGTGTTTTGATAGAAGAAGATGGTGAAGAATAGAAGGGAGATGGCACAACAAGCAAGTGTGTTTGATAAGTCAATGGGGTTCACCACAAGGAAGGATCATCGATAAGAACAAGGCATTGGTTCAACCAAAAAGTTAGGAGAAATCTCAACTAACAAGGGAAATAATTCCAAGCAAAACTCAACTTTTCATTTCATGGAAAATGACTTATTACATATACTTTTGTGTCTGCCATGAAAATTGCATGAATTAAAATATACATTAAGTATAATTCCCCTAATTCTCATGTGCATAAGCTAAAAAAGTTGTTTAGATTCATTAAATCCTGTAAAAGAAAACAATTTACACACAGAACTCCTAGCATTTACATTACCACCCATTTAGCTCTAGGTATGGAAAGTAGTATCTCTTGCTTTTTGAATTTGAATTCAACGGCTACCTAAGGAAGGAAAATATGTGTCTTACTCCAAATATGGAAGTTTGGCTCAGCCCTTAAGTGCACAATATCACAAGGCACGTGAAACGTGTACCTATGGTTAGGTTCAATGAATCTTACGGTAATAAGACCACACGACTTGCTTCATATGGAAATAAATAATTTTATGCTTTTGAATTTGAATTCATTCCTTCTTTGCACGGCTAGCACCAAAATGGTAAGAATCATCATAACTTTTTGATTTGAACTTGATTCAACGCATATCTTCATGGGTTCCAAATAAGGCAAATATTCACACCATCCTTTACTCTTGATTCCCACAGCCAAACTAGGATCTCATATCCATGTTCATTGAATCATCCACATATGGTAATTAAATGATGTCACACCTTTTCCTAAGATAGAAATACTACACGACCATTCAAGACCTTATTCTAAGAAAGGAAAATACAATAATTGTTTATTTGATAACATAAAATAAAATATCCTAACATTACATGTGGGACAAAAGACCCCCACTTTATTAAATTTAACTCGAAATATGTCAATATTTCCCTCCAATGTCGTATCCTTAATGAGATTTCTCCTCTAGGATGAGGCATTTGATGGGCTTGTTATCAACTACACTTTGCTATCTGCCATTGACTACCTAGGTTTAATACCGCAAGTCTCAAACTGACAAGTGACAACTAATACCTCTAAGGTTTTGAGAGAGCTTCAACTCCCATCTTGAAACTTTTTTCCATATGCCCAGTCAACTTAATTTTTCAGATCATGTTTTTACTTCTCAATAACTTTTCATATGCAGAAAATTATACAAGTTTGAGGGTTTCTATAAATGTATAATAATACCAACAACAAAAAATGTGCATAAATGTTAGGCCTAAGAGATACAAAAGAAAAACTACACAGAAAGGTCATATTGTGTAATAGCGTTTTCAATATTAATTCTATTACACCCACATTAGGATGGTGTCAAAAACTTTCCCTTTCACTTTTATCTGATGCCTTAACAAGGGCATATTGAGCACAAATACAAAACACACACTCAATAAATTCATATCTTATGATGACAATATGGAAAGGTTTAGGTAGATGATATATGGTGGAAAACTACGTTAGAAGCATACCTTTCCAGCAATATCAGGTGCTGAACCATGTACAGCCTCAGCAAGTGCAATACCTCCCTCGCCAATGTTGCAGCTGCAAACCACATAAAATACTGTCAGATAATATGATTGTGACTTCTACATTTCTTAGTCTAAAATATGGGGAAAAGATTACCTTGGTGTCAAGCCCAAACCCCCAATCAAGCCAGCACAGAGGTCACTGATAATATCACCATAAAGGTTAGGCATCACCAATACATCAAAAAGTGCAGGATTCTTCACAAGCTGTGGATGGTCAAAATTTTAACTACTGTCATTCTGTTTCTGATACAATAAAATACAGTATAGTATCCTACATCCAGTTTACCAATATTACCATCATGCAGCAATTGTCAATGACAACTTCCTCGTATCTTATCTCAGGATACTTCTCTGCAACCTCACGGCAACACTAAACAATGAAAATAAAAGGTCAACAGGTGGATCCTAAAATAAAGTTTGAGATCACACATTTATAGGCATTGTATGTATTGGTGGACCTTGAGGAAGAGACCATCAGTCTTTTGCATAATGTTGGCTTTGTGTATAGCAGATACCCTCTCTCTTCCATGTGCCTTGGCATAGTAAAAAGCATACTCAGCCACCCTTAAACTTGCTTGACGTGTAATGATTTTGAGACTTTCTACTACACCTCTCACAACCTGTCACCCAAATATGCTAAAATTATATAAATCAGAATTTGGATGATAGTATCTAAGATAAATTGCTAGCAATTTTACCTGATGTTCAAGTCCACTGTACTCCCCTTCCGTATTCTCACGGATTGTGATGAGATTCACATTATCATATCGAGTTTTGTAGCCAGGAAGGCTGTAGCAAGGTCGAACATTGGCATACAAACTAAGTTCTTTTCTTAGAGTAAGGTTTAAAGAACGATGCCCTTTTCCAATAGGTGTGGCCATTGGCCCTTTCAAGCCAACCTTGTTGCGCCTTACTGATTCCAAACTTTCCCATGTTAGAAAGCTCTGTGTTCTAGGGTCGATTTCAGTCCCTACATAGTGCTCTTCCCATTCTATGGGCACTTCAGCTGCTTGGAATATCTAATTATTGCAATAGTAATAATTGAGAAAGTGTTACATTTGATTCAACAAAACAAGTCAATTTCTATGAATTTACAATTATACATAACAAGAAATCAAAAAACATTAATACAGGAAGAATAAGGTATAGCAAAAATTGATCAGTTTCAGCAGCAACCAAAAGGAGAAGACCAGAGAACAAATAGATTCCACAGCCATAGCAAAGTACGATAAGTAAAACAAGCCAATATACCCTTAATACAAAGAAATTAGTAGAAACCAGAGGATAGAAAGAGCAAGCACTTCAAATTATTGGCAACAACGATTTCATTGAGCCCCCTTTGTAGATGCATTTAAGCTAAGAATGTCCTAATAAGATAAATAAATAATATTAAATTAATCAATTGCTGTTGTTACTCATTTCAAGTTCATAAAAGTGCATTCAGACGCATCAAATTCTAATTACACAAACTTCTGTTTTTGGAAAGTCATATGTGTGTGTCTGTGTTTGTATGTGTCATAAAATACAACATATAGTTAGGAAAATACAACTAAAAAACAGATATAGTTTTTACTAATTCCTAATTCACCACATGCTTTCTGTCTATCCAAAAAGATAGATATAAAAAAGCTATTTCAAGTATAGCTTAAATTACTGGACAACATACAACCAAAATAAAGATTAAACTTGAGTTAATAACAGATCTGTCAACTCCAACTGAAAAGTTTTCCATTGACAATTACATAGATCGAGTGTTTTAAATTGTGAGTGTGATTATGGTCACGGTTGTTGTTACTACGATTGTAGTCATTGAAGCCGTTGTGATGAAGATTGTGGCTATTTCGGTGTGAATTACTTTTCATTAAAAATATATTTTTGAATTTGATGTAGTCCAATGCAGTAGTGATGGACCACATTAATGTGATTTGGTGCCACACTGCAATTATGGTGTGATGTTGTTGCGACGGTCATCGCAACCACAATATTGCAACCGCATCACATGATGCGATTGCGGCGGCCATCGCAACCATAATATTGCGGCGTATCACATGATGTGGTCCGCGAATTGAATCACTGTATAGACCAAAGAAAATAAAAAATTCATGGTCATTTATAAGTATTGATCTTGCATTCAGATTGATTCACAACCATATACATGCTAGCACCAAGCACATTATAAAACACATAGCTATACCGCTACCCCTTTCCATTGATATAGAAAAACAACATGATTTTAAATTGTGGTCAACAACCCCATTTGAAGTTGCAGCCTTGCAGGATTCTCTGCAAAGGCATCGTGACCACAATAAGAGCTTGCATTTTCATGAAATTGCAAGATAACCTGAACCACAATTTACCATACAAACCAGAGGGAACTGTAGCTCAAGTCGGTGAACACAAGACATGCCAAACTCTTGACATCATGGACAATTATATATTTCAAGAAAATTATGAACTGATCAATAAGTCAATTATTTTTCAACTTTCCAATTATGCATGGGAATTCACATTAGTTTTTTCCTAAAAAAACCAAAAATTATTTTAACTGTACGCAAATCAACGATTAAAAAGCAAAAGTATTTTATCGTCAAAGTTCAAGCTATTTATTTACATTCACAAAGCAACCATTAGAAAGCAGAAAACATTTTACAAATTAAAAAAATTACAGGATGCGTCATTTGTTTACATGATTATCATTCAGAAAACATATATTTTTATTAAGATCGGAGAATTCAGAGGCAAACAGAACGGCCAAATGAAAATCCAAAATTAAATATCTATACAACAAAATCGGACATTTAAAAACCGAGAATGAATCAAAGGGCGAAAAAATGAAAAGGAGATGAGAAAAACGGAACCTGTTTGACGGATTCGGAGATCTCGGGGCCAATACCATCTCCGGGGAAAAGAGTGGCACGGATCGGAGTGGAAGAAGAAGAGAAAGCTCTCAAATTAGGGTTTGAGAAATTGCGTCTTCCGAGGGTTCGTCTAAGAAGATGTAAAGCCATGGTTGATGACGACGGAGACACACTGATTCCTGATTTCTCACGCTGGAATGAAATTATTATTTGTTAAATACTTTTCCTACATGCACCAGAAAAAACCAAAAATACATTGGGGTTTGTTTTGTTTTGTTAGTTGAAATTATACGTACCCCGGGTTGACGTTCAAAAAGGTTGAGAATTCTAATTCCTAATGGTTAAACGTCCGGCCACTAGAAAATCAGAATATATAAATTATTTTCCTACATGCCACCTTGATTTTAGTATTTCAAAAATCATATATTATCTCACTCAGAAAATCAGAATATATGTCACAAAATGATATCAAGTGACAAATGTCTTATGATTAAGAGTATTAAGTATGGGAATATATTATTAGTTAAATAAATTATTAAAATTATTAATATTAGCAAGTTGATAGACATTTTGTACTTATCGAACTGCATATTCAATTTTTATGTGTATCATATTTTTATTATCATTCTTTAAGAAAAAATAATTTAAATATAAGAAATAAAAAATAGGAGTTGACATGATAAAATAATTTAATTATAAGAAATACAACATAATAGTTTACATGATAAAAATAATTTCAATAATTTAAGAAGATTAATAAAATTGAACTTGTCATAGTTTGACACAATGTGAAACTTGAGCTGGATATCAAGTCATAAGAGCTTCCATATTAGGATTAATTGGTTTAAATAGTTAAATCGTCCAGTCGGACGGGATGATTTTATATAATTAATAATTTTTATCTATAATTATATATAAATGTAAAATTTTATATAAAATTAATAATTTTATATAATTATATTGAAGTAATATATCTTTATCTTTTTTTGGACCGAAGTAAAACAAAACATTAGAGTAATGTTCCATTTTTTTAAATTTTAAATGAACTGTATGGTTTACTTCTCGGCTTATTCCGGTTTAACCAGGTTTAGCACGATCGAACCGGAATTTCCTTGGTTCAAAGCGATTCAACCACTCATTCAGTTAAGACTACAAATCATAATTGTTTTCAAGTCTGATCAGCAATCAAACTGTCTGATCTGATCTGGTTATCAAAACACTAGTTTCAAAACACTAGTTTCAAAACACTAGTTTCACATTATATACATAAAGCTTCTACAAAAGAAATTAGAACTAAGGGGATTATAGGATCTTGTTATTAAATGATAAGGTGATGCCGACCAAAAAATGATAAGGTGACACTTTGGTGTTGGTTTCGAGATAGATTGAGGAGCGATCAAAATATAATCAAGCTTAGTGTTGGATTAAGTTTTAAATTTAATAGAGCATACTTTTACTTGGCTCAAAAAAAAATTGGGGTTTATACATTATGGCTTTTAAGACCCTAAGTTCGCCCATTTTATTGAGGGTTCTAACCAATCCATTTTTCCAGCTATAATCGAAATAAGGTAATTATAAGAATGATGAGAGATCATTTTACTTCAAGAGTAAGTAACTTATTCCTCGTCTTAGCCATTAATTCTAGGGAAATCCAATGGTTTAAATCTACTCATTAATTCAAACCATTGAAATTCCCTAGAGTTGATGGCCAAAATGAAGAGTAAATTTAAAAACTTACTCTTGAAGTAAGTGAATTATCTCCCTATAAGAATTGTATCTTCTTCTTTTAATCATTAATAAATAAGTTAACAACTCGGTAAAATTTGCAAATTATAGGAAGTTCAAGGAATTATTTTGTGATATTAATTCTTAGCTTTTTTAGATTAAAATTAAATATTTAGATTACATATCACTTTTAAAAAAACTTGTATGCCTTCTCCATTCCATTTCCATCCGCATTACGATCTTTTCGCCATCATTCTACAATCAAGTCAAGATGGATTTCTCTCTTCTATCCCCATACAATTCCTTTTCTTCCATTGCTTCTCTATTTTTTTAGCTATTAACTCTAACAACCAAACCTCCACAATATTCAATCATGGAATCTCTTCATCATTTTTTTGTTTCGAGTGGAACTTCCTCATTCTTTATTCTCTCATCCCAATTTGAATTATCCTCAAATTTATTCTTAATTTTTCGGGTGTATTTTAAGATTGTTCACCATATGTTTGTCATAATGTCTCAATGAGTAAATAGAATATGTTTGATGCAGTACTTTTATTTGGGTTATATGAATACTTGAATTTGCTAAGGAATGAGTGAATGAAAATGTAACTAGATTAAAGATTAAAAAGATTTAGGAAAGTAATATAAATGTCGTGTGAGTTTTTTAAAATGAGTTCTTAATCTTACCCCTTAATTTTAATCCAAAGGTTAATAATTTATCCTCTCACTCTCATATAACTCCACATTTCTCACTATATACATATCCTATATATATTACTTGTTAAATTATGGTTTATGTTGAAATCTAACTAAATATACGTATTTTTTGTCTAGAATGTTACGGGCCACCTTTTTAGTTTACAAAGTCGATGCATTTGACGATAAACAAATGTTTATTTGTCGCTATCCAATGATTTATTTTTGCATTTACCAAACTAATACATTTTTTAATAATATTTAAATTTGTTAAAGAAAAGAAAACAAAGTAAATAAAGTTATCTTAAATTAAAAAGTTGAAAATGTGGAGTAATTGATAAAAGTCCTTAAAAGTACTGTGCATTAACCCTAAGTTTTGATGAAACTATACATTAAGGATTTAATTAACTTTAAGTTAAGGTTGCTAATATATCTACTTAGTTTGCGTTATTCTTCATTCAATATACAAACAGATTAATAATCTAATATCATCATCAAATGATCATTTGTCTACAAAGTCAAAGAGTTGATTAATTGTCTTAGGAACACACCAATTGTAAAGAGCCATGTCCAAATGGATTTAATATGTTTGTGGAAATCAGATTGTAAGTGAAGCTTCTCACCACTCTTGGACGCACCATATTGCATATAGCGTGGTTTGTTGTGCTAAGTGTGTCATATGTGTTGAGTGTATTTTGGACAATGAGCAAAGGTTGAATTTAGATGCTTAACGTATAATGTGTGCTTAGCGTAACTTTTCTTCCACTGAGCTTGAAACTAGAGTTGAGCGTAGCTATCAGATGATGTCAATTTCGCTTAACGTGATATGTGTACCGAGCATGACCAAGTTTTGTCTAGAAACTTAGAATTTTCCGCTCTTCCGTCCAGATTAAGCCTATAAATCACTTAGGGTAACACTTAATCAATAAAATAAGTTTTAACCATGTATAAGTACATTTCATATTACTTAAGTCGATTAAGTTGTAAAAGTGCCATAAAATAGGTTTTAAATATATATCAATTTGGCACTTAACAACTTGTTTGGTTAATTATGTAATTATTAAAACAATTCGTGAGAGAAAATATTTTTTATTATTATTATGTCTAACAATAATTTATCTTGTTCATATCATCCATATATGCAATAGGAAAATTAAGATTACATAGTTTTGGACCCCATATTCTCTCAATTTGTGCATCAATAAGTCCATTTTTTATTTTCTTATTTAATTATTTCTGCAATAACAATAATAAACATAATAATAGTTATAAAAATATATGTTTGACATCAACATGGTTTATACTCAATAGTTAGTATTTTGTTATTAAATGATGAGATGATTACTAAATGCATAGTTTCATACATTTTTCCATTTTCTGCTCATTACTATGAAATCTAAAAATATATTTTTACCATAATAAGGATTCAAACCATGATAATAATTAAAATTATATTTGCCACAAAATGAGATGTGGTAGAAAAGATAATGATATTTTCACTCTCTTAAAATAAGCATGTAAGGATAAGATGACAACTAAGATGTGATGAGGTGATTAGTTATCTGATTTTTGTAGGCAATTTTTCTGCTATAAAATCAAGCGTATGTTGAACAGATGCAAATGCACATGGGTTTTATATTTTTCCACATTCTTGTCCACCGAATGCTACATCCAATACACTTGTAGCATAACAGATTTCTTTACTGATATTATGAGTTATTATTACAATTTATCTCCTTGTTACTCTTGTAATATTACACACTCACTAAAACCCTTCCATCTTAGAAGATAACCCATTCTAAGCAAACTCTTCCTCCTTCTCACCACACCCTTGTAATGAAAAGTTAATACACTTAGTATATAATGCTCAAGTAGTGTTTAAGTTTAAAAAACTTTAGACCAAACACTTTAAGCAACTTTAGAAAATTCCAAAAGTTTAAAACAAAAGTTGCAAGAAAAAGTGCAAAAAATATATAAGAGATTGTATGAAAGATGTGTAAGGACCCAAGTTCTACCCTTGAAATTTTTTCCTTATTTTAACACATTTATACATACATTCATCATCATCCTTTTTATCTCTCATTAATCATCACTTAAAACTCTTTTAAGATGTCATTCTATAACACTCCTCATATGACAGAAAAACATAATTCATTCATATCATTCCCCATCAGTGCTAAGACCTCAAAGGTTATGATCCTCCAAAAATAATATTACGCATGGTTACGAATATCCAACTAATGGTTAGCCATGATTACAATCATTTAAATCTGCAAGTAGTCATTTAGAGTAAAAAAACATAAATAGTGAATCCAAAGTCTAAAGCTCCTAAAGCTCCCAACCTAGCATACTTCATTCATCTATTTACCTGCAATTGGATTATCAATGACAAAAGTACAAAAAACACAAAGGAGTAAGTCGTTAATTCAATAAACATCATTGTAAGATAATCCACATTAGAAAAGGGTTAGTAAACCATTTTGAAATTCATTTTATTTGCTGCATAACTTGAGCCAAAGTATCGCTGCATAACTTGAGCCAAAGTTTCGCTTATATACTCAAGCCAGAGTTTCGCTTATATACTCAAGCCAGAGTTTCGCTTATATACTCAAGCCAGAGTTTCGCTTATATACTCAAGCCAGAGTTTCGCTTATATACTCAAGCCAGAGTTTCGCTTATATACTCAAGCCAGAGTTTCGCTTATATACTCAAGCCAGAGTTTCGCTTATATACTCAAGCCAGAGTCGCTAACCATTCATGGTCGGCTAAAAATATATTTTCTTTTCATCGATTTCACCATCAATAATTTCCCTTAAATCCACGCCATCTTTAGTATAAACACACCCATATATGTTTATACTAAATACGTAATTCACAATATAATTATGGCACAACCAGAAAATACACACATTTTCTATTTCAAATGCACAAGTAAAGACTTATCCTTACCTCATTGAGTGTTGGGGTTCGGTTTGTGAGTAACTTTACCAGTTTCCTTCACGATCTCCTCTAACCTTAGGATCTTTCCTCATTCCCACAAATAACAACAATGTCAGTTATTTATTCAAAATAACACATAAACGACTCATATTTTATTGTCAAACACACAAGAGTTTTATACATGTTCAATGTTTCTAAACTACTTTCGTCATGAGTTTCCAACTATTCTAAACATACATATTCACCTTGTATTCAACATTATAACACATACTCATAACACAATCATTCTCATATCACATAATCTCGCCCATTTGTTACCATTAAACACTTATCACTCAATCATTGTTACAAACATTCCTATACATGTTTATTGTAATAACCATTCACCTCTTATAACAAATCATCAACTCATAACACATCATTGTTATAAACAAACCACACCAAACATATTATTCATCATATAACATTTAACACATTCACTCTTATGACCACATTTTCCTTTTGGGGGGTTTTGGGGTTTTCATAAATCAACTCACAAATCCTTTCCATTCTTTGAATATTAACTCTAAACCAAGAGTTTACAAGAGAGAAACTAAATAAAACGAACCATAACTCAAACGAAAGAGTTTCCATGGTTTCTCATATTTTTTAGAAGAGATCCATACACCCAAAACAAGTTAGAGAGGAAGAAGAAGAGTTAGAAACAAGAGGTTTACCGCTTCTCAAGCTCTAAGATGGATTCCTAAGGCTCTTGCTCTTGAAAAGCTCTCTTCTCTCTCTTCTCTTCAAAGTTATAACCCTAAAATGTGTTTGGGGTTTCTATTTTAAAGTGAAATCGTCGGGTTCTCGCTTAAGCGAGCTCATTCTCGCTCAAGTGAGGAAAATCCCGCCCATTTTAAAAACTCAGATCTGACCCTCTCGCCCAGGCGAGGGAACTCTCGCTCAAGCGAGGATCTTACATCCTCGATAGGTCCTGAATGCCTCTTTTCTCGCCCAGGCGAGATAACTCTCGCTCAGGCGAGAATCCTTCAGTATAGCCCATGATTTGACCCTCCCAGGGGAGTCTCTCTCGCCCAGGCGACGATTCTCTCGCTCAAGCGATACTCCCAGGACCGATACTATAATTTTATGACTTTAAAATCTAGGGTGTTACAAGATGTGTATAAAAATATTGCAATTTTGTGTCACAAATTAGATGTTCCAAAGCATTTAAACAGACTTCCTACTAGCCATTATTCCCTTATGAGTAAGTAGGACACGGTTAAAATGAAACCCATTTATTTTGAATGAAAAATGTTCAGTTTGGATTTGAAAATCTAGTGTAATAGCTCTGAGTAACCGATTATTTAAGTCTGGAACCGATTTCCAAAACTTAGCGGTCAACAATATAATTGGTTAGTCCTTAGAGTAATAGTCATAGTAATCGATTACTCTTTATTAAATTTTGCTGGGTAACCCATTACTTAGTTAAGTAACTTGTTACATAGTCTCAATAACTTGTTACTTACTGTCACATAGTTCAAGTAACATGTTACCTAACTCTAGTAACTTGTTACTCAGGTCAAGTAAATCGATACTTATCATTTCAAAAATTGATTTATTTTAAGTAAGAGTTTTCCGATTGATTTCAAAATTATTTTTCAACGTTATGAGCATTGCTACTAAACATATTAGAGTGTGAGGACATAAGTACCTATTGAAGACTTAAAATCTATTTTGTACTGAAGCTTGATCTTTTATGTATTCAAAGTCTTATTCCTTTTACTTCTTTTTGGTGATCTGGGTGTCTTCGTCAAAATAGTGTCAAGATCAAGAGTAAGATATTCTTTACAAAGTAACCAAATAATAAAAATGAGTAATTGTCCTACAATATACTCGAGTATTAGAGATTAAAAATTGAAAAGCCACCAAATAAAAAAAGCCCTTATTGAAAAGTGGACGGGACCATAATCATGTTTTCTCTATGCTTAAGTTGAATTGTGGTAACGAACATAAGACTATACTTTGTTAGGGTACCGGTCAATCAGAGTATAACACCTAGAGGGGGGGGGGGTGAATAGGTGTGAGCGGTCAATATGTCCGCTTTTTGAATTTGCGCGGAGAGAATCATAAATATTCAAAAATAATCGATTAACAACAGATATAATCGATTAACATAGACAAAGTTAATCGATTAACAAAGTAAAACAATCGATTAACCAATGCAGAAAAACCAAAAACAGAAACTTGATAAGATGGTTCCTTGGCAAACAAGCTATGCAAGAATCATGCAACTTCTTATCGAAATATCACAAATAACACATATCAATTATCAAGATATCAAGGACTCAATCTTTATGAATAAAGATTCAATCTTTAAGTAAAAAGGCAAGATATGCAATATGCTTGAAATGTAAAAGATAAGAGAAAGAAAAAGAAGATCAATAAATTTTATCCTGGTTCGTTTGTCTGTCCACTAGAAAACTACATCCAGGCTCCCCTTCTGATCTTGGGAGATTTGCTTCACTATGATTGAAAATATGTTCTTTACACACACACTTCCAACTTGAGCCTTTCCTACTTACTACTTGAATCCTATTTCTCCAAGACTTGACTTCCCTCCATTCACAATGGTTTCCAATCTTGCTACTCGATGCGCCAACAATATGCTCAGTGAAGACTACACCAGACTAACCGCTGCCAGCCGATATTACACCATTCTCTCTAAACCTTAGAGATTTTATAGCACTTTTACAAAGAAACAAGCTTTTTGCAAGAACCTCTTCAAGAAGAGTTCTTTGGCTTATACAAGCCACCTACAACTCTTATGATGATTGACTCACACTCACTCACAGGGGTATGAGGAATCAAGAAGGATTGAAAACAGGTTTGTGCACTCAAGTATGCACTAATTTGAAAAAGCATTTCTTTTTGGAAAAACAAGAAGCCAAAAAAACTCTTCACCAATGGGTTTTCCCAACAAGGGATTTGACACTTACTTCACAGAGATTTGGGATTTCGAATTGAAAGTTTAGAAAATGTGAAAATCAAAGATGTGATCAATATGCAGAAAAATCGGTCATTTATAGTTTTCTGTTTTCAATAGAGTTAATCGATTAAATGACCTCTTAATCGATTAACGGTTTGAAAATTAACATGTTTCTGTTGAACATAATCGATTAACAGTTTACATAATCAATTAAAACTGTCAAGCAACCAAATTCAAAGGTTACTGGAACTCTTATTAATCGATTAAAAGGACTCTTAATCGATTAACAGATCTATGTAGTCAGATAATCGATTATTTCACTGTTAGTATCAATTATCAGAAAAACTATAAGTTTTCTTGGATAAGAGGTAACCCTCCAAAATAAGTAGGTACTAAAGTGATGCATGATTTTATAGAAAATATACTTTTTAATGCAACCTCTAAAAGGAAGAATGATGACTCTCAAAAAGGATTTTGGCAATCTTCCGAGCGAGTGAGACGATCATCATTTGGGTTACCTAACCTAGACTCAAAGCTAAGCAATCACCTTAGGACTTCTAAAAAGGAAAATAAAAGACCTTCCTAGAGTCTTGAGTCAAGGTCATGTTGAATGTTAACGAGTCGGGTCTTCAAGCTTTTCAGATCGACTTTGTCTTCATCGAAACATAGGCATGAAACAGATGTTGCAATCTCACTAGTTGACTTCACTGACAATCTCATACTTTACTCTCTTGAAGTGAGAATGACGAACTACAATTAAATATTGTTTCTTCTCTTCAATATTAAAATAAAGATCAACCCAACAAAGAAATATTTTTTGCCTAAGAACTAACGTAAGTTTTGATTCCCTATAGAATATAGGGAGATGTAGGACCAAGATGAAATCTTGAAAGACATAAAAATATGAAAACTTATTTTGTCTCTTATAATAAATATTAGTTATAGAAAATACTAATAAATAAATATTTAAACAAGCATAAAAGAGTTGGTTTCCCTGATAAGGTCACCTTGTATGGAGAGATGGGGTCACCTTCCTCGATCCATAATCGACTTTGAAATTGCAAGTACTAGTCAAATTGCAACATCTGTTTCTTGCCTGTGTTTCGATGAAGACAAAGTCGACTTAAAGCCGACTTGAAAAGCTTGAAGACTGGACGCATCAACATCCAACATGACCAAGACTCTGACTCTAGGAAGGTTTTTAATTTTTCTAGAAGTCCTAAGATGATTGCTTAGCTTTGAGTCTAGGTTAGGTAACCCAAAAATGATGATCATCTCATGCGCTCATAAGATTACCCAAAAATCTGTTTTTGAGAGTCATCATTCTTCATTTTAGTAGGTTGCATCAAAATTATATTTTCCATGAAAATCATGCATCATACTATATACATATATATTTTGGAGGGTTACCTCTTAAAATAAGAAAACTTATAGTTTCTGACTGCATAGTCCCATTAAACGATTAAGAGAAATTTCTAATCGATTAAACATAGTTCCAGTAGCTCTGGATTTTTGGTTCTTGGCAGTTATAATCGATTATGTCTTTCATTAATCGATTAAGTTTAACAGAAATGTACTAATTTTCAAACCATTAATCGATTAAGAGGTCATTTAATCGATTAAATCTGTTGAAACCATAAAACTATAAATGACCCATTTTCTCTCACAATTGGAACAACTTACAAACTTTCAAAATTTTCATAACTCGTTTTTGAGCTTTAATTTTCGAAATCCCAAGTTCCTTGTGTGATATTCACTTGTTCTTCATTGTCAAATCTTAAGAAAAAACCCCTTGCTTTGTAGAAAGCATTCTTGGTTTCTTGTTTAGCAAAAACAAAGCTTTTTCAAAATTGTGCAAGTTTGAGCACACCAATCCTTGTTTCAATCCTCTGATTTATCATACCATTGTGAGTGAGTGTGAGTAGATCATCTTGTGGGTTGATAGTGGCTTGTGTAAGCCAAAGAACTCTTCTTTAAGAGTTTCTTTCAAAAATCTTGTTTTCTTGTAATCTTTGGTTGTAAGTCTCTAAGGTTTAGAGAAATTTGTAATATCGGCTAGCTGCGGTTGGTTGGATATAGTCTTCACTGGGTATTTTGTTTGTCGTATCAATAGCAAGATTGATAACCGTTTGTGAACGAATGGAAGTCAAGGTTTGGCGAAATAGGGTTCGCATAGCAAGTAGGAAAGACTCAATTTGGAAGTGTGTGTGTAAATAACATTTTCAAATATAGTGAAGCAAATCTCCCAAGGAGGCCTAGATGTAGTTTGCCAGTAGACAGGCGAACGAACCAGGATAAAATTCTTGATCTTCTTTCTCTTTCCTTAATTTTTTTTACTGTTTTAAGCAAGTTAAGTATCTTGCCTTCTTTACATTGAAAGATTGAATCTTTATCCATAAAGATTGAGTCTTTGATATTTGTATAATTGATGTGTGCTGTTTGAGATATCATAGTGTGAGATTGCATGATTCTTGGTTAGCTTGTTTACCTAGAAACCATATTTTACAAGCTGTTGTTTCTGGTTTTTGCTGCTCCAGATAATCGATTATTACAATCCTTTAATCGATTAAATCTGTTTCAATTAATCGATTCTATTTTCATTTAATCGATTATTACTGAATAAATCTGTGTTTCTTGATTCTCTGAGCATAAACTCGAAAAGCGGGCATATTAATCGCTTACACCTATTCACCCCTCTAGGTGTTATACTCTGATTGACCGGTAACCTAACAAGTGGTATCAGAGCTAGTACATCTGTGCTAGCTTAACCACTTCGATCGTTGATCCTCGGGAAATCATACGATGGGCTCTACCAATCCTTTTGGCGGTGATGGTGCATCTATTAACCATCCACCGATTTTCAGTGGCGAGGGGTACGCCTACTGGAAAGCGAGGATGAGAATCTTTATAGAAGCCATTGATACGGACATTTTGGATTCTGTTATGAATGGTCCTTACACACCACTATACTTAGTGGAAGGTGAGACGAAAGATAAGCCTAAGAGCATGTGGACTGATGATGAGAAAAGAAAAGTGCAACACAATTTGAAAGCTAAAAACATCATCACGTCCGCACTATCTTACGATGAGTTCTTTCGAGTCTCAAAGTGTAATAGTGCCAAAGAAATGTGGGACACTTTACAAGTGACTCACGAAGGCACTAGTGAGGTCAAGCGCGCTAGATTGAATGCTTTAACTCATGAATATGAACTGTTTCGCATGTTTCCAAACTAATCTATTGGTGATATGCAAAAGCGTTTTACTCATATTGTAAATAATCTAGTTGCCATAGATAAGAATTTTTCGAAAGGAGAATTGACTAACAAAGTTTTAAGATGCCTTGACAGGAACTGGCAGCCAAAGGTGACTGCTATCATGGAGTCGGAGGATCTTAATTCGATGGCGCTAACAACTCTTTTCTGCAAGCTCCAAGAACATGAGATGGAGCTTGGTCGCCTAACCTTACACAAAGAATCAGACAAGCATAAAAAGGGAATATCACTGAAAGCATCCACTTCTCAGGACCAAGAAGACAAGGATGATGATGAGTCTGATTCAGAAATCGACGCTAAAACCATGATGCTTCTAGTACGAAAATTCAATAAATTTCTAAAAAAGAGAGGAAGCTCAAATAGGTTTCAAAAGAAAGAAACTCGCAACTCGACCTTCAAACACAAGAACTCAAAAGAGAAGTTCACGTGTCATGAATGCGACAAAACTGGACATCTGAAGTTTCAATGCCCAGTTTATCTAAAGAAAGTCGATGGCGAGAAGAACTCCTCTCGGGACTTCAAGTCCAATAAAGCATACATCGTTTGGGATGTCCTTGAAGAGAGTTCAACAACAAGCACCTCTGAAGAAGAGGAAATTGTTGGATATTTCCGATTAATCCTAATCGTATCCCCAAAACTGAATGATTACGACATTGTTCTGAAACCAAATGTTTATGCCCATACATAAACCCTAATGGAACAATCCTAATCCAGACCAAAGAAAACCCCAATTGGTTTCATAGTGAAGAAGAAAACGCATACCTTGGTTAGCCATTCCGAATGCTCCGAGGTATGTGGGTTGTAGGATGTTCCGGTTGCTAGAGCCTGATGGTTTTCCGTTCGCTCCGCTAGAGGGGAATTCAGAGAGAACGAGAGTGCTTTTGATGTTCTTTTGCCAAAGTGAGAATGAGAGGGCTTGGTACCTTATGCCTTTCTCTTTTTCTTTATATATGTTGGTTTTGTGACTTGAGTCACATATCCTCATAAACCAATCCTTATAACATCAGTTACTCAATAAACCCGTTGCTCTGCAATTGGGGACCATAACCCATAAAGGTAACATTAACGGTTACCACTTAAGTTGCAATATTCTAATTCAGTCCCTTCGTCAAACTAGAAATTGCCCGAAGGTATCTACACTCATAATATTTTATGACACATATGCCCTTAGCCACCAAATTAATCCATAAGACCATTTTATATATATTGGCTAAATAAATAATGGCTATAACACAATTATAGAATTATATTTGTGACCCATAAATTGTCAGAAATTCCAACAGAAACCGCAAAGATCGGTCTAATGGTGAAGGACAATGAAGCTAGTACGTCTACTAAGGATAACGAACTAGATGAGATAAATTCTTACGACTCTAGTTCCTGCTCTAGCTCAAGTAACTTTCCTACATATGATGAACTGTATAATTCTTTTGTTGAACTGCATGAAGAACTAAAGAAAGTAGCCAAAGTAAATGTTGATCACAAGAGAATTATTCTATTGCATGAAAAGAAAATTGCTAGCATGCAAAAAGAAATGGATGAACTTAAACTTGAAAATGAAACTCTTGATCTCATTTACTCTAGTGCTTCATGTATGTGTTCTACTAAAGTTATTGAGACTCCTGTATGTGAAACCTGTTGTGAACTGAAGATGGAAAATGACGAAATGAAAAACAAAATAAAAAAGTTCAAATACAGCAGTGAAAATCTCAACAGATTACTTGCTTCATTAAAGAACATAGGAAATAGAATCGGTCTCGGGTTCAAAAATAAAAGTAAAAAGAGACCTTTTAGAAAGCATGTAGCTAGTAAATCTCATGTTATTAATCATAAGCTACCTACTTGTTTTTATTGTGGTGTTCATGGTCACACATCTGGCTCTTGCTATATTAAATGGCACGGAGTGCCAAGTGGCAAATATGTGTGGATAGCCAAATGTGCACCAGGTTCTGTTACTAACAAGAAAGGACCCAATATAACTTGGGTACCTAAAAGTAAGTAATTTGTGTCTTGCAGGTATGTCTACGAACACTCGGACAACACTGGTATCTCGACAGTGTGTGTTCTAGACATATGACGGGTGATAAGTCCAAATTCCTGGATCTTACACTCCAAGACAAGGGTTACGTCTGTAACACCCCAAATTTTAATCTTTAAAATTATAGTATCAGTCCTGGAAGCCTCGCTTGATCGAGAGATTCTCGCCTGAGCGAGAAAGGATCACTTGGGAGGGTGAAATCCTGGACTATACTGGAGGATTCTCGCCTGAGCGAGAGTTTTCTCGCCTAGGCGAGAAATGGCAATTTTGGGCTGTTGACACAGTGTAATCGATTACACACTCCTGGTAATCGATTACACACTCCTGGTAATCGATTACATGCTGATAAACTAATCAGACCTGTGCATCTGACACAGTGTAATCGATTACACAGTCCTGGTAATCGATTACACAGTCCTGGTAATCGATTACACAATCCTGGTAATCGATTACACAGTCCTGGTAATCGATTACACAGTCCTGGTAATCGATTACACAGTCCTGGTAATCGATTACACAGTCCTGGTAATCGATTACACAGTCCTGGTAATCGATTACATGATGATTAAAAGCATCAGATATGTACATCTGACACAATATAATCGATTACACCATGTTGGTAATCGATTACACCATGTTGGTAATCGATTACATCGCGACGATGCCTTTGTAATTTACATTGTGTAATCGATTACACACTTATGGTAATCGATTACATCGTATTAATGTAATCGATTACACCATGTTGGTAATCGATTACATAGCGACGATGCCTCTATAATTTACACAGTGTAATCGACTACACAATACTTGTAATCGATTACACTTATCGCAGTGTCTATAAAATAGAAACCCAAAACACATTTTAGGGTAGAACTTCGAAGAGAAGAGAGAGAGGAGAGATTTTCAAGAGCAAGGAGCCTTAGGACTCATCTTGGAGCTTGAGAAGAGGTAAACCTCTTGTAACTAACTCTTCTTCTTCCTCTCTAACTTGTTTTGGGTATGTTGGATTCATTTTCAAAACATGAGAAACCATAGAAACTCATCCTTTAGAGTTATGGTTCGTTTTATGTTATTTTTATCTTGTAAACTCTTGGTTTAGAGTTGGTATTTGATGAATGGAAAGTTTTATGGGTTATTCATGAAAAACCCAAAAAAAAAACGCCCAAAATGAGAATACGAGTATAAAGAGAAAGAGATGAAATGTTAGATGTGGATAATGAGTAGTGCTTTGATATTGTTATATGAGATGAACATGTATGCTTTGATATTTAGAAACTTGTATTGAAGCAGTTTTGGAAATATTGAAATATGAGATGTTATGCATGTTTTAGATGGTTGAATATTGATGATGAATATTTTGTATGATTAAATGATGCAAAATAAGTTGTTTATGTGATATTTGGAATAAATGACTAACATTGTTGTTATTGGTGGAAATGAGGAAAGATCCTAAGGTTGGAGGAAATCGCGGAGGAGACTTTTAAAGTTACTCGGAACCGATCCCCAAAACTCACTGAGGTAAGGAATGAGTGGCTCTAATTCATACTCACTGATGTGAATGAGGTATGTGAAAGAGGTAATGTGTTGTAAGTTTGATTGTTGTTACCCTACCCGAATAGGTAGTGGTTTATTGTTGTTACCCTACTCGAAGAGGTAGTGGTTGACTGTTGTTGTGTCCTACCCGGAGTGGTAGTGAACTATTTGTTGTGTCCTACCCGGAGTGGTAGTAGACTGTTATTGTGTCCTACCTTAAATGGTAGCGGACTGTTATCGTGTCCTACCCGGAGTGGTAGCGGACTGTTGTTGTGTCCTACCCGGAGTGGTAGTGGACTGTTATTGTTATCCTACCGGGAATGGTAGTGAAGAATTGTGAACTAGACCTACCCGATGTGGTATGGATTATAACTAGACCTACCCGATGTGGTATGGATTATAACAATAGACCTACCAGATGTGGTATGGAGCATAATACTAGACCTACCCGATGTGGTATGGAGTATAACTAGACCTGCCCGATGTGGTATGGAGTATAACTAGACCTGCCCGATGTGGTATGGATTATAACTAGACCTGCCCGATGTGGTATGGAGTATAGACCTACTCGATGTGGTATGGAGCATAACACTGGACCTACTCGATGTGGTATGGAATATAATACTAGACCTACCCGATGTGGTATGGAGCATAATACTAGACCTACCCGATGTGGTATGGAGTATAACTAGACCTGCCCGATGTGGTATGGAGTATAACTAGACCTGCCCGATGTGGTATGGATTATAACTAGACCTGCCCGATGTGGTATGGAGTATAGACCTACCCGATGTGGTATGGAGCATAACACTAGACCTACCCGATGTGGTATGGAATATAATACTAGACCTACCCGATGTGGTATGGAGTATAACTAGACCTGCCCGATGTGGTATGGAGTATAACTAGACCTGCCCGATGTGGTATGGAGTATAACTAGACCTACCCGATGTGGTATGGAATATAACAGTAGACCTGCCCGATGTGGTATGGATGATGAACTAGACCTGCCCGATGTGGTATGGATGATGAACTAGACCTGCCCGATGTGGTATGGATGATGAACTAGACTTGCCCGATGTGGTATGGATGACGAACTAGACCTGCCCGATGTGGTGTGGATGATGAACTAGACCTGCCCGATGTGGTATGGATGACGAACTAGACCTGCCCGATGTGGTATGGATGATGAACTAGACCTGCCCGATGTGGTATGGATGATGAACTAGACCTGCCCGATGTGGTATGGATGGTGAACTAAACCTACCCGATGTGGTATGAAGATGTAATTGGATCTACCCGAGGTGGTAGGAGATTATAGTTGTGAAAGAACTCGGTGAATACGATTAAGGATGAATACCACATATGAGAAACGAGGACGTTAAGAGCGAAAGTCATATGCATGCTATAGAATATATATTATGGGATATATATACTATAGGGTGAATATGAATGTTGGAAATAAAGACGTTAAGGATAAAAGTAATATACATGCTATAAGATATATAGTATGAGATATATATATACTATAGTGTGGATATGAATAATGAGAAGAACGATGCTTCAAATGAACATAATATGCATGCTATAGAATATATATTATGGGATATGTATTCTATAGGATGAATATGGATAACGTAGAAATGAACGAAAGAAGAGATGAATGTTTGCATTTACGTAATTGCGTTTATAATTTATATTAAAGTTTAATCGTATTTGAAATGTGGATTATCGTGTGATGTTAGTTTTGAACTAATGACTTACTACCTTTTGTTTTGTGTGTTGTTTATGATAATCCCATTGTAGGTAAATGAAGGATTTTGAGGATGAAGCTCAAATAGGACGTCTTTGTGTCTATTTACTTGAGTGTCTTTATTGCTATTCGACGTTGTAGTTGATTCGATAGCATTTTGGGATAAATGTAATCTGATTAGGATAATATGGTGACATGTAGTTATGGACGTTATAACCTTGGAAAACCCGTAACTGGATGTATGTGGTAAATGTTATCTAAATGAATTATGTTTTTCCGCAACATAAATTTGTATGATAATATAATAGGGTAAATGGTATTTTCAAAGAGTGATACTTGAGAGTTTTCAATGAAGGTGACGACTGTATGTAAGAAAGGATTAAAATAAATGAAAAATTTTCAAGGGTAGAAAATCGGGTCGTTACAGTCACTTACAGAGACAACAATAAAGCAAAAATCCTTGGAATTGGAAGAGTGGGAAATGCCTTTCAGGCAATTGTGGAAAACGTGCTATATGTTGAAGGCCTGGAGCACAACCTACTCAGTATCAGTCAACTATGCGATATAGGTAACAAGGTATCTTTCGATTCTGACCTTTGTATTATCCGTGATGGCGTAGACGATAATGTTAAGTTCGTCGGTCACCGAACTAACGATATCTATATCGTTAATTTGGACAATATTACTTCTCTATTTTCAAAATGTCTTACTTCAAATGAAAATGATATCTGGACCTGGCATAGAAGGGCATTAGAATTACTCCACATGGACTTGTTTGGACCTTCACAAATAATGAGTTTTGGAGCCAGTCATTATGCTCTAGTGGTAGTTGACGACTTTTCCCGGTTTACATGGACTTTGTTCTTATCTTTGAAAAGCAACGCTTTTAAATCTTTTTAGTCGCTAGCTAGGAAATTGCAAAATCAATTTAACCATAAGATAGTGTTTATTCGAAGTTATCATGGTGGTGAGTTCGAGAATCATCACTTCGCCAAGTATTGCGATAAACATGGCATACACCATCAATTTTCTTCTCCTCGCACCCTTCAACAAAATGGAGTTGTTGAGAGGAAAAATCGAGTCTTAGAGGAGTTAGCTCATGCCATGCTGAATGACAGCAAAGTGCCCAAATATTTCTAGGCTGACGCAGTACATACAGCTTGCTATGTGATTAACCGTGTATTGATAAGACCTTCGCTTTCAAAAAATCCTTACAAACTTTTGAAAGGTCGTAAGCCGAATATTTCACATATGCCTGTGTTTGGATGTAAATGTTTCATTTTAAACAATGGAAAAGAACTTCTGGATAAGTTCGACTTAAAAGCATATGAAGGCATCTTTCTTGGTTATTCACCTAGTAGTAAAGCTTTTAGAGTCTATAATAAACGTACAATGCATGTTGAAGAATCTGTACACGTGCAATTTGATGAATCTTCTCCAAAAGAGAAGAGAAAGGATTTTGTTGAAAGTGTTTCAGGTACACAAGAGGAACCATGTTCAAGCGAACCAGAACCTGAAAGTCCTACACAAGAAAATCAAGAGGATGTAGAGAATTCTGATCTTCCAAGAGCTTGGAAAACCAAGAAAGATCATCCCATTGATAACGTCATAGGTGACATATCTTCGGGAGTGGTAACCCGAAGATCACTAAATAATATTTGTCATTTTGTTGCATTTGTTTCTCAAATTAAGCCAAAGAATGTTTATGAGGCCCTAGAAGACGAACACTGGGGTTTAGCTATGCAAGAAGAGCTAAACCAGTTCGAACGTAACAATGTTTGGGATTTAGTCCCTGCGCCTAAGGATCATTCGATCATAGGCACTAGATGGGTCTTCCGTAACAAACTAGATGAATCTGGCTTAATTATTAGAAACAAAGCCCGTTTAGTGGCACAAGGTTATAATCAAGAAGAAGGTATTGATTATGACGAAACCTACGCCCATGTTGCTAGGTTGGAAGCCATTCGCATGATGTTATCCTTTGCATCTATAATGAACTTTAAGCTGTTTCAAATGGATGTGAAAAGTGCCTTCTTGAATGGTTACATTCAATAAGAAGTTTATGTAAAACAACCTCCTGGTTTTGAAAATTACAAATTCCCAAACCACGTGTTTAAACTCAAAAAGGCATTGTATGGCCTTAAACAAGCTCCGAGAGCTTGGTATGATAGGTTGAGTTCATTCCTATTGGAGAATGGATTTGTAAGAGGAAAGGTTGATACGACACTTTCATATCCAAATCTGAAAACAATATTCTATTAGTAAAAATTTATGTTGACGACATAATATTTGGTGCTACTAATGACTCTCTATGTAAGCAATTTCCAGATCTTATGAAAGGCGAGTTCGAGATGTCAATGATGGGAGAATTAATGTTCTTCCTAGGGCTACAAATTAAGCAAATGACAAATGGGATTTTCGTTCACCAAGCCAAATATTTTATGGAGCTATTGAAGAGATTTGATATGGACAAAGAAAAAGAAGCTTCAAATCCTATGGCATCCTCCTGCTATCTTGACAAAGACGAGAAAGGAAAAGCTATTGAGGTAACTAAAGTACCAGAGCATTATATGATCTTTACTGTACTTAACTGCTAGTCGCCTTGATATTATGTTTAGTGTGTGTATCTGTGCTAGATACCAGGTTGCTCCTAAAGAATCGCATTTCTCTGTTGTGAAACACATCATGAAATATTTGAAAGGAACAATAAATACGGGGTTGTGGTATTCTCGGGATGCCGCAATGTCTCTGATAGGGCACTCCGATGCCGACTTTGCTGGATGCAAGTTGGATCGTAAGAGTACAAGTGGAACATGCCACTTGATTGGTAATTCACTTGTGTCGTGGCATAGTAAAAAGCAAGCATGCGTTGCTTTATCCACCGCAGAAGCATAATTTATTGCTGCAGGGGTGTGTTGCGCTCAAATCCTCTGGATGAAGCATCAAATTCTAGACTACGGTCTAAAGCTTGATCGGATTCCTATCAAGTGTGATAGTACTAGTGCCATAAACCTATCAGAGAATCTCGTCTTGCATTCACGAACAAAGCATATAGAAATTAGACATCATTTCCTTCGGGATCATGTGCAAAAAGGTGATTGTGTGATTGAATTTGTTGAAACTTCCAAACAATTAGCCGATATTTTCACCAAAACCCTGCCAAGGGACACATTCTATACTCTAAGTAGAGAGTTAGAAATCCTTGATGAAAGTTATCTAAACTAAGTTGTTTTGGTTGCCTTTTTTTTGAAACTTGCACCTTGCTTGATCTCAATATATGCTTATTTGAATCATAATGCTTTGAATGAAAATGTTCTTATGATATATTGTTTTTCATGTATGTTTAAGTGAATGTGTTCTTCTTAAACTTTGAAGTCAGCCAAGTCTATAGAGTGTCTAGTTGCCACAGTGTGTCACACACAAAATGCTGAAAATGTCAAATTTTGTCTAAATAATCGATTAAGGTTTAATTTAATCGATTACCTGGGCCCAAACTCATTTTTGAAGTGCCTCTGTTTATGAAAATAATCGATTAAAAATTTTACTTAATCGAATACCTGGGCTTTAGTCATTAAACACCTGGAATTTTAACCATCGTTAATCGATTAAGAATCGATTTAATCGATTATTTACGACAAATCAAAAAGCATGTTCAGCGTTTTGAAGAGTCACTGTTCATCTTTTTCACTCCTCCTTGTGCCTCCTGACCTCCCTTAGCAAGCCTCTTGAGCTCCCATAACAATCCAAAGTAAGTTTCTTCATAGTTAATCTCATTATTAAGTATCCTCCTACCTACATTTTACTACCAACACAAATACCTACTCCTTTTGACCAACTTTGACCCACTTTGACCAACCTTGACCATCAATCATGAGCATCATTAACCCTCAATCTAAGGAGCTTTCTGGTTTGGTTTAAATCAAAGTTGCCACTGCTGCCTCATACTCTATTTGAGGGCATAATGATCCCTTTTATGCACCCGAAGAATAAATAGCTAGGTTAGCTAAATTTGTGGGAAGAGGAATCACTCCTACAACCTACACAAATTTATCTTTGATGACTGATTCTGGATTCATGTTTCCAGAATTTCTCAAAAATCAAGGGCTGCAAGTACTTGTTGAAATGCATGGAAAAATGTGTCCATCATTAATAAGAGAGTTTTATAGCAACCTTCAGTGCAAAAATGGAGTTTATCAAACTATGGTTAAGAACATATTCATCATTCTGGATGAAGATTTGTTAGTTGATGTTGGTGGTTTGGGAAGATTCGATCATCCTTATGGATACTTTGAGGAGAAGCTACTATGTGATTTTGAGCCTGTACGAGCATACAGAAATATGTTGAGGGATTCACAGCGACATCAGGCAACAAGTAAGCCAATTGTCAATGCTTTAGCTGTGGAATATAGACTTCTATACACTTCACTTGTTTACTGTCTGGCTCCTCGTGACCTGCATCATGATGATCCAACGGAAGTTGATCTATATCTAATGTTTGCCTTGAAAGAAAATGTTCGAATTTACTGGCCACATCTAATATTGCTAAACATACTTGGTTTTTCAACATCATCTAGCGCCTTAGGATATCCTATCCTTATCTCCAGAATCATTGAGCATGCACTAGTGGATGTCTCGGATACTGGATACTTGATTACTGACCCCCAAGAGAATCTTATTCTGGGCCAGTATATCCATTTTCACATGGACATATATAAGTATGAGGGATTGTGGACATACTTCGAGGATGTGGATTTCTATCCCGAAAGTCCTGAACTTCCTCCACCAGCAAACAACTCAGATGAGGAATCAATTGCTCCTCTCGTCCAGTATCATGCATTAGATGAGGCTAACAATGACGAAGCAGAAGAAGATGATGAAGAAGTAGAAGAGGATCCATCAGAGAATTCTGATAGAGACTAAAACCCTCCACCTACCAACAAACCCAGTTAGAACCTGTTCTAGGATAGTTGACTAGTCTAGGTAGGAGTCGTGTTAGCCTTAAGTCTGTTGTGTCTGATGTTTTTCTTTTCACTGCTTTATATCTATTGCTGGCTGAAAAATTATTGTGTTGCATTTATATTCTGACTATTTGACTACATGACTTTAAACTGTTGCTGTCTTTCTATTTTTGCTATTAACTTGCTTTATGTGACACCTTTGATGGTTTCATTAGAATATATCTATATGTGTTGCATAAAAATGTGCTATTATTGCTATAGAGCACAAATATGGCAGGAACTTCTCCATTATGTTTTTGTTATTGTGGATAAGTGATTAATTGCTGTCCTTAATCAATTGTTCACACATAGACCCTGTGCACATGTATCACTTGTTTCATCTGTATATACATCTATAAACTGTTATCTTTCCTACCTTTGGCAAATCGGTCCGGTTAATGACCTTTTTGATCATGCCAAAAGAGGGAGAAAGGTTGGTTGTTGTTATTTTGATGTGTTTGCAGGATTACTTGAAATGCTTCTGCAACTCAAAAATAAAGGGGGAATTCTTGAATAATCATAAACCCAACTCTCCTCATGCACAGAATGAGGGGGAGATTAAGTTGGGGGGGAGTAGTGCAAAACTTTTGACTAATTTTGATCGCTGCAATCATAACATCTTTTCATCATCAAGCTGTTTCTAAATCTCAACTGTTTCAAGGTTTGTCATCATCAAAAAGGGGGAGATTGAAATTGCAAGTACTAGTCAAATTGCAACATCTGTTTCTTGCTTGTGTTTCGATGAAGACAAAGCCGACTTGAAAAGCTTGAAGACTAGACGCATCAACATCCAACATGACCAAGACTCTGATTCTAGGAAGGTTTTTAATTTTTCTAGAAGTCCTAAGATGATTGCTTAGCTTTGAGTCTAGGTTAGGTAACCCAAAAATGATGATCGTCTCACGCGCTCATAAGATTACCTAAAAATCTGTTTTTGAGAGTCATCATTCTTCATTTTAGTAGGTTGCATCAAAATTATATTTTCTATGAAAATCATGCATCATACTATATACCTATCTATTTTGGAGGGTTACCTCTTAAAACAAGAAAACTTATAGTTTCTGACTGCACAGTCCCATTAATCGATTAAGAGGAATTTCTAATTGATTAAATAGAGTTCCAGTAGCTCTGGGTTTTTGGTTCTTGGCAGTTATAATCGATTATGTCTTTCATTAATCGATTATGTTCAACATAAATGTACTAATTTTCAAACCATTAATCGATTAAGAGGTCATTTAATCGATTAAATCTGTTGAAACCAGAAAACTATAAATGACCCATTTTCTCTCACAATTGGAACAACTTACAAACTTTCAAAATTTTCATAACTCGTTTTTGAGCTTTATTTTTCGAAATCCCAAGTTCCTTGTGTGATATTCACTTGTTCTTCATTGTCAAATCTTGAGAGAAAAACCCTTGCTTTGTAGAAAGCATTCTTGGTTTCTTGTTTAGCAAAAACAAAGCTTTTTCAAAATTGTGCAAGTTTGAGTGCACCAATCCTTGTTTCAATCCTCTGATTTATCATACCCTTGTGAGTGAGTGTGAGTAGATCATCTTGTGGGTTTTTTGTGGCTTGTGTAAGCCAAATAACTCTTCTTTAAGAGTTTCTTTCAAAAAGCTTGTTTTCTTGTAATCTTTGGTTGTAAGTCTCTAAGGTTTAGAGAAAGTTGTAATATCGGCTAGCTGCGGTTGGTTGGATATAGTCTTCACTGGATATCTTGTTTGGCGTATCAAGTAGCAAGATTGGCAACCGTTTGCGAACGGAGGGAAATCAAGGCTTGGCGAAATAGGGTTCGCATAACAAGTAGGAAAAGCTCAATTTGGAAGTGTGTATAAATAACATTTTCAAATATAGTGAAGCAAATCTCCCAGGGAGGCCTGGATGTAGTTTGCCAGTGGACAGACGAACGAACCAGGATAAAATTCTTGATCTTCTTTCTCTTTCCCTAATCTTTTTATTGTTTTAAGCATATTAAGTATCTTGCCTTCTTTACATTGAAAGATCGAATCTTTATCATAAAGATTGAGTCTTTGATATTTGTATAATTGTTGTGTGCTGTTTGAGATATCATAGTGTGAGATTGTATGATTCTTGGTTAGCTTGTTTACCTAGAAACCATATTTTACAAGCTGTTGTTTCTGGTTTTTATGCTCAAGATAATCGATTATTACAATCCTTTAATCGATTAAATCCGTTTCAATTAATCAATTCTATTTTCATTTAATCGATTATTACTGAATAAATTTGTGTTTCTTGATTCTCTGCGCATAAACTCGGAAAGCGGGCATATTAACCATTTACACCTATTCACCCCCCCCCCCCTTTAGGTGTTATACTCTGATTGACCAGTACCCTAACAGAATTTCGAATCTATATCTTCAATTTAAATACCATCCCGCTCAAAATTGAGCATAAAAGAGAGTTTGATGCGTTTTAACCACAAAAAATATAATAGTGAATCGAAAAAGTCGCGTAACTGGTGTTTGGCCGAAAATTGGATGCTAGAGTTGGCGACTTCGCTAAGGATTTATACAACATGTTTACTTTTTCCTTCAACTACCAAGATATTGTGATTTAATTTGTTATGCAACCTTTAGAGTTTTATTTATATAAAAAATTACTATGTTTCCCACACACAATAAATACACTAGTGTCTTGCGACACAAACAAACCGTCAGGGACATTCACTATGTTGGTATGGATTGTGGTGCTCACTTGTATTAGAATTATGGTCCACTTATATTTTTATCAAGTATCCTACGTTAGGTGCTTGAGGTAATGACCTATCGTTTCTAACATATGTAGTCTGATGACCTTTGGAAGTCTAGAACCTCTTAAGGAATTTACTATTAGTACCTTTCCTTGTAGAGTGTACCCCATATAGGACATGTGAAGCACACCATAATTTTTATCCCTCATCATTTCTCATCATAAATGATGGCTTTTTGTCCCTTAAATAATGTTATCTAAGAGTCTTCCCAAGTCCTAATGGTATACAATATCATTGCATAATATTATCCCTAAACTATAGGTACACCTGATATACATGTGAACACCCTTGATATATCTTTCTAAGGGTAATTTTCATCACAAACTTTCGTAACCTATCTTTACCTCATGTTAGCATGAGCTATATGACACATGTCAACCTATCATGACATTTCATATATAGTAGTGATGACTAAACTACCCCAAAATATAGTCTATTACTCTAAGCGGCATAGACTATCACACATTCATGCATACATTAACTCAAAAGGAAAACATATTATTCAAACATTCATTCACTGGTTCATGTATCCATTAATACATATGGTCCTTCAAAAAGAAAAAATATATCATTCAAAGATTCATTCATGCATACTTTATTTCAAAAAATACATCATTCAAATACTTATTTATCCAGACATGCATATATTTGTTTTAAAAAGACAGAAAAATATATAATTTATACATTCATCTACCTAATAACATCGTTCATATATTCATCTAATTATTTATTCATGCATGCATTCGTAAATTCAAAAATAAATCATTTAAAGATTGCATTTCGAGCACTATCCTATCATTCATTCTAATATGTTATCTCATCATTGCATTAATTAATGAGGTTTGCTAACATGAGGAAAATGTTTTTTTAGTTAGGTACATATTAACATGGTGTACCAAAAGGTTTCGACAAAAAAAACCCTTAATGTTTTGGTGTAACAAGTTTTAATATGAGTGTTTATGTAATTTAACGTTGTCTCACCTCACACCCCTAAACTTCAATCATCCACCTCATTTCACTTTTTCTCAAATTTCAAATCCCTGACTTTATCTTGTGACACCCTAATTTTACGTGCCTTTGTATAGTGAAATTCTGGGGTATACTGGGTGATTCTCGCTTGAGCGAGAGGGCCTCTCCCAAGCGAGAGGCCCAGTATCTGATCCCAAGATTTCTTGGGATTCTCGCCTGAGCGAGAGTTGGCTCGCTTGGGCGAGGGAGAGTGTGTTGACACTGAAGGATCCTCGCTTGAGCGAGAATCCCTCGCTTGAGCGAGAGCGTCAGATCTGAAATTTTGAAAAGGCGGGATTTTCTCGCTTGAGCGAGAATGGGCTCGCTTGAGCGAGAATCCAACGATTTCACTTTAAAATAGAAACCCTCAAACACTTTTAGGGTTAGGAATTGAGAGAGAAGAGAGAAGAAGGTGATTTTGAGAGCAAGAACTCGTGGGAATCATCTAGAAGCTTGAGAAGAGGTAAATCTCTTGATTCTAACTCTCTTTCAAACTCGTTTTGGGGTGTATAGGGTGTTGAGGTGTATGCTTGAACATTCTCTCTTGGACGAGAGGGTCTCGCCTAAGTGAGGGACTCAATGTTTTAAGTTTGAGAAGTATGGGAACCTCGCCCAAGAGAAGAAGTGGTCGTTTGAGCGAAAGAGAAATCTGGAAAAGCTGTCAAATTCTAGCTCGAGCTAGAATTTTCGCCCAGGCTAGAGAGGGGCCTTAGCATACTGCCCGATTCTCGCCCGAGCGAGAAATCCGTGCCCGGGCGAGAGCATTCCAGTGTGAAACTTGAAAAAGTCGCGAAATTCTCGTCCAAGCGAGCCGTTCGAGAGCGTCAGAGCTATAAAAGTGAAAAAGGGGATCTATAAACCCTAATCTTCATTTTCTTTCTCCCCCTTTCTCTCCCAACGGTGGCTCCACCCAAATGGACCATTTTCCCCTCCACTAAGCCTCAAAACTCATCAAAACCTTCCTCTTGCTTCATGGTGACACATTTGGAAAAGCTTGGAGGTGAAAAAGCAACAATGGAGGTTGGAGGAGATGAAGGGAGATGTGGCTCTTTTGCGGAGCAACGGAGCTTACGCAACCTAAGGTGAGGGAGAAGACCATTGTGGTCTTAGAGTATTTCATTAGAGTCATCATCTCCGATTTCCCTCAAGAATCGGAGCATATTAACGGATAGAAACTCTATTGGGAGTTTGTGGTCCATATGAGAGTCTTTATTTTACATGAGGATGTATTAGCCATAAAAGTGGAGATATATGTGTGGGGGAAAACCGTCTATTTAAGTAAATCGCTATATGCTCATTTATGGTAATACACCGTCATTAAAGATGGTCCTAACGTTAATGTGTTTTATGATGAAGAATATGTTGTGTGTGGCTTGTTTATGATAATGGTGTGTTATGGGTGGTTGATTTGTTATAACCATATATGGGTATGTTTGTAACAATGATTGTGTTGTGAGTTGGTGATATGAAGTAAAGAATTAGATGAATGTAAATATTATGACATGGTTGTGGTTGTGGATATTACGGTGAGATGTGAAAGTAAGGATAAGTCGTTAATTACACTCCGAAAAGGAAAATGTGTGTATTTTCTGATTGTGGAAGTGGGTGAGAAGTAAGCCGCTTATTTATTATAAACATATATGGGTGTGTTTATAATAAAGGATGCGGAGAATTGTTGTTTATGAAAATGATGAAGTCACAAGACGCTTAGTTATTATAAACATATATGGGTGTGTTTATAATAATGGTGGCGTGAATGTGATGTTTATGAAAACGATGAAGTTGTGAGACGCTTAGTTATTATAAACATATATGGGTGTGTTTATAATAATGGTTGCGTGGATTTACTGTTTATGAGTTGAGGTTGAATCAATGAAAAGAAAATATATTTTTAGCCGACCATGAATGGTTAGCGACTTCGGCTCGAGTTTATGTAACAACACTTCGGCTCGAGTTTATGTAGCAACACTTCGGCTCGAGTTTATGTAGCAACACTTCGGCTCGAGTTTATGTAGCAAATGAAAGTAAAATATATTTTTAGCCGACCATGAATGGTTAGCGACTTCGGCTCGAGTTTATGTAGCAACACCGTAGGCTCCGGTTTATGTAGCAACACCGTAGGCTCCGGTTTATGTAGCAACACCGTAGGCTCCGGTTTATGTAGCAACACCATAGGCTCCGGTTTATGTAGCGACACCTTGGCTCGGGTTAATGATGCAACACCGTAGGCTCCGGTTTATGTAGCGACACCTTGGCTCGGGTTAATGATGCAACACCGTAGGCTCCGGTTTATGTAGCGACACCTTGGCTTGGGTTAATGATGCAACACCATAGGCTCCGGTTTATGTAGCGACACCTTGGATCGGGTTAATGATGCAACACCGTAGGCTCCGGTTTATGTAGCGACACCTTGACTCGGGTTAATGATGCAACACCGTAGGCTCCGGTTTATGTAGCGACACCTTGGCTCGGGTTAATGATGCGATACTGTGGGCACGGGTTATGTAGCAATGTAGAGTTACCTGTTGGTAACAACTATTCGTAGCTATGTATGAGTTATCTTTTGGTAACGACTAATCGTAGCCATGTATGAGTTGCCCTTTTGGGTGTGGTATTGGATCACCCTTCGTGGTGTAGACTTTCCCTATGTGGTATTGGCTCTTGGAGCAATGGATGATTAGTTCCTTGAGTATAGTATTGTTTTGGAAGTATGGCATTGCTAGGAAAAGTGTTTTAATGCTAGGTAAGTATGATATAGCTTGAGTATAGCATTGCGGTTGTTTATTGAAGAGATTATTGTGTGGTGATCTTGATGAAGATCGAGTTGGGTAAATGGGATGTTGCACAAATTTGAATGAATCGTCTAAATGAGATATGATGAGTATGTTAATTGGATATATGAGCATTATGTGGTATAATGTGTTGATTGGAATATGTTTAATATGATTGATGTTAGACATTGTATAGGTTTAATACTTTAATGTTATTACTCCATGTTAATCCACGCTACGTTCGCCGTAGTGGTTCTTACTCCCTTTTGTCTCTTCTTGTATGTGTATGTATTGGAATCCAGGTGGCAGCGGTAGCGAATTGGACCCTTGTGGAGAAGAGTACAAATTAGAGTAGTTGCTTTATGTATTCAATATGGTATATGATTTATGTTGTAATATGAGATTGATTAATGATTGTAATAAAAGTATTATTTGAGAAATGATAATTGTATATCTTATGTAATTAAAAGGAAGTGATAATGACATGTTTTAATGAAGTGAACGATTGATTATTTCTGCACCTAAAAGATGATTTGAACTTATATATATATATATATATATATTCAATCAGGTTTTCTAAATCGTTCGAGTAATGTCTTTCAAGCTAATCACTTCACTTTCATGAATAAGGTTTTAAAAAGAATTTTTGAGTTATGAAAATCGGGTCCTTATAGTTTGAAAATGATTTCAAAAGATTGAAAGAAAATTTTCAAAAATTTGAGTAATAGGTTACTCGAAACTGAGTAATAGATTAGTGGGACAGAGTAACCAGTTACCCAAACAAGGAAACATGTTATCAGACATCAATAAGATAGATTAACCGATTACTAAATCGAGTAAATGATTTCTCATTGGACAAAAGGTTAGTGTAACCAATTACACCATGTAAGTAATCTATTACTCATAGTTATTACAACAGTTTTTATATTCAAACTGAAACAACTTCTTCCAAAACGAATCAATCTCTCTCTAGTCGCATTCTACATCTTGGAATGTGTATATTCTATGGTTGGAAGCCTATTTAAATATCTTTGAAATTTAGATTCAAAATCAATCATTCACATAACTTTTACAAACAATTCATACACACTTTTGCCACAATTTAACCAAATTTTTTGATTTCTTGAAAAGTTATCAATATGTATACGTAACAAGTTTTCTGCACTTGATTTTCATCTGGAAAACACTAGAGAATTTATGTATTACTTATAGTGATTGACTTACAAGGATTGAAAACATAATAATTATATTTCATAACAATTATTAGCCATAGATACAAAGTTCTTCGTATATTCAATTGGTTTAAATTCACTGTAGGGTGTGGTGAAGTGAAAAAGTGATAATTGCGAGATTGGTGAGTGATGTAAGTATAAGATGACAACTAAGAGGAGGAGGTGAATAAGTTTTCTGGTCAAACACTTATGTAAGTAAAACACTTATGTGCAACTTTATAAAATTCTGAAAGTTAAAACTCAAGTTGCAAGAACAAAGTGCATAAAATTGTATGTGAAAATTGTGTAAGAATAAGTGTCATGAAATGGGTGTCTCATGGCTTATGTAACACCCTAAATTTAAGTCTTTAAAATTATACTATCAGTCCTGGAAGTCTCGCTTGAGCGAGAGATTCTCGCCTGGGCGAGAAAGGCTCACTTGGGAGGGTGAAATCCTGGGCTATACTGGAGGATTCTCGCCTGAGCGAGAGTTGTCTCGGGGCATTTTGGGACTGTTGAGACTGTGAGATTCTCGCTTGAGCGAGAATCACTCGCTTGAGCGAGAGGGTCAGATCTGAGTTTTTAAAATAGGCGGGATTTTCTCCCTTGAGCGAGAAATGGCTCGCTTAAGCGAGAACCTGACGCTGTTACATTAAATAGGGAACCCCAAACACATTTATGGGGATTAACCTAGAGAGAAGTGAGAAAAGGGAGCATTTTCAAGAGCAAGAAGGCTTGTGAGTCATTTAAAAGCTCGAGAAGAGGTAAATCTCTTGATTCTAACTCTCTTTCTCTCTTTCTCTCTTTCAAACTCATTGTGGAGTGTAAAGGATCTCTTCTCCAAAGGTGAAAAACCATGGAAACTCATCCTTTTGAGTTATGGTTCGTTTTATGTTGTTTCTCTCTTGTAACTCTTGGTTTAGAGTTGGTATTTCAAGAATAGAATGGATTTGTGGGTTGATTCATAAAAACCCCAAAACCCTAAAGTGAAAATGTGGTAAAAGGGGAAAATGAGTAAAATGCTAGAGGTAGAAGATGAGTTTACTTTCTAATGTTGAAATATGAGATGAATATGTATGTTTTAGATGTTGTAAACTTTTGATAAAAGAAGTTTAGCAACATGGAACATGTGTTAAATATCTTGTGTGGTTAAATAATGCAATATGAGTTGTTTATGTGATGTTTGGAATAAATGACTAACATTGTGTTGTATGGTGGGAATGAGAAAGATCCTAGAGTTGGCGGCGGTGTCGGTGGAACTAGTGCAGTTACCAAGAACCCAACCCAACACTCACCAAGGTAAGGAGGACTCTTTAAATAGCATATGGAAATGGATAATATGTGTATTTTCTGAGTGTGTATAATGATAAAGTGATAAATCGCTTAGTTATGGTAAACATATATGGGTATGTTTATGATAATGGAACGCGTGGATTTACTGTTTACAGATTGATGATGTACCAATGAAAAGAAAATATGTTTTTAGCCGACCATAATTGGTTAGCGACTTTGGCTCAAGTTATGTAGCAATGCTTTGGCTCAAGCTATGTAGCAAAACTTTGGCTCAAGTTATGTAGCGATACTTTGGCTCAAGTTATGTAGCAATACTTTGGCTCAAGTTATGTAGCGATTCTTTGGCTCAAGCTATGTAGCAAAACTTTGGCTCAAGTTATGTAGCGATGCTTTGGCTCAAGCTATGTAGCAAAACTTTGGCTCAAGTTATGTAGCGATACTTTGGCTCAAGTTATGTAGCAAAACTTTGGCTCAAGTTATGTAGCAATACTTTGGCTCAAGTTATGTAGCAATGCTTTGGCTCAAGCTATGTAGCAAAACTTTGGCTCAAGTTATGTAGCGATACTTTGGCTCAAGATATGTAGCGATGCTTTGGTTCAAGCTATGTAGAAAAATGAATTTATAAAACAAATGATTTACTAACCTCTTTGAAATGTTGATTATTTTATAATGGTATTTATTGTTTTGATGACTTACTCCTTGTATGTTATGTGTATTTGCCATTGATAACCCCATTGCAAGTAAACAGGGTAGTTGAGGATGCTTGGTTCGGGGCTTTAGGAGCTTAGGACTTGGATCTTCTATTTTTGCTTTTTGTGTTGTACAATTGCTATTTGGATGATTGTATTCGTAACCATTTAATTTATTAACATATTTGAGTAATGCTGGATATTAGTAACTATGGGTGATTTTGGAAACCCATAGTTAAACATATGCGGTAATTACCGATGAAAGTTATATATGAATTATGTTTTCCGCAATACGAGATATATGTTAACATCATGTACTGTAAAGGTGGTTTTACGAATTGATTATGGGGAAAATTAGAGTAAGATGTGGAATGTATGTATAAAGGAATTAAAATAAAGGAAAAATTTTCAAGGGTAGATTTTGGGTCCTTATAATATGCTATTAGAGCATAGTTAATTCTGCGGCCTAGGGTATGGCCTTACATGCTTCTTTGTGATCTGTATGTGCTTGAATTGCTTAGTTGGCATTGACTATTGTGTGCTTATGTGACACTTACCTTATTAGAAAAGTGTTTACTGACTAGTACTTATGTACAGGTACCTATGGCAGGAAGAGGAAGAGGAGCGAGTCAGAACGTTCCGAACGACCTTTTGGCACAGATGGTGGCGGCATTACAACAGGTTAACGAGAACTTGCACAATCTGAACCAGAACCCCACGTCAAGTCCTAGCTCACAACCTTTAGTTCCACCGGGGTCGGCCGAGTACCGTGGGTTGAATGAGTTCCGCAAGCATAATCCTAGCCATTTCCAAGGTGGGTTCGCTCCTTATGCGGCGAACGAGTGGATTCAAGACTTGGAACGCTTATTCCGAGCCATGGGTTCTAGTGACGTTCAGAAGGTGACGTATGCTTCTTATATGTTGATGAAGGAGGTTGAAAATTGGTGGGAATTTACTCGGCGGCAGATAGAAATGGAGGGGCGAGTGATTACATGGACTACCTTCAAGGAGAAATTCCTTCAGAAATATTTTCCTGCTGATCTGAAGAGGAAGAAGGAAATGGATTTTCTGAGGTTGGAGCAGGGTAACATGTCTTTGGGAGAGTATTCGGCCAAGTTTGAGGAATTTGCCCGGTTTTGTCCATACGCTGAGTTGGAAGTAGACGGAAGGTCTAAATGTTCTAAGTTTGAATCGGGCCTGAAGCCCAAGCTAAAAAGGATGTTCAGGCATCAAGAAATCGCGGATTTTGCCACCTTGGTAAACAAGTGCAGGATGTTTGAGTACGACTTGACTAAAGATGAAGTGGTGACTCCTCGAACCAATCCTTCGAAACACTTTGGGCCTCAAAGGAGTTTTGGAAAAGGGAAGGGTAAGGTTTTCCGAGAGGAACAAAAACCATACTCCCTTACTGCTGGGAATCGGGGAAATAGTTCGCATGGGCCGAGGCCACATGCTAAGGCGGGAGGATCACAAGTTCAATCTCCGTCCTTTTGCAACAAGTGTGGCAAGAATCATATTAGTGAGTGGTGCCCTGGGACGACACTTAGCTGCTTCTACTGCAAGGAAGCTGGGCACACCAAACGATATTGTCCTAAGCTACTGCAGGGCATGAATGATGTGAGGGCTGAACGACCTAGAACCACTGGTAGAGTGTTCACCATGAGTGGTGTAGAGACATCGGGTGTAGATGGTCTGATCAAAGGTAATTGCATGGTGGCAGATATCCCATTTTAATGTTGTTTGATTCGGGAGCGACACATTCCTTTGTATCTAATGAATGCGTGGATAGACTGAAATTGCAAACCGAGTCGTTGCCTTTCGACTTGGTCGTATCCACCCCAACAAACGTGCCTGTGGTGGTGTCGATAGTGGTGTCTCGATGTCCGGTAGTGGTAGACGGCAGAACATTTACCGTGGATTTGATCTGCTTACCACTGTCTCTGTTAGATCTAATTATGGGAATGGACTGGTTGTCGGCGAATCATGTGGTGCTTAATTGTGCTGATAAGACCGTGGTATTCGGAGATCCAGTTGGGATTTCTGATGAGGTTAGTTATATGAAGTCGTTGCCGGTAAATGAAGTCAGGACTTCCTGTAAAGAGGGAGGAGCCGTATTTATGTTGTTGGCATCGTTGGAGGGTATTGAGAAACCCAAGGTTGAGGATGTACCGATAGTTCGTGAGTTTCCTGAGGTATTTCCTGGTGATATTCCAGAATTGCCTCCAGTGAGGGAAGTTGAATTCTCTATTGACTTGGTACCTGGAACGAGACCCATCTCTATAGCTCCTTATAGGATGGCACCGTTAGAATTGACTGAGTTGAAAAAGCAGGTTGAGGACTTATTGGCCAAGAAGTTTATTCGTCCTAGTGTCTCGCCGTGGGGTGCACCTGTTTTGTTGGTTAAGAAGAAAGATGGTAGTATGCGGTTGTGTACTGACTACAGGCAATTGAACAAGGTTACTATCAAGAATAAGTATTTGTTGCCTAGAATTGATGACTTAATGGATCAGTTGAGAGGAGCGGTGTTGTTTTAAAAGATTGACCTTCGGTCGGGTTACCACCAACTTCGTGTGAAGGCAGAAGACATTCCTAAAACTGCTTTTAGGACAAGGTATGGACATTTCGAATATTTGGTCATGCCTTTTGGCATAACGAATGTCCCATCAATATTTACCGACTACATGAATTGGATTTTTCATCCGCATTTGGATTCATTCGTAGTGGTATTTATTGATGACATTCTGGTTTACTCCAAAAGTCGAGAGGAACATGTTGAGCACCTGAGGATTGTTCTAGAACTTCTGAGTAAGTGATCGAGGCCGTACCCGATACAAATAATATAACAATTAAGTATAGTACTAGGAAGTGACTCCTAGATCGTTTCCCAAAGATTATCTTTCACACAATGGTTCAAACACCTTACACACACACAATGGGGGGTTTTAGTGGTTTTTATGCTATGAAATTAAGCTAAAACAGAACACAAACAGAAAACAGAATAGTAAGGAGGCTAAATCCCTTTGGTTTCCTTGTTCACAACTCAGTCCTCGGTTTCAGTATATCAAAATCAGATTCTCAGTGTTCCTTTGTTGAGAGTCGATTAACTAAGCGATGATCAACTCACAGTTAAATTGCTAAACCTCTAACTAAGGGAAATTGGCATAAGCAACAAACAGTTAACAAAGTCACACGAATCAAAGCATCAATTTCAGATTCTAAACATTGAATTCCTAATTTGTTCATAACTCTAATGTTTAAGCTTCAAACTAAGCGAAATCAACATGAACATAGAGCATTTACAGATTCACATAAACTAAGCGATTATGTGCTAGAGAACTAATTGACTAAGCGAAAATTAGTTCATAAACCTACAACAAAACCTTAGAATTAAGTAAACCACAATCTGAAATATTATAGAAGATTCAAACATAAAGAAACTGAAATTGCATTAAACGAATAAAGAGAAACCGAAATGCATTAAGCACTAAACCTCAAGAGTGTGATACATTACCAAAGGAATTTAGCACTAAACCTCTAGCCTTCCATGGAAGAAGAAGCAAATCCGAAAATGCAAGAGGAATAAGAAGAAGAAAACCCTAAAACAGCCCCAAAAAGGGGGAAAACGAAAATGTCTCTCCAAAGCTGAAAAGTAAAGTGTGTAATGTAAAATTTTGAGTGGAAACGAAATCCTAAGCTTATAAAAGGTTAAAACCAAAATGGGCCCTAAACAATGGGCCCAAAACCTAAAACGGAATTAAAAATTATGTAACTAAATACAATCTTCACTTTAGCACACATCTTCCACTTGTAATGACCAAAAATGTCCTTGGTGCCAAATATGTCCTGAAAATGGAATTAGATTTAATTAGGCTAAATAATCACAAATTAACTAATTTTAGGAATAATAGTCCAATAAAGCCTAAAACACTAAGCAATGCCAAATAAAGTCAATTAGACACCAAGAATCATTAACAATGGTAAAATAAGGTTATTAATAGTGTGTAATATATGACTCATCAGTAAGAATCGGTTATATGCGAAGCTGTCAAAATGTGATTTCTGGTTGGAATCGGTAAACTTTCCTGGACATGTAATATCCAAGGAAGGGGTGGTTGTCGATCCTTCAAAGGTTGAAGTGGTTATGGAATGGGCAGTGCCCAAGTCGGTTACTAAAATCCAGAGTTTTCTGGGTTTGGCTGGTTATTATCGGAAGTTCATTGAGGGATTTTCGAAGTTGGCACTTCCATTGACTAAGCTCACTAGAAAAGGGGAATCGTATGTGTGGATGCTTCGATGTGAAGAAAGTTTTCAAGAGTTGAAACGGAGGTTGACTACGGCGCCAGTTTTGGTTCTTCCTTGTACTGATCGAGATTTTAGTGTTTATTGTGATGCATCCAAGCAAGGTTTGGGTTGTGTGTTGATGAAAGAAGGGAAGGTTGTTGCCTATGCTTCTCGACAGTTGAGGACGCACGAGCAAAACTACCCTACCCATGACTTGGAATTAGATGTAGTGGTCTTTGCCTTAAAAATATGGAGACACCACCTTTATGGCGTGAGATTTGAGGTATACAGCGACCATAAGAGTTTGAAGTACCTATTTGATCAAAAGGAATTGAATATGAGACAGAGACAGTGGATGGAATTCCTTAAGGATTATGATTTTGGGTTGCAGTACAATCCGGGAAAGGCCAATGTGGTGGCTGATGCTCTAAGTCGGAAATCTTTACATATGTCGGCATTGATGGTTCGAGAAGGGAAACTGATTGAAGAGTTCAGGGATATGAACTTGGAAGTTCAGATAAAGCCTAAAAGTATGATTCTAGGGATGCTTAAAGTCACAAATGGACTGTTCGATCAAATACGGGTAATGCAAGTGGAGGATATTGAGCTAATAGCTAAACGGGATTTGATGCTAAGTGGTAAGGAAACTAATTTCGCATCGGACCCTAGTGGACTGTTGCGTTACAAAGGGAGAGTTTGTGTGCCTCGTGATGTGGAGTTGCGAAAGAGTATTTTAGAGAAGTCACACAAGAGTAAAATGAGTTTTCACCCGGGGACTACAAAGATGTACCAAGATTTGAAAAAGCTGTTTTGGTGGTCTGGGTTGAAAAGGGATGTGGCCTTGTTTGTCTCGAGTTGTCTTGTCTGTCAGAAAGCCAAGATTGAGCATCAACGGCCAGCAGGAGAACTGCAAACCCTAGAAATTCCTGTTTGGAAGTGGGATACTATCTTCATGGATTTTGTATTGGGTTTTCCAAGTACTTAGAAAGGTTATGATTCGATATGGGTGATAGTGGATCGATTAACTAAATCTGCACAATTTCTGCCTATAAACATGAGATACCCTTTGGAGCGATTGGCGAAACTGTATATCCGAGAAATAGTCCGTTTGCAAGGGATACCGTTGAGCATTATATCGGACAGGGATCCTCGTTTCACATCCAACTTTTGGACTAGTTTGCAGTCCGCATTGGGAACTAAGTTGAAGTTGAGTTCAACTTATCATCCACAAACGGACGGTCAATTGGAAAGGACAATACAGTCACTGGAGGATCTTCTAAGGGCTTGCGTCTTGGAACAACTAGGGAGTTGGGATGACATGTTACCTCTGATTGAATTTACTTACAACAATAACTTCCATTTGAGTATTGGAATGGAACCTTATGAGGCATTGTATGGTAGGAAATGCCGAACTCCAGTGAGTTGGTTTGAGACTGGGAAGAACTTGATATTGGGGCCTGAGCTGGTCCAAGAGACTACGGATAAGATCAAGAAAATCCGAGAGAACATGAGGATTGCCCAGAGTCGGCAGAAAAACTATTACGATAAGAGGCGGAAACCTCTACAGTTTAATGAGGGAGATCATGTTTTCAGGAGAGTAGTTCCGACTACCGGAATTGGTAGGGTGTTGAAGTCTCGCAAGCTGACTCCGAGATTTATTGGACCATATCAAGTATTGAAAAGGATTGGGCCAGTAGCATATCGGATTGCTTTGCCTCCGTTGTTGTCGAACCTTCATAATGTGTTTCATGTGTCTCAGTTAAGGAAGTATGTTGGAGATCCATCTCATGCGGTAGAATCTGATCAGATAGAGCTGAAGGATAACTTGACCTTTTCGACATTGCCCGTGAGGATAATGGATACCAGTATCAAGAGACTAAGAGGTAAGGAGATTTCGTTGGTGAAAGTACTGTGGAGCCAAGTAGACGAAGGGGATGCTACTTGGGAGATGGAACGTGACATGAGGGAGGATTACCCTCATTTGTTCGAAACAATGTATGTTTAATTTTCGGGGACGAAAATTCTTATAAGAGGGGGAGGATTGTAACTCCCTAAATTTAAGTCTTTAACATTATAGTATCAGTCCTGGAAGTCTCGCTTGAGCGAGAGATTCTCGCCTGGGCGAGAAAGGCTCACCTAGGAGGGTGAAATCCTAGGCTATACTGGAGGATTCTCGCCTGAGCGATAGTTGTCTCTCTTGGGAGAGAAATGGCATTTTGGGACTGTTGAGACTGTGAGATTCTTGCTTGAGCGAGAGGGTCAGATCTGAGTTTTTAAAATAGGCGGGATTTTCTCTTTCCTAGTTTAATCAATTAATCGATTAACGGCCTGGTTGTTTGCCTCTGGAACTCAGAATTTGTCCAGATAATTGATTAAGACCTCAGTTAATGGATTAGGTGTTTAAAACATTTAGTCAGGTAATCAATTAAGGGAACACATAATTGATTAATTCTATTATAAAACAATCAAATAATCAATTAAAACATAAAACAATCGATTAATAAGTCACTATGATAGATTTTAGCACAATTTGGATTAGTCTAAGATTTTCTAAGAGACCTTTATAAGGAACATATCCTAAACACTTAATACACTATAAACTAATGCAAAAAGCATAAAAAAGCATGTACAATCAAGAAAACGTGCATTTATTGGCTATAAGTGATTGTTTAGGATTATCTAGGCAACGTAGCATGCATGCAAACGTTTAGCATCATATCGGGCATAATATATGATAATACATTAAGGAACAAAACATGTCTCAATATATGGTTATCTATTTAGATTTACCATTTTTCATCCTTACCAAGACACTAGAATGTTGCCGTATGTTAAATCTTCTTTACCCTTTTCTTCAAGTTCTTGAATCTTGTCTATCTCATCTCTAATAGCCTTACATATACAAAATGATACAAATACCTTTCCTCTCCTCTCTTTGGAGATTGCTTATCAAATATAAAGATTGAATGAACTTTTCAACAATATTCGTTATTGATCTTAACATGATATACAATTTTTTGTACTTCATTATGATTAGCATATATCTTAGAAATTAGCTTTTGGTCTTATAAAATATTTTTAGGGTATTTTATAAGAGAAAACATAGGCCTCACTAGGATTTCAATTTATAAACCTTCCTAGAAATTGTGATACCACTTTGTCACTTAAAAAATGTAAACTTTAGAGTTAGAAAAGATACCTTATTACCTTTGTAGCACAAGATTTCTAACTTTAAGCATTTAACTTTAGCAATTTTGTTCATATGTAACTTTTTACATTTTCATAGGTAATAGATCAATGAACATTGATCTTCCCAGCTATCATGTGCCTAGAACATTTGTTGTCCAAGTGTGATTTGATGGTCATATGTCCTTAGGCACACATGCAAAACAAGTTTACTTGCTTGTCTTGGGTAACCAAATTATGTTGGGTCCCTTTTTGTTACTAACAAAGGGAAATAGTCCCTTTTGCATCCACAAATATTTTCCAATAGGTATACCATATATTATAATACTGCATGAATTAGAAGTATTTCCATTTATACAACAATAAAAGCAAGTAGATAATTTTTAAGTTGTGACTACTACTTGTGAAGTTTACAATTTTCTGTTTTAAGTACAAATTTTCATTTTCCAAAACTTTGCACTTTTCACAAGTACATGTCTCACTTAACTTAGTAGTACAATCACATGAAGAGTTAGTATATATAAGATCCAAGGTTTCATTCTCAAGTTTCTACTCATCAATAAAAGTTTGCAATTCAAAAAATTTCTTTTCATGCTCAAGAATCAAGCTTTGCTTATCCAAATATTTTTTACTTTTTAAGTTTTTCATGCATTTCAACATATGCACCATAAAGTGTATGATATGTGGGGGAATCAGCAGATTTAGAACTGGAATTGGAAGCATTTACCTCACTAGATTCATCTTGCTCACTTACTTGGCAATAATTCATATTTTGTGCCATTAGGCATAGTTTGTTCGATTCATCATCTTCTGAGGTGCTTGTTGATGTAGTGTCCTCTTCAGATTCATCCCAAATGATATAATCCTTCTTAGCTTTGATGTCCCGAGAGTCTTCCTTATTGTTATGTTCAATCCTCTAAGATACGTAGGACATGTGTACCTCATGTGGCCTACTTTCCAACACACAAGGCAAGTTTTTTGGTCTTTAGGATACTTGCTTTTCTTGATTGAGTCTTTTGCATCTTATTTGTGAAACTTTTTGAATCCTCCCTACTTTCTTAAGAACTTTCTGGATTTGTTGACAAGGAGAGACTTAGTTTCATCATCGATTTCAGAATTAGACTTTTCATGATCAATTTTCTCTTCTTCAATCTTGAATGTGAATTTGTAGCTTTGAAGGAGATTCTTTTGATGTTCTTGTTCATTTGTTCATGGAGTATCAAGCATCCTAGCTCCATCGCGTGTTCTTGAAGCTTTCCAAAAAGTGTTGTGAGTGACATAGAATCCAAATCTTTTGATTTCATTATTGTTGTCACTTTTGGTTACGATTTCCTATCAATATATCTTAAAACTTTATTAGTCAATTCATTAATATCAAACACTTTATCTAATGCAACAAGATGGTTAACAATGCGAGTAAATCAATTTTGCATATCACTAATAGATTCATGTGGAAACATGTGAAATAACTCATACTCATGTGATAATTCATTTAATCTAGCTCGCTTGACGTCACTAGTGCCTTCATGTGTTACTTGTAAAGTATCCCACATTTTCTTGGCACTTATGCATTGAGAAACCCTAACGAAATCATCATATTAAAGTGCATAAGTAATAATATTTTTTTCTTTGAAATTAAGTTGCACTTTTCTCTTTTCCTCATTGGTCAAGAGACTTCATGGTTTCTCTTTTGTTTCTCCTTCCATCAAATATAGTGGAATATAAGGTTCATACTGTGTGGCATTCCAAATATCCATATCAATAGACTTTACGAATATTCTCATTCTAACCTTCTAGTAGGTATACCCCCCGCCACTGAAAATCGAAGGGTGTTTGATGGATGCGCCATTACCGCCAAAAGGGTTAGTGGAACCCATTAGGAAAATGCCTAGGATCAATGATCTAAGCGGTTAAGCTAACACTGTCGTACTAACTCTGATATCATTTGTTGGGTATGCCACAGAATAAATGACACCAAGAGGGGGGGGGGGGGGGGTGAATAGGTGTAAGCAGAATCAAATTAACACTTTTTCTGGCTAATGAGATATAGTGAAAAATTCAATGTTTAATCGATTATGACTGCTCTTAATCGATTAACTCGAGCTGTAATTAATTGATTAACATCAGGTTTAATTGATTAATCTAATTCTTGTATTCTTGAAAAATAGTTTTCTTGCACGAAAAGATATAGCGATTTAAATCAATATCAGATGCAATCTACTCAATGAATTTATGCCAATATGTTTAACATAATAAGAACATGCAATAAACTCAATAAGTAAATCAATTCAAACAAGCAAAGCGTAAATCGATTGAAATTAAAGAGATGAGGGATAGAGAAAATTAAAACCATGATCTTTTATCCAGGTTCGTTTGCTAGTCCACTTGCAAACTACATCCAGACCTCCCTTTCTGATCTTGGGAGATTCCTCATCACTATTCTAACAATGTTTTACAAAAAATATTTCAAATAAATACAAGACTTCCTTCTTCGGTCTAGAGCCCCTATGATAGTTTGACCTTCTACCTGCTTCTAATGGATTCTCAACACCACTTTTAAAGGTCCAACCCTAGCCATTTCTCACTCTAAACTAAGACTCTTGTATATATGGAGACAACATCGATCACCTAACCGCAACAAGGATTTCTTCCCTATCAAGGTGATACTAAACACACCTAGATAATCTCAATAAAATCATCTAAAGATTCAAGTTACTTTGCACCTCAATATGTGAATGTACAAACAGTAAAAGCACTAAAACCCAACCTAGAAATCTCACAAAGACTCAAAGGTGTTATGTAGGATTAAGCTTGGTTTTCTAAAATGAATATGAAAGTTGTACACAAAGGGATAATTATCCTATCTCTCTATATGAATCAAAGAAAACTATATAACTTTTCTTACAGCAAGAAACTCTTTCAAAGATATGAAAGTTAAAATCAGAGAAGTATGTGAACTTGTGAATTTTCTAACAATGCAAAAACTTATGAACATATGGGAAAAATCAGCTTTAATACAAAACTATTTTCTGTTGGACTTAATCAATTAACGTGTAGCTTAATCGATTAAGATTCCAAGAAATCCAAATTTCAGCCACTATTACTCCATTTAATCGATTAATCACATACTTAATCAATTAATGGGTTCCCATGTTCATTTATTCAATTAACACAAGTTGTAATCTATTAACTATGTTGAAAAGTATTTTCTTTGATGCATGATAAACCTTCTACATGATGTGTATATGCATGATACATGATTTTTAAGATATGTATAATAAACTCAGTTTAATGCACTAAAGTCATGTTATCATATGTAAATGCATGACCATGTCAATCATGTATGAATGTATGCAAGTCTCATTTTAGTTAGATTCAATTTTAGACTTTGTGAAACTTCCATTATAGGTTGATCTAGCCTAGACTCTACCCAATCAATCATCTTAAGACACTAGAAATATAAAAACTTAGCCTAAGTTTACTTGATTGACCTTGAGCCTTGAACTTATTGTTTGTTGAGTTGCATGTGTCTTCAAGCTTGCCTATCAACCTTGCTTTAACCTTGTCTTATTCTTGTATTCTCCTTGTCTTCATCAAAACAATATAATGATGCATGCTTCATTTTTGATCTGCCTAATGTGATGATGCATTCTTGCATTCTCAACATAATTTTCTAAGTAGCAGTCAAGTTTGTGACAAAGGCTTCAATATGGCTTTCTACCCCGATAAATTCATCCTTGAAGATAATGTAACCCATGATTCTAAAATCATAGGAAATAGGATTAACAATATTTACACGATCTCTTTAAATGACATATCCTTAATAATTAAGTGTCTAGTAGTAAATGATGATGCATGGTTATGACATATGAGAATTGCACATATTCGTATGAACCATTTGACTAAGTTAATTAAAAATGAACTAGTTGTTGGTTTGCCCAAAATGAAGTATGTCGAATACAAACTATGTGTTACATGTCAAAATGGCAAAGAAACAAAGGTGTCTTTTAAACCAAATCATATAGTTTCTACTGATAGGTCATTACGATTGTTGCATATGGACTTATTTGGTCCTTTTAGGATAAAAAGTTTTGGAGTTAACTTTTATGTTCTTTTAATAGTGGATGATTTTTCTAGATGTACATGGGTTGTTTTTGGTACGCAAAAACAAAGTCTTTTATGCTTTTCGCAAATATGTGAAATCAGTCCAGAATGAAAAAACTTTGAAAATCGCCACTATTAGAAGTGATCATGGGGAGAATTTCAAAATGTCTTGTTTGAGGAGTTTTATGATGAACATGTTGTCACACATAACTTCTCAGCATGACGAGAAATATGTTTAATGAAATTGACTTATCCAAATATTTTTGGGCAGATGTAGTTAGTATTGTCGGTTATGTCTCTAATATAGTTTTGATTAGGCCTATTCTAGAGAAATGTCCTTTTGAACTGTATAAATGTAGAAAACCTAATATAGCTCATTTCCATGTCTTTGAGTGTAAATGTTTTATTCTCAATAATGGAAAAGATAATCTTGGTAAATTTGAGGCAAAATCTGATGAAGACATCTTTCTTGGTTATTCTTAGCAAAACATATAGAAATTTTAATAGGATAACTTTGACCATAGAAGAGTTTATACATGTACCATTTGATGAAACTAACCTCTCTAAGGAATAAAAAGTTGCTTTTGATGATAATGACTTACCAAGCACATCATAAAGTGAAGTTCCAATTATTGGAGAACTCAATGACATAGAGCAAATGAAATATGATGATGATCTACCTCAACAAGAATAGCAAATTCATTATGATCTTCCAAAGGAATAGAGAAACCATGGAGATAATCTAATTGAAAACATCATTGGAGACATATGTAACACCTTAAGTTTCATTTTCCTGAAGTATGGTAAAAGTAAAAAATCTAGGGTATACTGAAGGATTCTCGCTTGAGCGAGAGGAGCCTCGCTCAAGTCAGGGTGTCAACATTTCTCCCAGGATTTTCCCTGGAATTCTCGCCTGAGCGAGAGTTGGCTCACCTGGGCGAGAGAGGCACTCTAAAGGCTGTTGATTTCTCGCCTGAGCGAGGGTTGGTTCGCCTGGGCGAGAGAGGCACTCTAGAGGCTGTTGATTTCTCGCTTGAGCGAGGGTTGGCTCGCCTGGGCGAGAGAGGTACTATAGAAGCTGTTGAATTCTCGCTTGAGCGAGAATCCCTCGCTTGAAAGAGCATCAGAGTTTGAAACTTTAAAATGCGGGGATTTCTCGCCTGGGCGACGTGTTCTCGCTTGGGCGAGAATCTAAATGTCTGAACCCTAAAATAGGGCCCCAAACACGAATAGGGGTAGAATTTTTGGGAGCAAAGAGAGGTAGAGGCGATTTTGAGAGCAAGGGTTCGTGCAGAAGCTACTAGAAGCTAGAGAAGAGGTAAATCACTTGATTTTGACACTCTATCTACTTTTGAAACTCTATTTGTTCTTGTTGGATCTCTTCTCTTATCTTGAAAAATGGTAAGGACCCAAATTCTACCCTTGAAAATTTTTCCTTTATTTTAATCCTTTCATGCATACATTCATCATCTTACTTTAATCCCTCATTAATTATTCCGTAAAACACTATTTAACATGTTATATTTCCATACACTTCATATTGCAGAAAAACATAATTCATTCAATTAATCCTTATTAACTACCGCATACAACTAGTTATGGGTTTTCAAGAATCACAATGCCCATAACTACACATATCAAGTGTTACCATAATCAGAATTACATTCATCCCAAAATATTGTTTAGTCAACTACAATACCAAAGTATAGATAAAGAAATCCAAGTTAGAAAACGCATAAAATTCCTAAGTGAGCCTTCTCCTCAAAATCCTTCGTTTACCTACAATGAGATTATCATAAACAACACACAAATACAAGGGAGTAAGTCATTAGTTCAAGACTGACATTACATGATAATCCACATTTTAAGTATAAATAAACATTGAAATAATTTATCATCACAAGCACATAACTATAAACATTAGTATCTCCTTCCTTCCATTTCCAGGTTATTCATATTCACCCTATAGGATATATATCCCATAATATATATTCTATAGCATGCATATTCCTTTCATTCAACCATACTCATTTCTCCTCATTCATATTCACCCTATAGTATATATATCCCATAATATATATTCTATAGCATGCATATTACTTTCATTCCAATATACTCATTTCTCATCATTCATATTCACCCTATAGTATATATATCCCATAATATATATTCTATAGCATGCATATTACTTTCATTCCAATATACTCATTTCTCATCATTCATATTCACCATATAGTGTATATATCCCATAATATATATTCTATAGCATGCATATTACTTTCATTCCAATATACTCATTTGTCATCATTCATAGTCACCCTATAGTATATATATCTCATAATATATATTCTATAGCATGCATATTACTTTCATTCCAATATACTCATTTCTCATCATTCATATTCACCCTATAGTGTGTATATCCCATAATATTCTATTATTACTTTCATTCCAATATACTCATTTCTCATCATTCATAGTCACTGAGTTTTCCCACAAAGATAATCCTCTACCACATCGGGTAGGTCTAGTTAATTCTCCATACCACATCGGACAGGTCTAGTTAATTCTCCATACCACATCGGGCAGGTCTAGTTAATTCTCCAAACCATATCGGGCAGGTCTAGTTCATTCTCCATACCACATCGGGCAGGTATGGTTCATTCTCCATACCACATCGGGCAGGTCTAGTTAATTCTCCATACCACATCGGGCAGGTCTAGTTCATTCTCCATACAATATCGGGCAGATCTAGTTCATTCTCCATACCACATCGGGCAGGTCTAGTTAATTCTCCATACCACATCGGGCAGGTCTGGTTCATTCTCCATACCACATCGGGCAGGTCTAGTTAATTCTCCATACCACATCGGGCAGGTCTAGACCACAATAATCCACTATCACTTCGGGTAGGACAACAACATTAATCCACTACCACTTTGGGTAGGACAACGACATTAATCCACTAACACTCTGGGTACGACAACGACATTAATCCACTACCACTATGGGTAGGATAACAACAATAATCCACTACCACTACGGGTAGGATAACAACAATAAACCACTATCACTTCGGGTAGGATAACAACAATAAACCTCTACCACTTCGGGTAGGGTAACACAATATTCTTACAAACATATTACATCTTTCACATACCTCATTCATATCAGCTCATATGAGTTATAAACACTTATCCCTTACCTTGGTGAGCGTTGGGATCGGTTCTGAGTAACTTTAAAAGTCTCTTCCACGATTTTCTCCAACCTTAGGATCTTTCCTCATTCCCACCAATAACAACAATGTCAGTCATTTATTCAAAATAACACTTAAACGACTCATATTTCATAATCAAACATACAAGAGATTCACATATTTTCAAGGTTTCCAAAACTACTTTAATACGAGTTTCAAACATCTAAAACATACATATTCATCTCATATAATTAGAGCACAAACTCTTCTTCTACATTTAACATTTCACCCATTTCTCTTTTTACTCATTCTCATTTTGGGGGTTTTGGGGTTTTCATGAATAAACCCACAAAACCTTTCCATTCATCAAATACCAACTCTAAACCAAGAGTTTATAAGAGAAAAACAACATAAAGCGAACCATAACTCTAAAGGAAGAGTTCCCATGGTTTCTCATACTTTGAGAAGATATTCGTACACCCAAAAATGAGTTTGAAAGTGAGAAAGAGAGTTAGAATCAAGAGATTTACCTCTTCTCAAGCTCCTAGATGATTCCCACGAGTTCTTGCTCTCAAAATCACCTTCTCCTCTCTTCTCTATCAATTTCTAACCCTAAAATGTGTTTGGGGTTTCTATTTTAAAGTGAAATCGTCGGGTTCTCGCTCAAGCGAGCCCATTCTCGCTCAGGCGAGAAAATCCCGCCTTTTTAAAATTTCAGATCTGACGCTCTCGCTCAAGCGAGGGATTTCTCGCTCAGGCGAGGCAGCTCTCGCTCAAGCGAGGATCTTACAGCCTCGACAGGTCCTGAATGCCACTTTTCTCGCCCAGGCGAGACAACTCTCGTTCAGGCGAGACCACTCTCGCTCAAGCGAGACAATTCTCACTCAAGCGAGAATCCTTCAGTATAGCCCAGGATTTCACCCTCCCAGGTGAGCCTCTCTCGCACAGGCGACAATTCTCTCGCTCAAGCGAGACTCCTAAGACTGATACTATAATTTATTGACTTTAAATTTAGGGTGTTACAAAAATCATTCAACCTCTCATTTGAGTTGTGGTTCGTTTTATCTAACTTTCCCCTTGAAAACTCATGGTTTAGAGTTTGTATTTGGAAATGGGGTTGACTGGTGGTTGATTCATGAAAACCCCAAAACCTAAAACGAAAATGAGGTCAAAGGGGGAAATGTTAGGTTAGAAAATGTGGTTTATGAGTTTAATGTTGATTAAGAGTGAATATGTATGTTTTATATGTTTGAAATTCCAAAAGGGGATAGTTTTGAGAATCATTGAAAATATGAACCTCTTTTATGGATGAATATGTAGTATAAGTTATTTATGTGATATTGTGAAATAAATGACTGATTATTGTTATTGTATGGTGGGAATGAGGAAATATCCTAAGGTTGGAGGAGGTGACGAAAGAACTTGCAAAGTTACCAAAAACTAACACAAACGCTCACCAAGGTAAGGAGAAGCATTATACTTGTATGTTCTATAATGAATGGTGTTGAATTTTTTGGATATTTATGGATTATAAAAGAAAGAAAAGAAAACCTATTTTTAGCTCACCTCGATGGTGTAGCGACTTTGGCTCAAGTTATGTTGCAAACTTGGGCTCAAGTTATGTAGCAAACTTTGGCTCAAGTTGTGCAGCACACTTTGGCTCAAGTTATGTAGCAAACTTTGGCTCAAGTTATGTAGCAAACTTTGGCTCAAGTTATGTAGCAAAATTTGGCTAAATATGTTGTGCCCATTTAAGAAGTCACCGTCCACATTAATGGGACCATAGAGAAAACAAGGCATGTTAAATGATGGATTAAAACTGTGGCCCCCCTTGCAATTAAACATGTTGGCTACATTAAAGGGAGTGTGGAACTTTGCATGTTCCTTAAAGCAAGCCACGGATTCAAGGAGTATTTGGTGGCTGAGTTAATTATTTTGTGGGACCACTTGAGGCATTCCAAAACCAAGCTCCCAAGCCGCCCAAACGAGGAGAAATGCACCTAGCCAACTACATGGCTACATACTTAAGCTTAGATATCTTTATGTGTTTTATTTGCATGATAATTTAATATTTTTGCACTAGCCTAGGATGCCAAAACCGTGGCTCACTCTATATATGGAGGCCACGGCCATTTTGTAAGGTAGAACTTGGAATTTGAATAGAGAAAACCTTTGTGTTTTGAAGTTGAGCATAGCTCCTTACCCTTTTTAACTTATCAAGCTTTGCTTGTGGCGTTATTTTGGCTTATCATCCTAAGTGGTGTGACGCCTACCCATCCTCATCAACATCCTTGTTGTGGCGGAACACACTTGGCTTATCAAGCTTTGCTTGTGGCGCCTACGATCTCAAGTCTACTTCATCATTCTTTTATCCAACACTTATCCAACACCAAGCCTAACCCCTAAACATAATTCACGGCCAGAAGCCAACCCAAACAGCCCCATATACAACCCAAGCCGAGACCAAGCACCCTAAGCCAAGAATTTGCCCTCTCAGCCAAATTACCCATACACATACTTCCCTCGGCCAAAACAAAGGCCCATCACTCCAAACACTCTCAAACCCCTAAGCCAGCCCCTACAACCCATAAACAACCAAAAATAACCAAAAAGAACCGAAAGCCACTAAAGCACCAATTTTTGAGCTAGTTTCAAGCAAAACGATCTTCAAGGAAATACCAACCATTGGGAGGTTGCTATCAAGCCTTGGCACAAGTTATGTAGCAAACTTTGACCCATGTTATATAGCACGGTTATATATATGTAAATCACTATAAATGTCAGTTAAGATAAAATAGTGATTACATGAACTATGGTAAAATACGGATGTGGTATGTTAATTACGGTGAAGTTTGGAAAAGGTATAGTTGAGGAAATGGAAATGAAACTCTATATGTATTTGTTTTATATATGACCATTTAAACTGTTTACCTAACCCTATTTAAAATGTGGATTACCATATATTGATGTTTATTGAGTTAATGACTTACTCCTTTGTGTTTTCTGTGTATTTGTCAATGATAATACCATTGCGGGTAAAAGACGGTTTATGGAAGCATTGATTAGGAACTTTAGGAACTTTAATGATTAAGGAGTTTATGACTTTGCTATTCTTGCCTTACATGAATATTTGTTGACAATGTTTGTAATTTTGGGTACATTAATTTTGTAACCCAATGACTTGACATGTGACGACCCTTATTTACATTATGAATGCGAATTATGTTTTTTTGCAATTGGAGGTAGTTAATGTAAGAAACTGAAAATGTATGTTCAGGGTTATTAGATGATAAAAGAAATGGATGAATTAAAGTATAAGGGAATTTGATGGTACGATTTGAATTGAGAAACTAAGTATAAATGGGTTAACCAAGTATAGGAACTCGATGGATATTTAGAAACAAATCAGATGACAATGACATTATAGTTAGAAACATGAGGCTATAACCAAGAGGAGGGAATTGATTTCCATGAAACATTCACTCTTGTGGCTAGACTTTAGATTATAAGATTGTTATTAGCTTATGCATGTTCATTTAACATTCAACTATATCAAATGGATATTAAAAGTGCATTTCTAAATGGTTAAATAAAAAAGGAGGTCTATGTTGAACAATCTTCAGGTTTTGAGGATTATAAAATGTTGGAGATGTTTGAAATATGCTATTATATGAAGTCCCACATTGCCTAGTATTAAAATAGATTAGAGTATCAATGTTATATATTGGATTCAGGTCCCTTGTTGTAATGTGCACTAGATATAAGCACCAAATAGAAACACCTCATGGGCACTTGGGCCCATGGGTGTGCTAGGGTTTATAATCCTTATTCTCTAATAATATATTGGTAGTCGCTTAGCGCTCCCGGGGACATAGGCACAATTGGCCGAACCTTGTTACCAAATTTTTTGTTTCCTCTCTTTTATTTATTCTATGCATTATTTGATTGCTTCTGAAAAATGTTGCGCAACGATCGCTTCTGCTGCACCAACAATTGGTATTAGAGCCAATTGGTAGATGGTTTTTATCCCAGTGTTAAATAAATGCAAAGGAGGGTGAAAGCATGTTGGTTAGACAAGGTGCGTCAAAGGTAGTATGCAAGGATAAAGGAGGTGAGTTGAAGGAGAAGAAAACATGGCAGAACTATGGTGGGGCGATATATGTTGATCCAGAACCCCAAAAGTTCATATACTGGATTAGGATCAAGGTGAAGATAGGGACTCGTGTGTTGAGTTGGCCTTGAGACAAGTACTGACAATATTCTCTCTAAATGTTGAGAGAATGATCTCATTTGAGATGAGAAGTGGAATATCTTAATGGCGTATATGAGACATCATAGTGAAGGATATTAATTGTTAGTAGACCAACAAAATGCACACACGCGCTGGCTGACTTTGATGCAGGATGTAACATGGGCATTGGCTTTGATGCAAGGTGTAACGCGAGCATTGGTAGAGATGCAGGGTGTGACATGGACATTAGCTTGGATGCAAGGGTGTAGCACGAGCATTAGTTAGCATTACGCAATGTGTGTGCTATGGGTATACTCCTTATGGTGGAGTATGATAGTTCTTTTGAATTATGATTGTCGGGCTAGACAATGGTGGTAGTGGTTAAGGCTTTCCAAGGAAGTTCCAAGGTTCAGCTTGACTGAGTGTTGAAGAGGACGATTGATGGTGAAATTTTGTGTAGAGGTTTCATATATCGAAAGACTTCCTAGCAATAGATGGCTAGGCGGCGTGTTCCATTAGATGGCGGTACGGGAAGCTGCACTACAAGTTTAGAGAGCTAGGCTCTTGGTTACATCGTCAAGGGTACTCAGAAGGTTTATGTTGAAGGGGAGTTGACTCTTATGTAGAAGATTTATTACAGAGAATTATGCATTGAGCAAGGTGGAGGGAGATATTCGTTAAGGCGGAGAATCTTATGTAGATTTCCTAAGGAGCGAGATATTCGTCTATTTCAATCAATTTTGAGATTGTTGTGAATGCTTGAAATATGTTATTACATTAGTCTCACATCACCTAATATTGGAATAGAGTAAAGTAACCAATGTTATATATTGGACTCATGTCCATTTTTGTAATGTGCACCAAATATAAGTACCAAATAGAAACACTCCTTGGGCACTTGGGCCCATGAGTGTGCTAGAGTTTGTAATCCTTATTCTCTAATAATATTTTGGTAGTCGCTCAGCACTCCCGGGAACGTAGGCACAATTGGCCGAACCCCGTTACCAAATTCTTTGTTTCTTCTCTTCTATTTATTCAATGCACTTTATTTGATTCTTGTGACCAACGCTCCGCAACGATCACTTTCGTTGCACCAACAATGAGTTGGCCTCATTAAATTCTCAATCAAAGTGGTCACATTGGATGCTAATTTATCTGCTTCTGTGAGCCTGTTGAAACAAGTAAGAAATTTCCATTATTGGCATACTCTGATACAATATTGGAGTCTCTTGTTTATACTAGAGCTATAGAGACTTCTAACTTATCAAAGAACATGAAGTTGAAGATAGCTATGGTTCATTATAATTTATAACTCTCATTTGTAACTCATTTAAGTTATTAAAGAATCATGTACTAAATAAATGCTAAGTGTCTAAATAGGTCATGGCTCTTTATATAAGAAAGTAAATTTTAATACTAGAGAAGCTGATAGTATAAATGGCACCACAAAGAGACGGATTATATGAAGCTATAGAGTATAGACGACATATGACTCAAGAAACACCAATTTGGACATAAAAATAGCATTATGACCTATTACATTAATCCATAACATGCTACAAACCCAAGAAACCAGCTTGATCGCACAATAATCTCAGCAATTTTTTCCCTTTATTTTATGCTTAGATACTAAACTAAGACCTGAACGTACGAGAAATCACTTTTCACAAGAAAAGTGGTCAAACTTCATTCTCCACAATAAACTTTAAGTTGTAACAACAATATATAAGTTATAAATTTACAAACTAGGAGAATTGTATGTCCAGATGAAACTTGTGTAGAAATTCTATCCTAATGCACTGGAGTATGAGTGAGATTTTTAGTGAATAAACCTTTTAACAAAAATCACTTATACCTGGAGATGTAAATGTTAGATCACTTGATATCAATGCTTCCTCACAAAGCTTAATGGCCTTATGAGTATTTTTAAGGTGGCCCCACATAGGCTATCTAATACTTCATGCAGAAGACTATAAATATATTCAAAATAAACAAAAAATTTCAGGGTTAAATTTTGTCTTCTACATAAGGAAAATTCATCATTAGATTTATGGAATGCTATTTATTTATCTTCTTGAATGGATATGTGAACTAAGCTGCATTGAATTTATAATTGGTGGTACTTTACTATTACATATGCAATATGAAGGTTGAAATAGTGCATATCATACTCGTCCATTGAATTTGAGAAATTACACACACTGAATCTAAATTCAATTGTTTCGTCATGGCTCCTTTCCTCAACCAAATCTCATTCTCACCAATAGTACATATAGGAAAGAATATTATAGAATCTACCAAAAACTACTTTGTACTCTGGCTAATCGAAGTTGATGGAAGAGGAAATCAATTCGTTAACCCTAAATTAAAAAGTGAAAAAGGAAATCAATTCCTAAACCCTAAATTATAAAGTGTACGAGGAAATCAATAGATTTACTGGACTGGAAGATGAAATTGTAAAGTGGAAGAGGAAAACAATACATTAAGTAAAGGGATTTGGGAAAACAATAACTAGCAATTTGAGAAAAGGAGAATATGAAAACCAAACGGAGAAGATGATGAAACGCAGAAAATGATGAATAAGAGATAAACGCAGAAAATGATGAAATAAAGAAGATCATAGGCCGGAGGATGACTTTCTTACTATGCCAAGAGGAATGTTTTGAGATGTAATGAGGGAAGGTTTTGATAAAAGAATTCTCCTCGGTCTAATGTTGTTGTTGGAGATTTTTATGAAACAGTAAGAGTTATTTATTAATAAAATAATAAATAAATTAACATAGAACCATTTGTTTTAAAGTAATAAGGTAACATTTCAAAACCGTGAGCAGTTGTATATGGAAGAAATTATAAAAATAATTGTTGGTCTAATATATTTTAAAAGAACGGTTTTAAAACTGTGGTAAATAAATATAAAAACTTAACCAATAAGACAATGTTATCAAAAATTGTGGTTTAATGTACTTTGTGACAACAGTTTTTAAACCGTGGGCAATTTAGGCGTGACCGTAGGTAAAAATTGTAGTAGTGAATGCATATGATTAAATATCATTCTCCTATCATTATAATCACCACTCAAAACACAAACATTGTCTAGCTATGTATGATCATGGGTTAAGTCTACAATGAAATTTTGAGCAGAAATATGACTTCCTTTATCTCAAATTGAGGCAATTATTCGGTTGAACTTATGTTTTAAGTAGAAAATTCTAAGAAGTCCAAAATTCGGTAATATTGAAATTACTAATTATGCACCAATCAAAAATCTCACACCTAATTAGGGGCAAAATCTTATGTTATCAACTTCAATAAACCTTTTTGAAGGGAAGCTTCAAGGGTAACCCATACACATGATACAAATCTTCTGCTCAAATGCACTTAAAATTGCCATACTCAAGGATGTTTGCGACCAAAACAAAAAAAGATAAGACAAAATGAAGGAAAAGAGTGTTACATTGGAAATCTGCAAGGGCATCCTAAGAAGAGGAAAGTGATGTTATGTCGAAAACCTAAAAATGCGACTTAGTGTCCTAGAAAAAAGTGAGGATTCCTTACAGATACCTACATAAGGTATTATGGAAAAACTAAGGAAAATAAGTGAACATCCTCATGGCATAATTTTGCAAATGCCCAAATGAATTAAGCAAACTAAGACAACTTATTTCCTCTTAATGAAAATAAGGCACATCGGGGAAGAACGGCAGAGAAGTCATGGGAAAGAAATTCCAAGCAACTTGCACTCGCCTGTAATTTTGGAATTAACTGTTCTTCTCAAGATGACACTAGGGAAGAATGGCAGAGAAGTCATCAGCATATCGTCTTAGTAAACAATGGTCAACATGGGTCACATTTTGGTTGACTCCGTAAAAGGTAAATTGGTAAATTCTATATCACACCAAAAGAAAAAAACATGTGTGGCTCACTAGTACATTTGTACACATATATTACCTCCATTCCATGGCACTCATCACTAATCTTATTCACGACATCATTTGTATCATTCAAACACATAACATATATATTCAAATATTCATATCATTACTTTACATATTTCAAAATATATTATTTCCAAGTCTTCATCATTGATATGCTTAATTCATGTTTACCAGTTCCCCAAGCCCAGTGTGCTTTAAATCTTACTTTCTCGGTTCCCGAGTCTCATATGTTTCAAAATCATTCTTATCATGTCCCTGAGCCTCATCATGTCCGAAATCATATTCAATATGTATTTATGTGTTGGATTTCAATCTAATCCAAGAAAGTCACACATCACTACTATAAAGAGGATACTCAAATATCTAAAAGGAACCACTAATATTGGCCTGTTTTTGGAGAAAAATGATAAATACATATTATTATAGTTGTTTGATAGTGACTATGTAGGAGACAAAAAAATAACGTACAAGTAAAATGGAGGATGCTTACTTCATTAGTTAATATGGTCTATGTCAAAGCAAAATTGTCTCATTATTAATTTCAGAAGCAGTCTGCAACACGAATGTTAGCAAAATCTCACTCATGTTTGACAATAATTATGCAATTTATCTTCTTTTTTATGAGTAGGGATTCATTTACTCCAATAGTAAGTTTTTTAAATTTATTTCACATCTTAGCTATCAATTATAAGGAAATCCAATAGTTTAGATATACTTACTAATTTAAATCATTGTATTTCCCTAAAATTAATGGCTAAGATGAAGAGTAAGTTTTGGAGTAAGTGAATTTCCTCCCTTTTTTGCTAAGCAAAAGGAATTATATAACGAAAGTACAAGGGGTGATAACCCAATACAAATGAGAAAGGACAATAAAAAACTAGCAACAAGCTAAAATGCATATCCAAGGACCCGTTAACTAGATGATTAACACAAACAAAAGAAGAAAATCAGCTCCAAAATCTAATCTGTTGTTACTGTAACTTGCAGCAATTCTAAATGGCATGAAATAATACTTACTGGCTGAGTCACGATCAGGTCGCTTTCTTTAAGACGTTTCATGGCACTGCCCAAAATGTGCAAGCAGACTATCAACTACGCCGTCCCCAGGATAAAAACAGTTCAGTTCTTTGTTATGCGATTTCTTATTGCACTGTAGTATCAGTTCTCAAAATTTCCGCACTTTGACTACCACTGCCAATTCTTTTCCCACAATTTGACTACCAGTGTCAGTTTTCGAACTTCCCACAATATGGCTCCTGTGCCAATTCTTAGTGCCACGGAAAGAAAGGGGGGAAGTTTTCCGGAAATGCATCAGCGAAAATTATGAGGGAGAAAGAAAAAGTTGAGTAAAAACGTACTCAACTTGGTGCAAAAAAATATGAAGGGAGAAAACTTCTATTTATAGAATGATATTTTGTCACAACTCTTGCATCTTCCAATGTGAGACTTGTGAGATTTTTTTCAAAATTTTCCAATGTGGGACTTGTGAATTTTTCCAAATTCTTCCAATGTGGGACTTGTGAATTTTTCCAAATTCTTCCAATGTGAGACTTGTGAGTTTTTTTCAATTTCACTACAACACAAGTTCCAACAATCCCCCCCACTTGAAATTTTAAAAAACTATTTTCGGGATTTTTTGTGGTCTCAAATAAGATTGTGCATAAATAAAGGTGTCATTCGACTTCAACCTTTGCATAATGAGTAAGATCCAGATTTTACTAGAGTGACTCGTAGTCTTGAATTCTATTTCCGACATTAAACCACACACAACCTTTTCAAAGGTGTATTCAATAAAGCCCGTGCGTTAAAGGTCATGCACGTCTATCCCAGTTTAGTGAACGCTCTAGAAATTTATGCCCCTAAATTTCATAGAAAGCGGCCCCCACTTTCACATTCACATAGGTGAGTCTATCAAGAGTACTCCTGTAGTCTAGGTACTCCACTCCAATCGGAGTATAGATCTCATTAAGAGTTTAAACTCATCCTTACATATACTGCAGGAATCATGCTTCTCATAATTTCATAGCATGTTCATTCTCATATCACTTCACGACTTGTTATTACCCATTGAACCTATTTCTTGGGATCTCCAGTCAGTTAGGTCGGGTTACCATCGTTAGTGATCTTCGTTCTAAAGGCAATAGTCCCATAAACTTAGAAGTATTAAGGACTTTCTCTCTAGCTAGTCCTTTTGTAAAAGGATCTGCTAAATTATTCTCAATGCGTACGAGAAAACAAAAGTTCTCTTGGTGCCTATTTTAGCTTTGCGTTGTCTCCGCCTCGAGCTAAAAACTCGTTTTCTCTATTTTCTCGCTCAATCGAGAGTTGTCTCGGTCAAGCGAGAAGAACCTAAATATCATTTTAATTACTTTTCTCAAGGAAAATCTCATTTATATCAAGTTTTTAAACCTTGAATTTCAAAATTATCACATACATATCATTCCCATAATAATCATTCAGCATTATAATTCAAGAGTAAACATGATATTTGCATATATAAACATAACATAAATCGGTCCAAGAAATATTGATGTACTTAATCCAAACAAACATGCAATTGATTAAGTACAAGCTTTCTTAATACCCAGGGCAACTCAATCTTGTGAGGGAGCTGGAGGTCCTGATGCATATTCGGACACCACTGTGTCACGATGTTTTCTTAAGGTCACCTGAGTGTGTCGGGTTGTTAGGTTCTTGTTTGTAGGTGAGCTACTTGATCCGTTCTCCTCTCGAAATCTTTATTATGTCCAAAATAACGTTAATTAGTTAAATGACGATAATTGGCATACTTATGAAATAACTTTTTACGCGAAGATACTTCCGATTTAAAATGAATTTAATTGCTTTCGTCCATCCAATTCAAGGTTGAATATCCTTGAATCATCATTTGTCATCGAAAGTCTTACAATCAAATAATACTTTTTAAAGTATCTTTTCAATAAAACTTATACCGAAATTATGTCGTAATCATTGGATATACACCAGGCTAGTTCCCAGGAAAGATAGGTGGGTCATAAAGACACCCTTAAATACCAAAGTTTCCTTAGACAGAACCTTTCTAAACATGTATTCCCACTTCATTTATGTCGTAATCCGTGGATATGAGTAGGCTAGTTCCCAGGAAAGAGAGGTGGGTCATAAAGACACCCTTAAATACCAAGTCTTTCCTTAGACAGAACCTTTCTATACATGTATTCCCACTTCATTTATTCGAAATCCGTGGTATACATCAGGCTAGTTCCCAGGAAAGAGAGGTGGGTCATAAAGACACCCTTAAATACCAAGTCTTTCCTTAGACAACCTTTTCTAGACATGTATTCCCACTTCATTGTATTTTGTTCGATAATTCACAAATCTTATTTTTCCAAGTAACCATTTTTACTAAAACTAACCTTTTTACTTTTTTGAGTAAATCTTACCATTTTATGTAAGTTCACTTAACTAAGATTCAACATTAGTAAATCATTTTACCATCTAAGACTTCATAACACTAGTAACAGTTTATAAAGTCAAGACTTTTAGGTAACTCTCATTATTTCTTATACTACTATAACAAATTTGGAACATCTTAACACCTCCTAATTTTTTAGGAAAAAACCTCAAGGGTTAGTAAGTGTTATTTCATAACATGAAAAAGAATGGCTCTTCAATTTAATATTTTACATTTAGACATCTTTTAGTTATCTTATCCACTTTAAAGTATTCAACTAAAATAAATACAACAATTTCTATGAACATCTAACACCTTCCTAATATTTTAGGAAAAACCTCAAGGGTTAGTAAGTGTTATTTTCATAGTCATGAAAAAGAATTGCTCTTAATAATATTTTACATTTACATCTTTAGTTATTCTTACCACTTAAAGTAAGTCAACTAAATAAATACAACAATTTCTATGAACATCTTAACACCTCCTAATATTTTAGGAAAAACCTCAAGGGGTAAGTTTATTTTCATGGTCATGAAAATAAATCATAATTAAGACTTTCTACTACTTTAATATCTAAAACTTCATAACACTTTAAGTTTATGAAGTCAAGACTTTAATAAATCATCTTTTATCCCAAATCATTATTTTAACTTGGGAATCAAAGAGTAAAATATGTAAACCACTTTTAAAACATAATGGGGTCTAAAAAATGAAATATTTCAACAACTCATCAACATCATAAACTTTCAAGAATAAGTACAAACTTTTTCCTATTCATTAAAGGTTCATTGATGTTAAATCATCACCTTTAAACATATTCAAATACTAACAATAATGGCAATATTTCCAAATAAATAACTCATCTAACCTTGTCCAAAGATAGTTTTTCCATCTAAGAACAAGGAAGAAATTTCAAGATTTACAAAAGTCAAAAACTACATAAAGGTTCATATGATTTCTTTATCATCCCCTTTAGTTATGCTTTCATAAAATACTGCAGAACAAATATAAATAATGTCTTTACTTTATGAACAAAATAATAAGCTCATAACTTTCTATGAAGTATGAGAAGAAGATGAAGAAGATAAATAAAAGACTACCTTAGTTTGTATAAGGAATTTAGTGTAAAAATGAGAGGATGGGGTGAGGTATTTATAGGAGAGCCTCACCCTCATCAAATCAGAAAATTTAATGCAAAGTAAGTAGCTTTAGACTAGCATAGGTGATGTGTCTAATGGTGGTGGAGTGAGAGGATTTGTTGAGTGTTTTAGAATACCTTGAAGCTATATTACTTGTGTAACAAGTAAGTGAGTCATGCAATGATGACTTCCAACTTTATTGATATGATGTAATTTCCCAATAAATGTCGTGTCCGAACATCCGGATAATTTCGTCCGAAAATATACAATCTCCCGTTTTGGTTTAGTTAGAACTCCGAAACACACAATTTGGAGTGAAAATATTTATGTATGCGTTCTGAATGAACTTGATGTCTATCTTGACTCATAGCGAAGCCATGGTGCAATCGGAATTCGATTCCGAGTTATCTAACCAAAAACACGTTATTGGGCCGAATTCGGGCTATTTGGGCCCGACGACAATTCAAAATATTTCGTCACAGAAAATTACAAAATTTACCATAAAATAGGAAATCATCAAGACTAATATTCAACTATGGCTTAGCCTAAATCCACACTGATTAATTTCTACAATTAATCGTTGATAAAATAAATAATTAATAAAAACTCATCCGCATTTATAATTCCAAATCAGAAATTCGTGGTGTTACAATCCTCCTTAAAAAATTTTTAGTCCTCGAAAATGTATCGTACCTCTTATTCAAAAAGGTAGGGGTAAGCTTCTTTGATGGAGCCGACTTCCCATGTCGCATCTTCTCCATTAGCTTGACTCCAAATTACTTTAACCAAAGCAATCTCCTTGCCTCGCAACGTCTGCACACTGCGATCCTCAATTCTCAAGGGCATAGTTTCAAAAGTGAGATTATCCTTTAGCTGGATTGAATCGGGTACAATGATGTGCGACGGGTCACTAATGTATTCTAAGTTGAGACACATGGAGACATTATGTAGGTTTGACAGTAAAGGTGGCAAGGCTATCTGGTAAGCTACTGGTCCGACTTTTCTAAGGATTTGGTATGGTCCTATGAATTTAGGGGCAGCTTACGGGCTTTAAGCACTCTGCCAATACCAGTCGTTGGAACCACCCTCATGAACACATGATCTCCTTCTTCAAAACTGAGAGGGTTCCTCCGGATTTATCATAATAGCTCTTCTGCCTACTCTGAGCTGTCTTCATGTTAACTCTTATCATTTTGATCTTTTCCGTCGTTTGTTGAACCACATCGGGTCCTAGTATCAAATTCTCCCCTGTTTCAAACCAGCATAATGGTGTTCTGCATTGAGCGTAAAGAGCTTCATACGGCGCCATGCCGATACTCGAATGGAAGCTGTTGTTGTAGGTGAACTCTATTAAATGCAAGTAGTCCGCCCACCTCCAGAGTGTTCAAGCACACATGCTCTCAACAGGTCTTCCAAAATTGGATAGTCCGCTCAGATTGGCCATCCGTCTGCGGGTGGTAAGCTGAACTCATACTTAGTTTGGTACCCAAGGCTGTTTGCAAACCATTCCACAATTTCGAAGTGAAACGTGGGTCTCTATCCGAGAAGTAGGAATACCATGCAATCGGAGCTCTTTGATGTACAATTCCGCTAGCCTTTCCAATGAGTATTTCATATTGATTGGTAGAAAGTGAGATGTCTTCGTCAAACGATCCACTATCACCCAAACTGCATCATAACCTTTCGGAGTTCGAGGAAATCCACTCACAAAATCCATTGCTTGCTATCCCATTTCCACACGGGAATATCCAAAGGTTGAAGTTTCCTCCGGGTCTCTTGTGCTCAATCTTTGCCTTCTGACATGTTAAGCAGAGAGACATACTCGACGCTTCTTTCTTCATACCGAACCACCAGAACATCTTCTTCAAATCTTGATACATCTTGGTAGCTCCAGGGTGAAATTAGTTTGCTCTTATGGGCTTCGTCCAAGATCGCTTTTCAAATCGGGGTCTCTTGAGACAGACTCGGTTCTTGCATTCAGTACTCCATCTTTTCCTTCTTGAAATTCTGTTTTCAGCCAACAAGGTTCTCTTCTCTTGCAGTTCTAGATCAGAACTTTGCAAACCTTTTAGTTGTTCCAGAAATTCATTTGTTACTGTAAGCATACCTAAGGTCAAACTCTTAGGTTTTACTTGCAGTGCGAGGCCTAAATCCCTGAAATCTTCAATCAATTCTCTCTCCTACCATCATGGTTGACATATGTAGGGACTTTCTACTCAAAGCATCAGCCACCACATTAGCTTTCCCAGGGTGGTATTGGAGATCAAAGTCATATGCCTTTAGAAATTCAATCCACCTTCTCTGTCTCATGTTCAACTCCTTCTGATCAAATAGATACTTCAAACTTTTGTGATCACTGAAGACTTCAAATCTTACTCCATAAAGATGATGCCTCCAGATCTTAAGAGCAAATACGATCGCAGCCAACTCCAAGTCATGCGTCTAATTCTTCTCATGTGTCTTTAGTTGTCTTGAAGCATAAGCTACCACCTTTTGTTGTTGCATCAACACGCAACCCAGACCCTGTTTAGACGCGTCACAGTACACGTTGTAGTTCTCCTTCGGGTCTGGTAGAATCAACACAGGTGCTGTAGTCAATCTCTTCTTCAATTCTTGAAAGTTTTCCTCACACTTCGAGTCCAGACGAAAGCCTTGTCTTTCCTTGTTAACGTAGTTAGTGGCAATGCCAACTTCGAAAATCCTTCAATGAACTTCCGATAGTATCCTGCTAAACCGAGGAAGCTTCTGATTTCTGTTACGGATTTTGGAGAATTCCATTCCATCACCGTTCCTACTTTGGCCTTCGACAGCGATTCCTTTGCTTGATATTACATGCCCGAGAAAATTCACCGATTCTAACCAAAATTCATCATTTCGAAAGTTTGGCATATAGTTTGTTGTCCTTTAACACCTGCAACACCATTCTCAGATGTTTCGCATGTTCCTCCTGATCTTTGGAATAAATTTTGGATATCATCGATAAATACGACCACAAATGCGTCGAGGTATGGATGAAAAATGCGATTCATGTAATCCATGAACACTGCAGGAGCATTGGTTACACCAAATGGCATTACAAGGTATTCGTAATGGCCATAACGCGTCCGAAAAGCTGTCTTCGGAATGTCTTCCGACTTTACGCGTATTTGATGATACCCAGATCGAAGGTCGATCTTTGAAAACACTGTAGCTCCTCTCAATTGATCCATCAAGTCGTCAATTCTCGGTAATGGGTACTTGTTCTTGATGGTGACCTTGTTCAACTGTCGATAGTCAGTGCATAACCGCATACTACCATCCTTCTTCTTCACGAATAACACTTGGAGCACCCATGGTGGAAACACTAGGTCTGACAAACTGTTTCTGTAGCAAGTCTTCCAATTGCTTCTTCAACTCCGTTAACTCCAACGGTGCCATTCTGTATGGAGCTAAGAGATCGGTCCAGTTCCAGAGGAACTAAATCGATAGCAACTCTATCTCCCTTACCGGGGGTAAGCCAGGAATATCATCCGGAAAAACTTCGGAGAAATCCCTAACTATGGGTAGATTCTGAATCTCTTCTCCATCTTTCTTTCTAACGATGCCAGCAGCATAAAATACTTGAGCTCCATCTTTCAAGAGTTCCTTTATTTGATTGGCAGTGGTGCTTTGGGGTGCCATAACAAGATTCAATGGGGTCTTTGGGGTCACTAAAGATCACTGTTTGTTAAAGCAGTTCAGAAGAACATGGTTGTTAGACAACCAGTCCATCCCTAAGATGATATCTAGGTTGGATAAGGGTAGGCATATCAGGTCTACTACAAAGGTTCTTTCCTCTAAAGTTATGGAACATTGAGAACACATAGTTGACATTATGACAGGTTCATTTGTGGGTGTGGATACAATTAGGTCATAGGATAAGGACACTATAGGCAATGTTAATCGGTTGACAACATCATTAGATATGAAAGAATGGGTCGCACCCGAATCAAACAGCACAGATAAAGAAATCTCATTAATACGACATGTACCTTGTATGAGATCTTTGTTGCCCTCGATCTCAGTTCCGCTCATGGTGAACACCCTTCCTTTGGCCTTAGGTCTTTCTGCTTGAACAGTATTCACCTCTTCCATTTTCAGCTTAGGGCACTTCGGCTTGATGTGTCCAGGTTGACTGCAGTGATAACACACTGGAGAGTTGACACTGAAGTGCTTCCCCTTGCACTTCGAACACCAAGGTGGTGTGTTGAGGTTAGAATTCCCAACTGGTGAACTCATTTTGTTGTTGTTGTTGTTGTTGTTGTTTCCTTGTCGGGAGCCTCTATTGTTGTAAGGCTTGAAACTCCTCTGATGATTCCCTGATGATGAAACATAGGGTTTCTGGTTGCGGTTGAAAGGCTTTCCCCTTCCAAGCCCTTGCCCGAAATTCCTTTGGGGTCCATAGGAATTTCCGGGTGGTACGACACTTTTCAGTGCCGCATTTCTCGCCTTCATGCTTTCTTCATACAGCCGACATTTGTTAACCAGAGTTGCAAATTCTGGTATTTGCTGATGTACGAACATCACCTTTAGGTCCTGTCTGAGTCCATCCTCAAACTTGGCACATTTGGACCTTTCATTCCCCACTTGATTGTAGTGTGGGGCATATCTAGCCAAATCTTCAAATTTGGCAGCATATTCCCCAACTGTCATGCTCCCCTGCTGCAGACGCAGGAATTCCATTTCCTTCTTGGTCCTCATATCTGCAGGAAAGTACTTCTGCAGAAATCTATCTTTGAAAGTTGCCCAATTGATAACTTGTTGTTCATGCACCATCTGGCGGCTAGTGAATTCCCACCAGTTTTCAGCCTCCTTAGTAAGCATATAGGTCGCATAGGTGACCTTCTGCTCCTCAGTGCACATAAGTGCTCGAAAGATCCTTTCCAACTCTTGGATCCAGTCATTTGCAGCATCGGGTGCAAAGCCTCCTTCGAACTTTGGGGGTTGACGACGACAGAAGTCATCCAAACCCCTATACTGAGCCGATCCTTGAGTTGATGGTTGTTGTTGTTGATTCAGTTGATGTAAGTTAGCATTCACATTCTGAATCGCTGCAGTCATTGCAGCCATGAAGTCCAAGTTAGCCGTTCCACGTCCAGCCATCTTAAATCTGAGAACATTAGACATGTATGAGATACTTCGTCTATCAAAATTGTTCATAGGTGGCATTCCCAACCGAACAATAAAAGCACATACTAAAACATACAAAGTCACACAAGAAAGCATGTGAGGCCATGCTCCAGGCCGGATAGAAAAGAACTGCTCTGATACCATGTTGTAACGCCCCGAAAATTACTTCAATAATCTTGCTCGAAAATGGGTAAAAAAATTTTTTTTTTTTTTTAATAAAGGAGCCATAAAAATTTATGTCCTTATCTTCGTTTCATTTTCGGAACATCACTTAAGTAACATACAATGTGGAAAATCACAACCATTACTTAATGGTAACTAGAAAAACTCAATATAACTTTGAAATCATACTTCATTAGAAAATGTTGGTACAGGTACAAGGCGGAATCTTAATCGTCGCCCAAATAAAAACTACTACAAAATAAATTCCCTACACAGGTACACTAATCAAAAGTACAAGGGCCTGTGTAGGTATAACAGATTCCCTCAATCCTCCATGCCCCCTCCTGGGACATCGAAAAGTGGTAACTCTGAATCCCGATCGAACGATCCATCTGAACAAACGCGGATAGAAGACAAAAAGAAAGAAGAGGGGGAGTAAAACATCTAATGAAAAACTTATCATTGACGTCGTGGAATTACACAGAATAATACACCAAGACAACACATGAGTACATATATATCATGCGATTATACAAGCACATAAAAACAATGAATGAAATATAAAACTCGAGGATTTAGAAATAATATCAAAGAATATCATGTATGCAATGCGATGCATGAGTCCACCATCCTTACTCCTTTATCCTCCCAATAACTATTCGGAAATAACCGAGAGTACAGGTCCCATAACAAGCCGATTTGAACGCACCAAAATATTCCTCGCAAGGATATATGATCGATCTGTTCCAAAGAACTGTCCATTTCAGGACGGTGTCGTATCAAACACTTTCTGGGCATCCCTCTCATCGATCCTGATTGCAAAGAGGGGTTGTCAGAGATCATCTAGTTTGCGCTGTGAGAACTGTCCGATCCAACAGAATACCTCATCCAGGAATACAAGGGACTCGTCTCACCTAGACTCACCCTCAAGACTTTGCTGACGAATCACCGCCATCGTCGTCCCTCTCAACATCTCGGGGCTCGTTCGTCTCCCGTAAATTTCCTCTCCACTACTTCATTATTCATAATGAGTATGCACACTAACCGAGGTTAGCCAATTAAATCTTTTAATCATTCTTTTAAATGATAGGCCCAACCTAAGACATCTCCCAAAGGAATGCTTCTAGTGGGTCCCGATCTTAACACACATAACAAAAAGAGAGAATAATTTCGGCACCACTACGAACCATCGCTGAATTATCCTGGACGGCTCCTCTAGCCAAGCCTCTTACGGTCAAATAATCTCGCTGCGTGGGCATAATATCACACCCTCGGCCTCGCCTTTAACAAAGCAATTCCTTACTTTTATTACTTTCAAGAATTTCATATAGTTGTTTACCTTTACAAATTCTTGATGGCAAACATGCCATTGGGCTCTCGTATATATGAGAGTTATCATTCCGACGACTTAAAAAGAAGTCATGTTTGTATGGAGCCCGCTCGCTCAAGCGAGAGCTGTCTTGCTCAAGCGAGATGCTTCCATTTTTGAGGCATTTGTGGCTTAAGCAAGAGCTGTCTTGCTTAAGCGAGAAAACAATCAGTTCTCTTGGTGCCTATTTTAGCTCAAGCGAGAGCTGTCTCGCCTCGAGCTAAAACACTCGTTTTCTCTATACACTTCTCGCTCAATCGAGAGTTGTCTCGGTCAAGCGAGAAGAACCTAAATATCATTTTAATTACTTTTCTCAAGGAAAATATTTCTCATTTATATCAAATGTTTTTAAACCTTGAATTTCAAAATTATCACATACATATCATTCCCATAATAATCATTCAAACATTATAATTCAAGAGTAAACATGATATTTGCATATATAAACATAACATAAATCGGTATTAAGAAATATTGATGTACTTAATCCAAACAAACATGCAATTGATTAAGTACAAGCTTTCTTAATACCCAGGGCAACTCAAAACTTGTGAGGGAGATTGGAGGTCCTGATGCATATTCGGACACCACTGTGTCACGATGTTTTCTCCCTCACCTGAGTGTGTCGGGTTGTTAGGTTCTTTGTTTGTAGGTGAGCTTACTTGATCCGTTCTCCTCTCGAAATCTTTATTATGTCAAAATAACGTTAATTAGTTAAATGACGATAATTATTATACTTATGAAATAACTTTTTACGCGAAGATAAAACTTCCGATTTAAAATGAATTTAATTGCTTTCGTCCATCCAATTCAAGGTTGAATATCCTTGAATCATCATTTGTCATCGAAAGTCTTACAATCAAATAATACTTTTTAAAGTACAATTTTCAATAAAACTTATACCGAAATTATGTCGTAATCTGTGGATATACACCAGGCTAGTTCCCAGGAAAGAAAGGTGGGTCATAAAGACACCCTTAAATACCAAATCTTTCCTTAGACAGAACCTTTCTAAACATGTATTCCCACTTCATTTATGTCGTAATCCGTGGATATACATCAGGCTAGTTCCCAGGAAAGAGAGGTGGGTCATAAAGACACCCTTAAATACCAAGTCTTTCCTTAGACAGAACCTTTCTATACATGTATTCCCACTTCATTTATGACGAAATCCGTGGGTATACATCAGGCTAGTTCCCAGGAAAGAGAGGTGGGTCATAAAGACACCCTTAAATACCAAGTCTTTCCTTAGACAGAACTTTTCTAGACATGTATTCCCACTTCATTGTATTTTTCCGATAATTCACAAATCTTATTTTTTGTTAGTAAAACATTTTTACTAAAACTAACCTTTTTACTTTTTTAAGTAAATCTTACCATTTTAAAGTAAGTTCACTTAACTAAGATTCAACATTTTTAAATCATTTTACCATCTAAGACTTCATAACACTTTAAGTTTATAAAGTCAAGACTTTTAGGTAACTCTCATTATTTCAAGTATACTACTATAACAAATTTTCATGAACATCTTAACACCTCCTAATTTTTTAGGAAAAAACCTCAAGGGTTAGTAAGTGTTATTTTCATAGTCATGAAAAAGAATGGCTCTTAATTTAATATTTTACATTTAAACATCTTTTAGTTATTCTTACCACTTTAAAGTAAGTCAACTAAAATAAATACAACAATTTCTATGAACATCTTAACACCTCCTAATATTTTAGGAAAAACCTCAAGGGTTAGTAAGTGTTATTTTCATAGTCATGAAAAAGAATTGCTCTTAATTTAATATTTTACATTTAAACATCTTTTAGTTATTCTTACCACTTTAAAGTAAGTCAACTAAAATAAATACAACAATTTCTATGAACATCTTAACACCTCCTAATATTTTAGGAAAAACCTCAAGGGTTAGTAAGTGTTATTTTCATGGTCATGAAAATAAATCATAATGTAAGACTTTCTACTACTTTAATATCTAAAACTTCATAACACTTTAAGTTTATGAAGTCAAGACTTTAATAAATCATCTTTTATCCCAAATCATTATTTTAACTTGGGAATCAAAGAGTAAAATATGTAAACCACTTTTAAAACATAATATTATCTAAAAAATGAAATATTTTCAACAACTCATCAACATCATAAACTTTCAAGAATAACATACAAACTTTTTCCTAAACACATTAAAGGTTCCTTTGATGTTAAAATCATCACCTTTAAACATATTCAAATACTAACAATAATTTCTAATATTTCCAAATAAATAACTCATCTAACCTTGTCCAAAGATATAGTTTTTCCATCTAAGAACAAGGAAGAAATTTCAAGATTTACAAAAGTCAAAAACTACATAAAGGTTCATATGATTTTATTATCATCCCCTTTAGTTATGCTTTCATAAAATACTTAAAGAACAAATATAAACTCTACTTTATGAACAAAATAATAAAAGCTCATAACTTTCTATGAAGTATGAGAAGAAGATGAAGAAGATAAAATAAAAGACTACCTTAGTTTGTATAAGGAATTTAGTGTAAAAATGAGAGGATGGGGTGAGGTATTTATAGGAGAGCCTCACCCTCATCAAATCAGAAAATTTAATGCAAAGTAAGTAGCTTTAGACTAGCATAGGTGATGTGTCTAATGGTGGTGGAGTGAGAGGATTTGTTGAGTGTTTTAGGGTTTTTTGGAAGCTATTGTATTACTTGTGTAACAAGTAAGTGGCTCATGCAATGATGACTTCCAACTTTATTGATATGATGTAATTTCCCAATAAATGTCGTGTCCGAACATCTTCGGATAATTTCGTCCGAAAATATACAATCTCCCGATTTTGGTTTACGGTTAGAACTCCGAAACACAGAATTTGGAGTGAAAATATTTAGAAATGCGTTCTGAATGAACTTGATGTCTATCTTGACTCAGAATAATATTTCGAAGCCAATGGTGCAATCGGAATTCGATTCCGAGTTATGGATTTCAAAAACACGTTATTGGGCCGAATTCGGGCTATTTGGGCCCGACGACAATTCAAAAATATTTCGTCACAGAAAATTACGAAAATTTACCATAAAATAGGAAATCACAAAACAAGACTAATATTAAACTATGGCTTAGCCTAAATCCACACTGATTAATTTCTACAATTAATCGTTGATAAAATAAATAATTAATAAAAACTCATAAACATTTATAATTCCAAATCAGGAAATTCGTGGTGTTACAATCCTCCCCCTTAAAAAATTTTCGTCCTCGAAAATGTATCGTACCTCTTATTCAAAAAGGTAGGGGTAAGCTTCTTTGATGGAGTCTTCGACTTCCCATGTCGCATCTTCTCCATTAGCTTGACTCCAAATTACTTTAACCAAAGCAATCTCCTTGCCTCGCAACGTCTTCACACTGCGATCCTCAATTCTCAAGGGCATAGTTTCAAAAGTGAGATTATCCTTTAGCTGGATTGAATCGGGTACAATGATGTGCGACGGGTCACTAATGTATTTTCTAAGTTGAGACACATGGAAGACATTATGTAGGTTTGACAGTAAAGGTGGCAAGGCTATCTGGTAAGCTACTGGTCCGACTTTTCTAAGGATTTGGTATGGTCCTATGAATTTAGGGGTAAGCTTACGGGCTTTAAGCACTCTGCCAATACCAGTCGTTGGAACCACCCTCATGAACACATGATCTCCTTCTTCAAAACTGAGAGGGTTCCTCCTTTTATCATAATAGCTCTTCTGCCTACTCTGAGCTGTCTTCATGTTTTCTCTTATCATTTTGATCTTTTCCGTCGTTTGTTGAACCACATCGGGTCCTAGTATCAAATTCTCCCCTGTTTCAAACCAGCATAATGGTGTTCTGCATTTTCTTTCGTAAAGAGCTTCATACGGCGCCATGCCGATACTCGAATGGAAGCTGTTGTTGTAGGTGAACTCTATTAAATGCAAGTAGTCCGCCCAACCTCCAGAGTGTTCAAGCACACATGCTCTCAACAGGTCTTCCAAATATTGGATAGTCCTGCTCAGATTGGCCATCCGTCTGCGGGTGGTAAGCTGAACTCATACTTAGTTTGGTACCCAAGGCTTGTTTGCAAACCATTCCACAATTTCGAAGTGAAACGTGGGTCTCTATCCGAGATGATATTTGTAGGAATACCATGCAATCGGACAATCTCTTTGATGTACAATTCCGCTAGCCTTTCCAATGAGTATTTCATATTGATTGGTAGAAAGTGAGTTGTCTTCGTCAAACGATCCACTATCACCCAAACTGCATCATAACCTTTCGGAGTTCGAGGAAATCCACTCACAAAATCCATTGCAATGCTATCCCATTTCCACACGGGAATATCCAAAGGTTGAAGTTCTCCTCCGGGTCTCTTGTGCTCAATCTTTGCCTTCTGACATGTTAAGCAGCGCGAGACATACTCGGCTACTTCTTTCTTCATACCGAACCACCAGAACATCTTCTTCAAATCTTGATACATCTTGGTAGCTCCAGGGTGAATGCTTAGTTTGCTCTTATGGGCTTCGTCCAAGATCGCCATTTTCAAATCGGGGTCTCTTGGCACACAGACTCGGTTCTTGCATCTCAGTACTCCATCGGTTCCTTCTTGAAATTCTGGGGCTCTCCCTTCAGCCAACAAGGTTCTCTTCTCTTGCAGTTCTAGATCAGAACTTTGCAAACCTTTTAGTTGTTCCAGAAATTCATTTGTTACTGTAAGCATACCTAAGGTCAAACTCTTAGGTTTTACTTGCAGTGCGAGGCCTAAATCCCTGAAATCTTCAATCAATTCCATCTCTCTGACCATCATGGTTGACATATGTAGGGACTTTCTACTCAAAGCATCAGCCACCACATTAGCTTTCCCAGGGTGGTATTGGAGATCAAAGTCATAGTCCTTTAGAAATTCAATCCACCTTCTCTGTCTCATGTTCAACTCCTTCTGATCAAATAGATACTTCAAACTTTTGTGATCACTAAAGACTTCAAATCTTACTCCATAAAGATGATGCCTCCAGATCTTAAGAGCAAATACGATCGCAGCCAACTCCAAGTCATGCGTCGGATAATTCTTCTCATGTGTCTTTAGTTGTCTTGAAGCATAAGCTACCACCTTTTGTTGTTGCATCAACACGCAACCCAGACCCTGTTTAGACGCGTCACAGTACACGTTGTAGTTCTCCTTCGGGTCTGGTAGAATCAACACAGGTGCTGTAGTCAATCTCTTCTTCAATTCTTGAAAGTTTTCCTCACACTTCGCTGTCCAGACGAAAGCCTTGTCTTTCCTTGTTAACGTAGTTAGTGGCAATGCCAACTTCGAAAATCCTTCAATGAACTTCCGATAGTATCCTGCTAAACCGAGGAAGCTTCTGATTTCTGTTACGGATTTTGGAGAATTCCATTCCATCACCGTTCCTACTTTGGCCGGGTCGACAGCGATTCCTTTGCTTGATATTACATGCCCGAGAAAATTCACCGATTCTAACCAAAATTCGCATTTCGAAAGTTTGGCATATAGTTTGTTGTCCTTTAACACCTGCAACACCATTCTCAGATGTTTCGCATGTTCCTCCTGATCTTTCGAATAAATCAGGATATCATCGATAAATACGACCACAAATGCGTCGAGGTATGGATGAAAAATGCGATTCATGTAATCCATGAACACTGCAGGAGCATTGGTTACACCAAATGGCATTACAAGGTATTCGTAATGGCCATAACGCGTCCGAAAAGCTGTCTTCGGAATGTCTTCCGACTTTACGCGTATTTGATGATACCCAGATCGAAGGTCGATCTTTGAAAACACTGTAGCTCCTCTCAATTGATCCATCAAGTCGTCAATTCTCGGTAATGGGTACTTGTTCTTGATGGTGACCTTGTTCAACTGTCGATAGTCAGTGCATAACCGCATACTACCATCCTTCTTCTTCACGAATAACACTGGAGCACCCCATGGTGAAACACTAGGTCTGACAAACTGTTTCTGTAGCAAGTCTTCCAATTGCTTCTTCAACTCCGTTAACTCCAACGGTGCCATTCTGTATGGAGCTATAGAGATCGGTCCAGTTCCAGGAACTAAATCGATAGCAAACTCTATCTCCCTTACCGGGGGTAAGCCAGGAATATCATCCGGAAAAACTTCGGAGAAATCCCTAACTATGGGTAGATTCTGAATCTCTTCTCCATCTTTCTTTTCTAACGATGCCAGCAGCATAAATACTTGAGCTCCATCTTTCAAGAGTTCCTTTATTTGATTGGCAGTGGTGCTTTGGGTGCCATAACAAGATTCAATGGGGTCTTTGGGGTCACTAAAGATCACTGTTTTGTTAAAGCAGTTCAGAAGAACATGGTTGTTAGACAACCAGTCCATCCCTAAGATGATATCTAGGTTGGATAAGGGTAGGCATATCAGGTCTACTACAAAGGTTCTTTCCTCTAAAGTTATGGAACATTGAGAACACATAGTTGACATTATGACAGGTTCATTTGTGGGTGTGGATACAATTAGGTCATAGGATAAGGACACTATAGGCAATGTTAATCGGTTGACAACATCATTAGATATGAAAGAATGGGTCGCACCCGAATCAAACAGCACAGATAAAGAAATCTCATTAATACGACATGTACCTTGTATGAGATCTTTGTTGCCCTCGATCTCAGTTCCGCTCATGGTGAACACCCTTCCTTTGGCCTTAGGTCTTTCTGCTTGAACAGTATTCACCTCTTCCATTTTCAGCTTAGGGCACTTCGGCTTGATGTGTCCAGGTTGACTGCAGTGATAACACACTGGAGAGTTGACACTGAAGTGCTTCCCCTTGCACTTCGAACACCAAGGTGGTGTGTTGAGGTTAGAATTCCCAACTGGTGAACTCATTTTGTTGTTGTTGTTGTTGTTGTTGTTTCCTTGTCGGGAGCCTCTATTGTTGTAAGGCTTGAAACTCCTCTGATGATTCCCTGATGATGAAACATAGGGTTTCTGGTTGCGGTTGAAAGGCTTTCCCCTTCCAAGCCCTTGCCCGAAATTCCTTTGGGGTCCATAGGAATTTCCGGGTGGTACGACACTTTTCAGTGCCGCATTTCTCGCCTTCATGCTTTCTTCATACAGCCGACATTTGTTAACCAGAGTTGCAAATTCTGGTATTTGCTGATGTACGAACATCACCTTTAGGTCCTGTCTGAGTCCATCCTCAAACTTGGCACATTTGGACCTTTCATTCCCCACTTGATTGTAGTGTGGGGCATATCTAGCCAAATCTTCAAATTTGGCAGCATATTCCCCAACTGTCATGCTCCCCTGCTGCAGACGCAGGAATTCCATTTCCTTCTTGGTCCTCATATCTGCAGGAAAGTACTTCTGCAGAAATCTATCTTTGAAAGTTGCCCAATTGATAACTTGTTGTTCATGCACCATCTGGCGGCTAGTGAATTCCCACCAGTTTTCAGCCTCCTTAGTAAGCATATAGGTCGCATAGGTGACCTTCTGCTCCTCAGTGCACATAAGTGCTCGAAAGATCCTTTCCAACTCTTGGATCCAGTCATTTGCAGCATCGGGTGCAAAGCCTCCTTCGAACTTTGGGGGTTGACGACGACAGAAGTCATCCAAACCCCTATACTGAGCCGATCCTTGAGTTGATGGTTGTTGTTGTTGATTCAGTTGATGTAAGTTAGCATTCACATTCTGAATCGCTGCAGTCATTGCAGCCATGAAGTCCAAGTTAGCCGTTCCACGTCCAGCCATCTTAAATCTGAGAACATTAGACATGTATGAGATACTTCGTCTATCAAAATTGTTCATAGGTGGCATTCCCAACCGAACAATAAAAGCACATACTAAAACATACAAAGTCACACAAGAAAGCATGTGAGGCCATGCTCCAGGCCGGATAGAAAAGAACTGCTCTGATACCATGTTGTAACGCCCCGAAAATTACTTCAATAATCTTGCTCGAAAATGGGTAAAAAAAAAAATTTTTTTTTTTGAATAAAGGAGCCATAAAAATTTATGTCCTTATCTTCGTTTCATTTTCGGAACATCACTTAAGTAACATACAATGCGGAAAATCACAACCATTACTTAATGGTAACTAGAAAAACTCAATATAACTTTGAAATCATACTTCATTAGAAAATGTTGGTACAGGTACAAGGCGGAATCTTAATCGTCGCCCAAATAAAAACTACTACAAAATAAATTCCCTACACAGGTACACTAATCAAAAGTACAAGGGCCTGTGTAGGTATAACAGATTCCCTCAATCCTCCATGCCCCCTCCTGGGACATCGAAAAGTGGTAACTCTGAATCCCGATCGAACGATCCATCTGAACAAACGTGGATAGAAGACAAAAAGAAAGAAGAGGGGGAGTAAAACATCTAATGAAAAACTTATCATTGACGTCGTGGAATTACACAGAATAATACACCAAGACAACACATGAGTACATATATATCATGCGATTATACAAGCACATAAAAACAATGAATGAAATATAAAACTCGAGGATTTAGAAATAATATCAAAGAATATCATGTATGCAATGCGATGCATGAGTCCACCATCCTTACTCCTTTATCCTCCCAATAACTATTCGGAAATAACCGAGAGTACAGGTCCCATAACAAGCCGATTTGAACGCACCAAAATATTCCTCGCAAGGATATATGATCGATCTGTTCCAAAGAACTGTCCATTTCAGGACGGTGTCGTATCAAACACTTTCTGGGCATCCCTCTCATCGATCCTGATTGCAAAGAGGGGTTGTCAGAGATCATCTAGTTTGCGCTGTGAGAACTGTCCGATCCAACAGAATACCTCATCCAGGAATACAAGGGACTCGTCTCACCTAGACTCACCCTCAAGACTTTGCTGACGAATCACCGCCATCGTCGTCCCTCTCAACATCTCGGGGCTCGTTCGTCTCCCGTAAATTTCCTCTCCACTACTTCATTATTCATAATGAGTATGCACACTAACCGAGGTTAGCCAATTAAATCTTTTAATCATTCTTTTAAATGATAGGCCCAACCTAAGACATCTCCCAAAGGAATGCTTCTAGTGGGTCCCGATCTTAACACATATAACAAAAAGAGAGAATAATTTCGGCACCACTACGAACCATCGCTGAATTATCCTGGACGGCTCCTCTAGCCAAGCCTCTTACGGTCAAATAATCTCGCTGCGTGGGCATAATATCACACCCTCGGCCTCGCCTTTAACAAAGCAATTCCTTACTTTTATTACTTTCAAGAATTTCATATAGTTGTTTACCTTTACAAATTCTTGATGGCAAACATGCCATTGGGCTCTCGTATATATGAGAGTTATCATTCCGACGACTTAAAAAGAAGTCATGTTTGTATGGAGCCCGCTCGCTCAAGCGAGAGCTGTCTTGCTCAAGCGAGATGCTTCCATTTTTGAGGCATTTGTGGCTTAAGCAAGAGCTGTCTTGCTTAAGCGAGAAAACAATCAGTTCTCTTGGTGCCTATTTTAGCTCAAGCGAGAGCTGTCTCGCCTCGAGCTAAAACACTCGTTTTCGCTATACACTTCTCGCTCAATCGAGAGTTGTCTCGGTCAAGCGAGAAGAACCTAAATATCATTTTAATTACTTTTCTCAAGGAAAATATTTCTCATTTATATCAAATGTTTTTAAACCTTGAATTTCAAAATTATCACATACATATCATTCCCATAATAATCATTCAAACATTATAATTCAAGAGTAAACATGATATTTGCATATATAAACATAACATAAATCGGTATTAAGAAATATTGATGTACTTAATCCAAACAAACATGCAATTGATTAAGTACAAGCTTTCTTAATACCCAGGGCAACTCAAAACTTGTGAGGGAGATTGGAGGTCCTGATGCATATTCGGACACCACTGTGTCACGATGTTTTCTCCCTCACCTGAGTGTGTCGGGTTGTTAGGTTCTTTGTTTGTAGGTGAGCTTACTTGATCCGTTCTCCTCTCGAAATCTTTATTATGCCAAAATAACGTTAATTAGTTAAATGACGATAATTATTATACTTATGAAATAACTTTTTACGCGAAGATAAAACTTCCGATTTAAAATGAATTTAATTGCTTTCGTCCATCCAATTCAAGGTTGAATATCCTTGAATCATCATTTGTCATCGAAAGTCTTACAATCAAATAATACTTTTTAAAGTACAATTTTCAATAAAACTTATACCGAAATTATGTCGTAATCTGTGGATATACACCAGGCTAGTTCCCAGGAAAGAAAGGTGGGTCATAAAGACACCCTTAAATACCAAATCTTTCCTTAGACAGAACCTTTCTAAACATGTATTCCCACTTCATTTATGTCGTAATCCGTGGATATACATCAGGCTAGTTCCCAGGAAAGAGAGGTGGGTCATAAAGACACCCTTAAATACCAAGTCTTTCCTTAGACAGAACCTTTCTATACATGTATTCCCACTTCATTTATGACGAAATCTGTGGGTATACATCAGGCTAGTTCCCAGGAAAGAGAGGTGGGTCATAAAGACACCCTTAAATACCAAGTCTTTCCTTAGACAGAACTTTTCTAGACATGTATTCCCACTTCATTGTATTTTTCCGATAATTCACAAATCTTATTTTTTGTTAGTAAAACATTTTTACTAAAACTAACCTTTTTACTTTTTTAAGTAAATCTTACCATTTTAAAGTAAGTTCACTTAACTAAGATTCAACATTTTTAAATCATTTTACCATCTAAGACTTTATAACACTTTAAGTTTATAAAGTCAAGACTTTTAGGTAACTCTCATTATTTCAAGTATACTACTATAACAAATTTTCATGAACATCTTAACACCTCCTAATTTTTTAGGAAAAAACCTCAAGGGTTAGTAAGTGTTATTTTCATAGTCATGAAAAAGAATGGCTCTTAATTTAATATTTTACATTTAAACATCTTTTAGTTATTCTTACCACTTTAAAGTAAGTCAACTAAAATAAATACAACAATTTCTATGAACATCTTAACACCTCCTAATATTTTAGGAAAAACCTCAAGGGTTAGTAAGTGTTATTTTCATAGTCATGAAAAAGAATTGCTCTTAATTTAATATTTTACATTTAAACATCTTTTAGTTATTCTTACCACTTTAAAGTAAGTCAACTAAAATAAATACAACAATTTCTATGAACATCTTAACACCTCCTAATATTTTAGGAAAAACCTCAAGGGTTAGTAAGTGTTATTTTCATGGTCATGAAAATAAATCATAATGTAAGACTTTCTACTACTTTAATATCTAAAACTTCATAACACTTTAAGTTTATGAAGTCAAGACTTTAATAAATCATCTTTTATCCCAAATCATTATTTTAACTTGGGAATCAAAGAGTAAAATATGTAAACCACTTTTAAAACATAATATTATCTAAAAAATGAAATATTTTCAACAACTCATCAACATCATAAACTTTCAAGAATAACATACAAACTTTTTCCTAAACACATTAAAGGTTCCTTTGATGTTAAAATCATCACCTTTAAACATATTCAAATACTAACAATAATTTCTAATATTTCCAAATAAATAACTCATCTAACCTTGTCCAAAGATATAGTTTTTCCATCTAAGAACAAGGAAAAAATTTCAAGATTTACAAAAGTCAAAAACTACATAAAGGTTCATATGATTTTATTATCATCCCCTTTAGTTATGCTTTCATAAAATACTTAAAGAACAAATATAAACTCTACTTTATGAACAAAATAATAAAAGCTCATAACTTTCTATGAAGTATGAGAAGAAGATGAAGAAGATAAAATAAAAGACTACCTTAGTTTGTATAAGGAATTTAGTGTAAAAATGAGAGGATGGGGTGAGGTATTTATAGGAGAGCCTCACCCTCATCAAATCAGAAAATTTAATGCAAAGTAAGTAGCTTTAGACTAGCATAGGTGATGTGTCTAATGGTGGTGGAGTGAGAGGATTTGTTGAGTGTTTTAGGGTTTTTTGGAAGCTATTGCATTACTTGTGTAACAAGTAAGTGGCTCATGCAATGATGACTTCCAACTTTATTGATATGATGTAATTTCCCAATAAATGTCGTGTCCGAACATCTTCGGATAATTTCGTCCGAAAATATACAATCTCCCGATTTTGGTTTACGGTTAGAACTCCGAAACACAGAATTTGGAGTGAAAATATTTAGAAATGCGTTCTGAATGAACTTGATGTCTATCTTGACTCAGAATAATATTTCGAAGCCAATGGTGCAATCGGAATTCGATTCCGAGTTATGGATTTCAAAAACACGTTATTGGGCCGAATTCGGGCTATTTGGGCCCGACGACAATTCAAAAATATTTCGTCACAGAAAATTACGAAAATTTACCATAAAATAGGAAATCACAAAACAAGACTAATATTCAACTATGGCTTAGCCTAAATCCACACTGATTAATTTCTACAATTAATCGTTGATAAAATAAATAATTAATAAAAACTCATAAACATTTATAATTCCAAATCAGGAAATTCGTGGTGTTACAATCCTCCCCCTTAAAAAATTTCGTCCTCGAAAATGTATCGTACCTCTTATTCAAAAAGGTAGGGGTAAGCTTCTTTGATGGAGTCTTCGACTTCCCATGTCGCATCTTCTCCATTAGCTTGACTCCAAATTACTTTAACCAAAGCAATCTCCTTGCCTCGCAACGTCTTCACACTGCGATCCTCAATTCTCAAGGGCATAGTTTCAAAAGTGAGATTATCCTTTAGCTGGATTGAATCGGGTACAATGATGTGCGACGGGTCACTAATGTATTTTCTAAGTTGAGACACATGGAAGACATTATGTAGGTTTGACAGTAAAGGTGGCAAGGCTATCTGGTAAGCTACTGGTCCGACTTTTCTAAGGATTTGGTATGGTCCTATGAATTTAGGGGTAAGCTTACGGGCTTTAAGCACTCTGCCAATACCAGTCGTTGGAACCACCCTCATGAACACATGATCTCCTTCTTCAAAACTGAGAGGGTTCCTCCTTTTATCATAATAGCTCTTCTGCCTACTCTGAGCTGTCTTCATGTTTTCTCTTATCATTTTGATCTTTTCCGTCGTTTGTTGAACCACATCGGGTCCTAGTATCAAATTCTCCCCTGTTTCAAACCAGCATAATGGTGTTCTGCATTTTCTTTCGTAAAGAGCTTCATACGGCGCCATGCCGATACTCGAATGGAAGCTGTTGTTGTAGGTGAACTCTATTAAATGCAAGTAGTCCGCCCAACCTCCAGAGTGTTCAAGCACACATGCTCTCAACAGGTCTTCCAAATATTGGATAGTCCGCTCAGATTGGCCATCCGTCTGCGGGTGGTAAGCTGAACTCATACTTAGTTTGGTACCCAAGGCTGTTTGCAAACCATTCCACAATTTCGAAGTGAAACGTGGGTCTCTATCCGAGATGATATTTGTAGGAATACCATGCAATCGGACAATCTCTTTGATGTACAATTCCGCTAGCCTTTCCAATGAGTATTTCATATTGATTGGTAGAAAGTGAGTTGTCTTCGTCAAACGATCCACTATCACCCAAACTGCATCATAACCTTTCGGAGTTCGAGGAAATCCACTCACAAAATCCATTGCAATGCTATCCCATTTCCACACGGGAATATCCAAAGGTTGAAGTTCTCCTCCGGGTCTCTTGTGCTCAATCTTTGCCTTCTGACATGTTAAGCAGCGCGAGACATACTCGGCTACTTCTTTCTTCATACCGAACCACCAGAACATCTTCTTCAAATCTTGATACATCTTGGTAGCTCCAGGGTGAATGCTTAGTTTGCTCTTATGGGCTTCGTCCAAGATCGCCATTTTCAAATCGGGGTCTCTTGGCACACAGACTCGGTTCTTGCATCTCAGTACTCCATCGGTTCCTTCTTGAAATTCTGGGGCTCTCCCTTCAGCCAACAAGGTTCTCTTCTCTTGCAGTTCTAGATCAGAACTTTGCAAACCTTTTAGTTGTTCCAGAAATTCATTTGTTACTGTAAGCATACCTAAGGTCAAACTCTTAGGTTTTACTTGCAGTGCGAGGCCTAAATCCCTGAAATCTTCAATCAATTCCATCTCTCTGACCATCATGGTTGACATATGTAGGGACTTTCTACTCAAAGCATCAGCCACCACATTAGCTTTCCCAGGGTGGTATTGGAGATCAAAGTCATAGTCCTTTAGAAATTCAATCCACCTTCTCTGTCTCATGTTCAACTCCTTCTGATCAAATAGATACTTCAAACTTTTGTGATCACTAAAGACTTCAAATCTTACTCCATAAAGATGATGCCTCCAGATCTTAAGAGCAAATACGATCGCAGCCAACTCCAAGTCATGCGTCGGATAATTCTTCTCATGTGTCTTTAGTTGTCTTGAAGCATAAGCTACCACCTTTTGTTGTTGCATCAACACGCAACCCAGACCCTGTTTAGACGCGTCACAGTACACGTTGTAGTTCTCCTTCGGGTCTGGTAGAATCAACACAGGTGCTGTAGTCAATCTCTTCTTCAATTCTTGAAAGTTTTCCTCACACTTCGCTGTCCAGACGAAAGCCTTGTCTTTCCTTGTTAACGTAGTTAGTGGCAATGCCAACTTCGAAAATCCTTCAATGAACTTCCGATAGTATCCTGCTAAACCGAGGAAGCTTCTGATTTCTGTTACGGATTTTGGAGAATTCCATTCCATCACCGTTCCTACTTTGGCCGGGTCGACAGCGATTCCTTTGCTTGATATTACATGCCCGAGAAAATTCACCGATTCTAACCAAAATTCGCATTTCGAAAGTTTGGCATATAGTTTGTTGTCCTTTAACACCTGCAACACCATTCTCAGATGTTTCGCATGTTCCTCCTGATCTTTCGAATAAATCAGGATATCATCGATAAATACGACCACAAATGCGTCGAGGTATGGATGAAAAATGCGATTCATGTAATCCATGAACACTGCAGGAGCATTGGTTACACCAAATGGCATTACAAGGTATTCGTAATGGCCATAACGCGTCCGAAAAGCTGTCTTCGGAATGTCTTCTGACTTTACGCGTATTTGATGATACCCAGATCGAAGGTCGATCTTTGAAAACACTGTAGCTCCTCTCAATTGATCCATCAAGTCGTCAATTCTCGGTAATGGGTACTTGTTCTTGATGGTGACCTTGTTCAACTGTCGATAGTCAGTGCATAACCGCATACTACCATCCTTCTTCTTCACGAATAACACTGGAGCACCCCATGGTGAAACACTAGGTCTGACAAACTGTTTCTGTAGCAAGTCTTCCAATTGCTTCTTCAACTCCGTTAACTCCAACGGTGCCATTCTGTATGGAGCTATAGAGATCGGTCCAGTTCCAGGAACTAAATCGATAGCAAACTCTATCTCCCTTACCGGGGGTAAGCCAGGAATATCATCCGGAAAAACTTCGGAGAAATCCCTAACTATGGGTAGATTCTGAATCTCTTCTCCATCTTTCTTTTCTAACGATGCCAGCAGCATAAATACTTGAGCTCCATCTTTCAAGAGTTCCTTTATTTGATTGGCAGTGGTGCTTTGGGTGCCATAACAAGATTCAATGGGGTCTTTGGGGTCACTAAAGATCACTGTTTTGTTAAAGCAGTTCAGAAGAACATGGTTGTTAGACAACCAGTCCATCCCTAAGATGATATCTAGGTTGGATAAGGGTAGGCATATCAGGTCTACTACAAAGGTTCTTTCCTCTAAAGTTATGGAACATTGAGAACACATAGTTGACATTATGACAGGTTCATTTGTGGGTGTGGATACAATTAGGTCATAGGATAAGGACACTATAGGCAATGTTAATCGGTTGACAACATCATTAGATATGAAAGAATGGGTCGCACCCGAATCAAACAGCACAGATAAAGAAATCTCATTAATACGACATGTACCTTGTATGAGATCTTTGTTGCCCTCGATCTCAGTTCCGCTCATGGTGAACACCCTTCCTTTGGCCTTAGGTCTTTCTGCTTGAACAGTATTCACCTCTTCCATTTTCAGCTTAGGGCACTTCGGCTTGATGTGTCCAGGTTGACTGCAGTGATAACACACTGGAGAGTTGACACTGAAGTGCTTCCCCTTGCACTTCGAACACCAAGGTGGTGTGTTGAGGTTAGAATTCCCAACTGGTGAACTCATTTTGTTGTTGTTGTTGTTGTTGTTGTTTCCTTGTCGGGAGCCTCTATTGTTGTAAGGCTTGAAACTCCTCTGATGATTCCCTGATGATGAAACATAGGGTTTCTGGTTGCGGTTGAAAGGCTTTCCCCTTCCAAGCCCTTGCCCGAAATTCCTTTGGGGTCCATAGGAATTTCCGGGTGGTACGACACTTTTCAGTGCCGCATTTCTCGCCTTCATGCTTTCTTCATACAGCCGACATTTGTTAACCAGAGTTGCAAATTCTGGTATTTGCTGATGTACGAACATCACCTTTAGGTCCTGTCTGAGTCCATCCTCAAACTTGGCACATTTGGACCTTTCATTCCCCACTTGATTGTAGTGTGGGGCATATCTAGCCAAATCTTCAAATTTGGCAGCATATTCCCCAACTGTCATGCTCCCCTGCTGCAGACGCAGGAATTCCATTTCCTTCTTGGTCCTCATATCTGCAGGAAAGTACTTCTGCAGAAATCTATCTTTGAAAGTTGCCCAATTGATAACTTGTTGTTCATGCACCATCTGGCGGCTAGTGAATTCCCACCAGTTTTCAGCCTCCTTAGTAAGCATATAGGTCGCATAGGTGACCTTCTGCTCCTCAGTGCACATAAGTGCTCGAAAGATCCTTTCCAACTCTTGGATCCAGTCATTTGCAGCATCGGGTGCAAAGCCTCCTTCGAACTTTGGGGGTTGACGACGACAGAAGTCATCCAAACCCCTATACTGAGCCGATCCTTGAGTTGATGGTTGTTGTTGTTGATTCAGTTGATGTAAGTTAGCATTCACATTCTGAATCGCTGCAGTCATTGCAGCCATGAAGTCCAAGTTAGCCGTTCCACGTCCAGCCATCTTAAATCTGAGAACATTAGACATGTATGAGATACTTCGTCTATCAAAATTGTTCATAGGTGGCATTCCCAACCGAACAATAAAAGCACATACTAAAACATACAAAGTCACACAAGAAAGCATGTGAGGCCATGCTCCAGGCCGGATAGAAAAGAACTGCTCTGATACCATGTTGTAACGCCCCGAAAATTACTTCAATAATCTTGCTCGAAAATGGGTAAAAAAAAAAATTTTTTTTTTTGAATAAAGGAGCCATAAAAATTTATGTCCTTATCTTCGTTTCATTTTCGGAACATCACTTAAGTAACATACAATGCGGAAAATCACAACCATTACTTAATGGTAACTAGAAAAACTCAATATAACTTTGAAATCATACTTCATTAGAAAATGTTGGTACAGGTACAAGGCGGAATCTTAATCGTCGCCCAAATAAAAACTACTACAAAATAAATTCCCTACACAGGTACACTAATCAAAAGTACAAGGGCCTGTGTAGGTATAACAGATTCCCTCAATCCTCCATGCCCCCTCCTGGGACATCGAAAAGTGGTAACTCTGAATCCCGATCGAACGATCCATCTGAACAAACGTGGATAGAAGACAAAAAGAAAGAAGAGGGGGAGTAAAACATCTAATGAAAAACTTATCATTGACGTCGTGGAATTACACAGAATAATACACCAAGACAACACATGAGTACATATATATCATGCGATTATACAAGCACATAAAAACAATGAATGAAATATAAAACTCGAGGATTTAGAAATAATATCAAAGAATATCATGTATGCAATGCGATGCATGAGTCCACCATCCTTACTCCTTTATCCTCCCAATAACTATTCGGAAATAACCGAGAGTACAGGTCCCATAACAAGCCGATTTGAACGCACCAAAATATTCCTCGCAAGGATATATGATCGATCTGTTCCAAAGAACTGTCCATTTCAGGACGGTGTCGTATCAAACACTTTCTGGGCATCCCTCTCATCGATCCTGATTGCAAAGAGGGGTTGTCAGAGATCATCTAGTTTGCGCTGTGAGAACTGTCCGATCCAACAGAATACCTCATCCAGGAATACAAGGGACTCGTCTCACCTAGACTCACCCTCAAGACTTTGCTGACGAATCACCGCCATCGTCGTCCCTCTCAACATCTCGGGGCTCGTTCGTCTCCCGTAAATTTCCTCTCCACTACTTCATTATTCATAATGAGTATGCACACTAACCGAGGTTAGCCAATTAAATCTTTTAATCATTCTTTTAAATGATAGGCCCAACCTAAGACATCTCCCAAAGGAATGCTTCTAGTGGGTCCCGATCTTAACACATATAACAAAAAGAGAGAATAATTTCGGCACCACTACGAACCATCGCTGAATTATCCTGGACGGCTCCTCTAGCCAAGCCTCTTACGGTCAAATAATCTCGCTGCGTGGGCATAATATCACACCCTCAGCCTCGCCTTTAACAAAGCAATTCCTTACTTTTATTACTTTCAAGAATTTCATATAGTTGTTTACCTTTACAAATTCTTGATGGCAAACATGCCATTGGGCTCTCGTATATATGAGAGTTATCATTCCGACGACTTAAAAAGAAGTCATGTTTGTATGGAGCCCGCTCGCTCAAGCGAGAGCTGTCTTGCTCAAGCGAGATGCTTCCATTTTTGAGGCATTTGTGGCTTAAGCAAGAGCTGTCTTGCTTAAGCGAGAAAACAATCAGTTCTCTTGGTGCCTATTTTAGCTCAAGCGAGAGCTGTCTCGCCTCGAGCTAAAACACTCGTTTTCTCTATACACTTCTCGCTCAATCGAGAGTTGTCTCGGTCAAGCGAGAAGAACCTAAATATCATTTTAATTACTTTTCTCAAGGAAAATATTTCTCATTTATATCAAATGTTTTTAAACCTTGAATTTCAAAATTATCACATACATATCATTCCCATAATAATCATTCAAACATTATAATTCAAGAGTAAACATGATATTTGCATATATAAACATAACATAAATCGGTATTAAGAAATATTGATGTACTTAATCCAAACAAACATGCAATTGATTAAGTACAAGCTTTCTTAATACCCAGGGCAACTCAAAACTTGTGAGGGAGATTGGAGGTCCTGATGCATATTCGGACACCACTGTGTCACGATGTTTTCTCCCTCACCTGAGTGTGTCGGGTTGTTAGGTTCTTTGTTTGTAGGTGAGCTTACTTGATCCGTTCTCCTCTCGAAATCTTTATTATGCCAAAATAACGTTAATTAGTTAAATGACGATAATTATTATACTTATGAAATAACTTTTTACGCGAAGATAAAACTTCCGATTTAAAATGAATTTAATTGCTTTCGTCCATCCAATTCAAGGTTGAATATCCTTGAATCATCATTTGTCATCGAAAGTCTTACAATCAAATAATACTTTTTAAAGTACAATTTTCAATAAAACTTATACCGAAATTATGTCGTAATCTGTGGATATACACCAGGCTAGTTCCCAGGAAAGAAAGGTGGGTCATAAAGACACCCTTAAATACCAAATCTTTCCTTAGACAGAACCTTTCTAAACATGTATTCCCACTTCATTTATGTCGTAATCCGTGGATATACATCAGGCTAGTTCCCAGGAAAGAGAGGTGGGTCATAAAGACACCCTTAAATACCAAGTCTTTCCTTAGACAGAACCTTTCTATACATGTATTCCCACTTCATTTATGACGAAATCTGTGGGTATACATCAGGCTAGTTCCCAGGAAAGAGAGGTGGGTCATAAAGACACCCTTAAATACCAAGTCTTTCCTTAGACAGAACTTTTCTAGACATGTATTCCCACTTCATTGTATTTTTCCGATAATTCACAAATCTTATTTTTTTGTTAGTAAAACATTTTTACTAAAACTAACCTTTTTACTTTTTTAAGTAAATCTTACCATTTTAAAGTAAGTTCACTTAACTAAGATTCAACATTTTTAAATCATTTTACCATCTAAGACTTCATAACACTTTAAGTTTATAAAGTCAAGACTTTTAGGTAACTCTCATTATTTCAAGTATACTACTATAACAAATTTTCATGAACATCTTAACACCTCCTAATTTTTTAGGAAAAAACCTCAAGGGTTAGTAAGTGTTATTTTCATAGTCATGAAAAAGAATGGCTCTTAATTTAATATTTTACATTTAAACATCTTTTAGTTATTCTTACCACTTTAAAGTAAGTCAACTAAAATAAATACAACAATTTCTATGAACATCTTAACACCTCCTAATATTTTAGGAAAAACCTCAAGGGTTAGTAAGTGTTATTTTCATAGTCATGAAAAAGAATTGCTCTTAATTTAATATTTTACATTTAAACATCTTTTAGTTATTCTTACCACTTTAAAGTAAGTCAACTAAAATAAATACAACAATTTCTATGAACATCTTAACACCTCCTAATATTTTAGGAAAAACCTCAAGGGTTAGTAAGTGTTATTTTCATGGTCATGAAAATAAATCATAATGTAAGACTTTCTACTACTTTAATATCTAAAACTTCATAACACTTTAAGTTTATGAAGTCAAGACTTTAATAAATCATCTTTTATCCCAAATCATTATTTTAACTTGGGAATCAAAGAGTAAAATATGTAAACCACTTTTAAAACATAATATTATCTAAAAAATGAAATATTTTCAACAACTCATCAACATCATAAACTTTCAAGAATAACATACAAACTTTTTCCTAAACACATTAAAGGTTCCTTTGATGTTAAAATCATCACCTTTAAACATATTCAAATACTAACAATAATTTCTAATATTTCCAAATAAATAACTCATCTAACCTTGTCCAAAGATATAGTTTTTCCATCTAAGAACAAGGAAAAAATTTCAAGATTTACAAAAGTCAAAAACTACATAAAGGTTCATATGATTTTATTATCATCCCCTTTAGTTATGCTTTCATAAAATACTTAAAGAACAAATATAAACTCTACTTTATGAACAAAATAATAAAAGCTCATAACTTTCTATGAAGTATGAGAAGAAGATGAAGAAGATAAAATAAAAGACTACCTTAGTTTGTATAAGGAATTTAGTGTAAAAATGAGAGGATGGGGTGAGGTATTTATAGGAGAGCCTCACCCTCATCAAATCAGAAAATTTAATGCAAAGTAAGTAGCTTTAGACTAGCATAGGTGATGTGTCTAATGGTGGTGGAGTGAGAGGATTTGTTGAGTGTTTTAGGGGTTTTTGGAAGCTTTTGCATTACTTGTGTAACAAGTAAGTCGCTCATGCAATGATGACTTCCAACTTTATTGATATGATGTAATTTCCCAATAAATGTCGTGTCCGAACATCTTCGGATAATTTCGTCCGAAAATATACAATCTCCCGATTTTGGTTTACGGTTAGAACTTCGAAACACATAATTTGGAGTGAAAATATTTAGAAATGCGTTCTGAATGAACTTGATGTCTATCTTGACTCAAAATAATATTTCGAAGCCAATGGTGCAATCGGAATTCGATTCCGAGTTACGGAACTCAAAAACACGTTATTGGGCCGAATTCGGGCTATTTGGGCCCGACGACAATTCAAAAATATTTCGTCACAGAAAATTACGAAAATTTACCATAAAATAGGAAATCACAAAACAAGACTAATATTCAACTATGTCTTAGCCTAAATCCACACTGATTAATTTCTAAAATTAATCGTTGATAAAATAAATAATTAATAAAAACTCATAAACATTTATAATTCCAAATCAGGAAATTCGTGGTGTTACATAATTACTCATTGAATGAATTATGTTTTTTTGCAATATAAATTGTATGATAAGATGAAAGGTGTAAAGAGTATTTTCAAAGAATGATTCATGAGGTTTTTCAGTAAAATAATGAATGTATGTATGGAAAGATTTTAAATAAACAAAAAAATTTCAAGGGTAGAATTTGAGTCCTTACATTTTAGTCTCAGCTTCCTCAATATCATATATTTTTTTTTCAAATGCATACCAAACTAATTTGGCAAACTTATATGAGATGTAGTAATCATATAGATCATCAGACAACTCATTCAGGATGAAATTCTTACACAAATAATCATTTTCATTCCAGAGAGCTATATCAATATCAATTTTATCACTTTTCTCTTTTTCAGTTTGTTCAAACAACACTGAGACATCAGTTTTCAAAATGTGTACAACCTTTTTCACAATTAGGAAAAATTCTATCTTGGTTTGCCAGCGTTTAAAATTAGTCCTATTAAACCGAAATGGTTTGTTCACGTCGAAACTGTTCAGACCAGTAATATTATCTACGAATGTCATTGCAATAGGAAACGTCTTAAAATTGTTGTTACCGTAACTTGCAGCAATTCTAAATGGCACGAAATAATACTTATTGGCTGAGTCACGATCAGATCGCTCTCTTTAAGACGTTTCATGGCAGCCGTCCCCAGGATAAAACAGTCCAGTTCTTTGTTATGCGATTTCTTATTGCACTGTAAGAATCATTCTTAAATACACCCACCACTATATGGCTACGAGTGCTAATTCTCAAAATTCCCACAGTATGGCAACTAATGCTAATTCTATTCCCACAATTTGACTACCAGTGTCAGTTCTCAAAATTTCCGCACTTTGACTACCAGTGCCAATTCTTTCCCACAATCTGACTATCAATGTCAGTTTTCGAATTTCCCACAATATGTCTGCTTGTGCTAATTCTTAGTACCACGGAAAGAAAGGGAGAGAAGTTTGCCGGAAATACATCGGCGGAAATTATGAGGGAAAAAGAAAAAGTTGAATAAAAACGTACTCAACTTGCTTGGTGCAAGAAAATATGAAGGGAGAAAACTTCTATTTATAGAATGAGATTTTGTCACAACTCTTGCATCCTACAATATGGGACTTCTGAGATTTTTTTCAAAATCTTACAATGTGGAACTTGTGAATTTTTCCAAATTCTTTCACTGTAGGACTTGTGAGTTTTTTTCAATTTCACTATAACACAAGTTCCAACATAATCTGAATTAAATCTAACGTCTGAATATAACTCAACTCCATGCCGCTGAAAATAACATTGTTCCTCGTCATCCAAAGAAACCAAAGAGTAGCAAACCACAACATACACCACAAGTCCTCCCCTTTCACATTCCTACAAAGGCTCAAGTGGAGCTTGAATAAATCCTTATAGTTATTAGGGAGCATTATACTATGACCAATCCACGAGTAAAACCCATTCCAGATGTTGGCTGCAAACGAACTAGCAACAGAAAGGTTGTCAACTGACTCAATAGCCTGAGAGCAAAAAGCATACTTCGCGTCCTCCACCGGATTAATAATCGATTTATCAAAGAATCCATTATTGCATTCAAGCATGTCAAGTTCAAACATCATTTTACTATAGATCGGGTCAAAAAGGGACAATTATTATCAAGTTCATAGTAGAGACTATCAATGTGTAGACATCTTTACCAAGGATGAAAATCAACTGTCATCAATTGTGTCATCAATCATCTCTCAGCCAATCAGATTTGGAAACATAATATAAAATAACATGGAATTTAAACTTAGCTTCCTATTACTTAATTTTTTATAATAAATGTCAGAATCCGTTTGGATAGAACAGGGTTGAGAACACAATTTGGGGATAGTTGATCCTCATTCCTTTACCAAACCTCTTGTTGAGGATAAATGTTTTTATAAGAAAGTATCATGCAAATGGTATATGTAGATTAAGTTTATTACCAACTCAGGATGCATGTTTTGTTAGTTGCTTCAAATACTTGCTTAACATTTATGTCCATTATATTTATGTCATATCTGAGATATTTGTGTGAATTTGCATTAATATGTATCAAATATTCTCTTGATTGGGCAATTACTCTCAACTGAAATCATTTTTCACAACTATTGTAATAGAAATTTGAAGAAACTTTAGGGGTTTAGCATACAATAAAGAATAAATATAACCAAACCAAACTAATGCACAATCTAAAAGGACTTTAGAACACTAGGTTTTAGGTTCTAATCGCCCCCACCACCAATCTCTTTTGCAAATTGGATGCAATATATGTACCAATAAATCTCATTCAAGGTACAATATAGAACTCGAGTTTGGTTTTCTCAGCCTAAACCAAGCTTAATGAATATGATACTTTACATATTAATAGTCTCCTTAACTCTTTCTATGCACAAGTGAGAAAAGGGATAATTTGGAGTTAAAGAATGGAGTGAGATTCTGGAATTTTTAGTATTCTTCATCATATGAAGATGACTCTATTTATAGGTCTACTCATATTGCTTGGTGAGTCCTTTGCCTGGATAGGCCTGGGGTTTGAATTTTCTCAATGACCTTCATTTTAATTTTTCAGTATGTTAAAATATTTGGTTATAAGAAGCAAAAACATGTCATAAGTAGGTATCAAACTTGAACCAAGGCAACCAATGGTCACAACTATTAGGCTACACAATCATATCATACTTATCATGCACTGTTATCTATCTATAATTGTTTGTAATTTTGAAAACCTCTCATATTATATTATTATCCATAACTATTTGTGGCAAACAAATGGGTTTCTATTACATATCAAATTTATGTTCCATGACTTCAAGGACTGTGAAACCTATAATGATTTGCCTTAGCTTAAGAGACAAACCAAATACTGATATCAATACAAATACAAGGATACAAAGAAACCATTTGACAAAGTAATTGGCTAACAAATTGGAAGAGGAGCACCATTCCACTCCCCAAGGCATTCAAGAATAGGGTCAATAATTTTGCCTTGGCATATTGCTGTGAAAAGTTTGTCACACTCTTCACCTGGTGACACTAACTTTTCCCCAGTCAGCAACCCAGTACCCAATTCCTCTCTCACAAACTTGTACAATGGGTAAGACCTGCATTCCTTGATCTTGTTTGGAATTACAGATTGGCCATTCTCATAGGCAACCCATGTACTTTCAACCTCCTTTGGCAAAATAGCCTTAAACTCATTCTCAAATGCAGCAATCTTTTGAAAGATTGATGTGTTCAAGTTTTTCTCACTTTCAGCATTTCCTAATGCATGATCCACAAACACTTGCCTTAGTTTTTGCATCAATGGGTATGTACCACTGCAAGGGTCATCAATGTAGGTATATAAGTACTCCCTATCAACAACTTTCAACAAATCTTTCTCACAGAATCTTGAAGGATGAAGTTCTCCATTGACACCTGTAGTAAGAGTCCTCTTAGCAACTTGGCTTACAGTGTTCTTGACAGTGTTCTTCAAATTCTCCTCCAAATGCCTTAAATCAATTGCTTGACAAAGCGCGATTAAGAAAGTGGAAGACATGAGCTTCAAGATCTCAATAGATTCATTAGTCTTTCTAGATGAAATCAAACCAAGAGAGTTCACATCTTGGTTGTGCTGCTCAGCACTTTGGACATGGGTTGTGACCGGGTTCGCAAGATATTGAAGCTCAGAACAATAAGATGCCATTGCAATTTCAGCTCCCTTGAAACCATAATCCAAGCTGGGGTTTCTACTAGCAGAGAGATTTGAAGGCAAACCATTGTTGTAAAAATCATTGACAAGCTCAGAGAATTGAGCAAACAAGAGTTTCCCAATTGACGCGAGAGCTAAACGTGTGTTATCCATAGATACTCCAATAGGAGTACCTTGGAAATTACCACCATGCAAGGCCTTGTTCCTTGAAACATCAATCAAAGGGTTGTCATTGACCGAGTTTATCTCCCTCTCTATTGACTTGGTTGAAAACCTGATCACTTCAATCAAAGGACCTAACCATTGAGGTGAAGTTCTAAGTGCGTAACGATCTTGTTTCGGCTTTTGAAGTGGATCTGTCTCATGCAACTTCTTAGCAGCCTTCACATAAGAGCTTCCATCCAAAATATGTTCCATAATAGCTGCAGCTTCAATTTGACCAGGGTGGTGTTTCAACTTATGAGTCAAATGGTCCGTGAATTCAGGCTTCCCTTGCATCACTTCAGCAAAAATTGCTGAAATAAGTTCAGCCAAAACAGCTAATACATTTGCATCAAACAAAACAATTGAAGCTAAGCCAGAACCAACAGCAGTGCCATTCACAAGGGCAAGTCCCTCTTTGGGTTGCAACTCAAAGAACTCATGACCAATGTTTGCCAACTCAAAAGCTTCTTTGGCATTAAGGATCTTTCCTGTGGGACCCATAGCCTTGGAATTGTGTCTTCCAGTTAGCAACCCAGCAATGTAGGAAAGGGGTACAAGGTCACCTGAAGCTGTAATTGTTCCCCTAAGTGGCAAGCATGGGGTGATGTTGTTGTTAAGGAGCTTTGTTATTGCTTCCAAGATTTCAAATCTAATACCTGAGTACCCTTGGAGAAGTGTGTTAATTCTCACTAGCATTGCTGCTCTTGTTGCTGTGTGTGGTAGGGTGCAATTGGACTCTGTCCCATTGCCAAATATTCCAGCATTCAAAAACCTGGAACCACATCCACCAAAATAACAACAAAACATTAGTCCCACTAACTAGGATCACTTATAGATATTTGGACCAAAATGACAACCAAACCTTAGTCCTTTAATTGGATCCCTTATAGTTATATGCAGTATATTAAAATTGGTTTGTACTAGCCGGTTCAACTGGTAAATCAGTCTTGATATCAGTATGGTATAACAATTATATCGATTATGTAATCATATCGGTCAACATTAGTCATACTGACCGATTTTCAATTGAATCGTACAGGTTATATCGTCCAATTTTTATTTAAAATTAATTTTTAATAAAAATAAAAATAAAAATATTCTTTTTATTTATTTTTCAATATTTATGTTAATATATATGTATATCTAACTTCACCGATATACGGTTTAATTACTGAACATTTGTTGAACCACTATACCAATCCCCAAACCGGTTTGATAACTGAAACCGTATTGATAACATGGTTATATGGATGAACCAAATCGTTTGAAATTACTATTAGTCAATTTGATATCATATAATACATAGTTAGGGAACGAATTATTTAAAAGCCGTCAAGTTTTAATGAAATTAGAAAAAAATGAACAACCACATGGTCAAAGATGCTGAGCTAAGACTGGGATAGTTAGAAACTTAGAATGAAAGAATGTAAGCAGTCAAGGGTTACTTACCTACCATACCGCGTGCCTTACAACCAAACCTACTCCCTTCCTTCTAAATTAAGGAGAATCTAGTTTTGTTTATTTTAAAATATCAACAAATACGTATTATATATTTTCAATTTTGCTTTTAAATATCTATGACGTAACTTTTAATATTTCTAATATTCATGATATAATAGTTTAAATAGTGAATATTTGATTAAGTAATGCACTATGTGTTCTTTTTTTTATTACTACTGAAGCATTCCTACACATTTTAGGTAAGAAAATAATTTTTTTCTCAGTTGTACATCTCAATTGCTCTCATTAATTAAACATTTGAAATTTTAGTCATATTAGACATTTAGCGGGATCTTATACTAACTAGCAACATACGTTTGTTTAATTAATTATTGTCTACACAATATACAATATTTTGTTTAATTAATTACACACATCATACGTTTTTTGTTTAAAATATTACATTTTTATATCATGCAGGGGTGGTCAGTGTAACATATGTACAAAATTAGGGCTGGTTCGTGTAAGGACAAAAAAGTGAGGGGTGTAGGGATGGCAATGAAAACCGAACCAGCGGGTACCCTCCCGAACCCAACCCGAATTTAACGGGGAAAACCCGATGTGATTGGGTTCGGGTTCGGGTTTTACCCGGGCTCAAATTTCGGGTTCGGTATTGTTAATACCCTACCCCGAACCCGATTAATATATATAAAATTATAAAATTACACATAAATACATATATAAAAGCTATATATATATAAATTTCTCACACACATATATATATATATATATATATATATATATATATATATATATAAATTTCATATACATATACATATATATATCAAAATATATGTTTTGGTTCGGGTTTTTTCGGGTTCGGGAATGATATTGTTATTTCTAACCCCGCTTAATTCAGGTTCGGGTTTTGAATTTCGGGTTCGGGGTTGGGTAAGCACAAACCCGACCCCGACCCCGACCCGCCCGTTGCCATTCCTAGAGGGGTGGTTCGTGTAAGGACAAAAAAGTGAGGGGTGGTTTGTGTAATTTTACTAAAACTCAGGGGGTGTGAATGTAATTTACTATACTATTGACTATTCATTAACAAATAAACGATATTTAATTTTTGTCCTTACTTTTATGAAAATATATATATATTTTGACATTTATGAGTTTTATACTCTTCAAAAACATGCAAAAACATTAATTATAATTTAATAATTTTAGACCCGCATATAGAAATTCATTAACCCACCACTAGACCGTTACTTCCGACACAATACGAGCCCAGATACATGTGGCAAGGCTGGCAATGGACGTGGACATGTTTCTACTCACAACCTTTGTATAACATTAGATTATTATTTCTCGTGTTACACGATCAACTCCTTCACTTTTTAATATCTTCACAAAACTATTCTCAAAAGGCTTGACTCCATTAGGTAATATACATATATATATATATATATATGTATGTAGATCTTATTATTAACCGATAATTTCAATATCGGTTTGTTCAGAATAAATTTTTTTTTTATCAGCTTGTTTAGAATAATTAATCTCATATTTATTTAAAGTTTAAAATAATTAGAAAATTATGAAAGTATCATTTATAAATAAATAAGGCAGACAATATTATTAGGTTAGGGATCACTATAGTTTTGCCAATTTATTTTTACCATTCTTGAAACCAATGAAACCACGCTTTTATTTTTACCAAATGAATATAAGAAAGTCAGGTTTTCATTATGGCCTACTAGGCTACTAGCTTTCTGATAGAACCCACATTTGTCTTAGTGAAATAAAATTATTATTATACATTAATACTAATATAAATCTACATAAATATAAAATACAATTTTAAAAGTTTTACCTATAAAATTTATTATTAGTGATAATAATAAATTATCATAAGAATAGGATGTAAATTAATAATGTAAATTCCTTACTAAGAGTAAATAAAACATGATAAAATTGTAATTTTATTTATAATAGTAATTATATATAGAGAGAAAAAAAGTTTATTTTGGTTGAAAATTTTAACTTAAATTCGTTGATTTATAATTATATATTACTCATAAATTTTTTTTTCCAACTGTAACGAAACCAACACTTATAATTTAATATGGAAAAAAATACTGCAAAATTTTGTTTCAAGGTAAGCAGTTTCTCGCTCTAAATATTTTCTTAATTATGATGATCTACGAATAATAGAAAATAATTGTTTTTTCTAAAACTTCAATGGGGGTAGTTATGTACAAAGCTAGGTAACAAACAACAGATATTTATTTGGACTTCTTTAATCTTAATATATTAAGGTTTTGCCATTAAGGGAATATGAGTAATGTTTTTAAGAAAACCAAAAATATCGGTTCTTAATATTTTACTTTTCCAACCAAATTACTTGTAAGCAACCAACAAGTAATCAATGTTCCCGCTAATCGATTTTTGAAAGAACAAAACTTTAGGTACATGTGACGATTATTAGACACATCTTTTTTATTTATATTGTAAATCTAATAAATGTCATTTCTTTAAAAGTAAACAAAAATGTATATGTATCATCATCTAATAGATCATGTATCACTAACACTTATGTTAGTTTATCTAAGTTTTGTCATTTTTGAAACTTTGGTTCAAAGGCGTAGAGAAAACATTATTGATTTTGAAATTATGCAATATTAATATCATTATAAGCACGTCAAAATACAATATCTATATTTTCAAAAATGTCCTTTTAAGATATTTGAAAAAAAGGTTTTCCTTACTTCTTTCTTACAAGTGTTTACCAGCAAAAAAAATTGTGTAACCATAAATTATCCGAACACTTTATAGGTTATAAGGTATGTAATTCTCCTTTTTCACTTTTAAGAAATAGAACATTTCTTTTATGTAAACTAATCCAATCATTACTAGTTTATGACTATAATTAGGGACCCATAAATTAACCAGGATCCTTTGTCCCTAAAATTTCATATATTTATGTCTCAAATAATCATATCTCACCAAATAATATAATTTTTTTAATTAAATGATAACTTTCAATTGTATTGAGACATAATGAAATATTAAAAGTGAGACAGCTGATCCCACATTTCAATTATTTTTGACACTTTATGATAAAAAACCACAACCAAAATAGTAATTTCTTCACTTATAATTTTCTAATTTATCCTCAATTAATTAGTATGGTTCGGGCATGAAAAGTTGAAAAGAAAACACGTGGATACTAAATTCATGAAGTGCAACAACAGTAAATAATACGTAGTTACATGTATGCCGCAAAGTTAGTACGTTACCTAATGAGCTCTTTCTGCAAAGCACCGCCCTGTTTGGTTCTCCGGTGAGAGGTAGCACCGAACCCAGTGGTGACACCATAGCTATCAGTGCCTTTATTCATGCTATCCATAACCCAGTCACTGCTAGCCTTAACACCAGCCCTAGCTGACTCCGACAGCTCCACCTTCACCCCTTGGTCATGGGCGGCGATGGCAGCCACCTGAGATATCGTAAGCGTTTCTCCGCCTAGACGGACCACTGGCTTCCGGTACTCCGCCACCATACGCTTCACCTCATCCAAATGGCTCCCCTTGAGTGATTCAGCAGCAACACCCCAGTTCAGTGGGTCACTAACCACAACCCTCCCATTAGTATTACTCAAGCAGAAGGTGGAATTATCTTTGCTTGCAACGTAACCATTACTGTGGTTGATAGCCTCCATTTATAGTAATAATAACAAATGTTGAATTATTACACCAGAATACAATAGTGAAGAAGTTGTAGCTGAGAGGAAGGGAATGAGAGAAGAAGAATGAATTGAAGTTAGGAAAAACTCTAAGAGCGTTATGGATTTTCCTGAGGGTGGAGGGAGAGAGAAGAAGGGATTATATAATGGAAAGTGTTGGGGCCATTTGAAATCGCATGCGTTCGTATTTGGTAGGTAGGTGAGAATAAGGGATGGAAGCGATGCACGATGCACGATGATGGGGTTGGTGGAGAAAAAATGATGATCGTTCGATTATGGTGACGAATCGGACGGTTAATATTATGCCACGTATGGGGTTTGATGCGTATGGAACGTCGTTGGTAGCTGGGTGCGATGTCACCTTTTGAAACAGAAACGAAGTAGTTGGTGACAAGTAAAAATAAAATGTGGATACTGTTTTATTTTATTTTTATTTATTACATTTATTGCACAAGAATGTAATTATAGTTTTTTTTTGTTTCTATACAAGTGAATAAGTGTTACTAAATGGGACCAATTTGTCCAAATAAATTATTACAATCTACTTACATCATCAATGTGGAGATGTCGGGGGCCATACTCCACAGAGATAGTGAATTTCTAGCATGCAATTTTAAGTATGTTGTGTGTGAATTTTGATTAACAAAATGGATTTTGAATAAATTTGATAATTTTGCCCAAAAAAGATATTGTTGACTACTTAATTTATTTATGTAATTTTATCCGAGATGTTTGAATATTTGACTTTTTTCATAAATATATTTCGAGTCTAGATAAATTTCATAATTTTGACTAAAAATATCATTGATTATTTAATTTATTTATATAATTTCATCCCAGATGAGTTTGAATATTTGACTTTTATCATAAATATATTTCGAGTCCGGTGTATAAACAAAAAAACATAAAAAGAAAATGAATTTTTATATAATAAAACAAGTGATACTTAAGCTATAATTTGGAGAGTTTAGATCCTCTCCTGTAATGGAGAGGTCAGTGGTGGAATAGGATTATGACATGTGGCGAAATCAATTTTTAACGGTTGAGATTTTAAATTATAAAATAATATATATTTTTAATAAATTAATTTAGGATGAATGACATTTATGTCCTTTTTTTCTTCTCTTTCTCTCTCTCATTCCCATCAGTCTCTGTAGAAGTTTTTTTCCTCTTTGAGAATGTGAGGATGTAAGAGAAGAAAGTGAATGGTTGCCATAGATCCATTCTTCATCAATCTTCTCACGACTCCATGGCTCCATGAGAAGGAAAAAATCAAAAATCATTTTCTTTTTTCTTCCTCTTCAACACATAATCTACCATAATGAGTGACAGAGCAAAGTGAGGAAAATCAGTTTAGAGTTGACAAGAAAAAGATGAAGCTAATATCTTTATTTGTGGAGGCATAAAAAAGAGTCATGGGGTAAGAACGTTTTCTGATTCTCATGCCCGTAAAATCAGTCTGTGGAGTGACATTTTCTTCTTCTCATAAAGCCATGAAATAGCTTGTATTGGTTGAGGGATGAGATAAAAGAGAGAAAATGGACATGATTGTCATTTTTCCTAAATTAATTTATTTAAAAATATATAATTTTATTTCAACCGTTAAAAATTGATTTCGCCACATGTAATAATCCTATGCCACCACTGGCCTCTCCATTACAGGAGAGGATCCAAACTCTAATTTGGAATCAAAATTACATATTCCAAACAAGATCATGGGACATACAGGTCGATTTGGGGATGTAAAATTTAATTTCTACACTTTAAATTAAATTCTAAATCATAACTCAAGGTGTCTAGTGGAGTGTTGTGATAACCGGATCGGACGGTTCGATTGCTGACCGGACTTGAAAACGGCTCCGTTTTGTAGTTTTAATTGAATGAGTAGTTAGACCGCTTTGAATCGGAGAAATTTCGGTTCGACCGTGCTAAACCCGGTTAAATCGGATTAACCCGGGGAAAATACCAGACGGTTCACTTAAAATTTTAAAAAATGGAACATTACTCTAATGTTTTGTTTTATTTCGGTCCAGAAAAGATAAAGTGGTGTTACTTCAATATAGTCATATACAATTATTAATTATATAAAATTTTACATTTATATAATTATTTATTTATAGATAAAAATTATTATTTATATTTTAAATCATCCGGTTCAACTGAACGACTTAACTGTTTAAACCGATTAGACCTAATACGGAAGTTCTTCCGGCTTAATGTCAGACTCAAATTTCCCTCTAAACTGCAATTCAACACTCTTAATTGGGTTAACTTAATTATTCTTTTGCCTAATTGTTTATACCTTAGAGAGTTGTATATTAAATGTGATAGAACCATTTGGATTGATGTAAATTGTTTTAAATATATGAAATTGTTTATGTTAAATATCATAAAGTCATGTGTTTGAAGTGATTGTCTATGTATATTGTTGCCTAAATACAAATTGATTCTCTTTCATGGATTAGAGTATCTTAAATGTGATAAAAATTATATACAAAAAAAAAATAGACGGTGAGAAAATATATATATTACTTTAGTATAGGTAAGTATAATTCAGCAATATTTTTCAATGATTGACCTTGAGATTTGTTAATTTCATAACCGAATATAAAAAAGTGTGGAATAACTAGTAGAGTGTAATACTAACTATAAAAGGCTTGTATATTATAAAAATTTATTTTATGTCCATGCAATAATATGATAAGAGTAAAAAAGATTGAATGTCAAATTTAATTAACATATTTGGGGGAAAATTTCAATATAATGATCAAAATAATTACATACCAAAATAGTGATAAAAATAATTACATACCAAAATAATTACATAGCAAAATATGACATGGAACAACCTACATGCAAGTGAAGTAAGGGATTACATAGTAGATGAGAAAAGCATAAAATACAAAATTTAACTGAATAGCATTTTTTTTGTGAGGAACTTTATAGTTATACAATTACCAACAATTTGGCATGAAATTTTAAACTTTAGAAGTTATTTTTTTAATTATTTAAACGTCTTAGTAATTTGTTATAGTTATCAGGTAATGAGACATATAAATGGTAGTAGTATAAACTACAAATCGGTTGATAAAAATGCCCATGAAAAATAGAGAAGGCAGTTTGAAAAATAATTCTTAGATAATTAGTTAAAATGTTACATAAGTTTATGTTCCTATCATTAATAATAAACAATGTGAATTATATGGTTAAAGTTTACCACAAACATTAATTAATGTCATCAAAGTATTCCTATTTAATTATAGGTTAGTTTGGTTCATTTCTCTTTAGATCGACAATAAAACGCATATATAGTTTTTTTTTCATTCGACATTCTACTTCAAATCCAAACAATAAATGTTCAATATCTAGGGGTGGTAAAATTATCCACAATCCACGGTCGATCCAAAATCCATCCAAGTTAAATCTATCTAAATCCATCCATTAGAGCTAATGGATATAATCTAATGAATAGTGTTGATAATGGATGGATTCAAATCCATCCATTATATCTAATGGATTTCCATTATATCTAATGGATATCCATGGATATATCCATCCATCCATCCAAAAAAATTAAAAGTAAAAACATTTTTTCTCAAAACAATGTGCAAACTCATTTTTAACAAAATAATTCATTCAAAAGTTGCAGTACCCTTTCTAACAAAAACATTCTTTCAACAAAAGCTTGATTTCTTCATCTATGGAGGTTTTTTTTCCAATATCTTCATACATTCTCATCTTCATTGAAGGTTTCCTTTCTTCCAATAGTTTATTTTAATTTTGATGTTCCTTCAAGATTGATTGATATATCTTTTGATTCCTTATATATACATTAAAATATTATTTGTTGTATTGTATTATGGATGTTCGTGTTGGAATGATAAATTATTTGCTGATTATTGTACATGAGACTCCCTCATCACAGTAATTGTGTTACTAGTTATTTTTAAACTTAAAACTTATATTAATGTGAGGGTGGCAAATGGATGAATTTTGAGAGTTTTGGATGAAAATGGAGGGATGAAAAGTCATCCATCAATCCATTTAAATAATATTTTAAGTTATTCAATCCATATTCAATGGATTATAATCTATCCAATTCATTAATGACTCCATTTTCATGGATTGGGATGGATGAATATTCAATCTAATTCATAACTTCATATTTTTACAATATGTTTTCTTTTATAAAAAAAAAATATTTTAAAAAGTTTTTTTTAAAACACATTTAAAAATGTGAACTTTTGAAGTTTTTATCCGAAACTTGAAAGAATAATAAATTTAAAAAATTAAAGTTAAAACTTTTAATGGTAAATCATATGATTAAACTTATACTTTCGGTGTTAAAACCTTCAAGTGAGCTTCAAGTTAGTGTTGTTAGAAAAATTTGACGTATATCATAAAATTCATATATTCTTTTTTCTATTTTTCTCACTCTTCATGTTTTTTTGTTGGTTACAAACATAAATTATATTTATCAAAGTTAAATTACATGATTGATAGATAATTGAAATATTCAATTGAAGAAAGTATAAGAGAAATAAAATTGACAAAAAATGTTAAACACTCAATGCAGTTTTATGTGAAGGCTAAGTAAAAAAAGATTTTATACCCAAAGCAAGATGACCAATAAACTTCTAGCAAACACAAATCCACAAAATTAAAGCATATTCTCATCAATATTTGAGATTAAAATAACATAAATTTACAATGTTGCATTAGTCTAAGTTTTAAGCTTAAAAATAACTAGTAACACATTTACTGTGAAGAGAGAGTCTCATGTACAATAATCAACAAATAATTTATCATTCCAACACGAGCATCCACAATACAATACAACAAATAATATTTTAATGTATATATAATGAATCAAAAGATATATCAATCAATCTTGAAGGAACATCAAAATTAAAATAAACTATTGGAAGAAACAAAACCTTCAATGAAGATGAGAATGTATGAAGATATTGGAAAAAAACATCCATAGATGAAGAAATCAAGCTTTTGTTGAAAGAATATTTTTGTTAGAGAGGGTACTGCAACTTTTGAATGAATTATTTTGTTAAAAATGAGTTTGCACATTGTTTTGAGAAAAAAAAATGTTTTTACTTTTAATTTTTTTGGATGGATTGGGTATCCATCCAAATGGGTATATCCATGGATATCCATTGGATATAATGGATGGATTTGAATCCATTCATTATCAACACTATCCATTGGATTATATCCATTTAAATCCATTAGCTCTAATGGATGGATTTGGATGGATTTAACTTGGATGAATTTTGGATCGACCGTAGATTGTGGATAATTTTGCCACCCCTATATTAATGCACCATTGTAAATTTATGTTATTTTAGTCTCAAATATTGATGAGAATATGCTTTAATTTTGTGGATTTGTGTTTGCTAGAAGTTTATTGGTCATCTTGCTTTTGGTATAAAATCTTTTTTTACTTAGCCTTAACATAAAATTGCATTGAGTGTTTAACATTTCTTGCCAATTCTATTTCTCTTATACTTCCTTCAATTGGATATTTCAATTATCTATCAATCATGTAATTTAACTTTGATAAATATAATTTATGTTTGTAACCAACAAAAAAAACATGAAGAGTGAGAAAAATAGAAAAAAATATATATGAATTTTATGATATACGTCAAATTTTTCTAACAACACTAACTTGAAGCTCACTTATCATTAAAAGCTTTAACTTTAATTTTTTAAATTTATTATTCTTTTAAGTTTCGGATAAAAACTTCGAAAGTTCACATTTTTAAATGTGTTTTAAAAAAAAACTTTTTAAAATTGTTTTTTTATAAAAAAAAACATATTGTAAAAATATGAAGTTATGGATTGGATTAAATATTCATCCATCTCAGTCCATGAAAATGGAGTCATGGATGAATTGGATGAATTATAACTCATTGGATATGGATGGATTGAATAACTTAAAATATGATTTAAATGGATTGATTGATGACTTTTTATCTATCCATTTTCATCCAAATCCATCCATTTGTCACCCCAAATATAACCATTATTACAAGTGTAATGAAATTACTAATAATGCGTTGATATAATGGTGTAAAACCCCTCTAAATTACTAGAATGACCAAAACATTAATGATTTAATTCCTATGAGAAAAAGAGTAACGTATTCAGAAAGAAATTAATTCAATATAAAAAAAGTAAGAAAATATTATTGTTAGTACAAAAAAATTAATTGCAATACAATTTGTTGACCGAATATAAAAAATGGTGGCATAAATATTAGAGCACAAACTACTATATTATAACAATTTATTTTATGTACATGCAATAATGAATGATAACAATTGAGTGAAGAATATTATTTTTGGTGTGTTACCAAATATATACATTTAATAATAATCTACCAATAGAATCATGTGATAAGAATCAAGACGATTGAATGCCAAATTTAATAAATTTAATTATGTTAACCGAAAAACTCTCAACATAATGATCAAAATAATCATACCAAATTAATGACCAAAATAATTGCATAACAAAATAATTACACACCAAAATATGCTTAATAACCTGGATGAATCTGTCATATAGGATATGCACTTGAAAAAGATTCCTAATATGTAATTATGTAGTAATTTTTACCTTGCTCCTCTTCTGAATTTTGCTAAATAAATGAAACGGTTTGCTATTCAAAGCAGAGATGACAAAAATACTCGACCCTATAGGTACCCATCAAAATACACATAATTGATACCGGCAAAAAATAGCTCATGGTGGGAACGAATATCATGATATCGGCCTCGCAGGTACCCGCATATATATTTAAATTAAATATTTTATACTTAATTATTATATATTTGTCTATTTTATTAATATTTTATAATAAAATTTAGTAATAGAGATATAATCATATAATTATCATATACACATCATATTACTTAAGTAATGAGAAGTGATTCACTTGCTCCAAGAGTAAAATTTTTAAACTTACGCCACATCTTAGACATCAATTGTAGGAAATTTAATGGTTTACATCTATTCACTAATTCAAACCATTGTATTTCTCAAAATTGATGGCCAAGATGTTGAGTAATTCACACTATTGTATTTTCGCACGTGTAGCCCCAAATAGTGTAGGTATGAGCACAAATATGCACTACCAGTACCCTCCCAGCCCGTTGTCATCCCTAATACAAACTGAATCAAATGAAACGGTCTCCTAACCATCTATACTACTTAATAAAGGAAAAACACAAATTAACTACTCATGTGTAATTTGTGTACCTATTTTACCCTTCATAATTTAGAATTTAATGTTTATAAATAAACTTTGAGCATATCATTAATAAACTTCTATCAACTTCCATAAACTTCCATATTTACATTAATAAACTTCCATAAACTCTCATGTAATTATGTATGTACACTATGTTATTTATGCAAGATGAATAAGAGAGAAATATTCAATGTAAATATGGAAATATAATTGATAATTTGATTTTTTAGTATATTTTTTGGTAAATAACTTATTTGGAATATGAGTAATCATGAAAAGAACATGTTATGAAAAAAAATGTAATAAAAATATACAAATTACTTATAATCCACTTACTAATATTTTTATAGATGATTATTTTCACATAAAACCATCATAACATTTTTACTGTTCTTTTTTTTAAGAAGGTGATTGAATGCAACAACACCCCAAATTCATTGAACAAGAAAGATTTGGTATATGGTTCATATCTTAGGTTTCTTGGTTTTTTGTTTTCAATGAGAAGATAAAATATAATTAATTCATAAATATCTTTTATTAGAAATAGGAAATGTCAAATATTAGATTCATCAAGCTAAGTCAAAATACATTTTATTAGAAATAGGAAAAGAAAATTAATGTCAAATATTTAATCAATCAACTAAATATTTTGTTCTTCAATATAAAATAGAACATATAACATCAAATTAACTAAATCAACATATCAACTTAGAACATATTCATATTGATAACAACTTAGCCGCAACTAGACGTTGTATCTATACATTTCGTGTTTAGTATTCAATTTATCACAACATTGGAGTAATTGTTCATTGTTAATTAGTAAAGAATTGGAGTGCAAGACATCATCCATTTATTAACATTGAACAATTACATCAATTGAATATATTCAACTACAAATTATAATATTTAACACAATTTACTTCCTTAGATATTTATTGAGAAAAATAAATGTTGATACCAAAATTACCGTGGAGCACAAATGAAAAAGTTAACGAAATGAAATTGAATTAATGTATGCAGAAAAATTAGAAACGTTGATCATGTGCGAAAAAAACGTTCTCTTTTATTTAATTTTTTTTTGATCATGTTTATTCCAGACATTAATTATCATTGTTATCTTATTTGTTATTTACAGTATTCAATCTTGCTAAAGAAAAAAGGAAGATAAAAATGGTAAAGAGATGTGTTTAAAATTCTATGATGTCAAGTTTAACCCTATAACTAATAGATACAAATTTCTATGATGTTTATGAATGTAAAAAGACCAGCCTAACTCCAATGCAATGTTTAAAAAATATTAATGTGTATCCATAACAGTTATTAAAATGAATGAAGAGAACCATTGGGGGCTTGGATTGGAGATGTTTATTCCTTTTAAGGAAAAAATATGTTGCATCACAGGCACATGAAGCAAAACTAATTATCATGCTAATGATCAACCTATCTACACAAATTCATAAGAAAAATAATAAACATAGAGAAAGAGAAAAGTTACCCAAAGAAATTAAGGAGAGACAAAGAAGAAGGATTACAGTGAAATCCCAGGAAGACGGAGATGATATCCAAGACGGTTCCATGTTCATCTCTATAGAGTGTTAGACTTTAAAATATTTTTCATGAGCCTTTAATGTTTCATAAGATCCCTTTAATTAGGACCTTGACGTTATGACATTCACAAGTGATAAAAGAAGAAATTGAAGATATCTGGTTCCATTTCGGTATCTCTTCTACTGCACTTTCTGGTTGTATTTGTTTTCACATCTTCGTCTTCCCTTTATGCGTTTCTTGATTATTAGGAACTTAGTTTCATTTCTTCTCTATATGATACTGCACTTTTCTTACTCAACCACTAATGCTTCTATAATTCTCAATGTGTTTCTACTCATCAGATAGCAAATGATGACATAACATTTCCAATGCATAATTGCCTCTATTTATAGAAGGGTTTAGGAGGAGTTATAACTCCTCCACTATCATGTAAACTACACATGAAGTGAGATGAGAGACATTTAACAATAACCTCACTTGTTTGATCCATCAATTAACAACTATCATCACATTAGTCACTTTCATTCGAACTAGTAACTTCCAAGAACATGAAACACTAATTGATTGAATTATCTAACAATCTCCCACTTGTTCTATGTGATTACTTGAAGATTCATAACTTTAATTTTGCACTTTAATTGAACCTTACAAATTATCATCATTAATTGAACTAAAATGGTTGAATCATGGTGGTCACAAATTATATGAGGCAACCAGATCCCTTCCATGTATCACAACCAACTCAACTCAATTAACTTTATTTGAGTCTTCACTTACCTTTCAAAAACTCACCAAATTATCTTATTAAAACCATACAAGTACATTCCTTAATATGGATAGCTTAAACTTTAATTACGAAAATGAAACTTTCATTGAATTCAAATGTGTCATACAATGATAAACAAACATCTATGCATGTATATATACATCAGGTACTATCACATTAACAATGACTTATCTATAATGTTCATCACTTCTACATGACCAATGTAAATTTTGGGCGACTGAAGGCTACGTCCAGTACTCTTGACTCACAAGAGATTCCTTTATTAAATATAATGAGTTGCAATTACAATTATCTCACCCCGATATCTCCTTGTACCTTACACACTCACTTATATCTAATCCCTTGGAAAACCCTATTCCAAGTAACACCCTTGGTAAACACTATACCGAGTCACTCAACCCCTTTCTCTTCACACCCTTGTGAAAGAAAGTGAACTTTGCAAAAGTGAAAAATATACAATATTGACTTGGATTGCCTTACAAGTGTATATGACAATTTCTAGAACTTGAAATCCAACAACAACTCTTATACTTTAAGATAATAATGCTCTTTTAAAGTATGAAATACACTTAGAATCAACTTCAAAAATAACTTTGAAAGTTTGAGAGTAGGTTGCTTGAAAAGTGTAGGAAAAATCAGAAAGTGTGAGAGCTTTTTGAGAGTTTCAAATAAGAGTTTGTAATCTGAGTTGTATATCTTGTTGTATGTTGTGAGAGTGTTTCAATGCCTTTATATAGGCTTCCAATCAACCACAATACCTTTAGGCATGAGTAGGTTTTGTTTGGAATGAAAAACAATCAGTTTGGAGTGAAATCCTTTCACTTGAAATCTGAAAAACTGATGCAACAACTCTCAGTAATCGATTACTGCAAGTGGGTAATCGATTACCCAACAATCCTGTTAACAACTTTTTAAAAATTCACACAGTGTAATGGATTACTGGATTTGAGTAATCGATTACTCAATGACACTATTTGACAGCTTTGTGAATTTGCCTTAGTGTAATCGATTACACTTCTTTGAGTAATCGATTACCCTGTTTTCTAAAAATGGTAATCTGTTACTCCAAAGTCAGTAATGGATTAATCATAGCTGTTAGAGGTTTAAAAACTCTTTTCTCATTCATGTAACTTGTTACTCAAGTATGGTAACCCGTTACATATTTTTTTTGAAAATTATTTTTATTCACACTTAGATTTTTCTAATTTTCTTGAAAACAATTTTGAGCATTATTAACTAAGTAAATAAATGAGTTGTAAGGATAGAAGTACCTAAGACTTAGACTCTAGATCTTGAAGCTTTGTATTCGATAGTCTTTGTAGGTCTTTTTCCTTTCTTCTTTTTGTGATGTTGGTGTCTTCATCAAAACCGTGCCAAGGTCAGGATCAAGATCTTCTTCTTAATTTCCCCATTTTTGATGATGACAAACCAGTATTTTCTTGATGGTGTAGTTTTATGAGAGCAGCATACTGGATGATATATCATGACATGTGTTGAGTATGCTCCCCCTATATGTATGCTTCCCCTTTCTTTTGGAATTATGTGCCTAAAAGAATAGTACAGAAAATACACTACTCCCAACTTTTCTCCCCCTTTTGATTTCTTCAAAAAGAAGAAAAACCAAAAGTCTAGAACAATAGACATTTATAGAGCATAGCATACAATATTTTCATTGGATATGAAATTTTTAATAATATAAAAAAAAAATATAGAACCATGTATCAAGCACAAATTAAAAACATTGCATAACAACGGAAATAACGATGTTCATACACGAAATCCAAAACAGTAATAAAAACAAACAACCCAAACAATGTTCAAATTTTAATGGAAAAGGCATAGCCATACTCATTACATAACAAAAACCTAGACAAATATCCAAGACTCGGGTTCAGAACTATCTTCATTAACATCCATGTTGCTCAGCCTCGATGAAAGACGATGAAGTTCATAATGGATTTGTTGGTGTAACACCCCAAATTTATCCTCATCGAAATTAGGTAACAGTCCTGAGGAATGGGGCATTATTCCAGATTCTCGCTTGAGCGAGAGGACCTCGCCCAAGCGAGAGGATCAGCGTTTTGAAATTGGAAATTATTGGAGTCTCGCTCAAGCGAGGAATGGGTCGCTTGAGCGAGAGGAAACCTGTTGGGACTGTGAGATTCTCGCCTGAGCGAGAATCCCTCGCTTGAGCGAGAGCGTCAGATCTGAAATTTTAAAAAGGCGAGATTTTCTCACCTGAGCGAGAATGGGCTCGCTTGAGCGAGAACCCAACGACTCCTCTTTAAAATAGAAACCCCAAACACATTTTAGGGTTAGAACTTTGAAGAAAAGAGAGAGAGGATAACTTTTCAAGAGAAAAGAGCCTTAGGACTCATCTTAGAGCTTGAGAAGAGGTAAACCTCCTGTTTCTAACTCTTCTTCTTCCTCTCTAACTTGTTTTGGGTATGTTGGATCTCTTTTCAAAACATGAGAAACCATGGAAACTCATCCTTTAGAGTTATGGTTCGTTTTATGTTGTTTTTCTCTTGTAAACTCTTGGTTTAGAGTTGGTATTTGATGAATGGAAAGGTTTTGTGGGTTATTCATGAAAACCCCAAAAACCCCCAAAATGAGAATATGAGTAAAAAGAGAAATGGATGAAATGTTAGATGTGGATGATGAGTTTGTGCTTTAATGTTGATATATGAGATGAACATGTATGTTTAGATGTTTGGAAACTTGTGTTGAAGTAGTTTTGGAAATCTTGAAAATATGTGAATCCCTTGTATGTTTGATGATTAAATACGAGTTGTTTATGTGTTATTTTGAATAAATGAATGACATTGTTGTTATTGGTGGAAATGAGGAAAGATCCTAAGGTTGGAGGAAATCGCGGATGGGACTTTTAAAGTTACTCGGAACCGATCCCCAACACTCACCAAGGTAAGGGATAAGTGTCTCTAAATCATACTCGCTGATGTGAATGAGGTATGTGAAAGAAGTAATGTGTTTGTAAGAATACTGTTGATACCCTGCCCGAAGAGGTAGTGGTTTATTGTTGATACCCTACCCGAAGAGGTAGTGGTTTATTATTGAAACCCTACCCAAAGAGGTAGTGGTTTATGGTTGATACCTTACCCGAAGTGATAGCAGATTATTTTTGTTATCCTACCCAGAGTGGTAGTGGATTATTGTGGTTATCTTACCCGGAGTGGTAGTGGAGTATTGTGGTTATCCTACCCATAGTAGTAGTGAATTAATGTGTCTGTCCTACCTAGAGTGGTAGTGGATTATTGTGAATTCGACCTGCCCGATGTGGTATGGATAATAACTCGACCTGCCCGATATGGTATGGAAAATAACTCGACCTGCCCGATGTGGTATGTGGATAACTCGACCTGCCCGATGTGGTATGGATAATAACTCGACCTGCCCGATGTGGTATGGATAATAACTCGACCTCCCCATGTGGTATGGATAATAACTCGACCTGCCCGATGTGGTATGGATAATAACTCGACCCGCCCGATGTGGTATGGATAATAACTCGACCTGCCCGATGTGGTATGTGGATAACTCGACCTGCCCGATGTGGTATGGGGATAACTCGACCTGCCCGATGTGGTATGGATAATAACTCGACCAGCCCGATGTGGTATGGATAATAACTCGACCTGCCCGATGTGGTATGGATAATAACTCAACCTGCCCGATGTGGTATGGATAATAACTCGACCTTCCCGATGTGGTATGGATAATAACTCGACCTGCCCGATGTTGTATGGATAATAACTTGACATTCCCGATGTGGTATGGATAATAACTCGACCTGCCCGATGTGGTATGGATAATAACTCGACCTGCCCGATGTGGTATGGGGATAACTCGACCTGCCCGATGTGTTTTGTATAATAACTCGACCTGCCCGATGTGGTATGGATAATAACTCGACCTCCCCATGTGGTATGGATAATAACTCGACCTGCCCGATGTGGTATGGATAATAACTCGACCTGCCTGATGTGGTATGGATAATAACTCGACCTGCCCGATGTGGTATGTGGATAACTCGACTTGCCCGATGTGGTATGGGGATAACTCGACCTGCCCGATGTGGTATGGATAATAACTCGACCAGCCCGATGTGGTATGGATAATAACTCGACCTGCCCGATGTGGTATGGATAATAACTCGACCTTCCCGATGTGGTATGGGGATAACTCGACCTGCCTGATGTGGTATGGGGATAACTCGACCTGCCCGATGTGGTATGGATAATAACTCAACCTGCCCGATGTGGTATGGATAATAACTCGACCTGCCCGATGTGGTATGGATAATAACTCGACCTGCCCGATGTTGTATGGATAATAACTCGACCTGCCCGATGTTGTATGGATAATAACTTGACCTGCCCGATGTGGTATGGATAATAACTTGACCTGCCCGATGTGGTATGGATAATAACTCGACCTGCCCGATGTGGTATGGGGATAACTCGACCTGCCCGATGTGGTATGGATAATAACTCGACCTACCCGATGTGGTATGGATAATAACTCGACCTGCCCGATGTGGTATGGATAATAACTCGACCTGCCCGATGTGGTAAGGATAATAACTCGACCTGCCCGATGTGGTATGTGGATAACTCGACCTTCCCGATGTGGTATGAGGATAACTCTACCTGCCCGATGTGGTATGAATAATAACTCGACCTGCCCGATGTGGTATGAATAATAACTCGACCTGCCCGATTTGGTATGGATAATAACTTGACCTGCCCAATGTGGTATGGATAATAATTGGACATGCCCGATGTGGTATGAGGATAACTCGACCTGCCCGATGTGGTATGGGGATAACTCGACCTGCCCGATGTGGTATGGATAATAACTCGACCTGCCCGATGTGGTATGGATAATAACTCGACCTGCCCGTTGTGGTATGGGGATAACTCGACCTGCCCGATGTTGTATGAGGATAACTCGACCTGCCCGATGTGGTATGGGAAATGAAATCGATGAATATGATTAAAGGAAATATGAAGGATGAGAATGAGGATGTGAATGATAAATGGATTATTCATGTTATAGAATATATATTATGAGATACATATATTATAGGGTGAATATGAAATATGACAATGAGGATGTGGATGATCAAAGTAATATTCATGTCATATGATATATATTATGGGATGTATATACTATAGGGTGAATATGAATGATGAGAAATGAGAATGTCAAAATGAAAGTAATATGCATGCTATAGGATATATATTATGGATATATACACTATAGGGTGAATATGAAGGATGAAAATGGAAGATGTTGAGAATGAAAGTAATATACATGCTATAGGATATATATTATGAGATATATGTTCTATAGGGTGGATATGAATAATGAGAAGGACGATGCTTCGAAATAACGTAATATGCATGCTATAGAATATATATTATGGAATATATATACTATAGGATGAATATGAGTAACGTGGAAATTAAAGGAAGAAGATATGAATGTTTACAATTACGTATGTGTGGTTATAAATTATATTAAAGCTTAAATCGTATTTGAAATGTGGATTATCATGTAATGTTAGTTTTTGAACTAATGACTTACTCCCTTGTTTTGTGTGTTGTTTATGATAATCCCATTGTAGGTAAATGAAGGATTTGAGGAGGAAGCTCACTTAGGAAGTTTATTTGTTTATTATGTTGATTTTCTTTATCGTTGCTTGACATTGTAGTTGATTTGATAACATTTTGGGATGAATGTAAATCTGAATAGGACAATACTGAGTTATGTAGTTATGGAGATTATAACTCTTAGAAACCCATACTGGTCGTATGTGGTAATTACTAAATGCATGAATTATGTTTTTCCGCAACATGAATTGCATGATAACGTAATAGGTTAAAAGATTAGTGTCAATGAATTATTCATGAAGGTTTTTCAGTAAAATAATGAATTTATGTAAGGAAAGATTTTAAATAAACAAAAAAATTTCAAGGGTAGAATTTGAGTCTTTACAGTTAGCTCTGGGTATCGAAAGCATCTATCCTTGTGGTGATGTAGCCTCGAAGAGAAACCAATTCATCCATAATCATCTGATTAGTGGGCATTGCAGTAGATGAAGAAGATGGAGAATGAGACTAAGGCTGGTTTAGTGCAATAGGTTCTGGTTCGCCGATAGGAGTAGTTTGGCGGTCGGTACGATGCTTATAGGTTCGACAAGTGACATGATCTATTGTGACACCCTAAAATAATATTTCCTAAGTTGGAGTATCAGTCCTAGAGAGTGAGACATACTGTTAGATTCTCGCTTGAGCGAGAGGGCCTCACCCAAGCGGGAGGGGCTCGCCCAAGCGAGAGGGTCAGAGTTTCTCCCAGGATTTTATCTTGACGTCTCGCCTGGGCGAGAGAAGGCTCGCCTGGGCGAGAGAAGGCTCGCCTGGGCGAGAGAAGGCTCGCCTAGGCGAGAGTGACTCACCTGGGGGAGTGAAATACTGGGCTATTCTGAAGGATTATCGTCTGAGCGAGATTTGGCTCGCCTGAGCGATGAAGAGTTGTAGACACTAAAGGATCCTCGCTTGAGCGAGATTGTCAAATCTGAGTTTTTAGAATGGGGGATTTTCTCCCTTGAGCGAGAGTGTCAAATCTGAGTTTTTGGGGTTCAAGACCCTTAAACTTTACATTCTAATTAAAAGGGACTCCGTCCCCACATGTTTAGCAATAATTCACCAAATCCAGAGAAACTGGGTTACAGATTCAATGGTTCAGGTAATAGGTACAAATACATGCATAATGCAAAACAACATGTCACTATCACCATTACACCCAAACTAGAATGAGCTACACTAACACGCCTTCTGGATCTACTAATCCTTTGCTTTACTTGTACACCGATTATCACCAATGGCACCATCAAGAAAACAAAAGGGAGTAAGATAACAAATTCAAGATAATCGGTATGGATACATCGGATTAAGATGATTATATTACAAACAGATACATACATATATATATATAATTCTACCAATAACATAATCCAACCGTTAAGGTAAACTAAACTATCAATCCACCATTCATCAACCACATTTAATAGCAATTATCCCAATACCACGCAGGGTAAGTCTATGCCACAAAGGCTAATCAATACCACAAAGGGCAAGTCAATGCCATGAAGGCTAATCAATACCACATAGGGCAAGTCAACGCCACGAAGGCTATTCAATACCACATAGGGCAAGTCAACGCCACAAAGGCTATTCAATATCACATAGGGCAAGTCAACGACACGAAGGCTATTCAATACCACATAGGGCAAGTCAACGCCACAAAGGCTATTCAATACCACATAGGGCAAGTCAACACCACAAAGGCTATCCAATACAATTGTCATCTAATAACCATTATCACTCCATTATCGTAATAATAATAATAATGCCAATACGTTTACCTTTCACATCAAATCCTTAACTATGGAAACACGTCTCCCTTACCTTGGCGTGTGTTGGCGTTTGACGGCTTGTTAGAATCTACTCCGCTTCCTCCAACCTTAGGGTCGTAACATCACATTATAACTCATTTTACATATTTCTATCACAAATTAACTCAAACTCTGATGACTTTCGAAACTATCTCTATTGATACTCCCATATGCATTCCTAAACATCTAACCCCTCATTCCACATCATTAATCATAACTACAACCCAACTTAACATTTTCCAATCCATTTTCTTCACCATTTCGTTTCTAGGTTTTGGGGTTTCTTACTATCAATATTTTTCAAACACCATCTCCAAATAGACACTCTATAGTATGAGTTTTCAAGAAATAAGTTAACTAACGAACTACTACATCACGGGGGAGAGTTGGGTCGTTTTCCAACTCAAAGAGAAGAGACCCCATTCACCATAATGAATTTCTAAGTAAGGAGAAGTGTTAAAATCAAGAGGTTTACCTCTTCTCTAGCTTCACGTAGCCTTTATGTGAGTTCTAGCCAAGAAAATCGCTTCCTCTTCTCCTTTCTCTCAAAAACCCCTCCCATTTTCATGTTTGGGGCTCTATTTTAGGTTTCAGGATTTTAGATTCTCGCCCAAGGAGAATACGTCGCCCAGGCGAGAGATCCCGCCTTTTTACATTTTCAAACACTGACGCTCTCGCTCAAGCGAGGGCTTCTCGTTCAAGCGAGAATCCCACAATGTCAACACACACTCTCTCGCCCAGGCGAGCCACATCTCACCCAAGCGAGGCTCCCAGATAAAATTCTGGGAGAAATACTGATGCCCTCGCCCAAGTGAGAATCAGTCAGTAGCTCCCAGACTGACTGAGTTTCACAATGTTCCAATTATCACACTTTTAGGGGGTAACAATCCTCCCCCTCTTAGAGGAATTTTCCTCCTCGAAAATCAAACATACCTTTATTCGAACAAATGCGGGTAGTCCTCCACCATGTCACGTTCTACCTCTCAAGTTGCATCTCCTTCATCGACTTGGCTCCATAATACTTTCACCAAGGGAATTTCCTTTCCCCTCAATTTCTTAATACTCTTGTCCATGATCCTCACAGGCAAAGTTCTAAAAGTCAGATTATCCTTAAGCTCTATTTGATCCGACTCAACTACATGAGATGGATCTCCAACATATTTCTTCAGTTGAGACACATGAAATACGTTGTGGAGATTTGACAACAAAGGGGGTAAGGCAATCCGATAGGCGACCGGTCCAATTCGCTCCAATATTTGATACGGTCCAATGAACCTTGGGGTAAGCTTGCGAGACTTCAACACCCTCCCTATTCCAGTAGTGGGGACTACTCTCATGAACACATGATCCCCTTCATTGAACTCGAGTGGTTTCCGCCTCTGGTCATAATAACTCTTTTGCCGACTCTATGCTACCTTCATGTTCTCCCTCACCCTCTTTATCTTCTCAGTTGTCTCTTGAACCAGTTCGGGGTCCCTATACCAAGTTTTCTCTCATTTCAAACCAACTCATCGGAGTCCTGCACTTCCTCCCATACAAGGCCTCATAGGGTGCCATCCTTATATTTGAATGGAAACTGTTGTTGTTCGTGAATTCGATCAAAGGCAGCATACCATCCCCGGTTGTTCCAGAACACAAGCTCTCAGAAGGTCTTCTAACGATTGTATGGTTCTTTCGGATTGTCCGTCTGTTTGTGGATGATAAGCGGAGCTCATTTTCAACTTAGTCCCCAAAGCGGATTGCAAACTAGTCCAAAATTTCGAAGTGAAGCGAGGATCTCTATCTGATACAATGCTTTCGGGTATACCATGTAGCCGAACTATCTCCCGGATATACAATTCCGCCAGTCGTTCCATAGAATACCTCATATTCATCGGTAAGAAGTGTGCGGACTTAGTTAGCCGATCCACTATTACCCATATTGAGTCATACCCCTTCTGAGTTCTCGGAAAGCCCGACACGAAGTCCATTGAAATACTATCCCACTTCCATACAGGAATTTCCAGAGATTATAACTCTCCCGCTGGCCGCTGATGTTCAATCTTGGCTTTCTGCCAGACGAGACAACTCGAGACATACAAAGCCACATCTCTTTTTAACCCAGACCACCAAAACAACTTTTTCAGATCTTGGTACATCTTCGTAGTTCCCGGGTGAAAATTCATTTTACTTTTGTGTGACTCTTCCAGAATACTCTTTCTCAATTCCGCGTCCTGAGGCACACACACCCTTCCCTTATATTTCAACATTCCACTAGAATCCGATTCAAAATCTGTCTCCTTCCCACTAGTCATTAAATCGCGTTTTGCTTGCAACTCAAGATCCCTAATTTGTAACCTCCTAATCTGGTCAAAAAACTCGTTAGTCACCTTGAGCATTCCCAAAATTGCACTTTGAGGTTTCAATTGGACGGCTAAATTCATATCTTGGAACTCCTCAATTAATTTCTCCTCGCGGATCATCAGTGAAGACACATGTAATGACTTCCGACTCAACGCATCAGCCACCACATTGGTTTTCCAGGGTGATACTGTAAGTTAAAATCGTAGTCCTTCAAGAACTCCATCCATCTCCTTTGTCTCATATTCAATTATTTCTGGTCGAAAAGGTATTTCAGACTCTAATGATCACTGAACACTTCAAACCTCACACCATAAAAATGATGTCTCCAAATCTTCAGCGCAAACACAACGATCGTTATCTCCAAGTCATGAGTAGGGTAGTTCTGTTCATGTGAACTCAACTGTCTCGAAGCGTAGGCAACAACCTTTCCTTCCTGCATCAAGACACAACCTAAACATTGTTTGGAAACATCACAATACACACTGAAGTCACGATCATTACACGGAAGAACCAACACAGGTGCCGTAGTCAACCTCCGCTTCAATTCTTGGAAACTTTCCTCAATCTGGTTGTCCACACTTAAGGTTCTCCTTTTCTGGTTAACTTTGTTAGCGGTGATGCTAACTTTGAAAACCCTTCTATAAACTTCCGGTAATAACCTGCCAAACCCAGAAAACTCCTGATCTCTGTAACCGACTTGGCTACTACCCATTCCATAACAGCTTCGACCTTAGAGGGATCAAATGCCACTCCTTCTTGAGAGATCACATGCCCAAGAAAATTCACAGACTCTAGCTAAAAGTCGCATTTGAATAGCTTTGCATACAGCTGATTACTCTTTAAAACCCCAAGGACAATTTTCAGGTGCTCTGCATGTTCTTCTCGGCTCTTGGAGTAGACCAAAATGTCATCAATAAATACCACTACGAATTAATCCAAGTATGGGTGAAAAATCTGATTCATGTAGTCGGTAAATATTGCTGGTGCATTCGTCACTCCGAAAGGAATTACCAAATATTCAAAATGCCCATACCTAGTTCTGAAGGCCGTCTTAGGAATGTCCTCAGATTTCACTCTGAGTTGATGGTAACCAGATCGGAGATCAATCTTAGAAAATACCACAACTCCTCTTAACTAGTCCATCAAGTCATCAATCCTAGGCAACGGATTGTAACACCCCAAATTTTTAAGTCTTTAAAATTATAGTATCAATCCTCGGATCCTTGCTTGAGCGAGAGATTCTCGCTTGGGCGAGAGAGGTTCACCTGGGAGGTTCTTCTCTTGAGAACCCATTTTTGGTATTATGGATCTCTTCTCAAAGTGTGTAAAACCATGGAAACTCTCTCTTTCGAGTTATGGTTCATTTTATGTCATTTGTACATTGTAAACTCTTGGTTTTGAGTTAGTATTCCAAGAATGGAAAGGGGTTTGTGGGTTGACTCATGGAAACCCAAAACCCTAGAGAGATAAAATGAGGTTAGAGAGGGAAAATGGGTAAAATGCTAGAGGTAGAATATGAGTTGATTTACAACGTTAAAATATGAGATGATATGTATGTTTTAGATGGTTGGAAAACTCTTAAGGAAAGTAGTATGGAACCATTGAGAATATGATAAATATCTTGTATGTTTAAATGATGCAATAAAAGTTATTTATTTGTTATTTGGAATGAATGACTAACATTGTGTTATGTGGTGGGAACGAGGAAAGATCCTAAGTTTGGAGGTGGTGCCGGTGGAACTTACGAAGTCACCAAAAACCAAACCCAACACTCACCGAGGTAAGGATAAGTCTTTAATTGATGCATTATGTTGGAAAATGCGTGGACTTTCTGTTATGGATGATGGATAAAATGTGAATCACTTAATCATTATGAACATATATGGGTATGTTGATAATGGTTAGAAGTGAATTTATGGTTTACTTATTGGGGGAGTACCAATGGAAATAAGACTCGAAAATGAAATCATGAAATGTAAATCACTTTGTAGTTATAAGCATACGTGGATATGTTTATAATGATGTCGGGTGTATTTATCATTTTTGTATTAGGGGAGTACCAATGGAAATAAGACTCGGAATAAAGCAATAATTGTAAGTCACTTTGTAGTTACAAGCATATACGTTATGTTGTAATTATGTCGGGTGCATTTATTGACTATTTATTGGGGGAGTACCAATGGAAATAAGACTCGGAATAAAGCAATAATTGTAAGTCACTTTGTAGTTACAAGCATATACGTTATGTTGTAATGATGTCGGGTGCATTTATTGACTATTTATTGGGGGAGTACCAATGGAAATAAGACTCAGATAATACATTAAACTTGAGTCACTTTGTAGTTACAGGCATATACGCTATGCTGTAATGATGTCGAGTGCGTTTATTGTCTATTTATTGGGGGAGTACCAATGGAAATAAGACTCGAAATATAAGGTAATAAATGGTAAATCACTTAGTCACTACAAATATATATGGGTATGTTTATAGTGATGATGGGTGTATTTATGGTTTATGTATTGATGGAGTGCCAATGAAAATAAAACTCGTTTTAGCCGACCAGAATGGGTTAGCGACTCTAGCTCGAGTTATGTAGCATGGTTTTTCAAAAGTATAGATGACGAGAAAGATTTTAAGAATATTTAAATTATATCACTGTCTAAACCTATTAAATGTGGATTAACTTACCTTGAAGTTTTATTGAATTAATGACTTATTCCTTTGTGTTGTTTGTGTATGGTAAATGTTAATCCCATTGCAGGTAGGTGGACGGAGAAGGATGATTTTGAGTAGAGGATTAGAGACCTTTGTTTTTTATGTCTCTTTATCCATTTTTCTGTAACTTTAATTGATTGTAATCGAAGTAACTAATTATACTATGACATTGATTTTGTATATGATGTTGATCATATAGACTAATAACTCGGGATATATGTAGCTATGGGTGTTTTGAAAAACCCATAGCTAATTGTATGCGGTGGTTACTAGGTTACATTAATGAATTATGTTTTTCCGCTATCGGATGTTGTATGTTACTTTTGGTTCATAGATCGGGTGTGAGAGAGAAGTGAGACATTATAAATAAATTCAGTCACTCGGTAATTATGATTGATTGTTAAATGCATGGAATTGGATTAAATAAGGAAAAAATTTCAAGGGTAGAAAATCGGGTCGTTACAATATGGTATTAGAGCATTGTTAATCCTGCGACCTAGGATATGGCCTTACATGCTTCTTTGTATCCTTATGTGCTGAAGTTGTTTGAATGATGCTAAATGTTAAGTGTTGTGTGCACTATATTTATACAATTCGTTTACTAACAATTGAGTGAGTATAGGTACTCATGGAAGGAAGAGGAAGAGGAAGAGGGGCGAGTCAGAACGTCGCGAATGATTTGTTAGCTCAAATGGTGGCGGCGCTACAGCAGGTCAACGAGAACTTGCAGAACCTGAACCAGAATCCGACACCAAGCCCAAATCCACATCCACTAGTTCCACCTATGCCGACAGAATATCAGGGCTTAGATGAGTTCTGCAGGAGGAACCCCACTCAGTTCCAAGGGGGATTTGCTCTTGAAGCTGCCATCGAGTGGGTCCAAGGGTTAGAGCGGATCTTCAGAGCCATGAACTACACTGAGGCTCAGAAACTCACTTATGCTACTTACATGCTGGTGACCGAGGCTGAGAACTGGTGGGAGTATACTCAGCGACAGATGGAAGTCGAAGGTCGAATGATCTCCTGGGGTACCTTTAAGGAGAAGTTCCTACACAAGTACTTTCCCGCTGATTTGAAAAGGAAGAAGGAGATGGAATTTCTGAAGCTGGAACATGGGAACATGTCAATAGGAGACTATGTGGCCAAGTTCGAAGAGTTGGCCCAGTTTTGCCTGTACGCCGAGTTGGAAATGGACGGAAGGTCCAAATGTGCCAAGTTCGAATCGGGTTTGAAGCCCAAGTTGAAAAGTATGTTTGGATACCAAGAGATTACTGATTTCCCTACCCTGGTGAACAAGTGTAGGGTGTAAGAAGATGATTTTGCAGCTGATGAAGCGGCAACAGCTATGGTGGTTCCTCCCAAAACTCTTGGACCTCAATGAAACTCTCCTCACGGAAAGGGGAAAGGGAAGGCATTTCATGAGGAGAGGAAGCCTTATTTTCCTCTGACGAGTAATCATAGTTATCCTTCGCATGGGTCGAGGACTCATGTCGCTGCTGGAGGGTCACGGTTGAACGCTCCCTCCCTGTGCAACAAATGTTGCCGAATGCATGTCGGTGACTCGTGCCCCGTAATGGCGCTTACTTGTTTTTATTGCAAGGAAGTGGGACATATTCGAAGAAATTGTCCTAAGCTACCACAGAGCGTGAATGCTGTGAGGGTTGAACAACCTCGATCCGCAGGCAGAGTGTTCACCATGAGTGGTGCAGAGGCATCAGGCGTAGATGGCCTGATAAAATGTAATTGCATGGTGTCAGATATTCCTCTTTTAGTATTGTTTGATTCGGGAGCGACACACTCCTTTGTATCCATTGACTGTGTGGACCGACTGAATTTACAAACTGAGTCGTTGCCTTACGATTTGGTCGTATCCACCCCAACTGATGTGCCTGTGGTGGTGTCGACAGTTGTGTCTCGGTGTCCGGTGGTGGTAAACGGTAGGGACTTTACCATGGATTTAATCTACTTACCACTATCCTAGTTAGATTTGATTCTGGAGATGGACTGGTTGTCAGAAAATCATGTGGTGCTTAAATATGCTGATAAGACCGTGATGTTTGGAAACCCATATGGGATTTCGGAGGGAGTCAGTTGTATGAGGCCGATGTCGGCAAAAGAGGTCAGGACTTCTTGTAAGGAGGGAGGGACCGTGTTCATGTTGTTGGCGTCCCTAGAAGGTATTGAGAAGTCCAAGGTTGAGGACATTCCAATAGTTCGTGAGTTTCCGGAAGTCTTTCCTGGTGATATTCCGGAATTACCTCCTGTGAGAGAAGTTGAATTCTCCATTGATTTAGTGTCGGGAACGGTACCCTCCTCTATAGCTCCTTATAGAATGCCACTGTTAGAGTTAACTGAGCTGAAAAAGCAGGTTGAAGAATTGTTGGCTAAGAAATTTATTCGCCCGAGTGTCTCGCCGTGGGGCGCACCTATTTTGCTAGTTAAGAAAAAATACGGCAATATGCGATTATGTACCAATTATAGGCAGTTGAACAAGGTTACGATTAAGAACAAATACCCATTGCCTCGGATTGATGACTTGATGGATCAATTGAGAGGGGCGGTAGTGTTTTCTAAGATTGATCTTCGATCGGGCTACCATCAACTTCGGGTGAAAACAAATGACATTCCAAAGACTGCTTTTAGGACAAGGTATGGACATTTCGAGTATTTGGTCATGCATTTTGGCGTAACAAATGCTCCAGCAATATTTACCGACTACATGAATCGGATTTTCCATCCGTATTTGGATTCATTTGTAGTGGTATTTATTGATGACATTCTGGTTTACTCCAAAAGCCGAGAGGAACATGCAGAGCACCTAAGGATTGTTCTAGAACTCCTGAGTAGGAACCAGCTGTATGCGAAATTGTCTAAGTGTGAATTCTGGTTAGAGTCGGTGAACTTTCTTGGGCATGTGATAACCAAGGAAGGGGTAGCCGTGGATCCTTCAAAGGTGGAAGCGGTCACGGAATGGGTCGTGCCCAAGTCGGTTACTGAAATCCGGAGCTTCCAGGGTATAGCAGGCTATTATCGGAAATTCATTGAGGGATTTTCGAAGTTGGCACTACCATTGACTAACCTCACTAGGAAAGGAGAACCGTTTGTGTGGACACTTCGTTGCGAAGAAAGCTTTCAAGAGTTGAAGCGAAGGTTGACTACGGCGCATGTGTTGGTTCTTCCGTGTACGGATAAGGATTTCAGTGTGTATTGTGATGCTTCCAAGCAAGGTTTGGGTTGTGTCCTGATGCAAGAGGGGAAAGTGCTGGCCTATGCTTCTCGTCAGTTGAGAACACACGAGCAGAACTACCCTACGCATGATTTAGAATTGGCAGCAATGGTTTTCGCTTTGAAAATTTGGAGGCACCATCTCTATGGTATAAGGTTTGTGGTGTACAGCGATCATCCCTTGGCTTCTTGGCGTGGCCTATCACCCCACCATTCTGGATATCCAACAAGTTGAAAACAACTCATGCTATCATGCCCTGTTCGATTGCAGTTTGAACAGACTATAGCTTTGTCTTTTATGTTTCCACGTCCTCTCATTTTTCCACCTGTCTGCACAGCTAGACCAACAATTTCTATTCTTTCTTCCTTGGTTCTAGTGGTGGCCTTTACACGTTCTTCCTGTATCAATGTGGCATATACTCGATTCAATGTTGGTAGAGGATCTGTTGCAAGAAGATTCGAGCAAGTTGTTCCATATAGTACATCATCTAATCCCATCAAGAATTGATGCACCTTCTCTTATTCCCTTTGTTTCTCTAACTTTGCCTTGATGTCACATTGGCACCCTTTACATGTGCATGTTGGTATCTGCTGGTAATTTCCCAGCTCATCCAACAGTACCTTGAGTTTTCCATAGTAGTTTACCATGGTCATCCCTTCTTGTTTGCATGCAGCCAGTTCTGATTTCAGTTGCTGAATTTGTGGCCCATTCACAACTGAAAACTGTTCTTTGATGTCGTCCCACAATTCCTTTACGTTTTCCGTATAGGAAATAGTAGAACGTAGAGAAGCTTCAATGGTGTTTAGGATCCAAGACACCACCATTGATTACACAGTCCACCAATCCTCCATTTATGGTGACTCTTCATCCGGCTGTTTCACAATGCCTTCCACGAATCTCCATTTACGTCGTGCACGTAACGAGGTTTTCATAGCTTTTTCCCATTCATCATAATTTTCACCCCGTAGTTGGACTTGGGTAATTATGCTTCCTGGATTGTCATTAGAATTAAGATCATAAGGAGATGGTGTCTTCTTCACCACCTCATCTTTCGTTGCAGATTTTCCTTCATCAGGACCTAGCTCTGAAGCCATAATATATTTATGGAGAAAGTTCTGTGTTTTATTTTCATATGGTAAAAACCAATATATACAAAGTACATTGCTGATATTTGCTAACAGAATCTCTAAACATATCCCTATAATATTAACATATCGCTATAATATCTCCTTACAACAAATCACCATCAAAATGGTTGATATCAATCCTACTTAATCGGAAACAAGATAAATATGTGTAATGACTATGATATAGGAAAGGAAACCAGATTCGGTTTCCTATTACTCTTTGATGAAGTCTCAAAATTTTTTGTGGCCAATTCCAATAGTCTATCAAAAAATTCTAAATCTAATTTTTGTATCCTCCATCTTATCTTTTCACAGCATAGATTCCTACTATGTTTTAGTTCTCATAACATCATTTCAAAACTTACATGGTCACGTATCAAAAAATGGCAGAGAAAAAAAAATTAACATCTCTCGGATTTGCCCTGGGATATTTTGAGGAATAGTTGAACAAGAAGAGACTTCATTCATGGGACGCTTATATTTTTCATCTCCTACAAAAAGGTGCATTGAAGTAAATAAAATGCAAAATAAAATAAATTGTATGGTAGGGTTGAGGTATAAAATGAAAAAATAAAATGCTTAAAATAGTAAATTGTATAATAGTAGGAATGATGATATTGTGTTTATTTGATTGTCTCAAAAGGCTTATAATTAACTCATATTTATATTAATATCATACTCCTAATTAAATAACAAACAAATCATAATAAAATAATCTGTATCGTAAGAGATCTTCTAAGATACTCTAAACAAATCTAAGATATGATCATAATATGATATATTCTCTTAAGATATTTTAAGTTAATATCATATATTCTAATACTCCCGCTCAAGCTAAAGCTTACTAAGCTTAGCTTGTTACAAATATTCCCTTTAAAATAAAAGTAGAAATAATAATTACTCGAACTTCCCTAAACATAACTTTAAATGGTTGCAAATGTTGATGAAATCTGAAATGAATTGGTCAATGATCAATGACGAGCTTTTTAAGCTCTCAGAAAAAGAATTAAAGAATATGAAGAGAACAACAAATTTCTTATGGGAGAACAACAAATTTGGTTGGTCCAAACTTTTTATCCATCATTTCAAAACATTTTACTAGTTGTATAGAGCAAAGTAATTTCACACAAAATGTCTCCTCATATTTACAATACCCGAAGGTAGTTCAATACCCGAAGGCAATTCAATATCTGAAGGCAATTCAATATTCGAAGGTAATTCAATACTCGAAGGCAATTCAATACCCGAAGGCAATTTTAATACCCAAAGGCGAAGGCAATACAATACCCGAAGGCAATTTCAATACCCGAAGGCAATTTCAATACCTGAAGGCAATTTCAATACCTGAAGGCAATTTCAATACACGAAGGCAATTTCAATACACGCAGACAATTTCAATATATTATAACTCCAAACATCAGGGTGTATACATCTTTGAAGCATTTCATCAAACAGGTTCAAGTACTTAGACAACAAGCATTTTCTTACAGCAGAAGAGATCAAAGAATTGTAGGAAATAAGATCAGGGTTTATACTTGCTTCATTCATTCTATAAAGAACATCATAACCAGCATCAAATATTTAATCAATCTCACCAACATGATTTATTTCCACCTCAATTTGGTGGGATTCTGCAAGCCCATCCAACTTAAGACCATCAATAATTTCATCAAGAAATTGAAACCATATTTTCCACTCAGGAAACAAGATATCAGTTGCTAAATAGCTAACTCATATTGCAAACCCCTCATTCAACCATAAATGTGTCCACCACTCCATTGTAACAAGATTACCCCTCAGCGGAATGTTGATCGTCATAGAGCAAAGCAGTCTCCCGGTAAGTAACCAAACCATAATTCTCCATGGCTCCAGCAACAAAATCAGGGATTGCAATCATATCCAACTTCGGCAGAGAATAGGGAGTGGCAAAGTAATCATTGAATAGTTCCAAAGTTTTCACAACAACATGTAATGCAAATTTCCCCTGGTTTGCCTTGCCAATTTGATAATACACTCGGACTTTGACCTCATCGGAAGTATGATCTTCCATATAATCAAACAAACCAACAACGACTACAACCAAGTATGTAGACATGATTGGGGATTCTTGATATGAAACTGTTTTTAAATTTCCATCATTTTTTCTTCAACAATTGCCATATTAGAAAGAGCAATCAGCTCTAAAGACATACATCCAGTTTGGTCTTGAAAGTAGCCTTGCAAGCAGGTCTCAAAAATCTCATCATCTTCAAACAATGCAACGCTTGAAGGCTTGAGAACCTGCATGGACATCCTAAATCAGCAATACTCTACGGGGTCAACAAAAAAATAACAATCGGGTCATGATAGATCTGAACCACAAAAGACGTGAACCACTTCAAAAATTCTATATAAACCAATTCCCCTCAAGTTGGAGCATATACATCATATGAATCCAACTTGTGATCACAAGCCTAAACTATCCTCAAGGCAAATACCATGGCTCTAATACCATGTTGAAATTATAGGGTTGAGGTATAGAAGGAGAAAATAAAATACTCAAAATAGTAAATTGTATAGTAGTATGAATAATGATATTGTGTTTATTTGATTGTCTCAAAAAGCTTATAACTAACTCACATTTATACTAATATCATATTCCTTATTAAATAATAAACAAATCATAATAAAATAATTTGTATCCTAATAGATCTTCTAAGATACTCTAAACAAATTTAAGATATGATCATAATATGATATTTTCTCTTAAGATATTCTAAGATAATATCATATATTCTAATAAAGGTGCATTAAAGTAATGATATTTATATATTATTTTGTGAAAGTAACAGTTTAGAAGTAAAAAATAAATAGTCGAAATATATTAAAAACAGTAAATAGTAAAGAGTTTTCTTATCCTAATACTTAGTGAGATAAAATTTGAATTCTTACTGTAATTTGCAAGGGTTCCTATATGTTTCATCCCAGTGTTAAGATCGGCTATGCTCGGGCGGAAAAGATTTGACATTTACGATTGTTGATCATGCTCAGACTATAAACCTAGCTAAGGGAAATGATGATAATGCTAGGACAATTCAACATATGTTACATTGAAGAACATTTTTTCATTCTAAAGGCAAGGTCATGTCACTTAATTGTCGACAAGTTCACGTTGCCCACACGATAAAGGTTGTCCAAGTTAACAACAATGTTAGTCTAAGGCTTCTAAAAGGACAAACCATGTTGTCTACGATGATTGCAATCCCTTAGAGTGCAAGGTGCAAGTTACTCCACCTTAGTAGAGATGACAATGAAAATCGAACTTGCGGGTATCCGCTCGAACTCAACCCGAATTTAACGGGGAAAACCCGATGTGATTGGGTTTAGGTTTGGGTTCAGGTTTTACCCGAGTTCAATTTTCGAGTTCAAGTTCGGGTTTAGTATAGTTGATACTATACCCCGAACCCGATTAATAAATGTAAAATTATAAAATTATCCATAAATACATATGTAAAAGCTATATATATATAAATTTGACAAATACATAGAATATATATATATATATATATATATATATATATATATATATATATATATATATATCAGTATTTTCAACACCGCTTAATTCGGGTTCGAGTTATGGATTTCGAGTTCAGGGTTGGGTAAGCACAAACCGTCCCTGACCGCCCTGTTGCCATTCCTACACCTTAGTATAAATTGGTGAAGTCATCTACAAGTAAACAATAATGTATTCTCTTTGCTTTTATGTAAGTGTCATGCATCAATAAATATTGACTTGAACGTGAGATGACCTTTTCAGATACCTATTCAAGGTAGTCAAAGGCCGACAACATACCAATTAAACTAAGAAACACATGCTCCAACACCTCCAAAGACCGTATTGGACAAATTACAGAAATTAAAAATTAAGATATTTGTTTATTCCCTAATTAATGTTGTATCAATTAGTCCTCTAATTACTATTAGAGCATTTGTTCCTTTTTGCTTGATATTTTTTTTTGTTGCCAAACTATAGAAGAAAATCAATTTAGTTCTCCTAGTTTTTCAACTTTTGCAGGGTCTTTGTCATCCAATGCAGAACCCAAAAATTCTACTTTGTCTTCTTCTACAGGGATGAAATTTGAATCCAATCACAATCAACTTTTGAGCATTGTTATGCTCAATGAGTTTAATTATCTTACTTGGTCAAGATCCATAACTCTTGCTCTAGGTGGAAGATCTAGATTCAGCTTTATTGATGAAAAGGCATCTTTTCCAGATGAGAAATCTCTAGATTATGCATCTTCTCCATATGAGAAATCTCTAGATTATGCATCTTCGCTATCTAAATACCAACTTGTGCGATCATGGATTCTGAATTCCATGGATCCACCTCTTGCTGATATTTTCAGTCATCCAACTATAGACCTCAGTGTGTGATATGAATGGTCAACAAATTAATTTTGCTCACATTTTTGAACTCCAACGAGACATTGTGAACCTGCAACAATCTGGTAAGTCATTTGTTCAATTACTTGGCAGTTTGAAAAGGATGTGGAATGAACTTGATGTGTATCGTCCACATACTATCGATGCCGCCACATTTCGTAAACGAGTTGAAGAGGACAAAGTCTTCCAATTGTTAGCAAGCCTTGGTTCTGGCTATGAAGATCTTCGTAGTCATATTCTCATGTCCTCGGAGCTCCTATCCTTATCATCTGTGTGTTCCACAATTTAAAGAGAAGAAGTAAGGAAGAAAGTAATGAATGCAGAAAATAAGTCTACATTATCTGAAGATCATACCTATTTCGCCAAATCCGGCATTTATGCATATACTATCAATCGTCAACCTAGAGCAGAATTTCCCTACAAAGACAAGATACCAAATCTGAAGTATCAACATTGTCATCATCTAGGGCATCTAATTGAGCGATGTTGGGTTCTTCATCCTGAACTAAAACCCAAGCTTAGTAAGGACAATGAACCCTCAAAGCACAAAGCACATGTTGTTGAAACCTTGCAAGGAGACATGGTAAATAACTTTAATCCAATTTCACTCATAAACGAGTTTGCTGCATTTCTAAAACTGGAGGAAGAAAAGGGAGTTTCAAGCTCTGCCAATTCTACGACACTTTTGTCAAATTTTGCTGGTCTTGCGGATGGGTCAGAAGGTATGTCAACTGCACTCTCTACTGCCTTGAGATTTAGTAATGTGCATGATTTTTGGATTGTTGATTCTGGTGCCACTAATCACATGCCAAATAAATTAAGCAATCTTGTAGATTTTGAAAAAAATTACAGTCCCTCTCATGTGTATGTTGCCAATGGATATGGTGTTCCTGTTATTGGTAAATGAAAACTCAAGTTATTTCCTAATAATAAAAATTCAATAGCCTTGTATGTTACTTCTTTTCCTGTTCAGTTGCTATCAGTTAGTAAACTCACTCAAGCGCTTAACTGTCGTGCTATTTTTCTTCCTCATAAGGTGTTTTTTCAGGACCTTGTTACCAAGAAGATGATTGGTGAAGGATTCTTCTTACAAGGTCTCTACTACATCTCATGAAATTTTCTAAACACCAAGAATCCCCAAGCTGCTACTCTCACTTCCTCTTTGACATACTATAACTTATGGCATCAACGTCTTTGCACATCCATCAAATAATATCCTTACTACATTACTTCCTCATTTAAACAATAAATCCATTTCTTGTGATACATGTCATTTTTCTAAATCTACTAGACTACCTTTTGTTTCATCTACATCCAAGAGTAATAAAATGTTTGAGCTGGTAGAGTCTGATGTTTGGGGTCTTACTATAGAATCATTTGATGGTTTTAAACATTTTGTTACATTTATTGATGATTTTTCTCGTGCTACTTGGGTATACTTGTTGAAATCTAAAAGTGAAGTTATGAATGTTTTTAAGGATTTTCACATGCTTGTCCTAAATCAAATTTCTAGCAATATTCAAACTCTTCGCTCTGATAATGGCACAGTATACATGTCTAAAAACATGACACAATATTTAAAATCTCATGGTATTGTGCATCAAACTAGCTGTGTTGGTACTCCTCAACAAAATGGAGTAGTCGAACGCAAGAATAGAGACTTATTGGAAAAAACTCGTTCCTTGATGTTAACATGCATGTTCCAGAACTTATGACATTAATGAATATCAACAAATGGTGGGTAAGCTTATTTATCTTACCATTACTCGACTTGTCAGAACTTATGCAATAATGCTTGTTAGTTAATTTATGCATTCTCCTACGATTTTTCATCTCAATATCGTCAAGCGCATCTTGCGATATCTGAAAGGATCTATTGGACGTGGGATTGTCCTAGCCAAGAATGGCCACACACGAATAATCAGTTATAGTGATTCTAATTGGACAGGAAATGCACTTGATCGAAAATCTATTATTGGTTAATGTATGTTTGTTGGTGGTAATATTGTTTCTTAGCATAGCAATAAACAACATGTTGTTGCCCGTTCTAGTGCTGAAGTTGAATATCCTGCCATGACATCTGCTTCTTGTGAAATGATATGGCTCAAATGTCTTCTTGCTGATCTTGGTTTTCCAAGTAGTCTTCCTATGACTCTTTCCGTGACAATCAGGCAGCTATTCACATCGCAGTGAATCATGTGTTTCATGAACGAACAAAGCACATTAAAATTGATTGTCACTTTATTCTTTACCAAGTTCAAAATCGCGTTATTCAAATTGTCTACACACGTAGTCATAATCAACTTGCTGATGTTTTCACTAAAATGTTACCAAGCACGCAGTTTCGACGTCTGTTGTCCAAGCTTGGATCATTCAATCCTCTTGATCCAGCTTGAGGGGAATATTAGACAAATTATAGAAATTAAAGATTAAGATATGTTATTTATTCCCTAATTAATGTTGTATCAATTAGTCCTCTAATTACTATTAGCTGTAGATAATTGTTTGATTCAGTTTAGTTAATTTCTCCTAGTTAGGCTATCTTTTATTCCTTGTAACTATAATCTCATCTATACAATGGGGCTGTAATATGCATATTAATATCAGAATGATATATCTCTTAATTCCATATTTCTACATACCGGCTATAACATGGGTCCAACATTGCAACCAGATACCAACAATCCCACTTCTATATAGAAGAAAAATATCCTCATTCTTTTACCCTCTTATTTTTGTAAGCTATTATATATTTTTAATATCAATCATACATATAAAAATGAGTAAGTTATATCAATCAAATATGAGATTGTCAATTACTCATATATCATAATCTTAAAAATACTCAAAATCATGTTATCTTATCTGTCGGCCACCACCAAACATGTAATAGGGGTGTTAGAAATTCAGATTATGAATAAAATGCTTTCTTGAATTAAATTCTCAAATACCAAGCACTATGTAATCAGTTCTGAAGCCACTTTTGGTGTGGTTGGGAAAGATAATAAACTGTTTAGAGTAATTAAGTGAAATCATACATAGTACTCCTATTTTTTTATATACTTATCCAACTTACCCATAGGAGTCGTTAATATAATTAAATTCATTACTTTTTAATATTTTAAATAAGAGGGATGATAAATGTAATTGAGATTTATGGTGTCATTCTAATTTACCTTATTTTTTATTATTATTATTAGAGTAAATTACATTGACATCCCCTGAGTTTTAGTGAAATTACACATATCACCTCTCCATTTTTTACTCCTACAAAAAACTTCTGATTTTTGTACATAGATTATCCATGTATGTGTGATTTTTTACATAAAAAATATTGATAAGTGTAATGAAACTAATAAAAATATGATATATTGTAGGGACAAATCAGAATAGTATACGAATCAATACATTTTTATTATTTTTTGTTCATTACAAAATGATCAATAGTTATAATGAGATATTATTTAAATCACTCTTATACGATATTATAACGATAAAAAAATAATGAAAATGTGTTGACTTGTATACTATTTTAATTTGTTTTCACAATATACCATATTTTATTTAACTTCATCACACTTAACATCATTTTTAATGTAAAAAATCATAATTATTTCACATGCATGAATTGTATGTGTAATGTATATGCAAACACTAGTGGGTTTTTTTATAGGGGTAAAAAATAGATGAGTGCTCTGTGTAACTTCATTAAAACTCAGAGAGCGAGTGTAATTAACTCTTATTATTATTATAATAATTATTAATATTTTATAATATATTATTACACTATTAGTGCAAAGATTTATATACATTTAGTATTCATTTATATTACTTTCTTTTTAAGAGTCAATTAAGAGAAAATATAAATTATGTATAATGCAGTGTCAATATATAAAAGTGATAGATTATTAGAGTATATTTTTTCTCTCCATACTGTAAAGAACATGCTTTCACCGGAAGTCAATGCCATACATAAGTATGAGAAGACTTAGTCAACCTAACTCCACCATAAAATAAAAAGCATTCCACGTGAAAATCTAATAAAGGGTCCTAACAACGTAAGGAAAAAAATATCAAAGTTGTGGTCGCAATCCACTGAATCACCTACCACTGCCCACTACCACGAGTGCGTAGTAGTTGGATTTTGGTGAATGCGTTGTAGTAGTTGTTGTAATGTGACTATAGCCAATGTAGCTCATTGAGTAGCTCTTGTTAAAACAAACCTATTTCTTAAACAAATATGTTAGATAATGCTTTGTAGCTATTTATTTAATGGATTTCGTCATCATGATGTTATAAAGAAAAGGATAAGTGGTCCCTACTGGCTACTGTGGTTGGTAAGAGAACTAGCTCAATCCAATTAAACTAATCTATAAAGAATCAGCTAAACAATAGATATATAATTCTATAATTTGAATATTAAATTGACAACAATATAATAAGAAAATTATTGAATGATGTAAAGAACTCTGGATCTAATTGTTAAACGATGTAAAATATATATTGAATGATCTAAAAATATAGAGTTTAATAGTTATGTACTATCAGTAAAAAAAAATTATTACATCACTGCATTTGTACATCATTCAACTCTATTTTGTATTACTTTTGTTTAAAAGTTAATTATAATTAACACCTTAAAAAATAACAGTGTTATTAAACCCAAATATGCGTTGAGTTATGTAAAAGTGTATAGATGCAATTGTTAATTACTCCTATGGTAACAAAATTGACGGCAAAACCTTTCAGAATTTCATAATCATAATAAAACAGGTTTTTTATTTGTCAGAGTTGGCTCGTCATGCTCATTTTAACTTGAATGATACTTCCTATCATTAAAGTTGTCTCCAACCGATTGTCCAACATTGATAATCTCTTTTGATTTCTTTTACACGTTTTAATAGCTATACCTTTATTTTTCGGGGAAGTGTTAATTTTATTAACAGAAAAAGAGAACACACTAACGGTCACTAATACATCATTTGGCAAACTATGCCTCCACAATCCATTAGACAAATTACCTATTATTTGGGGCAGGTTCATTTATGTATACAATTTATTATCTTTTACATAATTTTATAAAATTTATTTTATGACGAACCCAATAATACTAAATAATATAATAATTTTTATACATGATACATAAGGTAAATAAATTTATTATATAATTGTGGAAAAGAATCTAAAATGTGTTCTACAGTGTTAGCACCTCCACCAACATGAACTACAATACAATGAATGAAACACCAAACCAAGCGGATTCTAATTCCGAAGGACATATTGATATACCACATCAGCAAAAAGTTGTAGTTAGATAATTCTCTTATTTATTCTATGTAATACTAATTCTTTTATATAATTTATATATACTATTTTCTCATTTTCTCTACTTATATAAGTGTACCAAGTTTCTCATAAAGAAAACCAACAACAAACAATTAGGCCTTAATTTCATACGGTGAGATTGACTACATGAACCAAACGACAATATAAACAATATAATGTTTTATCACAAATTATGTTCATCGATAAAGTATTCATCTCTAAATATTTTCTAATCGTTTCACAAATGACTTTACTCGTATTGACATTCATCTTCATATAGGACTTCTATCGATCTTCTCCATATATATCCAAATCAGCTAAGGCGTGCGATTCTACAATGTTTATTCAATAGGAGTCACTCTAGCTTTCTCCATAATGCATTTAATTCTAACCCTATCTTGTTTGGTATGTCCACTCATCCAATAAAATATTATCATCTATGTTACATGGAGTTTATTCTCTTGTGACATTTTACACTCCAACATTCAATTCCATATAACATTGTGGGTCTTATAGTTTTGTAGTAAAACATCTCCTTAAGCTTGAGTAACATTTTTCTATCGTATATGACACCTGAAGCATTCCACCATTTCATCATATGAAGAAGAGTCTCACATTGACCGTAATTAGGTTTTGATGAAGACATCAACACAAATAAAGAAGAACAGTGTTGAAGGCCTTTAAGATTGGAAAGCATAAGTTATATAGATAAGTTTGATCCATTTCTAGTTTAAAGTCTTGCCTTTGATATTTCCTATTAATTTTGATATTACTTAAGGCTCACTAAGTATAGGCTAAAATATTTCTTATAGTTAAAAGAGAGGTAGAAACTACTAACAAGCTAAGGGTACTAAAAATGAGTTTTAATAAAACCAAGTAATAGGTTACTTGAAACAGTGTAATAGATTATCAAAAATAGAGTAACATGTTAACAAAAATTGTTCAACAGGTTATCAGATAGCCATTAACCGAATACCAAGGGACAGTAACCGATTACTTAGCCCTGAGAATGATTTTTCAAATTTGAAACTCAACCAGTACGTACTCAAATGTACCATTTTGCTATCAAATGATGCATACCTCTTGGAATGAACCTTAGAACCCCTCTACACTCTATATATACCATAAGTTTGATTTTGACGGTGACACACTTATTAGCAGTTAAGAGAATATTTAGATAGTGGTAAGGAACCACTAATCTTAATCTATTCTATATGAAAAATGTTGAGTATATTTTAGTTGAATTATGTAATGGTGACTATATTTGAGACAAAGTTGAAAAAAAATACACGGATGCCATTTCACTGGAGATAACCTCATCTCATGGTCCAACCAAAGGCAAAATATTATTTCATTATCAATGGTTGGACATGAGTATGTGTCTAATGCTAGTTGTTGTTCTTAGTTGTTATGGATCAATCACCAACTACAAGACTATAATATCTTTGTAAGCCACATTCCATTAATGTGTGATAATATTGATGCTACTAATCTTTTAAAAAATCCAATTTTGTATTCTAGGGCTAAGCATAAAGAAATTAAGCATCATTTCATCAGAGATAACATGTAGAAAGGCATAATCAACATTCAATTTTACGGCAATGGTGATTCCTTAGGATTTGGTTGATAAAATAAATTAGATATTAAACATTGACACTATGTTACCTCAACACCTTCCTTTTTCATTCATGTCCAAGTAACATGATGTCACCATTAATATAGTTGTATCCTTGACTTTCGTCGTATTAAACTTTCTTAATAGTTGTTTACAATATTTGGCTTCATATAAAAGGTTCCTCCATCCAATTTTTTTTATTTGAAATTCGAGAAAGTAATTGAGCTCTCTCATCATAGAGATCTCAAAATTACTTGTCATAAGCTTAAAAAACTCTTGCCCATAGCATTGTTAGTAACATGAAATATAATATCATCACTATAGATTTGTACTAACAAAATGTCGTGTTTAGTTCTATAAATGAAGAGAGTTGTATCAATCGTCATCTTTCAAACCTTTTTTTTCAAAAGACACTTGCTTAATATATCATTCCAAGCTCTAGGGATTGCTTAAGTCTATGCAAAACTTTCTTAAGTTTGAAAATATAATTTGGATATTGATATGTGGCAAAATATATCACTTTTTTATCAATTTTTATAAGACTTATCTTGATTAATCATGCTTAAAACCCAATCTATAATTCACTTTTTAGATAAACTTAGTATATTTAAATAAGATATTTTTTATCACATCCTGTCCAAGTTCTTTCTGAATTTTGAAGGAAAATGTTTAATTAAATTTAGTATGTTTAATTAAATTTCTAAACGTCATTTTCATGAAAAATACTTGTTGTTCCCATTGGAATTTTTGTCAATCAAAATTTTATTCATTAAAGAATGTGTTAGACAATGACAATTTCATTTAAATTGTTAGACTAATCTCAAGGACATAGATATTGGAAGTTCTATCGATTTACAAGAAAACAAGTCCAAAATTACCAAACAATAATAGGAGGAGTTGGCTCTAAAAGATACTACTATCTTTTAGAGGATAATACCATTAAAGGAGAATGAAATTCTGAGTTCTCCTAATGTGTATGGATCACATCTAAACTGTGGGACTTCATATACAAACTATTGAGTGACAACGAAAAACAGGCGTCAAATTATTGACGTTAAATGAGCGCATCCTGGAGGTAACCCATTGTTGGTTAGTTTGCTGAAATTTTATTTATTTTATTTGTCATATGCATCAAACATCTCCTAAATATCCATTTGGCTTGAGGACAAGCCACAAAACTAAGAGGGGGTGGCATTTATATGTTGTGTGCTTAGTATAACATTTTTTTTATTTTCGGTTTGCTTTTTAAATTTTGTTGTTGTGTGTTTACTTGTTTTAGTTTATTTGTTTAGTATATTTTTTATATTTTATTTAAAAAGTGAAATTTTTGAAACTAAACTTAGTAAATAACACTTTAACTACTTTCAAAATATATAAGATCAAATAACTTTGTGAATCAACAAGCTTTGATGAGCAACTTTGATGAGCAACTGAGATGAAAATCTGAAATTTTTTATGAAAAATTCATAATGTCACAACTTTGATAAAATACAAACTTTTTTGAAAAATCATTTATCATGAACATGTGCAAATGTTTGAAAATCAAAGAGTGTACATAAACCTAACCATTTGAGGGACTGTAAGCCAAACACATAATTATGTGAGCTATTTGTGAGAAACTTGTTGGCTTTGCACAATTGATTTTGTTTACAGACGTCCCAAAATAGTGTTTGTCATGAGAGTTGGGAAGATATTTGAGCAGTCCTAGTATGCATCACTGGAAGACAGTCAAACGTGTTATACATTACTAGGATAGAATAAAGGAGTACATGTCCACTTATTGCAGGTCTAAGAATTTGGAGATCATTGGGTATTATGACTCCGAATTTGATGAATATCAAGACAACATACACTCCACCTCTGAATATGTCTATATATTCGTTAGATGTGCTATCTCTTGGAAGTTTGCTAAATAGACGCTTATGGCTCCTTCAACCATGGTTGTGGGGTTAATGACTTGTTTTGATACGTCAGACCATGACAAATAGTTACAGAATTTTGTCACTAACTTACATGTGGTCGATGACATTGAAAGACCATTGATAATTTATTGTGACAACAAATCCGCGGTTTTTTACTCCAAAAATAATATAAGTTCTACAAAGTTAAAATTTATTGACATCAAATATCTGGTTGTTAAAGAAAGTGCTAAAGATAGAAAAAAATTCATATAACATGTAGGATGAATTATATGCTAGTTGATCCACTAACTAAGGGTTTGGTATCTAAATTCTCTTATGACCACATTGCTCATTTGGGTATTGTTCTTTAGGTTACCTTAGTTCACTAGGAGTCTATATATTTTATGATTTACTTTGGACATCATATAATGTTTTATACATAATAAAGTTGATGATTTATTGTTCCATTTTGAACTTGTGTATTTTTGTTTGAAACTATTGTGTTACAATTAAAGATTTTGGATTGATCTCACTAAGGAATAAGAATGACCAGTTGGAAATAAACATATTTGATAAGACATTACATGAAATTTCTATATCACTCATTCATATTTGATCCATGTCATTAAATATATTAATATAATGATCATAATAGTTGAGTCATGCTTGAGTGTGGTGAAGGTTGTGGTGGTTCTATAGTTGACATATAAGATTGACTAGATTGTATTAAGGAGAAGTCTAAATATAAATAGCATATAAATGTGCGTTTAAAGAATATGTGATATAATTGCCTCGAGAAAAATTATGAAGCCAAAGTGAGAGATTATTAGAAATTCATAATTTCTAATTACGGTGAACATCATATATTTAATACAATTATATCGGATATTTATTTTGAGTTACAAAACAAATGATTTAATTCGGACAAACCATATGACTTCTAAAACTGATAATGGATATGAACTTAACGTATAAAGAACGATTATGGTCCACAAGACACCAAATCACAAAACAATTTTTATCTCTCCTCATCAAAGAGAAAACGGATGTTCTAAAATGAATTCAGGATTTAGTTGAGGAATACATTATACCGAACTCTCCAAAGTCATACAAAAGGAATAGATTAGAGAAACATAGACTCGTGTATGATTTTATATCCTTGCTTTAGTTATGTGTGAAAATCATGAAATTTGAGATCCTAATATTTATATTTCACTAATCATAAAGAAATTTTAACATCTTTAACCTTCGCTCTTTAAATTTTTGCACTGTTTTCTTTCATATTTTGCTTTTGAAATTATGATTTAAAATGTTTAAAAAGAACATTTTTTGCAAGCCTAATTCACTCATAGGTTATATTTTGTGTTTACATAATCATGAAAATTATAATTACATTTTTCCTTATATGTATCCATGAAAGCTGTAGAGAGGTACATACGAATGAGTCAAGCAAAAAATATGTAAAAAATAAATAATTATAACTTCTAGTTAACATTATTTTTTCAATTCTGACTAACACTACACATGATACATAATTTTAAATATATATTTATATTTTAATAAGTGTAACTTGGAATACATTATTTTAAATGTTTCCGTGTTCCAACTTCCAAGGGTTTGATGAAATATTTTTTTCAAAATTATATGTTTCAAGGGTGGTTGGACGAAATCTAAAAATTATGTATCGATTGCGTACAATTGGACGAAATGAAAATGAGTAAAAAAAGAAGAAATAATAGAATGTATCATACCTTATTCTTTATGTACGTTATTTTTTACTAGAGGCTTTTAGAATATAATTGAAAAAAGCTAGTGGGGGAGATGGAAAGCAAGAAGCCTAGCCTAGCATCTCATTCGAAGGCCTTTGGGTTCATAACACTGCCCAATTTTTTGGATTCATTCTATTCCAAAGGCCTTTGGGCCATAACAACGTGCCATCCATCATTTGGTAAACAAAAGAGAAAAAAATGTATTATAGTATATAAGTTTCTTATACTATCATTCTTAATACAAATTGATACAAATGAGTGATTGATTATATAATGAATGTGTATGAATATTTCCACATTGCTTAAATAATATACTCTACAAAAAATATCTCCACATATATTACCATAACCAAGCCTGTGCAGTTTACAAAAAATAAATACAGTGTATCGTCCATCATTTAATTATATTATTTCTTTTCAAAAAATCAATGATGATTAAATATAGATGGTAGTAAAACACAAATATCACAAATTCAGGGACAAATTAGTAAATAGGAATGGCAAGGGGCGGGTCGGAGTTGGGTTTGTGCTTACCCAACTCCAAACCGAAATCTAAAACCTGAACCCAAATTAAACAGAGTTAAAAATAATGATACCATCCCCGAACCCATCCGGTTTCGGGTAACCCAAACCCGAACGAAATATATAGTTTTATATATAAATTATATATACATTGTGAAATTTATATATATATACAACTTTTATATATATATTTATGTGTAATTTTATAATTATATATATTAATCAGGTTCAGGGCGAGTTCGGGGTAGAATATTAATAATATAAAACCCGACCCCAAATTTTGAATTTGAGTAAAACTTGAACTCGAACTCAATCACATCGAATTTTTCCGTTAAATTCGGGTCAAATTCGAACGGGTATACGCGAGTTCAGTTTTCATTCCCTCGACACACATATCTTATACCTTATCTACATTTCTCACCCTTCCTTTCCCTCTCAAAATATATTATCACTAACCCCCATCTCCTCATAAAACCCTCATTTATTTTGCAGTCTCTTCTTCTCATCAAAACATTACCCCTTAAACCCATATCCATGTCTACCTCTGCAGCTTCTCTAGCACTTCCATTTCTTTCTCTCCGTACCTTAAAACATCAACAACATCTATGTTTTTCTTCACTCTCCCTTTTTAACCCTAATTCCAATCCCATCTCCATTTCTGCAACCTTTCTCCGTTCCTACGCCGCACAGCGTCCAACGTTGTCGTCGTCTCGCTTCGTTTCCAACGTTTCCCTCTCCGAGTTCGACCAGGAAGAGGACACGTTTAGCGAAGGAGATGACGAACCCAGTTACAACAATAATAACAACAACAGCAATGAATTAAAACTTTTCGTCGGTAACCTTCCCTTCGGTGTTGACAGTGCTCGACTCGCTGAGATTTTCGAAGGCGCTGGTGATGTTGAAAGGGTTGAGGTATATATGATTGTTTTGTTGACAAGTTTTGATTTTGTTGTATTTTTCTGATACCCTTTTACGAAAACTTGGTTTAAATAATGGGTTTGGTACTGCTTTGTTTGTTTTCACTAAAATTAATTTCTAGGGCTAACATAAACTGGATAAGGTATATATGTTTGTTTCGACGCAAAATATTCATTTTGATGTTAATTTATTTTACACTTTGAGTAGTTTGTTGTTGAAATGGTGGTTTGAGAATTGTCCAGTTTGTTTTCACTGAAATAATTTTGTTGGGATAGCAAAAGTTAAATGTAATATATATGTTTTTTTTGTACTGAATGAAATTATTTGCTTTTGGTAGGTGATTTATGATAAAATGACTGGGAGAAGTAGAGGATTTGGTTTTGTGACTATGTCTTCAGCTGAGGAAGTTGAAGCAGCTGTTCAGCAGTTCAATGGATATGTAAGTCGTAGTCCTTTGCTTGATAAAATACATTCTTATGTTTCATTTTTTTCTTACTTTTTTTTTGTTTTAAATTTTGATCTATTAGCCATTTGTAGATGATAGCTACATCAGCATTTACAAGTGTTGGACTGCTAGCTGTTTGAGATTGAATATATTTTTATTATGAGTATGATATTTATTATGTCTAATTGAAAATTTCTTGGTAATTACTAGGAAGTGGATGGAAGGGAGCTAAGAGTGAATTCTGGACCACCTCCTCCTCGGGATGAGAATTCTAGGTATGGGAATTCTCGATTTGATGGGAATTCCCGTTTTGGTAGGAGTCCTCCCAGAGGAGGAGATTCTGCTGCAGATAATGGAAATCGAGTTCATGTAGGTAATCTATCATGGGGTGTTGACGAGGGAGCACTTGAGGAATTGTTTGGGGAACATGGAAGGGTTTTGGAAGCAAAAGTAATATATGACAGGGAAACTGGAAGATCAAGAGGCTTTGGGTTTGTGACCTACAGTTCCCCCGAAGAGGTCAACAAAGCTGTTCAGTCCTTAGATGGTGTGGTAAGAGTACTAATCCTTGTCATTATTAAAGTGGAAGTATATCATTGTTGTTAGTTTATTCTGCCTTATTTTAGTATGTTGTGGAAGATTTGTAAATGAAGTAATACAAGCCATGTTTTTTTTGGTATAACCAAGGGTACCTTACTACCCTTTATCCTGTGCATAAGAAACTAATCCCTTTCTGAGGTTTGTTGATGTCCCCTCTCAATAAGTGACACTCTCATGGATTAAACCTTTGACCTTTGGCCAGTATGATTCCTAGAGATCCAGTCGGGCCTACACCACTATACTAATGCCTTTTTGGTCTACAAGCCATGTTTTAGTATCGTTTTCAGGATTCATGTGTTTAGTTTAGATGATATGATATTTTATTAGAGTTGCAGTTCATCATATTTTGGTTTTACAAAAGTTTGATTATGTTATATTAATATTCATTACTTTGTGCGAATCTACATATTTGACATACAGATGATGGAAGTATCTTTTGCTAAACACAAACTACAGTTTCATGAGTCTCCAATTATAAATTTGCCTGTTAAAAAATGTTATAAGAATATCTATTCTCGCCTTCTCGGTACTTGTATGCTTTAATAAGGAAGTTGTCCTGAAGTTATCAGGATTTAATGTACAAATAACATGTCTTACATCTTAATTATAAATGGGTTGAGTCCCATGATTGCCAAGGTTAATAATCCTTTCAAGTGTTGCTTATACAAACATTGGTACACCTTAATTGTGTATGTGGTGTTTGAATTGACTCCTTTAAATGGTCTAAATACATGAATTTAAAATGCAAGCTATTTAAAAACAGCAGTATGAATCTGATTTTGAAAAACTGATTTCCTCCATGATTTGAGACATAGGATTCTGTAAGCTTTATTCTCACGATTCCTGTCTTCAGTTATGTAATTAATTACCAGAGTCTAAATAGTTGTATCGGTTGCAGGACTTGAATGGCAGAGCTATTCGTGTCTCACTGGCAGATGCTAAGCCCCCTAGACGTCAATTTTGAGGACTTTTCCTATCATCTCTCCCTGGTCAAGAGAGAACTTTTGTACCATTTGAACCTACTTTATATGGTTGTTGGCACTATATATTTCTTCATAAATCTATATGCTGTGCTGGATGTCCCAACTTCCAAGTTTTGAGTATCATCTGATGAACTCCTTAATAGGTAAATGGTACCTAAGTGGCTGCAACTCATTGACATTTTCCAACAGTTTGTGAAAAAGAGAATTCGATATGTTATGGCTGCATTGACAAAGTAGCAGCAGCAATATACCTGGGGAATAGCTGATAAGTTTGAATGTACTTCAAATGTGATGGCTGTTTTTGGAACTGATTTTAGTCCTTTCTCCCTTTTTTTGTTGTAGAATTAGATGACCTATGTGGTTTGTGTAAACTGTGATAAACAGATCAATGTGTATTCGGGTTGGTTTTTGGAGGGATAGAAAGAGAAGGTAAGGAGGTTTTTGACAACCATAAAACATATTTGTGTGATTCTCTTATGTCTTCTCTTTCTCTCCTTCAATAACCAACTCTTGAAGTATGTCGTAAGGTTTAAGTCCCATTTCCCATCCAAATTTTAATACTTGCATTGCTAACCCAAAGCTTTGCAACATAAGCATTAGCCTTGCTGAAATTGCATGCAAAAAAGGCACAAAATTGTTTGGTTTCTCCATGGCAGAATAGGCCTGAGGAAATTTTCGTCTTACAGCGACTCGCGAAACCGCCTAGTTAGTAGAATCTAATGTCCTTGTTCAATTTGTGCTCAGTACGTGTATTGAGATCTGTCATGAAAAAGGGCATTTCTACTGTCAGTTTTTGCAAGATGATACGGCACTTGCTCTCTCCATCCTAAGAGCATGAGAGCTCGATTTGGCACTACAAGCATAGGTCTTGATCCATTCAGGTTCTTCTAATTTCGAAGTCTTCATATTCAACCCAATAATCTAAGAGGGATTAAATTTTGACACTCATACTTATGGTTTTTAATATTTCGTATGGTTCTATATGCAAAGTGTAAACCTTTCGAAAGCCTTCATATGGAAGTGCAATTCTAGGAAAAAAGTGATTTCTACCTTAGCAGCCATCAATATCAAAAATAAGAAGAAAATTGATTGAGCACTTTAATGCATGGAAAACAAACACTCATTGCTAGATAAAATTGTATTTGTCTAGAATAGGTCTAAAGCTAACTAAGACAACTTTTACTTTTTATTACATGCACTGTTAGAAAATTTTTTTCAAAACATTTTCATAAACTTTTAGGAGGATGAAAATGAGTTACAATGTTGTAAAAGTGACTTTTTACAACAACAAAAAAAAGTAACAAGTTATTTGAAATAAAGAAACACATTATCTCAAACAATGTAATATGTTACTTGAAAAAGAGTAATACATTATTTGAAATAGAGTAAGAAGTTACGTGAAACAAAATAACAGGTTATCTGACAAAAAAAAAGAGAGAATAATCGATTGTTGCAAGTGAGTAACATGTTACCTAAAACAGAGTATGATGTTACCTAAAGTAGAGTAACAAGTTATGTGAAACAAAATAACATGTTGTCTGATAAAAAATGAGACAATAATCGATTGCTGCAGGTGAGTAGTGATTACTGTGCTGGATAATAAGGTATGATAATCGATTACCGTAAGCAAATAATTGATTACCCATTTAAATTATTGCAGTTTCGAATTTGAAACTCAATAAACAACTTCCCAAACGAACAAGTACCTTCCTAAATGTCTTGTACCTCCTAGAAAGGAACCTTTTGAAACTCTATAATTACTGTCCTAAGCCTTAGAAAAGAATCAACCATTTTTCTTACAAAACTTTCACTATCAAAATAACAAAACTTTTTATGCACAGTTAGATTTTGAAAACTCAGAGCACTTTGTGATATCTAATTTGATTGTCTTAAAAAGGATCCAAACTAAAACAAAATTGGTTTAGCGATCCTTACCCAAACTTGGAATTTTCCATTCTTATCACAAATAAGAATCACCGTAGAGTTAGATGAGTGAACTTGTAAAACAAGGAAAGTGATGTACTTTCTTGTTGGAGAATTTGAATGGTCAACATGAGAGAATCTTGGTGAGAGAATTTTATTTGATACTCAAATTATATACTGAAAATCTCATGGCTCAAGTGAAGGAGACTGGACGTAGCATTTAGTTGGTGAAGGATAACCAAGATACTTACCTATGTGCTTTTATCTATCCCTCGCTCTTTTTATTTTTGCTTTTTTCATCTATATCTTATGTTGCATTTCTCATTCAAACATTAGAAAAAAAGCAAAAAGTTGGCAAAACTAATTCACCCCACTTAGTTTACCATCTTATATTTACAATTGGCACTAGAGCAAAGATTACTAATTTGTTCTCATATCCTGTTTAAAAACACACATAGATGACCTATTCCAAACTCTTTCTAGGCAATGTCATATATTAACAGACCTCCAAGTTTCTGGAGAATATTATGTCATATATTAACACCTAGAGGGATGCTGAATAGGTGCGCACGGAAGCAATTAACTCTTTTTACGACAAATGAGAAATTCTGAAATATTCTGAATTTAATCGATTAAAGGTTCACTTAATCGATCTGTTATTAACTGATTAAAGACATGTTTAATCGGCTAACCTAATTCTTACGTTCTTTGAAAACAATTTTATTGCAAGAAAAGTTACCACGTTTTCAATCAAGAACATATGCAATCGACTCAGAATTTATGCCAATGTATTTAACATAAACAGAACATGTACTAAATTCAGTAAGTAAATCAATTAAACATATAATCCACAAAATGATTGAAAAATAAAGAGATAAGGGATCAAGAAAACTTGAGACGACAATTTTATCTTGGTTCGTTTGCGGGTCCACTTTCAAACTACATTAAGGCCTCCCCTTCTGATTTTGGGAGATTTTATTCACTATTTGAATAATGTTTTACAAAACAATCGTTCAAATAAACTTTACAAATGCTCCCTTCTTGGTCCTAGAGTCTCTCACTTCATTTTGACCTTCAACCCGCCTCTTTCGGATAATCCTCACCTACTCACGGTATAGCCCCAGCCGATGATCACTCCATACCAAGACCTATGTAAAGGTGAAGACGAAAACCTAACCATAACTAGGATTTTCTCTCAAAAGTTGTCTAATTATCCAAGTTACAAAATGCACCTAAAGTGTGCGGATATGAAACTGTAAAAGCACTAAAACCCAGCCTTGAAATCTCACAAAGACTCAAAGAAACTATGTGTTATTAATGTTTTGTTTTCCAAAATGAATATGAAAGTTGTAGCCAAAAAGATAATTATCAACTATCTTATCTCTTTCATGTAAAACAAGAAAACTTAAAGACTTTTTTTCACAGCAAGAAAATCTCTCTAAATATATGAAAGTTAAGTTCAGAGAAATATACAATCTTGTAAATTTTCAAGATCACTAACTTGTGAACATTTGGGAAAATCAGCTTTTATACAAAACTGTTTTTAGCCGGTGTCAATCGATTAACCCGCAACTTGATCGATTAACGACCTTAATAAATCCAAGATTTTAGCTACTGTAACTCCATTTAATGGATTAATCCCATACCTAATCCATTAACTGATTCCCAATTTATTTAACCGATTAACACAAGTTGTAATTGATTAACTGTGTTAAAACGTGTTTTCTTGATGCATGGTGAACCTTCTACATGATGTCTATATGCATGATACGTGATTTTGAAGATATGTGAGATATATTCAGTTTGATGCACTTAAAATCATGTTATCATATGTAAATGCATGAGCATGTGAATCATGCAGGAATGCATGCAAGTCTTATTTTAGTTATATTCAATTTTAGAGTTTGTGAGACTTCCATTCTAGGTTCATCTAGCTTAGATCTTACCTAATCAAACATAGACTCTAGAAATTTAAAACTCTTAGCCTAAGTCTACTTGAATGATGTTAAGTCTTGACCTTGTTGTTTGTTGAGTCTTGACCTTGTTGTTTGTTGAGTTGCACATGTCTTCAAGCTTGCTTTGTCTTATCCTTGTCCTCTTTTTGACCTCTCTTTGTCTTCACTTTGTCTTCATCAAAACAATATCCATGCTGCATTTCCATCTCCTCGGTGTAATGATGCATGCTTGCATTCTCAAAAAGAAGGTCTGTTTATCTCCTACATAGTTTTTGACTAATTTGTACTAATTTTTTGATAGCAATGCACGTTTCATTCTTCTTCTCCACGAATTGTAATTATCTCCATCTAAAGGTGTAGATACAAGAAGTGAACCTGGATTGTCTTCTGGATGCAGAAAGAAAGGATTTTTAGGGTTCTTCAAATCAATATCATGAGTAATGCTGTGTGATTCTGATTGATAATCTCCCATAGCTTCAATTTGGGAAAAGAATGAGAAGATAGAATTGAATTATTCGTGAGAGAGAAGGAAGAATAAGAAGAAGAAGTGTGTATCGAGAGTGAGAAGAAAAAGAAAAACGAAGACAATGTGAGTGCAACAGCGGTTATCAGAGCAAAATTTGCTTTGATACCATATTGGATTTTGTGTGAAAAATATACATCATTAATTGCATTACTTTCTTAGCTCAACAAAGCTTAGAAGAAGAGGATTTATACAAGAGTTCTAGCTACTTACCAGAAATGGAAAAGCAGTTAAGTTAGTTACAAACTTACAGCTAAGAATATTAAGAAGTGAAAAACTTATTATACTCTTTGCTATTTTAATTTAATTAATAAACCTATATCTTCAATACTACCCTTCTTAGCCTAGAGGCCATGCCCGAGATAACGATCCCATAACATACCCTTGTCATCATCCTCCTGAAGCATGGCAACATTCTCCATATAACAACCAACACACATATAAGAGAGAGTCTTGTGATGGTAGATTAACTAGAATTGCTCATGCACATTATTGACGGTCATCACAACCTCATCCTAGAGAAGGCGTCAAAGGTGGACTTCTCGGTCACTACAGTCACCACTAAGCTCTCCAAAAGTCGTCTCGAGATGGCTCTAGATTATCCTCACTGTAGTCACCACCCAATTTGTCACGATTATTATCGGACCTGAATAAGGGTCTAAGGTCGGGTCCGAGATAAAAAATTAGACCCGGATAATATTTAGGACCTGGTAAGGGACAAACATGACGCGACCCATCCCATGGTTACCCATATGCCATGCATGTATATGCATATTCAATTGTGTAAAAAGTAATTACATATTTTTGGCCCAAAGTACCATTCTTTCTCTAACTTTTTGATCATATATACATGTACGTAAATGTTGAAAGACCACTCTTGGCTAGAGAGGATGAATTTGGATTCAGTTTTAAAGTTTTTCAACAAAGAAAATTTATAAAAGTCATTTACTATATTTACTCATAAATCTCTTTCAAGATTCAATTGTAGTGTAGCTAGCATAGGGTTTTGTCGATCCATAGAGTTTGTTAAATAAGGCATACTTAAGTTTTAAATCATAAACAAGGAAGGATATAAGTTGGTTGGTGGGTTTCAGTTTATTTAAGAAAAATATGTTTTTGCATGAAAAAGTAAACAACTACATATATACAAATACAAGAGAAGAATAGTTGGTTTGGACATATGTATGTAAAGTTTCTTTAACTTTAAAGTATTGTTAGGATAAGTTTATGCAAATTATTTTTATGTGATTCAATCCACCATATATCATTTCTTAAATCAGCCTCTTGGGCCTAGGTTAGGTGAGTTAATTTTCAAGCATTGCTTAATACACTACCCCTCATTAGGTATCCTTTGTAGGAAATAAGTCTGCCACATCTTATTTCGGATTCCCCAATGCTTGATAGCTTTGAAAAGAAGTTGCTTAAAAAAGATGGTTGAAAATGGCAAGTGTTTTATTCCACCAACCATATTTTAGGTGATCAAGCTAAAATAAGCATTAAGAGTAGATGAAATGAAACAATAGCTTAAAAACACATAACTTGCATAATAAATGTGAATCAATACAAAGAGTAAAGAATGTTACACCACAATCCAAAATCATGAGTTGATTAGCCATCCATCAAGGATGCTTTAAAGTCCAAGTTTTGGTCCAAGAACAACATCCAAGAGTACACCTTTTCTAACTCCTATTCCCCCCGAATTCCTAAGGGAGAAGTAAAATACCTAAGCTACTGAATGGTGTTAGGAAGTATTAGACGAAATTACAATGCATAAGCAAGATGGGGGAATGGTCTTTATATAGGATTTTAAAGACCCGCTAAGCCCCTCTTCAAAGGCACTTTGCGCCTACAATCGTGCCAAGTTGGGCTGCTTGGATCGCTTGGCCAAGCAGCTGGCCAACTCTGGACCGGCTCTGCCAACTCTGCCCCTTCGTCCAGCTATGGCTTAACCTACTGTGGGCTAGGCAAGCTTCTCACACGCTTTGCCTACCCCTTTGAGAATGCAAGCATGCATCATCATATTGGGGAAATTGATAATGAAGCATGCACCATTATATTGTTTTGATGAAGACAAGGATAAGACAAGATTAAAGTAAGGTCGATCGGAAATCTTGAAGACACGTGCAACTCAACAAACAACAAGGTCACGACTCAAGTTCAATCAAGTAGACTTAGGCTAAGTTTTTATATTTCTAGAGTCTTAAGATGATTGATTAGGTAGATCTAGGCTAGGTGAACCTAGAATAGAAGTCTCAAAAAGTCTAAACTTGAATCTAACTAAAATGTGATTTGCATACTTTCATACATGATTGACATGCTCATGCATTTACATATGGTAACATGATTTTAGTGCATCAAACTGAATTTATCATAAATATCTTCAAAATCATGAATCATGCATATACACATCATGTAGAAGGTTCATCATGCATTAAAGAAAGTACTTTTTAGCACAGTTAATCGATTACAACTTGTGTTAATCATTTAAATGAACATGGAAACCCGTTAATCGATTAAGTATGAGATTAATCAATTAAATGGAGTTACAGTAGTAGAAATCTTGAATTTCTTGGGATCATTAATCGATTAAGATGCAGACTAATCGATTAAGTCCAACAGAAAACAGTTTTGCATAAAAGGTTGTTTTTTCCATCTGTTCATAAGTTTTGCATTGTTAGAAAATTCACAAGATCACATACTTCTTCGAACTTAACTTTCATATCTTTGAAAGAGTTTCCTGCTGTGAGAAAACCTTATCTAGTTTTATTTGAGAACTATCCATTTGTGCTTAACTTTCATATTCAATTTTTGAAAATCAAGCTTAATCCCACATAACACTTTTGAATCTTTGTGAGATTTCTAGGCTGGATTTTAGTGCTTTTAATATTTGTATATTCGCACATTGAGGTTCAAAGTAACTTGAATCTTTAGACGATTTTCTTGAGATTATCTTGTTTTGTTTAGTATCACCTTTATAGAGAAAAATCCTAGATGCGGTTAGGTGATCGTTGTGTTCTTCAGATATACAAGAGTCTTTGATGAGAGGGATAAGTGGTTGGGGCCAGACTGTTAGAAATGGTGTTGAGTATACATTAGAAGCGGGTAGGAGGTAAAAAAATCTTGGAGACTCTAGATCCAAGAAGGGAGTCATGTATTCATTTGAAAGATTGTTTGTAAAATATTGTTCAAATAGTGAAGAAAAATCTCCCAAGATCAGAAGGACAGGTGTAACGCCTCATTTTAATAGCACGGAAAAATTCACTCATTTTCTAATATATAATGCTCTTAATAGATATCATCCAATAAAAATTCAATTCAACAATGAATGCTCCAATAACATAGACAACGTTAGTAGAAAAACCGTACAGTAGTTCCACAACACTAGTTTCTACACTTTTTAGTCTATAAAACTAACATAAAAAACATATATGAAAAACTCCCATAAATGGGTCCAATATCAACACATACAATCTTTTGAATAATTATGAAAACACATGCTAAATTCCAGTGCAAGCTAATTCACTTCAAAAATCTGATGTCTCTTATTCCTTGGCTCCACCTACAATCCGATTACCACATATCGAATAAACAAGACAATATAGAGAGAGTCAGTCATTAAATACATGCAATATATAACATGGTGGATTTAAATAGAATAATAACATTAGAACATTGCGAAAGAGGAATTTTACACATCATTTCAGCACAAACACCCATAATCCTCAAGGAACCATTACTCATAACTATACAATACATCCATGGTACAATCAAATCCATGCCATCAAACCAAAATCAAGAATCCATACTACAAGTTCATGTCAAAATCCATACCACAAAGGTATGTCAAAATCCATACCACGAAGGCAGGTCAAAATCCATACCACGAAGGCAGGTCAAAATCCATACCACGAAGGTGGGTCAAAAATCCATACCACGAAGGTGGGTCAAAATCCATACCACGAAGGTAGGTCAAAACCCGTACCACGAAGGCAGGTCAAAATCCATACCACGAAGGCAGGTCAAAATCCATACCACGAAGGCAGGTCAAAATCCATACCACGAAGGCAGGTCAAAATCCATACCACGAAGGCAGGTCAAAATCCATACCACGAAGGCATGTCAAAATCCATACCACGAAGGCATGTCAAAATCCATACCACGAAGGCAGGTCAAATCCATACCACAAAGGCATATCAAAATCCATACCATGAAGGCAGGTCAAAATCCATACCACAAAGGCATATCAAAATCCATACCACGAAGGCAGGTCAAAATCCATACCACGAAGGCAGGTCAAATTCATTCATATTAGTAGGACTAACGCGGTTAAATAGGAAACTCATGAGATTTCCCGTTTAATCGTGTTGGCCAATTGAAATCCTCCAACTAGTGAGTGTCGTTGGAGTTTCCAATGTCAAGATTCTAATACCACAAAGTTTAATGTTGCTCCCTCACCTGAGTATTCGCTAAAGCTTTACACTAAGGCTCAGTTGCGTTATCCGCCGTCTCCTCCAACCTTAGGGTCTTTCAACCCAAAACAACAATAATTACAACACATCATTTTACATACTAAAACAATAGTAGTACTAACCAAAACTCACACTTCATAAGAAAACATCATCTATTCAGTTCATTTTCAACAAAAGGGGTTTCCCTAATATTTTTATGACTCTACGGTTTTGAAAGCAACTTCTCACACACACCTATTTAGAAAAACAACTCATACTCTATGAGTTTTACAAGGTTTTCCAAAGCAAAACGAACCACAAAGCCCTGAGAGGGTTTATGGGGTTTTATCCCTAAACATGGAGAAGAAAACCGATTCAAAATCATGACATTCAACCATAAGAGAGGCTAAATTAAGCGATTTACCTCTTTTTCGGTCTTTTTCTTGACTCTAAGGGTGTACAATTCTCCCAACCGTTCCTCTTCTCTTGGTTTTCGAAAATAATCACCCAATTCTCACTTGGGACTTCTATTTTAGGTTTTAAGATTTCGGACTCTCGCTCAAGCGAGGATAGGCTCGCTTGGGTGAGAACCCACGACTCTTCGCATCATTCAAGAACTGATGCTCTCGCTCAGGCGACGTTTTCTCGCCCAGGCGAGATTCGTCCAGTCTCAACACCTCCCTCTCGCTTAAGCGAGCTCCTCTCGCTCAGGCGGGATTCCAGAAAAATACATGGGAACAACACTGAGTCCCTCGCTTGGGCGAGCCCCTCTCGCTCAAGCGAGAATCACTCAATAGCTCCCAGACTTCCTGATATTCACCATATTCGAAAATTGAAAATTTTGGGATGTTACAACAGGCGCGGATGTAGTTTGCAAGGTGCCTCGTAAAAGAACCAGTATAAAAGGTCGTCGTCTTGGTTTTCTCTATCCTTCATCTCTCTAATTTTAGTCGATTTACGCTTTGCATGTTTGAATTGATATACTTATTGAGTTTATTGAATGTTCTGAATATGTTAAACATTTAGACATAAATTCATTGAGTAGATTGCATGTTATATTGGTTGAAATTGTTGTACCTTATTGTGCAAGAAAACTATTTTTAAAGAACATAAGAATCAGGTTAATCAATTATACCTGGTGTTAATCGATTAATCACAACTCAAGTTAATCGATTAAGAGGAGATATAATCGATCAAACAATGAATTTTTCAGAATATCTCATTACCCAGAGAAAGAGTTAATTTGCTTATGCATACACCTATTGACTCCCTCTAGGTGTCATTTGTTCTGTGACATACCCAAAAAGTGGTACCAGAGCTAGTAAGATAGTGCTAGCTACCATCTTGGATCACTAATCCTAGGCATTTTCATAATGGGCCCAACTAATCCTTTTGACAGCGATGCCACATCCATCAAATGCTCTTCGATTTTCAATGGCGAGGGGTACACCAACTGGAAGGTTAGAATGGGAATATTTATGAAAGTCATTGATATAAATATTTGGGATGTCATACAATATGGAACTTATATTCCACTATACTTGGCGGAAAGAGAAATCAAAGAGAAACGAAGAAGTCTCTTGACCAATGAGGAGAAGATAAAAGTTCAGCTTGATTTAAAAGCAAAAAACATTATTACTTATGCACTTTCATATAATGTGTTCTTTAATGTTTCTCAATGCATAAGCGTCAAGGAAATGTGAGATACTTTACAAGTAATCTGTAATAACCCAAATTCTACCCTTGAAAATTTTTCATTTATTTTAATCATTTCTTACATACAGTCATTACCTTACTTAAAAACATCTTAAGAATCACTCTTTGAAAATACGCTTTACCCTATTATGTTATCATACAAGTTTATGTTGCGGAAAAACATAATTCATTCAATTAGCAATTACCACATACAACCAGTTATGGGTCTCCCAGAGTTATAACGTCCATAAGTACACATCTCCGTATTATCCTAAATAGATTTACATTCATCCCATGATGTTATCAAATCAACTACAATGTTAGATAGCGATAAAGACAATCAAGACAATGAACACATAAGCTTCCTAAGTGAGCTTCCTATTCAAATCCTTCATTTACCTACAATGGGATTATCATGAACAACACATAAAACAAGGGAGTAAGTCATTTAGTTCAAAACTAACATCACATGATAATCCACATTTCAAATACGATTAAGCTTTAATATAATTTATAAACAAAATTACGTAAATGTAAGTATTCATATCTTACTCTTTTCACTTCCACGTTATTCATATTCGTCCTATAGTATATATATCCCATGATATATATCCTATAGCACGCTTATTACGTTCTTTCGAAACATCGTAATTCTAATTATTCACATCCACCCTATAGGACATATATCCCATAATATATTCCCTATAGCATGTATATTACTTTCATTCTTAACATCTTCCTTTTTATCACTCATGTTCACCCTATAGAATATATATCCTATACTATATATCCTATAGCATGCATATGACTCTCATTGTGACATTCTCATTTCTCATCATTCATATTCACCCTATAGAATATATATCCCATAATATATATCCTATAGCATGCATATGACATTCATTGTGACATCCACATTTCTCATCGTTCATATTCACACTTAATCGTATTCATCGATTTCATTTTCCATACCACATCGGGCAGGCCAAGTTACCATCCATACCACATCGGGCAGCTCGAGTTATTACCCCATACCACATCGGGCAGGTCGAGTTATTACCCTATACCACATCGGGCAGGTCGAGTTATTACCCCATACCATATCGGGCAGGTCGAGTTATTACCCCATACCACATCGGGCAGGTCGAGTTATTACCCCATACCACATCGGGCAGGTCGAGTTATTACCCCATACCACATCGGGCAGGTCGAGTTATTACCCCATACCACATCGGGCAGGTCGAGTTATTAATCATCCCACTACCACTCCGGGTAGGACAACCACAATAATCCACTAGCACTCCGGGTAGGATAACCACAATAATCCACTACCACTCCGGGTAGGATAACCACAATAATCCACTACCACTCCGGCTAGGATAATCATAATAGTCCACTACCACTCCGGGTAGGACAACAATAATGAACCGCTACCACTTCGGGTAGGGTATCCACAATAAACCACTACCTCTTCGGGTAGGGTAACAACAACATTCTTACAAACACATTACCTCTTTCACATACCTCATTCACATCAGCGAGTATGATTTAGAGACACTTATCCCTTACCTTGGTGAGTGTTGGGGATCGGTTCCGAGTAACTTTAAAAGTCTCCTCCGCGATTTCCTCCAACCTTAGGATCTCTTCTCATTTCCATCAATAACAACAATGTCAGTCATTTATTCCAAAATAACACATAAACAACTCATATTTCATCATCAGACATACAAGGGATTCATATATTTTCAATATTTCCAAAACTACTTCAATACAAGTTTCCACATATCAAAACATACATGTTTATCTAATATATCAACATCAAAGCACAAACTCATCATCCACATTTAATATTTTATCCATTTCTCTTTTTACTCATATTCTCATTTTGGGGGTTTTTGGGGTTTTCATGAATAACCCACATAACCTTTCCATTCATCAAATACCAACTCTAAACCAAGAGTTTACAAGAGAAAAAACAACACAAAACGAACCATAACTCGAAAGGATGAGTTTCCATGGTTTCTCATATTTTGAAAATAGACCCAACATACCCAAAACAAGTTAGAGAGGAAGAAGAGTTAGGAACAAGAGGTTTACCTCTTCTCAAGCTCTAAGATGAGTCCTAAGGCTTTTTGGTCTTGAAAAGCTCTCCTCTCTCTCTTCTCTTCAAAGTTCTAACCATAAAATGTGTTTGGGGTTTCTATTTTAAAGAGGTGTCGTCGGGTTCTCGCTCAAGCGAGCCTATTCTCGCTCAGGCGAGAAAATCCCGCCTTTTTAAAATTTCAGATCTGATCCTCTCGCTCAAGCGAGAATCTCACAGTGTCAACAGCCCCAAATTGCCATTTCTCGCCCAGGCGAGACAACTCCCGCTCAGGCGAGAATCCTCCAGTATAGCCCAGGATTTCACCCTCCCAGGTGATCCTTTCTCGCTCAGGCGAGAATCTCTCGCTCAAGTGAGACTTCCAAGACTGATACTATAATTTTAAAGACTCAAATTTAGGGTGTTACATAATCCAAATGTTAGACAATATAAAGGTTGTAAAGACTGAGTCACTTGACTCATGCAAAGTTTTAAACATGACCTTGTATGCAAAGTGTTTGTCTAACTTCCTTTTTGTTGTGACCTCCTTCTCTTCCTTCTTTGGTAGACAAAATTCTCTCTTGATATTTGCACAAACCACCATCTGATTGATTCAACCAAGGGGAGCCTAAATATTCATTGATCATATACTTGTCATAGAATACTTGGGTTCAACCAAGGGGAACCTAAGTATTCTATGATCATATACTTGTCATAGAATATTTGAGTTCTATTGACCCAAGTGTAGGGGTTCTCTTGAAACAAATGCATTGGCATAAAATAGCCTCGCCATATCCATTCAAAAGGTTTTTGATGGGTGGGATAATTTTTTGCCAGCCATAATTTGTTACCAAGAACATGAATTGTGGGCATTCATCTTGTTCGAAAAGTTTATCAAGCACAAGCGTTCCACTTAGTGTTAACTTCTCAAATTTGGCCTTGGTGAGCCTTGACTTGTGCTTGTTACCCGTGAACATTGTTTCCTCTTGCTTATGGTCACTTTCATAGTTGGGAACATGCTTGCCTCCTTTAACCCTTGTCTTTTGTCCCCTAAAATAGTTGTGAACAATTGCAATATCCATGATCAATGGTTAGGTCAGCAGGATATATGATTCCCTTTCAAAGGAGTTCCAAATATGGCAAGAATAACAAGTTTTTTTTTTCTTTTTCATTTTCATGCTCACGGTTTTGCTTGCTTTGATTTTAAGAATTTTCGTGCATGTTCTAAGTAATTTAAGCAACATTCTAAATTATTTGAAATATACACAAGTATATGCTCAACACATGCTAAGCAAAGGGAAATGACAAACACTTAATCTACACAATTTGATTTACATGTATGTTTCTCAAAATTTGTTCTTTATCAAAATAGCTCCCACTTTATTCCAAAGAGAATTTTATGGAAACATAAGACACTTAAAAAGCACCTAAAGTGTTTTAAAATAGTCGTAAATAACATATAATAACCAAGAAGTATGCTTAAGACAAACTAGTAAAACAATTTCAAGTTTTGAGTAGACTTATGTGTTGGTACTCTATTCATTTTTAAACTTAGTCCACAATGTCTTTGAAGTTCAAGAATGCATAGAAAATCATAAAAATATGCCTCAGATTGAAGATGAACAAGGATGATGCATTTTGGTTTTTCTTAGAACTCATATTTGGCGTTTTGTGTTTTTCAAAAGTTTATTGAAAATGTCCTTAATACTTACATTTCCTTGGGGTTTTCGATGAAAGATTTGGGGTTAAAATTTGAGAGAAAAATCTAAGTGTTGAGATGTTTTTGGCGAAAGTGAGAGTGAGTATTTAGTCAAAAAGGGGTTTGAATAAATGTGGGGATGTGTGTGGGTGGGTGTGGATAAGGAAAGTCCACTTTTGGAAGTGGGTAAGATTCCATTGGGAATTTCCCATGCTGACCAGCGATGCATAACGTTTTAGAGTTACCCATTGAGTGCCTCTGGCTTGGACACGTGCATTACCCAGCACATGGTCAGCTTGGCGCATCATCCTAGCCTCTGACCGTGTGGCTTTGTGCTCATCACACTTGGTACATAGCCTTGATGCATGAGGCGGATGGTTTAGACGCATGTTTGGTGCGTGTCTGGCCTTGGCCTTGGTGCATGAATCTCTAATCGTGTATCCCAATGCTTAGCACATCATCCACGTGGCTTGTCCCATGGCTTGGTGCCTTGTGCACCATTTTTTGGCCATCACCCCATTCTGTTTGTCTTTTATATTTTTAGCCAAATCCCTTCTTTCCAATAATTCATAAAACTTAAAACGAAAATAAGTCAAAAAATAGAAATATTTTATAATAGATCAAAGGGATACATTACTTGATTGTCTCTCAGCCATCGCTTCTTTATGTGAATAACTTTACGTATAGCTTTTTCAACCACCCCTTTATGCATCAACATCCTTACCTTTGAGGAGTGTAGTACATTGCTCCCTAGGGTTGGCTTTAGTGTTGGAAGAAAATGTCCTCATATTTCATGTATGCATCATCATGTTGTTTTAATGAAGACTAGGATAAAGGTAAGCTTAAAGACTAAGCCAACACAATAAACAACAAAGTCAAGACTCAAGTTCAATAAAGTAGACTTAGGTGAAATTTTATATTTCTAGAGTCTTAAGATGTTTGATTGGGTAGAGTCTAGGTTAGGTGAATTGATTCTGTAAGGAACTAATCGATTATCTGATGTGACAGTAGCTAAAGTTTTTTAATTGTTGGCATCGTTAATCGATTAACAGAAAACAATTAAGTATAAAATGCTGATTTTTCCCCATTTGCTCATAACTAACAATTCTGAAATTCTAGGTCAAACACTTTCTATCCTTTTGAGCGAAAAATCGCATGTTGTTGATTTTGTTTTCTTTGATTCAAAGTAAAGAGATATAGGATAGTTTCAAATATTATCAATTGTGCATCATTGTCAAACCTACTTTTGCAAAACCTAGCATAATCACACATAATTCTTTTTGAGTCTTGGTGTGATTTCTGAGCTGATTTTTAGTACTATTTTTATATTGTAATATTAGCATTTTGAGGTGTACACAACTTTTCAGATTTAATAAACGATTTTCATGAGTTCTCTAGGTGTGTTAGTATCACCTTGATAGAGAATTGTATCGGGATATCTCAGCCGTGGTTAGGTGGTTCTCTTCACATACATAAAAGAGTCTTGATTGGGAGTTGTAAGTGGCTGGGGCTAGACTATTAGAAGTGGCGTTGAGTATCCATTAGAAGCAGGTATAAGGTTAAACCATTTTGAGGACTGTAGAGCCAATAAGGGAGTCTTGTATTTTTGGAAGTGTGTTTGTATAACATTGATTTTCAATAATGAAGAAAAATCTCCCAAGATCAGAATAGGAGGCATGAATGTAGTTTGCTAGTGGACCCGAAAAACAACTAGAATAAAAGATCATCTTCTTGATTCTCTCTATCTCTCACTCTTTAATTTCAGTCAAATTACGGTTTGTATAATTGAATTGCTTTACTTTCTAAGTTTAATGCATGTTCTGATTTTGTTGATACTCAGACATAATTTTGTTGAGTAAATTGCATATGGAATTGATTGAAATCGTAGTAAATTTCAATCCAAGAAAAATGTTTTTTAACGAATTAAAGTTTGAAGTTAATCGATTAAACATGGTATTAATCGATTAAACAAAATAATAGTTAATCGATTAAAAGCAACATAATCGATTATAATGGTGATTTTCAATTTACCTCAATAAATGGAAAAGTGGGAGTTGTGATCCGTTACACCTATTTGTTAGGGTACCGGTTAATCAGAGTATAACACCTAGAAGGGGGTGAATAGGTGTAAGCGGTCAATATGTCCACTTTTCGAATTTAAGCGCAAAGAATCAAGAAACACAGATTTATTCAGTAATAATCGATTAAATGAAAATAGAATCGATTAATTGAAACATATTTAATCGATTAAAGGATTGTAATAATCGATTATCTGAGCAGAAAAACTAGAAACATCAACTTGTAAAATATGGTTTCTAGGTAAACAAGCTAACCATCATGCAATCTCACACTATGATATCACAAACAGCACACAACAATTATACAAATTTCAAAGACTCAATCTTTATGGATAAAGATTCAATCTTTCAATGTAAAGAAAGCAAGATGCTTAATATGCTTAAAACAGTAAAAAGATTAGGGAAAGAGAAAGAAGATCAAGAATTTTATCCTGGTTCGTTCGCCTGTCCACTGGAAAACTACATCCAGGCCTCCCCTTCTGATCTGAGAGATTTGCTTCACTATATTTGAAAATGTTCTTCACACACACACTTCCAAATTGAACATTCCCTACTTGCTATGCAAACCCTATTTCGCCAAGCCTTGACTTCCCTCCATTCGCAAACGGTTGCCAATCTTGCTACTTGATACGCCAAACAAGATACCCAGTGAAGACTATATCCAACCAACCGCAGCTAGCCGATATTACAACTTTATCTAAACCTTAGAGACTTACAACCAAAGTTTACAAGAAAACAAGATTTTTGAAAGAAACTCTTAAAGAAGAGTTCTTTGGCTTACACAAGCCACTAACAACCCAAAAGATGATTGACTCACACACACTCACAAGGGTATGAGAAATCAGAGGATTGAAACAAGGATTGGTGCACTCAAACTTGAACAAATGTGAAAAAGCTTTGTTTTTGCTAAACAAGAAACCAAGAATGCTTTTTACAAAGCAAGGGTTTTTCTCTCAAGATTTGACAATGAAGAACAAGTGAATTTCTCTCAAGGAACTTGGGATTTCGAAAATTAAAGCTCAAAATCAAGTTATGAAAATTTGAAAGTTTGTAAGTTGTTCAAATTGTGAGAGAAACTTGGTCATTTATAGTTTTCTGGTTTCAACAGATTTAATCGATTAAATGACCTCTTAATTGATCAATTGTTTGAAAATTAACATTTTACTGTTGAACATAATCGATTAACAGAATACATAATCGATTATAACTACCAAGATTCAAAAACCAGAGCTACTGGAACTCTAATTAATCAATTAAAATATCTCTTAATCGATTAACGGGCCATTGCAGTTATATAATCGATTATATCACTGTTAGCATCAATTATAAGAAAAACTATAAGTTTTCTTGGTTAAGAGGTAACCATCCAAAATAGATAGGTATATAGTATGATGCATGATTTTCATAGAAAATATAATTTTGATGCAACCTACTAAAATGAAGAATGATGACTCTCAAAAATAGATTTTTAGGTAAACTTACGAGCGCGTGAGACGATCATCATTTTTGGGTTACCTAACCTAGACTCAAGGCTAATCAATCTTCTTAGGACTTCTAGAAAAATAAAAACCTTTCTAAAGTCAGAGTCTTGGTCATGTTGGATGTTGATGCGTCTAGTCTTCAAGCTTTTTAAGTCGGCTTTGTCTTCATCAAAACACAGGCAAGAAACAGAAGTTGCAATTTGACTAGTACTTGCAATTTCAATCTCCCCCTTTTTGATGATGACAAACCTTGAAATAGTTGAGCTTAGAAACAACTTGATGATGGATTGATGTTATGATTGCAGCAATCAGAGAGTCAAAAACTTTGCACAACTCCCCCTCAACTTAATCTCCTCCTCATTCTGTGCATGAGGAGAGTTGAATTTTTGTGTATTAACTCCCCCTTTCTTTTTGAGTTGCATAAGCATTTAGAATAATCCTGCAAACACATCAAAATAACAACAGCCAAACCTTTCTCCCCCTTTTGGCATGATCAAAAAGGTCATTAACCGGACTGATTTGCCAAAGGTAGGAAAGATAAACATTTATAGATGTATATATAGATAAAACAAGTGCACATGGTCTATGTGTGAACAATTGATTAATGACAACAGTTGATCAATCAATCACTATAAGAGAGAATAATGGATAATTCTCCGCAGTATTTGTGCTCTATAGCAATAATAGCACATTTTTATGCAACACATATAGATATATTCTAATAAAACCAGCAAAGGTGTTACATAAAGCAAGTTAATAGCAAAAATAGAAAGACAACAACAGTTAAAGTAAGTAGTCAAATAGTCAGATTATAAACGCAACACAATAATAGTTCAACAATGAATACAGATAAAGCAGTGGAAAGAAAAACATCAAACACAACAGACTTAAGGCTAACACAACTCCTACCTAGACTAGTCAACTATCCTATAACAGGTTCTAACTAGGTTTGTTGGTAGGCGGAGGGTTTAAGCCAGTAGACATGGTCTGCAGGATGAAGGAAATCCTGTCAATCTCTCCCATGGTCTAGTCATTCTCTCTTTGGATGTCAGCAGCCAACCTGTCATATAGGTTCATCAACCCTGATTCCACACTATCATTCAATGCTTGAAGTCCAACATCTACTCTCTGATTCAGGCATTGCTCTAGTGCATCCAGATGTGCTAAGCCAAATGGAGGAGCTTGAGATGCTTCAGGGACCTCAGGTGGAGCTATAGGTTGCTCCTGTTGTGCAGCCGGGGTTTCTTCATCTGACAGATCCAAGTCAACAGTCGTCCTATAGTCTTCCTGATACATCTAGGTGCCAATGATCTTGTAGATGCCCATCTTGTGAATCCAATACTCACCCAGTTGATGGTCATGTGTGTTGGCCAGTTTGATTTCAACATCCGAGGTGTCGATCTCCATATGATCAATAACCCTTGAGATGAAGATCCCGTAGGCAAGTAATCGGGATGATGAGGTTGCTATCCCGGACATAACTTTCAGAATTTCTGCAGGCCAATTGACTAGTATCCATTGCTTAATGGCAAAGACCATCTTCAAATCATTTGTTGTTGGCTGTGCATGATTTGTGTTTCGTTGAACTAACATGTATGAAATGACATAGTGTAAGAGACGATTTTCAACCGTAAGAGACCCAACTTTAGTCAGACCTCCTGGTATTACCGTAACAGTGTCTCTCAAACATGATCTGTAAGTTGCTAATGCCTCAAAATCATTCCATTGCTCGTTTTCATAATTGCCTAATGGTTCGCCAGAACTACTTAAACCACCAACAACTAAAAACAATTCTTCATCCAACACAATCAATTTTCCTTTAACCATGGTTATGTATTGACCAATCTTGTAAACGAAATTGCTGTAGAATTCACGGATTAAAGTGGGATAAAGTTTACGGTGTAGTCCAATGAAAGTGTTGGTACCTTGAACTTCCAGCTCATGAGAAAACTAGAATCCTTCCTCTACCAGCCATGGGACATCAGCATAACAAACATAAGCCAATTTTCTGCCATGAAACCGAATCAACCTTGATGCTTGCAGTTCAGGGGTGAAGTAAGGATCCTTTTTCTTAGTGGGTCTGCTTGGAGTTGCAGATGAAGGGCCTCCAGTTTCAAATGAACGCGTGGACGATTGGCGATGGTTTTCATTTTCTTGGGTCGATGTTCAGCCATGAGTGTGGAAGATGAGGTTTAGGTTTGGGTTTAGGTGTGAAATGGAGTTTTATGATCTAATCAGGCAATAAGCAATGAGACCAAAAAAAAAAGAAGACTTACTTTAGGGTGTTCAGGCAAGGATGCAAGAAAAAATGAGGAACAACACCACGGAATCACGAGGGAAGGAGGAACAGTGATGACTCAAAATGCCTAACTGTCATATATACTGTCGTTGATAATCGATTAAATGAAATGTTTAATCGATTAACGATGAATAGATTTTCAAAAATTTGAAGTCTGAAGCCCAGGTAATCGATTAAATAAATGTTTTAATATATTATTTTCATAAACAGAGGCACTTCAAAAATGAGTTTGGGCCCAGGTAATCGATTAAATTAAGCCTTAATCGATTATTTAGACAGAATTTTGACATTTTTAGCATTTTGTGTGTGACACAGTGTGGCAACTAGACACTCTATAGACTTGGCTGACTTCTAAGTTTAAGAAAAACACATTCACTTAAACATACATGAAAGACAATATATCATAAGAACATTTTCATTCAAAGCATTATGATTCACATAAGCACATATTGAGATTAAGCAAGGTGCAAGTTTCTAAAAATGGCAACAAAAAAAAATCAATTTAGATAACTTTCATCAAGGATTCCTAACTCTCTTCTTAGAGTATAGAATGTGTCCCTTGGCAGGGGTTTGGTGAAAATATCGGATAATTGTTTGGAAGTTTCAACAAATTCAATCACACAATCACCTTCTTGCACATGATCTCGAAGAAAATGATGTCTATTTTCTATATGTTTTGTTCGTGAATGCAAGACGGGATTCTTTAATAGGTTTATGGCACTAGTATTATCACACTTGATGGGAATCTGATCAAGCATTAGATCGTAGTCTAGAAGTTGCTGCTTCATCCAGAGGATTTGAGCGGAACACACCCCTGGAGCAATATATTCTACTTCTGCGGTGGATAAAGCAATGCATGCTTGCTTTTTGCTATGCCATGACACAAGTGAATTACCAATCAAGTGGCATGTTCCACTTGTACTCTTACGATCTAACTTGCATCCAGAAAAGTCGGCATCAGAGTACCCTATCAGAGACATTGCGGCATCCCGAGAATACCACAACCGCGTATTTATAGTTCCTTTCAGATATTTCATGATACGTTTCAGCAGAGAAATGCGATTCTTTAGGAACAGCCTGATATCTAGCATACATACACACACTAAACATAATATCAGGGCGACTAGTAGTTAAGTACAGTAACGATCCTATAATGCCCCGATACTTAGTTACCTCAATAGCTTTTCCTTTCTCGTCTTTGTCAAGATAGAAGGAGGATGCCATAGGAGTTGAAGCTTCTTTTGCTTTGTCCATATCAAATCTCTTCAATAGCTCCTTACAATATTTGGCTTGGTGAACGAATATCCCATTTGTCATTTGCTTAATTTGCAGTCTTAGGAAGAACATTAATTCTCCCATCATTGACATCTCGAACTCGCTTTTCATAAGGTCCGAAAATTCTTTACATAGAGAGTCATTAGTAGCACCAAATATTATGTCATCAACATAGATTTGTACTAATAGAATATTGTTTTCAGATTTGGATATGAAAAGTGCCGTATCAACCTTTCCTCTTACAAATCCCTTTTCAGGTAAGAATGAACTCAACCTATCATACCAATCTCTAGGAGCTTGTTTAAGGCCATATAATGCCTTTTTGAGTTTAAACACATGGTTCGGGAATTTGTAATTTTCAAAACCAGGAGGTTGTTTTACATAAACTTCTTATTGAATATTACCATTCAAGAAGGCACTTTTCACATCCATTTGAAACAACTTAAAGTTCATTATAGATGTAAAGGATAATAACATGCGAATGACTTCCAACCTAGCAACAAGGTCGTAGGTTTCATCATAATCAATACCTTCTTCTTGATTATAACCTTGTGCCACCAAACGAGCTTTGTTTCTAATAATTAAGCCAGACTCATATTGTTTGTTACGGAAGACCCACCTAGTGCCTATGATTGAATGATCTTTAGGCGCCAGGACTAAATCCCAGAAATTTTTACGTTCGAACTGGTTTAGCTCTTCTTGCATAGCTAAACCCCATTGTTCGTCTTCTAGGGCTTCATTAACATTCTTTGGCTCAATTTGACAAACAAATGTAACAAAATGACATATATTATTTAGTGATCTTCGGGTTACCACTCCCGAAGATATGTCACCTATGACGTTATTAATGGGATGATCTTTCTTGGTTTTCCAAGTTCTTGGAAGATCAGAATTCTCTACATCCTCTTGATTTTCTTGAGTAGGACTTTCAGGTTCTGGTTCTCTTGAACATGGTTCCTCTTGTGTACCTGAAACATTTTCAATAAGATCCTTTCTCTTCTCTTTTGGAGAAGATTCATCAAATTGTACGTGTACAGATTCTTCAACATGCATTTTACGTTTATTATAGACTCTAAAAGCTTTACTACTAGGTGAATAACTGAGAAAGATACCTTCATTTGATTTTAAGTCGAACTTATCCAAAAGTTCTTTTCCATGGTATAAAATGAAACATTTGCATCCAAAAACATGCAGATGTGAAATATTCGGCTTACGACCATTTAAAAGTTCATAAGGAGTTTTTGAAATTGAAGGTCTTATCAATACACGGTTAATCACATAACAAGCTGTATGTACTGCGTCAACCTAGAAGTATTTGGGCACTTTGCTGTCATTCAGCATGGCACGAGCTACCTCCTCTAAGACGAGATTCTTCCTCTCAACAACTCCGTTTTGTTGAGGGGTGCGAGGAGCATAAAATTGATGGTGTATGCCATGTTTATCGCAATACTTGGAGAAGTGGTGATTCTCGAACTCACCACCATGATCACTTCGAATGAACACTATCTTATGGTTAAATTGATTTTTCAATTTCCTGGCAAGAGATTTAAAGTTTTAAAAGTGTCGCTTTTCAAAGATATGAACATGGTCCATGTAAACCGGGAAAAGTCGTCAACTACCACTAGAGCATAATGACTGCCTCCAAAACTCATTATTTGTGAGGGTCCAAACAAGTCCATGTGGAGTAACTCTAATGGCCTTGTAGTGGATATCACATTTTTGGATGAAAAAGAATTTTTCGTTTGCTTACACCTTTGACAGGTGTGGCAAATATCTTTAGTTTTGAAATTTAGTTTTGGCAGTCCTACAACAAGCTCTTTTCACACTATCTTTTCCACATGTCGTAGATGGATATGTGCTAACCTTCTATGCCATGTCCAGATATCATTCTCATTTGAAATAAGACATTTTGAAAATAGAGAAGTGATATTGTCCAGATTAACCATATAGATATTGTTAGTTCGGTGACCGACGAACTTAACATTATCGTCTACGCCATCACAGATAATAAAAAGGTCAGAATCGAAAGATACCTTGTTACCTATATCACATAGTTGACTGATACTGAGTAGGTTGTGTGTAACACCTCAAATTTCGTTTTCGGAATGATTGGAAAAAGTAGAGTGTTGGAGTATATATTGGGCAATCCTCGTTTGAGAGAGAGGACCTCGCTCGAGAGAGAGACTCGATGTTATAATATGAGTTTCCCGGAGACCTCGCTTAAGCAAGGAAATGGTCGCTTGAGTGAGAGTGAAATCTGGAAAAGCTATCAAATTCTAGCTTGAGCTAGAATTTTCGCCCATGCTAGAGGGGAGCCTTAGCATACTGCCCAATTCTCGCCCGAGCAAGAAATCCACGCCCGAGCGAGAGCGTCAGAGTTGAAAAGCTGAAAAATTGCGAAAAATCTCACCCAAGCGAGCCATTCTCGCCCGGGCGAGGCTGCACAACTATAAAAGTAAAAGAGGGGTTTCAAAAACCCTAATCTTCATTTTATTTTCTCTCCTTTCTCTCCCTTCTCTCCCAACGACAGCTCCATCCAAATGCACCATTCCCCCCCTCCACTAAACATCAAAACTCATCAAAACCTCTTCCTATTACTTTTTGGTGGCACAATTGGGAAATCTTGGAGGTGAAAAATGGAACAATGGAGATTTGGAGAAGATGAAGGGGGATGTGGCTCTTTTGCGGAGCAACGGAGCTTACGCAACCTAAGGTGAGGAAGAAGACCATTGTGGTCTTAGAGTATTTCATTAGAGTCATATTCTCCGATTTCCCTCAAGAATCGGAGCACGTTAACGGATAGAAACTCTCTTGAGTGTTTGTGGTCCATATGAGAGTATTTATTTTATATGAGGATGTATTAGCCATAAAAGTGGAGATATATGTGCGGGGAAAACCGTTTATCTAAGTAAAACACAATATGCTCATTTATGGTAATACACCGTCATGAAAGATGGTTCTAACGTTAATGTGTTATATGATGAAGAATATGTTGTGTGTGGTTTGTTTATGATAATGTGTGTTATGGATGGTTGATAATGGATTTGTTGGTTCTGAGTGTTGATAGCATCCATCCATGTAGTGATGTAGCCTCGAAGAGAAACCAACTCATCCATAATCATATGATTAGAAGGCATGCTGCAGAGGAGGAAGAAGGAGCTTGAAACTCAGGCTGGTTGGGTGCAGTAGGCTCTGGTTGGTCGGTCGGTGCGATGATTATAGGTTCGACGTGTGACATGATCTATAACAAACCCCATATTGTGGACAACTTCTATATCAATCTTGCTTTCACGAAGATTGAGAGCCACTTTTGTCTCACCATCTAAAGATACGCCAAAATGCTCAAGAATTTTTGTAATGAAGATGGCATAAGGCAATGGACTTTGTGAGCCGCGAACATGCCACATTTGCTACATTATCATCTTAGCCTAATTTATCTTGATTTATACTTAATAGCATACATCAATTGGAGTCCTATGTCAGTTATTTGCGAATGATTGGAAAATTTCGGCAAAATGACAACTCGTAAAATAATGAACCAAACGTTCTTCCAGCGTGAGATATCCAGCACAAAGGATATCACTATTTTTAACAGTCTCACCAAGGCTTTGTTGCTTTCGCCTTTCTGTTTCCTCTTTAGAGATTCTACAAATAGAAAGATAGAATCTCTTGCGATTGTAATCGTCCCAATCACATACTAGGCCGAAACCAGTAATGTCACCTGTCATCGGTATATCACAGCATATAGAACTGAAGGTTTTGATATCCAAAACTATATCCTTTCCCTTAACATGGGAAGTAATAAGATTCTTCCTAAAGTTCATATTCCAGTAAAATACACGAACAAGCTTGGGATAGATATCGTTCGCTTCGCAGCAAAAATCGAAATGTTTTTGTTGCCACAATAAGTAGGGAAATAGAAAATCTTCAAATTCAAAATTTCCTATGTTACCGTATTTTGGAGTGAAAATGGCACGTCCTTAGAAATTTTCTTCGAAAACCTTCCTTTGTGCATCGTTTGCAAGAAGCCTCATCAAGTTCAATGGATTGGACTTTGAAGATGATTATCCTTGCTTAGACTTAGAAGTTCTTGGTCTTTTGGTTTTTGAAGAAGAAGCCATTGTTGGTTTTGAAGGTTTTAGGGTTAGGTTTTGGAATTTTGGGGTTTTGGATTGAGGCCATAAATCACGAGAAAAAAGGTGTAGAAGTGTATAGAAACGAAAATGTGATATGATTTGCAACGAAAAGCAACCAAAACGGTGCAAAAATGGAATTTTTAGAGATTGAGAGAGAGTAGAGTGAAAGAACACGAGTTATAGGAGAGAGAAAATGAAGTGTTTTCTGGAAAAGTGCAGCAATTCATATATAAACTGCACAGAGTAATCGATTACACCAAGTGAGTAATCGATTACTCACTTTCAAAATTTGAAATTTTCAAAACAGTATCTCTCAGTAATCGATACACCATTAAAGTAATCGATTAATGTAACTTGATGTTTCCCTACTGATGCTGAAAATGGTTTTTGACTCTAAAAACTTGAAATTTAAAGCATAACAAGCATATTATAAGAAAAATAGGCATTAGATACAAACAATGAAGCATACAAATAAACATATAAACATGTTAGGATAAGTAAGCTTCATCGAGAATGCCTAATTCTCGTCTAATTTCATAAAAAGGTTCCTTTGCTAAAGGTTTAGTGAATATGTCCTCTAGTTGGATGTGAGTATCGATGAATTCTACTGACACATCCTTCTGTTGAACATGGTCCCTAAGGAAGTGATGCCTTATATTAATATGTTAGGTTCTTGAGTGCATAATCGGATTCTTAGTAAGATTAATTGCACTAGTATTGTCACATTTTAAGGGTGTGCAACCTAAGTTCAAGCCATAATCCCGTAATTGTTGTTTAAGCCACAACACTTGGGCACAACAACTATTGGCTACTATGTATTCCGCTTCAGTGGTGCTTAAGGCAACACAAGCTTCTTTCTTGCAAGACCAAGAAACCAAAGCATTCCCTAGAATATGACAAGTACCACTAGTACTTTTTCTCTCAGATTTGCATCCAGCGAAGTCTGAATCCGAGAAGCAAACCAAATCGCATACGCTTCCCTTTGGATACCATAGTCCAACATCGGTTGTGCCTTTGAGATACTTCATGATTCTCTTAACGGAAACTGGATGTGAGTCTTTGGGTTTAGATTGATATTGCGCACATAAGCATACACTAAACATAATATCTGGTCTACTGGCAGTAAGATAAAAAAGGGATCCGATCATACCTCGATAATGGTCATGATTACAAGTATTCAAATTTGCAAATAGTCAGTTATGATACAAAAAGTACAAATAGGGGAATCTAGGTTTAAAAGCTCCCAAAGCTCCAAATTCAAGCATCCCTAGTTCATCCATTTACCTGCAATGGGATTATCAAATGGTAACACACAGAAACATGCAAAGAAGTAAGTCATTTAATTCAATTAATACCATTTAAATATAATCTACATTATAAACAGAGTTAGATAAACAATTTAAACTTTCCAACATATAATCAGTACATGTCATTTTATTTCTTACTACCTTATTCGACCATTCTTACTTTCACCTTCTTCAATGTCCAACCTTGTTACCCCCCTTTTCATTCTTGTTTTCATAGCCATTTCCCACTTTTACATACTTTCACAATATCACATAGGGCAAGACATTCAATTCACTACCACTTGGGCAAGACATTCAATTCAATACCACTTGGGCAAGACATTCAATTTCAATACCACTTGGGCAAGACATTCAATTCAATACCACTAGGGCAAGACATTCAATTCAATACCACTTGGGAAAGACATTCAATTCAATACCACGTGGGAAAGACATTCAATTCAATACTACTTGGGCAAGACATTAAATTCAATACCACTTGGGGAAGACATTCTATTTAATACCACTTGGGCAAGACAATCAATATCAATACCACTTGGGCAAGACATTCAATTTCAATACCACTTGGGCAAGACATTCAATTCAATACCACTTGGGCAAGACATTCAATTTCAATACCACTTGGACAAGACATTCAATTTCAATACCACTTGGGCAAGACATTCAATTCAATACCACTTGGGCAAGACATTCAATTTCTTTGATACTTCCCACATCTTATTCCTTTCAAGTCATCCACATATAACCGTACATCTCATATTTCATATCTCAAAATAAATGCTTATCCTTACCTTGAGAGTGTTGGGTTTGGTCCTTGGTAACTTTTCAAGTTCCTCCGACACCGCCTCCAACCTTAGGATCTTTCCTCATCCCCACCAAACAACAACAAAAGTCAGTAATTTATTCTCAACAACATATAAACAACTCATAGTTCATCCTTAACCATACAAAAGATTCATACATTTTCAATGTTTCCAAAACCACTTTCATTAGAAGATTTCAACATTAAAACCTACATATTCATCTTCTAATTCACATTAGAACACATACTCATCTTCTACATCTACCATTTCACCCATTTTCCTATTTAACCACATTTTCATTTTGGGAGTTTTGGGGTTTTCATGAATCAACCCACAAACTCTTTCCACTCTTTGAATATCAACTCTAAACCAAGAGTTTACAAGAGAGAAATTAAATACAATGAACCACAACTCAAAAGGAAGAGTTTCCATGGTTTCTCACATTTTGAGAAGAGATCCCATACACCCAAAACGAGTTTGAAATGGAGAAAGAGAGTTAGAATCAAGAGATTTACCTCTTCTCAAGCTTCTAGTTGATTCCCACGAATACTTGCTCTCAAAATCACCTCCTTCTCTATTCTCTCTCAATTTCTAACCATAAATGTGTTTGAGGGTTTCTATTTTAAAGCTCAAGGGTCGGGTTCTCGCTCAAGCGAGAAAATCCCGCCCATTTTAAAATTTCTGATCTGGTGCTCTCGCTCAAGCGAGGGATTCTCGCTCAAGCGAGGATCCTCCTGTGTTTACACCCCTCTCCCTCGCCCAGGCAAGCCAAATTTCGCTCGGGCGAGAATCCTTCAGTATAACCCAGTTTCCCACTCACCCAGGTGAGCCATCTCTCGCCTAGGCGAGCCATTTCTCGCTCAAGCGAGATTTCCAGATAAAATCCTGGGAGAAGTTCTGACCCTCTCGCTTGGGCGAGGCCCTCTTGCTCAAGCAAGAATCTGGCACCATGTCCCACTCTTCAGGACTGTTACCAAATCTTAAGAAATATAAATTCAGGGTGTTACATGTGTTGTATCACCCTAAGTGGTGTTGCCTTGCCCTAAGTGGTATTGTACCGCCCTAAGTGGTGTTATATTTCCCTAAGTGGTAATGTATCGCTCTAAGTGGTGTTGTATTGCCCTAAGTGGTGTTGTAATGCCCTAAGTGGTGTTGTATTGCCCTAAGTGGTGTTGTATTACCCTAAGAGGTATTGTATCACCCTAACTGGTGTTGTATTGCTCTAAGTGGTAATGTATCGCTCTAAGTGGTGTTGTATTGCCCTAAGTGGTGTTGTATTGACCTACGTGGTAATGTATCACTCTAAGTGGTATTGTATTGCCATAAGTGGTGTTGTATTACCCTAAGAGGTATTAAATCACCTTCAGATGTTGAATTGCCTTCGGCCGTAATATTACTTCTTGACATGCTATGTTTTGGATGACGATCGAGTTAAGGATACGATGTGAACATAACAAGAAAGGTATTTAGCATTGATTACTATTGTGATTATAATGTGTTGACGATTGAGGTAGTAAGTATAGCTTGTATAATTGTTTATTCTTTCTATATATATGTGGCGTTAATGCGTATGATTCTGTATAAATCCACACTATCGATTATTTCAAGATTTAATGTCTTACTCCCTCTATGTTTCCTCTCTATTCTACTTGTGATAATCGGATTGTAGGTGAAGCGGAGGAGTAGTAGATCGAGGTTTTAATTTAGCCTAGGTTATTTTGGATGCATGGATGTAATTCTGAATTTATGTTGTGTAATTCCGTGACGAGTACCCTTATGTATTGGGGATGACTTTCTAGTATTTGACATTGTTATTAACGACTTGATGTATGTTAATTGAATTTAGAAGAAGTTCAGTTTCGAGTATTAATTGTAGAAACATGGATTTAATATTTGGAAGTATTAGACTATTGAATACCTTTTTAAGATTTTCATGGTCTTTTGTTAAATGATTTGGAAGGAATTATTCTATACCATGAGTCAATATCACTTGATAAAAAAAACTATATTCGTACAAATTAGAAATTTTACTGTATTACAATTTGGGTCGTTACATTGTTAATTGATTAAGTATTGGTTTAATCAATTAAATGAAGTTCCAGTAGCTAAACATCTTGAATTTCTTGGTGAAACTAATCGATTAAGGTGTTTGTTAATCGATTAAGTTCAATATGAGTCTGTTATTTTTAAAAAAAGTTAATCGATTATTCATTGGGTTAATCGGTTAACCATTGTTGAAATGAGTTAGCTATAAAAAAAAATTTCCCCATATTTTTGCTCATAAGTCACAATCCAAAAAAATTCATATCTGATCAAGATTCTCTCAGCGAAAGTTTTGTCATGGAAAAATTATTGAAAAGTTTCTTGAGTTCTTTTAGGGAAAAAGTTATTGCATTAGAGTGCATATCAAAATCTTGTTTTTAAAAACCATATTATACTAATTCACTTGGTTTGTAGGTTGTGTGTGGGATTCAATCTTGGGTTTGTAGGAATCATTTCTGTTGAAATGAGCATACTATTTTAGGTGCTTTAGGTTCAAGATGTTGAATTTTTTAAAGAAGAAGTTGTTTCTCTAGGATTAGAAAAAGTGTAAGTATCACTAGCTGCGGTTAGGGATATAGTCTTCATTAGAAAGTATATTGTTTGATAGTGAGAAGAGAGTTGACTGAACTGTTATAAGTGGAGAGGATAGCAATTAGAAGTGGAGTGGATTAGTCAAGATTGTCGTAGAGACTCTAGTTCCAAGAGGGAAAGACATATGTATTAGGAAGTCCGTTTGTGAGAAATTTTTCCATATAGTGAATAAAATCTCCCGAGATCAAAAGGGGAGGCCTGGAGGTAGTTTGCATGTGTAACACCCTAAATATTTAGTCTTTAAAATTATAGTATCAGTCCTGGGATCCTCGCTTGAGCGAGAGATTCTCGCTTGGGCGAGAGAGGCTCATCTGGGAGGGTGAAATCCTAGGCTATACTAGAGGATTCTCGCCTGAGCGAGAGTTGTCTCGCCTGGGCGAGAAATGACATTTAGGGACTATTGAGACTGTGAGATTCTCGCTTGAGCGAGAGGGTCAGATTTGAGTTTTTAAAAATGGGCGGAATTTTCTCGCTTGAGCGAGAATAAGCTCGCTTAAGCGAGAACCCAACGAGAGCATTAAATGAGAGAAACCCCAAATACATTTTTAGGTTAAGAATTGAAGAGAGGTGAGAGAAGAGAGCATTCCCAAGGTCTAGGAGCTTTGATTCTTGTTCAAGAGCTTGAGAAGAGGTAAAACTCTCTATTCTAACTCTCTTCTTCTCTTGAAACCCCATTTTTGGTATTATGGATCTCTTCTCAAAATGAGAGAAACCATGGAAACTCACCCTTATGAGTTATGGTTCGTTTTGTGTTATTTTTATCTTGTAAACTCTTGGTATAGAGTTAGTATTTCAAGAAAGGAGAGGGTTTGTGGGTTGATTCATGAAAACCCCAAAACCCTAAAGTGAGAATGTGGTTAAAGAAGAAAATGGGTAAAGTGCTAGAGGTAGAAAATGAATAAGTTTTCTAATGTTGAAAATGTGAGATGAATATGTATGTTTTAGATGTTATAAACTTATGATGAAAGTAGTTTAGAAACATTGAAAACGTGTTAAATATTTTATATGGTTAAATAATGCAATATAAGTTGTTTATATGATATTTGGAATAAATGACTAACATTGTGTTATATGGTGGGATGAGGAAAGATCCTAAAGTTGGAGGCGGTGTCGGTGGAACCTACGAAGTCGCCAAAAACCAAACCCAACACTCACCAAGGTAAGGATAAGACTTTAACTTATGTACGGTGTTAGAAAATGCATGGATTTTCTGATGTGGATAATGAAATGAAATGTGAATCACTTAGTCATTATGAGCATATATGGGTATGTTGATAATGATGAGGAGTGGATTTACAGTTTAAGTATTGGTGGAATGCCAATGGAAATAAAACTCGAGATAAAATAATGAATTGGAAATCCCTTTGTAGTTACAAGTATACGTGGATATGTTTGTAATGATGTCGGGGGTATTTACCGTTTAATATATTGGTGGAGTGCCAATGGAAATAAAACTCGGAATCAAACAATAAACTGTAAGTCACTTTGTAGTTACAAGCATATACGATATGTTGTAATAATGTCGGGTGCATTTATTGTCTATATATTGGTGGAGTGCCAATGGAAATAAAACTCGGAATAAAATAATAAATTGTAAGTCATTTTGTAGTTACAAGCATATACTATATGTTGTAATGATGTTGGGTGCATTTATTGTCTATGTATTGGTGGAGTGCCAATGGAAATAAAACTCAGAATAAAACAATAAATTGTAAGTCACTTTGTAGTTACAAGCATATACGATATGTTGTAATGATGTCGGGTGCATTTATTGTCTATGTATTGGTGGAGTGCCAATGGGAATAAAACTCGGAATAAAACAATAAATTGTAAGTCACTTTGTAGTTACAAGCATATACAATATGTTGTAATGATGTCGGGTGCATTTATTGTCTATGTATTGGTGGAGTGTCAATGGAAATAAAACTCAGAATAAAACAATAAATTGTAAGTCACTTTGTAGTTACAAGCATATACGATATGTTGTAATGATGTTGGGTGCATTTATTGTCTATGTATTGGTGGAGTGCCAATGGAAATAAAACTCGGAACAAAGCAATGAATTGTAAATCATTTAGTCGCTACAAATATATATGGGTATGTTTGTAGTGATGAGGAGTGGATTTACTGTTTATGTATTGGTGGAGTGCCAATGGAAATAAAAAATTATCAACTGATTCTTCTCTTATAGTTTTCTAAGGGCTTATCACTCTCGCCGAGTATGGCGCCCCTTATCACCATTATTTCCCCTCATTCTATCATTTTCATTTTCCTTCGTTTTTAAGTCATCACAAAACCCTTTGGTTTTTATTTTTGTTAATGAATTCTGACCATAATCAGAGTGTAAACCATTGATATTAGGACTAGATGAGAATACAAGCATACATACATGATTGTTTTGATGAAGACAAGAATAAGAAAAGATCAATAGGAAAGCTTGAAGACATGAGCAACTCAACAAACAACAAGACCAAGGCTCATGGTCAATCAAGTAGCCGTACATTGAGCTTTTATATTTCTAGAGTCTTAAGATGATTGATTGGATAGAGTCTGGACTAGGTGAACCTTGAGTGGAAGTATCACAACGTCCAAAAAAAGAACTAGTCTAAAACGAGACTTGCAAACATTCATACATGATTGACATATTCATGCATTTACAGATGGTAATATGATTTTAGTGCATTAAACTGAGTTTATTACTTATATCTTTAACACATCATGTAGAAGGTTCATCATGTACTAAAGAAAATGTTTTTCGACACATTTAATCTATTACAACTTGTGTTAATCGATTGATAAACATGGGAACCCATTAATTGATTAAGTATGAGATTAATCGATTAAATGGAGTTATACTAGCTGAAATCTTGGATTTCTTGGAATCGTTAATTGATTAAGCTCTGGGTTAATCAATTAAGACCAACATAAAATCATTTTATATAAAAGTTGTTTTTCCCATTTGTTCAAGGGATGAGACATAAGATTTCATATAGTTTTTACATACATCTCTGATCTTAATTGCCATATCTTTGAGTGAATCTCTTGTTTTGAGAAAAGTATTAAGGTTTCTTTGATTCTTTGTTTCAAAAGAGAGATAAGATAGTCTTCAAGAATTATCCTTTGTGCATAACTTTCATATCATTCTTGGGTAACCTAGCATAGTCACACAAAACACTATTTGGGTCTTTGTGAGATTTTTGGGCTAGTGTTTGGGTTGTAATTGTTGTATATTCGCACATTGAGGTGTAAAGTAACTTGAAGAATTTCATAGACAATTTCGAGGAAAATCCTAGTTGCGGTTAGGTTTATATCTTCACATATACAAGAGTCTTAGTTGAGAGTGATAAGTGGTTAGGGCAAGACTACTACAAGTGGTGTTGAGTATCCATTATAAGCGCATAGAAAGTTAACCCATCTTGGGGACTCTAGGGCTAAGAATGAAGTCTTGTATTGATTTGGAAGAGTGTTTATAAACAATTTGGCTTTCAAATAGTGAAGAAAAATCTCCCAAGATCAGAAGGGGAGGCTATATGTGTGACACCCTAATTTTAATTGGCTAAGTGTAGTGAAATCCTGGAGTATACTTGGTGTTTTTCGCTTGAGCGAGAGGGTCTCGCTCAAGCGATAGGCCCAGTATCTTCTCCCAGGATTTCCTGGGATTCTCGCCTGGGCGAGAATGGCTCGCTTGGGCGACGGAAAGAGGTGTGACACTGAAGGATCCTCACTTGAGCGAGAATCCCTCGCTTGAGCAAGAGCACTAGATCTGAGTTTTTAAAATAGGCGGGATCTTCTCGCTTGAGAAAGAATGGGCTCGCTTGAGCGAGAACCCGACGCTGTTACATTAAAAAGGGAACCCCAAACACTTTTAGGGTTAGAACTTTGGAGAGGATAGAGAGAAGAGAGCATTTTCATGAGCAAGGATTCTTGGGAATCATCTAGAAGATTGAGAAGAGGTAAATCTCTTGATTCTAACTCTCATTCTCCCCTTTGAAACTTGTTTTCGGTATGTGGGATCTCTTCTCTTAACATGGGAAACCATGAAGACTTTCTATTTAGGGTTGTGGTTCGTTTTATGTTGTTTTTCTCTTGTAAACTCTTGGTTTATAGTTGGAAATCAAAGATGAGGATGATTTGTGGGTTGATTCATGAAAACCCCAAAACTCCCAAAATGAGAATATGAGTAAAGAGGGAAATGAGTGAAATCTTAGATGTAGAAGATCAGTATATGCTCTAATGTTGAATATAAGATGAATATGTATGTTTAAGATGTTTGGAAACTCTTAATGAAGGTAGTTTTGGAAACATCGAAAATGTGTGAATCTCTTGTATGGTTAAAGATGAAATATGAGTTGCTTATGTGTTATTTTGAATAAATGACTAACATTGCTTCTATGTGGTGGGAATGACGAAAGATCCTAAGGTTGGAGGCGGTGTCGGAGGAACTTGCAAAGTTACCAAGGACCAAACCCCACACTCACCAAGGTAAGGATAAGTCTTTAATTAGCATATCGTATTGAAAGAATGTGTGGAATTGTTGTTTATAAATTGATGATGAATCAATGAAAAGAAAACATTTTTTTAGTCGACCATGATTGGTTAGCGACTTTGGCTTCAGTTATGTAGCGATACTTTGGCTCAAGTTATGTAGCGATACTTTGGCTCAAGTTATGTAGCGAAAATGAATTTAAAATGGTTTACTAACCCCTTTAAAATGTGGATTATCTTATAATGATATTTATTGAATTAATGACTTACTCCTTTGTATGTTTTATGTATTGATCATTGATAATCCCATTGCAGGTAAACAAGTGAATTGAGGATGCCTGGTTTGGAGCTTTAGGAGCTTTAAAATCTGGATTCTTTTGTTTACGCCTTTTTGTACTATAACCGACTATTTTCGGATTTGAATGTTTGTAACCATGGTTATTACGTTTGTTTTGAATTCTTGTAACCATGAGTATTGTTATTTCGAGAACTATAACTATTGATACTTTGCACCCATGGGGAGTTATTTAAATGAATTATGTTTTTCTGCATTATGAATACATGTAGTAACATGTCATGTTAAACTAATTGCGAAATAAGTAATGGGTGACTAAAGTTAAGCCATTGAGTGTTTAAAATGATATGATAGAAGGAAGAAATACATGTGGGAATGGATTAAAATAAGGAAAAAATTTCAAGTGTAGAACTTGGGTCCTTACAATATGGTATCAGCGCATAGTTAATTCTGCGGCCTAGGGTATGGCCTTATTTGCTTCTTTGTAACATGTTTGTGATTTAACTAGTTGAAATTATGTAAATTGATAGTTTAAATCATGTAGCCTTGTTGTAATGACTTGTGATGTACTATGAGACTATGTGATAACCTGAATTATGTGAGTTAGAATTGTGTGCTAACCACCAATGAGTGCAGGTTAAGAAATGGCTGGAAGAGAGAGAGGAACGAAGCAGAATGTTCCGAATGATATATTGCCTCATATGGTGGCTGCACTACAACAAGTGAATGAGAACTTGCATAGCCTGAACTAGAACAACGCACCAAGTCCTAGCTTGCAACCTTTAGTCCCACCCGGGCCGGCCGAGTACCGAGGATTGAATGAGTTTTGTAAGCAGAATCCTAGCCAATTACAAGGTGGATTCGCTCCTGATGCTTCAAACGAGTGGATTCAAGACTTGGAAAGAATATTCCGGTTGTAATGATGTTCATAAGGTGGCCTATGCTTCTTACATGCTGGTTAAGGAAGCTGAAACCTAGTGGGAGTTTACTCGACGCCAAATGGAAACTGAGGGACAAGTGATTGTCTGGGTAATTTCAAGGAAAAATTCCTTCAGAAATATTTTCCTGCTGATCTGAAGAGGAAGAAAGAAATGGAATTTCTGAGGTTGGAGCAGGGTGACATGTCGGTGGGAGAATATGCAGCCAAGTTCGAGGAATTGGCCCGATTTTGTCCTTACTCTGATTTGGAAGTGGACGGACGGTCAAAATGCTCTAAATTTGAATCTGGTTTGAAGCCCAAGTTGAAAAGGATGTTCGGGCATCAAGAGATTGCTGATTTTTCTACAATGGTAAACAAGTGCAGGATGTATGAAGATGAACTGGCGGTATAAGAGGTGGTGACTTCCCGCACAAATCCTCTGAGGCACTTTGGGCCTCAAAGGAGTTACGGGCATGGAAAGGGGAAGAGTAAGGTCTTTCGAGAGAAACGGAAACCATACTCCCCACCTGCTAGAAATTGGGGAAGTAGTTCGCATGGACTAAGGCCTCACGCCAAGGCAGGAGGACCACAATCTCAGTCTCCGTCCTTTTGCAACAAGTGCGGCAAAAATCATGTCGGCGACTTGTGTCACGATACAACATTTAGCTGCTTTCATTGCAAGGAGGCCAAACATATCAAGAGGTATTGTCCTAAGCTGCAGCAGAGTATGAACGTTGTGAGGGCTGAACGACCTCGATCTACGGGCATAGTGCTTACCATGAGCAGCGCTGAGGCAGCTAATGCAGATGGCCTGATCCAAGGTAATTTCTTGGTGGTAGGTATTCCTCTTTTAGTGTTGTTTGATTCGGGAGCGACACACTCCTTTGTATTTGTTGAATGTGTGGACAGACTAAAAATACAAACTGAGTCGTTGCTATTCGACTTGGTCGTATCCACCCCAACTAGTGTTCCTGTGGTGGTGTCGACGTTTATGTCTCGATGTCTGGTAGTGGTAAACGGTAGGACATTTACCGTGGATTTAATCTACTTACCACTATCCCAGTTGGATCTAATTCTGGGAATGGACTGGTTATCATCAAATCATGTGTTGCTTAATTGTGCTGATAAGACAGTTGTGTTTGGAGATCTGGTTGAGATTTCTGATGAGGCTAGTTATATGAAGCCGTTGTCGGCTAAGGGAGTCACGACTTCCTTTAAGTAGGGAGGAGTCGTGTTTGTTTTGTTGGCATCCCTAGAGGGTATTGAGAAACCCAGAGTTGAGGATATTCCGATAGTTAGTGAGTTTTCTGAGGTATTTCCTAGTGATATTCTAGAATTACCTCTAGTCAGAGAAGTTGAATTCTCCATTGACTTAGTGCCGAGAACGGGACCCATCTCTATAGCTCCTTATAGGATGGCACCGTTAGAGCTGGTTGGGTTGAAAAATCAGGTTGAAGACTTGTTAGCGAAGAAGTTTATTCGCCCTAGTGTTTCATCGTGGGGTGTACCGGTCTTGTTGGTCAAGAAGAAAGATGGGAGTATGAGGTTGTGTACCGATTACAGACAGTTTAACAAGGTAACTATCAAGAACAAGTATTCGTTACCTATAATTGATGACTTGATGGATCAGTTGAGGGGAGCTGTTGTATTTTCAAAGATTGACCTTCGGTCGGGTTATCATCAACTTCGAGTTAAGTCGGAAGATATTCCTAAGATTGCTTTTAGGACGAGGTATGGGCACTTTGAGTATTTGCTAATGCCTTTTGGTGCGACGAATGCTCCAGCAATATTTACCGACTACATGAATCGCATTCTTCACCCGTACTTAGATTCATTTGTAGTGGTATTTATTGATGAGATTCTGATATACTCCAAGGGCATGGAGGAACATGTGAAACAATTGAGGGTTGTCTTAGATCTTCTGAAAAGGAACCAGTTGTATGCGAAATTGTTAAAATGTGATTTCTGGTTGAAATTGGAAAACTTTCTTGGGCATGTAATATCCAAGGAAAAGTTGGCAATAGACCCTTCTAAGGTCGAAGCGGTTATGGAATGGGCAGTACCCAAGTCAGTTACCAATATCAGAACTTTTCTGGGATTGGCCGGTTATTATCGGAAGTTCATAGAAGGGTTTTCGAAGTTGGCACTCCCTTTAACTAAGCTTACCAGAAAAGGAGAAATGTATGTGTGGACAATCCGTTATGAAGAAAACTTTTAAGAGTTGAAGCGAAGGTTGACCATGACACCAGTATTGGTTCTTCCTTGTACTGATTGTGATTTCAGTGTGTATTGTGATGCTTCTAAGCAAGGTTTGGGTTGTGTTTTGATGCAAGACGGGAAGGTTGTTGCCTATGCTTCACAAAAGTTAAGAACGCATGAGCAAAACTACCCTACGCATGATTTGGAACTAGCTGTAGTGTTCTTTGCTTTGAAAATCTGGAGACACCATCCTTATGGTGTAAGGTTCGAAGTGTACAGTGACCACAAGAGTTTGAAGTATCTGTTCGATCAGAAGGAACTAAACATGAGACAGAGACGGTGGATGGAATTCTTTAAGGACTATAATTTTGGATTGCAGTATCATCCTGGAAAGGCCAATGTGGTAGCCGATGCTTTGAGTTGGAAGTCCCTACATATGTCGGCTTTTATAGTTCATGAAGGGAAACTAATTGTGGAGTTCATGGATATGAACTTGGCAGTTCAAGTGGGACCCCATAGTATAATTTTGGGAATGCTTAAGGTCACCAATGAATTGTTTGACCAGATCAGAATAATGCAAGTTGAGGATCGTGAGTTGAAGGTCAAACGCGACTTTATGGCTAGTGGGAAGGAGACTGATTTTGAGTCGGATTCTAGTAGATTTTTGCGATACAAGGGAATGGTGTATGTGCCTCTTGATGCGGGTTTGAGAAGGAGTATTCTGGAAGAGTCACACAAAAGTAAAATGAGTTTTCACCTGGGGACAACGAAAATATATCAAGATCTGAAAAAGCTTTTTTGGTGGTCTGGTTTGAAAAAGGATGTGACTTTGTATGTCTCGAGTTGTCTTGTATTTCAGAAAGCCAAGATTGAACATCAGCGCCCAGCAGGAGAGTTACAGTCATTAGAGATTCCCATTTGGAAGTGGGATAGTATTTCAATGGATTTTGTATCGGGGTTTCCAAAGACTCGGAGAGGGTGTGATTCCATCTGGGTAATAGTTGATCGTTTGACTAAGACTGCTTATTTCTTGCCGATGAACATGAAATATTCTTTGGAACGATTAGTTGAGTTGTATATCAAGAAAATTGTTCGGTTACATGGGATACCGTCGAGCATTGTGTCGGATACAGATCCTCGTTTCACTTCAAACTTTTGGACTAGTTTGCAGTCCGCTTTGGGAACTAAGTTGAAACTGAGTTCGGCTTATCATCCACAAACGAATGGTCAATTAGAAAGGACCATACAGTCATTGGAGGATCTTTTGAGAGCTTGTGTTTTGGAACATCCTGGGAGTTGAGATAGCATGTTGCCTTTGATTGAGTTCACCTACAACAATAGTTTCCATACTAGTATCGGGATGGCCCCTTATGAAACCTTGTATAGGAGGAAGTGTAGGACTCCTATAAGTTGGTTTGAAACTGGGGAGAACTTGGTATTGGGACCTGAGTTGGTCCAAGAGACGACGGAAAAGATCATGAAGATCCGGGAAAATATGAGAATAACACAGAGTCGGCAGAAAAGCTATTATGACAAGAGGCAGAAACCTCTTGAGTTTGATGAAGGAGATCACGTGTTTATGAGAGTAGTTTCGACTATTGGGATTGGTAGAGTGTTGAAATCCCGTAAGCTTACTCCGAGATTGATTGGACCGTATCAGATTTTGAAGAGGGTTGGACCAATAGCATATCGGATTGCTTTATCTCCATTGTTGTCAAATCTTCACAATGTGTTTCATGTGTCTCAATTGAGGAAATATGTTGGGGATCCATCTCATGTGGTCGAGTCTGATCAGATAGAGTTGAAGGACAACTTGACCTTTACGACGTTGCCAGTGAGAATCATGGATACCAGTATCAAGAGATGGAGAGGCAAAGAGATTGTCGTGGTGAAGGTATTGTGGAGCCAAGTAGATGAAGGAGACGCTACTTGGGAAGTGGAGCGTGATATGAAGGAGGATTACCCTCATTTGTTTGAATCGATGTATGTTTAATTTCCGGGGACGAAAATTCCTATATGAGGGGGAGGATTGTGACACCCAAATTTTAATTGCCTAAGTGTAGTGAAATCCTGGAGTATATTGGGTGTTTCTCGCTTGAGCGAGAGGGTCTCGCCCAAGCGAGAGGCCTAGTATCTGCTCCCTGGATTTCCTGGGATTCTCGCCTAGGCGAGAATGGCTCGCCTGGGCGAGGGAAAGAGGTGTGACACTCAAGGATCCTCGCTTGAGCGAGAGCACCATATCTGAGTTTTTAAAATAGGCGGATCTCTTCTCTTAACATGGGAAACCATGGAGACTTTCTATTTAGGGTTGTGGTTTGTTTTATGTTGTTTTTCTCTTGTAAACTCTTGGTTTAGAGTTGGAAATCAAAGATGGGGATGATTTGTGGGTTGATTCATGAAAACCCCCAAAATGACAATATGAGTAAAGAGGGAAATGAGTGAAATGTTAGATGTAGAAGATGAGTATTTGCTCTAATGTTGAATATAAGATGAATATGTATGTTTTAGATGTTTGGAAACTCTTAATGAAGGTAGTTTTTGAAACATCGAAAGTGTGTGAATATCTTGTATGGTTAAAGATGAAATATGAGTTGCTTATGTGTTATTTTGAATAAATGACTAACATTGTTGCTATGTGGTGGGAATGAGGAAAGATCCTAAGGTTGGAGGCGGTGTCGGAGGAACTTGCAAAGTTACCAAGGACCAAACCCCACACTCACCAAGGTAAGGATAAGCCTTTAATTAGCATATAGTATTGAAAGAATTCGTGGAATTGCTGTTTATGAATTGATGATGAATCAATGAAAAGAAAACATTTTTTTAGCCAACCATGATTGGTTAGCGACTTTGGCTCAAGTTATGTAGCGATACTTTGGCTCAAGTTATGTAGCGATACTTTGGCTCAAGCTATGTAACGATATTTTGGCTCAAGTTATGTAGCGAAAATGAATTTAAAATGGTTTACTAACCCCTTTAAAATGTGGATTATCTTATAATGATATTTATTGAATTAATGACTTACTCCTATGTATGTTTTGTGTATTGGTCATTAATAATCTCATTGCAGGTAAACAAGTGAATTGAGGATGTCTGGTTTGGAGCTTTAGGAGCTTTAAAATCTGGATTCTTTTGTTTACGCCTTTTTGTACTATAAGTGACTATTTGCATATTTGAATATTTGTAACCATGGTTATTACGTTTGTTTTTGAATTCTTGTAACCATGAGTATTGTTATTTCGAGAACTATAACTATTAATACTTTGCACCCATGGGGAGTTATTTAAATGAATTATGTTTTTCTGCATTATGAATAAATGTAGTAACATGTCATGTTAAACGAATTGCGATGGGTGACTAAAGTTAAGCCATCGGGTGTTTAAAATGATATGATAGAAGGAAGAAATACATGTGGGAATGGATTAAAATAAGGAAAAAATTTCAAGTGTAGAATTTGGATCCTTTCAAGATGTAATTTGCAAGTAGACCCGCAAAAGAACCAGGATAAAAGATCGTCATTTTGATGCTCTCTATCCATCATCCTTTACTTTCAGTTAAATTTACGATTTATGTAGTTTAATAGATTTGCTTATTGAGTGTAGTGCATGTTTTAAACATTTGTACATAAATTGTTTACGTGAATTGATTCTGTAAATGATTGATTTCGTGGTTTCTTGTTTCGCAAGTTTTATGTTTTCAAGAGTTCAAATATTCAGGTTAATCGATTAAACCTAACGTTAATCGATTAAACACAACTAGAGTTAATCGATTAAGAGCATGCATAATTGATTAAGCTATTGATTTTTCAGAATATCTTATTAATCAGAAAAGCGATAATTGAAAACTGCTACACCTATTCACCCCCTTAGGTGTCTTTTCTTTTGTGATTATCCAACACTAGACAGTCCGACCATTGCTCAATATGACAGAAGGCCCCTATCAAACATAAAATTGGGTACCTTTTTAGGTCTCTTTTGACCATTGAAAATCTGGCGAACCAGGTTAAAAAATCGGGATAACTCACAATAACTTAGGTGGTTGGACAAGCAGAACCAACCAACTAAAGAAATATATACAAAATTAAAACTCAAGAACTATATGTAGCCTTGTAGAAACTAGAAAGGGGAGAAAATGAATGATGGTTTAGAAAACCTTGTCACCGCTTGTCTCAGAAGAAGATAGTCGCTCTAGCACTTATTATCCCAATCGCAGCTCGTGTCAAGAAAAATCACCTTCGTTCCTCGCCCACTCCAGGTTTGAATATCAAACTAAAATCCAAAAGTTGCAGTTTGAAACTTTCAATCATGAATTGGTTTTTTCAAATGTGTAAAGTTTATTTGCAATCATGTTATAAATCTCCAATGGAAGAAGGGAATAGTGAACATAAATGAGAATTGAAGAAGGGTATATATGGTGTGAAGAAAAGGAGGGAAATTTGAAACTTTGATGACAGTTCAAGGTCATCACAACACGTCATCCATTTTATTCTCTTGCTTCACTTTTCTGTGCTTTATAATAATATATAATTACCTTTACTTTTTCATACCTTATAACAATGTATAATTGCCTATGCTTTATAAATCTCATATTACTCGTGCTTGTGTTTTTAAAATATCGCATTGCTTGTTCTTGATAATAATATATAATTTGTAACGCCTCAAATTAATAACACGAAAATTTTAAAAATTTTCTTTGTTTTCTATATGTCAATATTCCTTCCAATTATATGTACCCCAAAGACAAAACAAAACAACTTGCTATGAGTGTGCAAAGTAGGCCACATGAGGTACACATGTCCTATTTATACCTCATCTCTTTAATTTCAATTGATTTATGCTTTGCATTGAGTTTATTGCATGCTCTAATTCTTTTAAATATTTTGGCTTAAATTCATTGAGTAGATTGCATCTGATATTGATTGAAATTGTTGTATCTTTTCATGCAAGAAAACTAATTTTCAAGAATGCAAGAATCAATTTAATCGATTAAACATGGTGTTAATCGAATAATCATAGTTCGAGTTAATCGAATAAGAGCAATCATAGTCGATTAAATAGTGAATTTTTTAGAATATATCATTAGCCGAAAAAAGAGTTAATTTGCTTCCGCATGCACCTATTCACCCCTCTAGGTGTCATTTTTTTGTGGTATAATCAACACCCTTTACACTTGCATGTATGGTGATACCGCCTACTTAAGCTTAGCTTGCTTTGCTCATCAGTGACATCACACTTGACTGGCCTTCCTTGTGTTTTAAGTCAAGCTTGGTTGCAATTTTGAACCTCCTAGCTTGGTTTCTTCATGAATATGTGTAACACCCCAATTTTCACCTCTTCAAAGTGATATTTTAACTTAGAATTTTAGTTGATTTCTAGATGATTCTCGTTTGAGCAAGATGGGCTCTCCCAAGCGAGGGGTGCAGGGAAATCCACAAGATTTTTTCGGCAATTCTCGCTTAAGTGAGGGACAATCGCTTGAGCGACAGGTAGCCTTGTGGTTTGTGTGATTCTCGCTTGAGCGATAAGGGATAGCCCAAGCAAGGGGTTCAGAGTTTAGAAAACTGAATCGTTGAGGGCTTCTCGCTCGAGCGAGACCCTATCCCTTGAGAGAGAGCCCGAAAGCCCGAAACCTAAAATAGAAGTCCCAAGTGAGAATTGTGACACTTTTTGCAAAAAACAAAAGAAGAGAAGCGGCTCCCCACCCCTAGCACGTGTGGAAGAGAAAGAAAAGCTAGAGAAGAGGTAAACCTCTTGAATGTAACACTCACCCTTATTGTGAAACCCCTTATTGTATACATCAATCTCTTCTCTTAACGTGAAAAACATCATAACCCTTCCTTTTGGGGTTGTGGTTCGATTCTATTTGGTCTTCCTTTTAAAACATGTGGTTTGGGGTTTATTTACGAAAAGGGTATTGATATGGTGATTAATTTTTGGGAACTATTGGTTAAAATGGAATAGTTGTGAATGGGGATAGGAGATGAGGTTAGAAATGGGTTTGAGGGTTTGTGATGTTTCTTGAAAAAGTAAATATACCTCACTTGAATGCTTTAGACCTCAAGTAGTTAGAGTTTGCAAATCGTTGAAATATGAACTTATTCTGTTTATGAATGATAAGTGTTTGTATGAGATTGTCTATTGGTATTACTTGAATAATGATTGGTTATTATTGTTGTGTCATTTAAATGAGGAAAGATCCTAAGGTTGGAGGAGACAAGAGAAGGTTCAAAGAGGTTGAAGGATTAAAACGCTAACTCCTACTCAGGTAAGGGAGAAGCATTATAATTAATTGTGATTATACATGTTAGTAGGTTATCTTGGTACTTATCGAAGAATGTATACTGATAAGTTGTTGAATGACTTGCCCTATATGATATTGTATCGCCCTATGTGGTGTTGAATGACTTGCCCTATGTGGTATTGTATCACCCTATGTGGTGTTGAATGACTTGCCCTATGTGGTATTGTATCGCCCTATCTGTTGTTGAATGACTTGCCTTATGTGGTATGGTATCGTCCTATGTGGTGTTGAATGACTTTCCCTATATGGTATTGTATCGCCCTATGTAGTGTTGAAAGACTTTGTAACAGCCTAAATTTATCCTTCATAAGATGTGGTAACAGTCCTGAAGAATGGGACATACTGCTAGATTCTCGCTTGAGCGAGAGGGTCTCGCCCAAGCAGAGACTTAGTGTTTTAAATTTGGAAATTATGGGAACCTCGCCCAAGTGAGGAATTTGTTGCTTGAGCAAGAGAAGACTGGGAAGGCTGTGAGATTCTCACTTGAGCGAGAGAATCTCGCCCAAGCGAGAGGGTCTGTGTTTTGAAATTTAAAATGTCGTGGGCTTCTCGCCCAAGCGAGACATTCTCGCCCGGGCAAGACAACCCAACTATAAAAGTGAAGAAAGGGTTTCACAAACCCTAATCTTCATTTCCTTTCCCCTACTTTCTCTCCCAACAGTAGCTCCACCCAAATGAACCATTCTCTCCTCCACTAAACCTCAAAACTCACCTCTTCCTCTTGCTTCTTAGTGGCACATTGGAGGACTTTGGCAGTGAAAATGGAACATTGGAGATTGAAGGAGATGAAGGGAGATGTGGCTCTTTTGCGGAGCAACGGAGCTTACGCAACCTAAGGTGAGGGAGAAGACCATTGTGGTCATAGAGTATTTCATTAGAGTCATCTTCTCCGATTTCCCTCAAGAATCGAAGAATATTAACGGATAGAAACTCTCTTGGATGTTTGTGGTACATGTTAGAGTCTTTATTTTCCATGAAGATGTATTAGCCATAAATGTAGAGATATATGAGTGGTAAAAACCGTTTTATTAGATTAAAGTGAAATATGCTCATTTATGGTAATACATCGTCATGAGAAATGATTCTATTGTTAATATGTTGTAAGATGATAAATATGTCATGAGTTGTTTATTGTGGTAAAAATATATGAGTATATTTATGATAATGACTAAGTTGTGAGTCACTTATTGGTTATAAACATATATGGGTATGTTTGTAATAATGATTGTGTGATGAGCTGTTTAATGGCAATAAAAGGACATGATTATGTTGTATGATAATGATTGTGTTGTGAGTTGTTTATATGTGGTAAATAATGGGGTGAATATGAATATTATGACATGGTTGTAGTGGTAGGTATTATGGTGAAATGTGATGTAAGGGAAGTATTTAAATGATATATGATGTTATAAAATGCGTGATTTTTATGGTTGTATATGATTGTGAAACAATGGGAAGAAAATCTATTTTAGCTCCCTTAAGAGGTTGAGCAAAGAATGTCTTGCCCTTCGTGGTATCGCGAATGTCTTGCCCTTTGTGGTATTGGCTCGTTGAGCGATGAATATCTTTCCCTTCGTGGTATTGTGAATGTCTTGCCCTTTGTGGTATTGGCTCGTTGAGCAATGAATGTCTTGCCCTTCGTGGTATTGTGAATGTCTTGGCCTTGGCTCGTTGATCAATGAATGTCTTGCCCTTCGTAGTATTGAGAATGTCTTGCCCTTCGTGGTATTGTAAATGTCTTGCCCTTCGTGGTATTGGCTCGTTGAGCAATGAATGTCCCTTTGTGGTATTGTGAATGTTTTGGCCTTTGTGGTATTGGCTCGTTGAGCAATGAATGTCCCTTTGTGGTATTGTGAATGTTTTGGCCTTTGTGGTATTGGCTCGTTGATCAATGAATGTCTTGCCCTTCGTAGTATTGAGAATGTCTTGCCCTTCGTGGTATTGTGAATGTCTTGCCCTTCGTGGTATTGGCTCGTTGAGCAGTGAATGTCTTGCCCTTCGTGGTATTGAGAATGACTTGCCCTTCGTGGTATTGGCTCTGTGAGCAAATGACTGACTTGCCCTTCGTGGTATTGGCTATTTGTAGCGATGACTGACTTGCCCTTCGTGGTATTGGCTCTTTGAGCAATGACTGACTTGCCCTTCGTGGTATTGGCTATTTGTAGCAATGACTGACTTACCCTTCGTGGTATTAGCTATTCGTAGCAATGTATGAGTTGCCTTCGTGGTAATGGCTATTCGAAGCAATGTATAACTTGCCCTCGTAGTATAGGCTATTCGTAGCAATGTGTGACTTGCCCTCGTGGTATTGGCTATTCGTAGCAATGTATGACTTGCCCTCGTGGTATTGGCTATTTGTAGCAATGTATGACTTGCCTTCGTGGTATTGGCTCCTTGAGCAATGACAAACTTGCCCTTCGTGGTATTGGCTCTTTGAGTAATGATTGACTTGCCCTTCGTGGTATTGGCTCTATGTAGCAACGTATGATTAACCCTATGTGGTATAGTATTGTATTGAAAGTGGTTTTACTTTGGAAAGTATTGTAATGTTGTGTAAGTATGTTAATGTCTTGTGTATAATGTTGTTGTGATTATTGGAAGAGATTATTGTGTGTTGATTTATGATGAATATTGAATTGGATAAATCGTATATGTATGTTGGAATAGATGCTAAATGAAGAAGTGACTATCCCATGGTATGGTTTACTGATTTGCTTGAATTGTCTAAGTGAGATATGATGATTATGCTAATTGAAGGTATGAGTATGATGTGGATAATGTATGGATGGATGTACCATTGATATATGTTTAATATGATTGACGTTTGATGTTGTATAGGTTGTAATACTTTAATGTTATTGCTCCATGTAATTCCACGTTGCAGTCGCCGTAGTCGGTTCTTACTCCCTTTTGTTTCCGCTTGTATGTGTTATATATTTGAGTTCAGGTTGTGACTGTAGTGCATTGGATGATCGTTGAGAAGAGTACAAGATTGAGTAGTTACTTTATGTATTCAATGTGGTATTTGATTAATGCATGTAATATGAGAATCATGTAATTGATTTATGTATGTAATATGAGAACCATGTGGTAGTGACTCTATTGTGAAATTGAACTCCCCTAAATGGTGTAATGAGATGAGATTAATGATTGTAATAAATGTATTATTTGAGAAAGGATAATTGTATAAATTCTGTAATTGAAAGGAAGTGTAATGACATGTTTTTAATGAAGTGAACGATTGATTATTTCCACACCTGAAAGATGAATTGAAATTATATATATTCAATCAGGTTTTCTAAATCGTTTGAGTAATGTCTTTTAAAAGTAATCACTTCACTTCCATGAATAAAGTTTTAAAATTTTTGGGTTATGAAAATCGGGTCCTTACAGACTTGTCCTGTGTGATATTGTTTCACCCTATGTGGTGTTGAAATATTTGATTTGATGTATTACTATTTTAAGTGGAATAACTAGATACATGGATAATGAGGTGCCTTCGGGCATTGTGTTACTTGTGGTATGGTAAGTTATGAGTAATGATGGTATCGATGATAATGTGTGAAGGTGGCTGGAAATGTATTTCTGGTGTTGGTAATATGGTTGTAATGTAATGACGTGCAATGTGGTAAGCATTGATTGATATAATTGTTTAGATACTAGCATTTACCTCTTAATAACTTTATTGTTTATGATTGTGTAGCGATTTATACTGCTGATTATTACAAGATTAAATGTCTTACTCCCTTTGCGTTTGTGTTCTTTCTACTTGTGATAATCGGATTGCAGGCAAAGCGAAGGAACAGGAGATCAAGGTGGCGATGTAGTGTAGATCATTTTTGGATGCAATATGCAATAATTTATTTTTTGTTGTTTATCACAACCCTTAATTTTTATTGCACAATTTCTCAAGGATCCCTAAGGTCTTCCTTGGGTTGTAATGAGGTATGACTATCAAAGAAATTTGTTTTTTCAAGATATTCAAAAGCTACTTTCGAAGTTAAAATAGAGGAATATAATTTATCTTTTAAGTATGTATCTTTTTTCAAGTTTTCACCTTTCTTTTTTTCCTTCCTTTCCTCATTCTTTTGTTCCTGGCCTTTTTGTGAAACTCTTTCATACTTTCCTCAATCTCTCCTTACTCCTTTTTATTTTGGAGTTTTTATTTTTGATTTGTAAAGAGATTGAGGATATTTCTTTACACTTTGTTCACAACCAACCACTCCCCCCAACTTAATTTTTTTCAATCAACCACATTTATGGAATGCTATCTTTTTACTTAGAAAAGTACGAGATAAAACATTTCTTTTTCCATTTTAGTTTTAAGGGTTGGATTTTGAAAAATAATTTTTTCTAGGCTTAAAGCAATGTTATTAAAACCGTACCGGTTATCAAACCGGTCAGGGTACTGGTATAGTGGTACAGTGGTTCAACCAGTGGTTCAGTAATTAAACCGCATGCCGGTTAAACCGGACATATTTGCTTATATATATATATATATATATGTAAACTTATAACAAAAAAATTTCAAATAAGTAGGTATTCAGATTTATAATTCATATTCATAATCTACTCCAAATTCACACAAACAAACAACATTAAGTCTTTAACAAAATCAAAGTCTAAAGTGCAAAACATATATTAATCCAAAATTATCACTTAACAAACGCAAAATACAAATAAATGACACAAATATCAATCATTGAAGTTGAAGAATTGAAAATTTGAAAATAAAAAAAAATAATGTACAAACTGGCCGGTTTAAACCGGTTCACCGGTTCTATTGCATATGCGGTATAACATACGTACCGTACCGGTTAGGGGTCCGGTTCACCGGTTTTCCGGTTGAACCGGCCAGTACGATACGGTTTTTACAACATTGACTTAAAGGGTTTATCAAAGGACGTTCCTAGTTTGGGTTGGCCATTTTGGTCAATTTTTGTGCAATAAAGTACAGAGAGATTAAAACAAAATCAATTGTCACATAGTTGGCTTACACTCCCTCACATGGTTTGGATTTTGTATACTCTTTGATTTTCAAACATTTTCACAAGTTTATGTGATTTTTCAAAAAGTTTGCATTTTATCAATGTTATGACATTATATGTTAGTTACAAAAATTTCAAATTTTCATCTCATGTTGCTCACAGAAACTTGTTGATTTATGCATCACAAAGTTATTGAGCTTGTTGATGGGTGAGATAATTTTTTGCCAACCATAATTTGCAACGAAGAACACGAATTGTGGGCATTCATCTTCATTTAGCTCGACAAGTTTTTCAAGCACAACTGTGCCAGTTAGTGTCAACTTCTCAAATTTGACCTTGGCAAGCCTCGACTTGTGCTTGTTACCCATGAAAATTGTTTCCTCATGCTCATGGTCACTTTCATAGTTGGGAACATGTTTGTCTCGTTTAACCCTTGTCAATTTACTACAAAAGTAAGTGGAAAAACTTACTCCACATCATAGTCATTCATTCTTGGAAAATCCAATTGTTTGAATTGGTGAGTACATCTAAACTATTGGATTTTCCAAGAATGGATGACTAAGATGTGAAGTAGGTTTTTTCCACTTACTCTTGGAGTAAGTGAATCCCTCCCCATGATTCCCTTTCAGAGGATTTCCAAACATAGAAAGAATAACAAGTTTTTTTTTTCATTTTCATGCTCACTGTTTTGCTTGCTTTGATTTTAAAAAATTTCATGCATGTTCTAAAGTAATTTAGACAACAACTACAAGTATTTGAAATATGCACAAGTACATGTTCAATACATGCTAAGCAAAGGGAAATGACAAACACTTAATCTACACAATTTGATTTACATGTATGTTTCTATAAATTTGTTCCTTATCGCCCCCACTTTGTTCCAAATAGAATTTTATGGAAACATAAGACACTTAAACAGTACCTAAAGTGTTCTTAAAGTGTTAAAATAGTCATACATAACATATAATAACCAAAAAGAGTACTTAATCACAAAACTAGTAAAATCATTTCATGTTTTGAGTAGACTTATGTGTTTATACTTAAATGGCTCCTATTCATTTTTGAACTTAGTCCATAATGTCTTTGAAGTTTGTAAGTTCAAGAATAAATTGAAAATCATAAATATATGCCTCAGATTGAAGATGAACAAGGATGACAAATTTTGGTTTTTCATAGAACTCATATTTGGGGTTTGTGTATTTCGAAAGTTGCTTGAAAATGTCCTAAATAGATGAAGTTCTAAGTTCATATGATATATTATTTAGGGAGATAATTAAAGAAGAAATACTTACCTAGTGATTGTCAATGAAAGATTTGGGGTTGAACTTGGAGAGAAAAATAGAAGCCTTGAGAGAAAAGTTTTTGGCCAAAGTGAAACTGAGTATTTGGTCAAAAAGGGGTTTGAATAAATGTGGGGATGTGTGTGGGTCGGTGTGGATAAGAGAAGTCCAATTTTTGAAGTGGGTAATATTCCTTTGGGAATTTCCCATGTTGGCCAGCGATGCTTAATAGTCAGAGTTACTTGCTGAGCGCCTCTGTCTTGGCTAGGTGCATCACCCTGCACATGGTGCATCAACTTGCCACATCATCCTAGCCTCTGGCCGTGTGGATTTGTGCGCATCACACTTGGCACATAGCCTTGGTGCATAAGGCACATATTTGATGCATGAGACACATATTTGGTGCGTGTCTGACCTTGCCTTGTGCATGTATTTCTAATCATGTGTCCTAATTCTTAGCATATCAGCCATGAGGCTTTTCCCATGGCTTGGTGCCTTGTGCTCCATTTTCCGCCTTCACCCTCTTCTGTTTGACTTTTATATTTTTAGCCAAATATTTTCTTTTCAATAATTCATAAAAATTAAAACGAAAATTAGTCAAAAATTAGAAATATTTTATAATAGATCAAAAGGATACATTTCTGGGTTGCCTCCCATCCGACAATTCTTTTATGTGAATAGCTTTACGTATAACATTTTCAGCCACTCCTTTACGGCTCAACATCCTTACCCATGTGGATTGTAGTACAATGCTCCCTAGGGTTAGCTTTAGTGTTGGCAGGGAATGTCCTGAGATTACATGTATGCATCGTCATGTTGTTTTGATGAAGACAAGGATAAAGGTAAGCATGAAGACTAGGCCAATGCAACAAACAACAAGGTCAAGGCTCAAGTTCAATCAAGTAGACTTAGGTGGAATTTTATATTTGTAGAGTCTTAAGATGTTTAATTGAGTAGAGTCTAGGCTAGGTGAACCTTGAATTGAAGTATCACCAAGTCTAAAATTGAAAGAACTTTAAATGAGACTTACATACATTCATACATGATAGACATGTTCATGCATTTACATACGGTAGCATGATTTTGGTGCATTAATCAAAGAAACTTTTTTCAACACAGTTAATTGATTAAAACTTGTGTTAATCGATTAAATATAATGGGGAACCCATTAGTCGATTAAGTTGGGATTGATTATCATGAGTTACAGTAGCTACAACTTTTTAATTTTTTGGCATCGTTAGTCGATTATGTAAGGGATTATTCGATTATTTGAGGTGTTAATAACTGAAGGTTTTTATTTTTGGCTTCGTTAATCGATTAAGCCATGTATTAATCGATTAAAGACAGACATAAAACAATTAAGTATAAAAAGCTGATTTTTGCTCATTCGCTCATAACTAACAATTTTGAAATTCTAGGTAAAACACTTTCAATCCTTTTGAGCGAAAACTCACATGTTTTTTATTTAGTTTTATTCTATTCAAAGTAAAGAGAGATATGATAGTTTCAAAGATTATCCATTATGCATCATTGTCAGATATACTTTCGTAAAACCTAGCATAATCGAACATAATTCTTTTTGAGTTTTGGTGTGATTTATGAGCTGGTTTTTAGTACTATTTTTTATTGTTATGTTAGCATTTTGAGGTGCGCACAACTTGTAGATTTCATAGACGATTTTCATGAGTTCCCTAGGTGTGTTAGTATCACCTTGATAGAGAATTGTGTCGAGAAATCTCAGCCATGGCTAGGTGGTTGTCTTCACATACATAAGAGTCTTGATTGGGAATTATAAGTGGTTGGGGCTGGACCGTTAGAAGTAGTATTGGGTATCCATTAGAAGCGGGTATAAGGTTAAACCATTTTGAGGGCTCTAGGGCCAAGAAGGGAGTCTTATATTTTTAGAAGTGTGTTTGTATAACATTGATTTCCAATAGTGAAGAAAAAATCTCCCAATATCACAAGGGGAGGCCTGGATGTAGTTTGCAAGTTGATCCGCAAACGAACCAGGATAAAATATCATCTTCTTGATTCTCTCTATCCATCATCTCTTTAATTTCATTGAATTTACGGTTTGCATAGCTTTATTTTCTAATTTTAATGCATGTTTGGATTCTGTTGAAACTCAAGCATAAATTCGTTGAGTAAATTGCATCTAGAATTGATTAAAATCAGAGTAACTTTTACTGCAAGAAAATTGTTTTTTAAAGAAATAAAGATTGAGGTTAATCGATTAAACATGGTGTTAATCGATTAAACACAAATAATAGTTAATCGATTAAAAGCAGCATAATCGATTATACTGGTGAATTTTCAATTTACCTCATTAAACAGAAAAGTGGGACTTGTGATCCACTAAACTTATTCACCCCCTCTAGGTAATTGTAAGCCATTTCTATCCAACAAGTGGTATCAGAGCTAATACGATAGTGCTAGATTAATCGCTTAGATCGTTGATCCTAGGCATTTTACACTATGGGCTCTACTAACCCTTTCGGCGGTGATGACTCATCCATCAACCACCCTCCGGTTTTCGTGGCGAGGGGTACAACCTACTAGAAAGTCATAATGAGGATTTTCATCGAAGTTATTGATATGAATATTTGGGAAGCCTTACAAAATTACCCTTATACTCTACTATACTTAATGGAAGGTGAAACCAATAAGAAACCTCAGAGCTTGTGGACGGATAATGAGAAACAAAAAGTGCAACATAATTTGAAAGCGAAAAAAATCATCGCATCCACATCCTCGTATAGTGAGTTCTTTCGGGCTTCACAATATGATTTATTTCGCATGTTTTCAAATGAATGTATTAGTGATAATAAAAAGCAATTTACTCACACTATTAAACATCTAATTCCATTAGATAAAGTTTTTATCAAATGTGAATTGACTAATAAGGTTTTGAGATGTTTTGACAGGGTATGACAACCTAAGGTGATGGTCATCGTTGAATCCAAGGATTTGAACTCGATGTCACTAGCGACTCTCTTTGGAAAGCTACAGGAACATGAAATAGAGTTGGGATGCTTGACTTTGCATGAGGAATCGGACAAGAATAAAAATGACATATCTCTCCAGGCCACAACATAAAAAACTCAAGAGAAGAGATATGACGATGAAGATTTTGATTCATATATAGATGATGAGACCATGTCACTCCTAATTAAAAATTCAGCAAGTTTCTCAAGAGGAAAGGAGGACTACAAAGATTTCAGAGAAAGGAAGAAAAAGACTCAACCAAGAAAGGCAAGAATCCCAAAGATAGTGTCACTTGCCATGAATACGGTAAAGTGGGTCACATGAGATATTAATGCCCGAATCAACTCAATAAGGTTGATAATGAGAAGAACAATCATCGGGACTTCAAATCAAAGAGATCATACAGAGCATAGGATGTTCTCGAGGAGGATTCGACCACTAGAACCTCAAATGAGGAAGAATCGACCAAATTGTGCCTAATGGCTCAAAATCAAAGCTCTTATTCAAACGAGCAAGAAGAAACTAGTAAGGTACACTCTTTCGAATGTTATTCATATTCGGAAAATTCTCCCACTTATGAGGAATTGTATGGTGCATATGTCGAGTTGCATGAAGATTTGAAAAAGCTATCTAGAATAAATGTAGATAGAAAAAAGTCATTCTCGTGCATGAAAAGAAAATAATTGAAATGCAGAATTTTACTAATGAATTAAAGTTAGAGAATGAAACTCTTGATCTCATATATTCTAATTCTACATCAATTTCTTTACTAAATTAAGTGAGACAACCTCTTATGAAAAATGCAAAATTTTGGAAGATGAAAACTTATGCTTAAACCAGAAAATTGCAAACTTCAAAAGTAGTAATCCAAACTTGAATATTATACTTGCTGCATAAAGGAAATCTAACATAAAGGAAGTAGTTCATGCTAATATGTTTCATGGTGTATGTACCTAGTGAAAAATATATGTGGATTCAAAAGGGACAAGCTCTCAAGGTTACTAACAAGAAGGGACCCAACATAAATTGGGTATCTAAAATTGGCAAGTAACATTGTTTTGTAGGTGTTCCTTAGAACACATGGACATCATTGGTATTAGGATATTAGATGTTCTAGGCACATGACTAGTGATAGATTGAAGTTCCTCAAACTATCACTCAAGGAGAAATGTCATGTAACATATGACGACAATAATCGAGCCAAGATACTTGGAGTAGGAAAAATCATAAATGCTTCGCAAATGATCATTGACAATGTACTTTATATGGAAGGGTTGGAGCACAACTTGCTAAGCATAAGCCAACTTTGGGGCAAAGGTAACAAGGTATCATTTGATTTCAAGTGTTGAATAATTCGCGATGGCATTGATAATAAAGTTAAGTGTTTAGGTTATGAAGTAAATAATATTTACATTGTTTATTTAGATGATATCACTTCAATATATTCAAATTGTTTCATTTCAAAAGAAAGTGATATATGGGTTTGGAATAGGCGGACAACACATATCCACTTGAAAAATTAAGAAAAATTGTTTTCCAAGGACTTAGTAATTGGTTAACTGAAGTTGAATTTTAAAACAGCGGATATTTGAGAATCTTGCCCAAGATGTAAGCAAGTTAGGAATTCCTTTTCATAAAAAAAAGTGGTATCCACAATAAGGCCTTTGGAAATGCTCCATGTGGACTTTTTTGGACCACCCCAAATCATAAGATTTGGTGGTCATTACTATGCACTTGTAAATGTGGACGATTTCTCTAGATTCACTTTAACATTGTTTCTCGCTTTGAAAAGTGACACTTTTAAATCTTTTAAGAATCTTGCCAAGCTTCTTCAAAATCAATTTAACCAAAAAATAGTATGTATTCGAAGTGACCATGGTGGTGAGTTTGAAAACCACCAATTCGATAAATCTTGTGAAAACATGGCATACAATGTCAATATTTTGCACCTATAACTCCTCAAGAAGCGAGTCAAGATCATCAATACATGCCACGTGCTTGGGAAACGAAGAAGGACCACCCTATCAATGAGATCATAGGTGATATTTCAGAGGGAGTTGTAACCCTAAATTCATTTTGTAATATTTGCAACCTTTTCGCTTTTGTTTCACAAATAGAGCCTAGGACTATATATGAGGCAATACAGGATGAACATTGGGGAATAGCTATGCAAGAAGAGCTTAACCAATTTGAACGAAATAGCGTTTGGGACTTGGTTTCTAGACCTAGTGATCATCCTGATATTGGTACAAGATGGGTTTTTCGAAAACAATTAGATGAGTCTGGCTTAACTATTAGAAACAAGGCAAGAGTAGTGGGTAAGGGTTATAATCAAGACGAAAGAATTTGTTATAACGAAACCTATGCCCTCATTGCAATGTTAGAGGCTATTAGAATGCTTTTAGCTTTTGCTTTGATAATGAATTTCAAACTTTACCAAATGGATGTAAGAAGTACATTCTTGAATTGATACATTCAAGAAGAAGTATATGTTGATCAACCCCCTGGTTTTGAAAATAATAAGTATCTAAACTATGTCTTTAAGTTGAAGAAGGCACTTTATGGTTTGAAACAAACTCCAAGAGCTTAGTATGATAGACTTAGCTAATTTCTTTTAGAAAAAGGCTCTGTGAGGGGTAAAATCGACATAACTCTTTTTATATCCAGATCTGAAAAAGTCATTTTGTTATTTCAAATTTATGTAGATGATATAATTATTGGTGCAACTAATGACGTCTTGTGCAAGGAATTTTCTAACCTTATGAAGGGTGAGTTTGAGATGACAAAGATGGTCGAGCTAACATTTTCCTTGGTTTTCAAATCAAACAAATGAAAAATGACATATTTGTTCGCTAGTCAAAATATTGCACGGAGCTTTTGAACAACCCATGTGATCATCTTGTTATCTAGACAAGGACGAGAGGGGTAAGGCAGTAGAGGTAACTACATATCGAGGTATGGTCAACTCTATATTGTATTTAACTTCTAGCCATCGCGATATAATGTTTAACATTTGCATGAATGCTTAATATCAAGCTTCTCCTATATAATCACATTTTTCTGCAATCAAGCGCATCATGAAATACTTGAAAGGAACCATAAATATGGACTTTGGTATCCTAGGAATGCCCCTCTCTTTAATAGGTTACTCTGACTCTGAATTTGTTGGATGCAAATTGGATCTAAAAAGTACTAGTGGTACTTGTCACCTATTAGGTAGTTCACTAGTTTCATGACAGAGTAAAAAGCAAGCATGTATTGCTTTGTCAACCGCCGAAGCGAAATATATAGTTGTGGACATATGTTGTGCTCAAATCCTTTGGATGAAGTAACAACTTTTAGACTATGGTCTAAAACTTGATAAGATTCCTATCAAGTGTGAAAATACTAGCGCGATAAACCTATCAAAGAATCTCGTCCTTCATTCTAGAACAAAACATATAGAAATTAGGCATAATTTTGTTAGAGAACATGTGCATAAAGGTGATTGTGTTATTGAGTTTGTAGAAACCTCAAAACAACTAGCTGATATATTCACCAAGTCCCTTCATAGGAATTCATCATTTGTCTTGCGCAGAGAACTTGACATACGTGATGAATTATATCCAAGTTAGATTGTATTAAGTTTTTGATAACCTTCTGTTATGATCTTGTTCAATGCCTTCATAATTTCTTGATTGAATGCATGTTGCTAATGTTTAATTGAATTCATGCTATTTCGGTTGTGTATTAATACTTAGGAATAGGTCATGTGTGTGCAAAACTCTAGTGTATTGTGTTTATGTGGGGAAGAACACAAAATTAAATAAACTACATGCAAAAGCTACAACAACAAATATTTACAAATTTATTTAGTTATTTTACAACTATTGAAATAAATTATTACAAAAAAAGGAGGAAAAATCGTGATGTTACTTCTTTTCCATCGACCATATTTGAATGGTTGTGATACCTAATTTTTGTTCTTTAAAACTTAATCCTCAATAAGTTAAAAATAAAATAATTGATAGTATAAATAATTATTAATAATTAAAAAGTAATAAATATAAAACATTTGAGAGAATAATAAATATTTTCTTTAATGATGAATAATGAATGTCCAATTAAATAAATATGTTTTTTTCTTAAATAATTTTTAAAATATAAAAAATAACAATTATATTAAGGTTGGATAAAGGGTTATGAGTATTCGTTTCTTATACTCAAGTCATCCTTTGAACGGTTGCGGTATATTGCTTAAATTCCTTAAAATAATTAAACCATCAAACACTGTCTATTGAGAAATACATAGTCATTATTTTTTATTGTACTTAGGGATATGCAGAAGAAATATAAACTCTTATAGAAAATTATAATTTATCCTTTGTAAATTAATAAGTAATTAAAAGAAATAATAAACAAAGGTGGGATGGGAGTACATCCCATACAACAGACAAGTTCTTCAATTGCTTACACCCAAAAACATGAATGGTAGGTTTGAGAAGACATTCAGTCACATCTTAGTTGTGTAGGCTCCGGTGCCTAACACAGCCAACTAAGGATGAGGCTCTCAAGTTCACAAAAATTCACCATATTCCCTAAGCAAGAGATGTTAAAAGATTTCAGCAATATATATAAATCATGAGAGTGGATTATCCAATGCCCATTGAGGTCTCGAATTTATTCTCTCATAAAGTCCAACTCAATCATATTCCTACATTTCATTAGAAGACACAAGCTATATTAATATTCACATGTTAAGGCACTCTAGATGAGAAACCAGCAAACTTTCCATTTTTAACTAACACTATGCGCCCAATATATAAATTAACATGGCACATTTCGGGGATATAACAACGATTTCGGGCATTGTCTATGTGAACGCAGTAGTATATGGTATGTTTTAACAGCGCTTATGTAGACACTATTGTATATCTACTTTTAATAGCGCTCATTACAATGAACAATGTTGTATGTCATACATATAACAGTGCCACCTCCAACAAGCGTTGTTATATATGTACATGACTTTTAACAACTCTCATTACGAGTGTTGTTGATATATCATCTTTAACAACACTCATTTAACATCACACATTTCTCTGAGGAATTTTATCAAACACATAAGAAGCATGTCCGGTTCCACCACATTGATAAAATATTGCATGAACTTGTCTCCGTTAGTTCAAGTCCATTAACCCATAAGATTATATGGAGTAAAGAAAATGACGAAGGTGATGAATATGTAGAGGATGAATCCATGAATTTTTTCTCTCTCTTAACCGAAGAAATAAGAGGACGGGAAAATACGGTCAGATTCAATATAATAAGAATGAAATCAAAATTTACATAGAAAATATGGATGAAAAAATAATAATCAAATACAAGAAATACATATAGAGATTGCAAGTTTGGTAAATCAACAACAACTTCACATAGAATCAACCTTGACATTTCCAGTAATATAAAATAAGTTGTTAATGTAGATGTAAATGCAACGAGCAAGAGTGAATCAAAGAGAAATAAATGAGGTAAAATATAAGAATAATTCACCTTACGCTCGAATAGAGAAACCAAAAGCTAATAACTTGTTTGAAGAGAGAAACTAAGAGAAGAAGAGTAAGAGTTCAATAATGTGTATTATTGTGTGTGAGGTTTTGTTTTTAAATTTGCAATGATTTGCACCCACTAAAAAAAAATGTATAATTTTAACAACTCTCTAAAGAAAACGTTGTTAAATGTCTGACTTTTCACCTGTAGTAACTCTACCAAAACAAATACACTATAAAACTTGTAAAATAAAAAATAAATAGTAAAAAGAGTTTTTTTTTGGAATTCCAGTGTGTAACTTTCTGACGTTGTCCAATTCTAACCCAAATGCATATATAATATGTCCAATTCTGATTAGTGGTTCAAAAGTTACGTCAAAAATAGCATTTCATCATAGCACATTTAACAATGCTTGCTTAAATGAGCGATGTTAAAGGTATCATATCAACAATGATTGCTTAATGAAAGTTGTTTTTTTTGTTTTTTGCTTAGATGAGCATTGTTAAAGGTATCATGTCAACAACGCTTTCTTAAATGAACGATGTTAAAAATATCATATCAACAATGCTTGCTTAAATGAGCGTTGTTAAAGTTGTTATATCAACAGGTAGTGAATAGTGTTATGATGAAATACTATTTTTGACATAACTTTTAAACCACTAATCAGAAATGAACATATTATATATGCATTTGGGGTAGAAAAATTCATTCTATCCAAAATTTCTCACTACATCAAAAAGGTACACCCTGAAACTCATTTAAGCATTGTTAAATGTGTGACTTTTAACAACGCTCATTGTAATGAATGTTGTTGATATGTCACCTTTAACAACACTTGCTTAAAAAGAGCGTTGTTGGATATATTAGGCAAACATAACACATCATTTCCTACAAAGAGCGTTGTTCAAGCTATATTCGCCTATAAGGATGGCAATGGGTACCCGGATCTGAGGGTACCGGCAAATAATACCCTCAACGAGTTGGGACTAGATCCATATTTTGGATCTGTGGTTAATCGAGACCCGAAATTTTAAGATGTAAAGACCCAAATTCTACCATTGAAATTTTTTCCTTACTTTATTCCTTTTGCATGCATTTTCCTATACTTACTATCACATTTTCAACATACTGATTTCAGGTCGCCTTATTCACATACGTTCGATTTAACAGAAAATCATAATTCATATATTCATTTCCTCGGTAATTACCGCATATGACGAACTATGGGTTTCCAAAACACCCATATACAACTAATATCTAGCGTTACACAAAAAGAAATGCAGGAATTCAAATAGTTATGAATACAATCATCCAAGTAACAATTTATATCACAAAAAGCAAAGTAAAGGATCCAAGTTCTAAGATCCTAAGGCCTCGAACCAAGCATCCTCAACTATCATGTTTACCTGCAATGGGATTATCAATGACAAATACACACAACATACAAAGGAGTAAGTCATCAAGACAATAAATACCATTATAAGATAATCCACATTTTAAAGGGGTTAGTAAATCATTTTGAAATTCATTTTCTTTGCTATATAACTTGAGCCAAAGTCGCTACACCCCTTAAGGTTAGCTAAAAGCAGATTCTCATTTCTTTTTTAAAAAGAAAACGTGCTACATATACTCAAACCGGAGTGTTGCTTCATATACTCGAGCCGGAGTTTTGCTTCTTATACTCGAGCTGGAGTTTTGCTTCTTATACTCGAGCCGGAGTTTTGCTTCATATACTCGAGCCGGAGTTTTGCTTCTTATACTCAAGCCAGAGTGTTGCTTCATATACTCGAGCCGGAGTTGCTAACCATTCATGGTCGGCTAAAAATTTATTTTCTTTTCATCGATTTTACCATCAATCATTTCCTGTAAATCCACGCCATCATTAGTATAAACACACTCATATATTTTATACTAAATACGTGATTCACAACTTAATTATGACACAACCAGAAAATACACACATTTTCTATTTCAAATGCACAAGTAAAGACTTATCGTTACCTTGGTGAGCGTTGGAGTCGGTTTCGAGTAACTTTACCAGTTTCCTCCGCGATTTCCTCCAACCTTAGGATATTTCCTCATTCCCACCAATAACAACAATGTCAGTCATTTATTCAAAATAATACATAAACGACTCATATTTCATCGTTAAACATACAAGAGATTCACATATTTTCAAGGTTCCCAAAACTACTTCAATACGAGTTTCCAAACATCTAAAACATACACATTCATATCATATATCAACATTAGAACACAAACTCATCTTCTACATTTCACCCATTTTCCCTTTTTACTCATATTCTAATTTTGGGGTATTGGGGTTTTCATGAATAAACCCACAAAATCTTTCCATTCATCAAATACCAACTCTAAACCAAGAGTTTACAAGAGAAAGACAACATAAAACGAACCATAACTCTAAAGGAAGAGTTTCCATGGTTTCTCATACTTTGAGAAGATATCCAACATACCCAAAACAAGTTTCAAAGAGGTGAAGAGAATTAGAATCAAGAGTTTTACCTCTTCTCAAGCTCTTAGATGATTCCCACAAATCCTTGCTCCCAAAATCACCTCCTTCTCTCTTCTCTCTCAAGTTCTAACCCTAAATGTGTTTGAGGGTTTCTATTTTAAAGTGAAATCATCGGGTTCTCGCTCAGGCGAAAAAATTCCGCCTTTTTAAAATTTCAGATCTGACGCTCCCGCTCAAGTGAGAGATTTCTTGCTCAGGCAAGTCAGCTCTCGCTCAAGCGAGGATCTTACAGCCTCGACAGGTCCTGAATGTCACTTTTCTCGCCCAGGCGAGACAACTCTCGCTCAAGCGAGAATCCTTCAGTATAACCCAGGATTTCACCCTCCTAGGTGAGCCTCTCTCGCTCAAGCGACAATTCTCTCGCTCAAGCGAGACTCCCATGACTGATACTATAATTTAATGACTTTAAAATTTAGGGTGTTACATAAGACCTAGTGTTAGATGGGTCTGGGTTCGGGTAATGAGGTACCCAGACCCGTGGGTACCTGGACTTGCTATTTCTTCCTAAATATATATTATCAACATAATTGTAATATTATGTTAATCTATATTGTAATATCATATTAATCCATAATTATAATATCATATTAATTCATAATATATGATTGTTATGTTGTTAAACTATGATTTTATGTTGTTAAACAATGATATTATGTTGTTAATTCATATGTATGTTAAAATGTTATGTTAATTGAATAGTTCTTAATACATGAATTTTTCATCCTAATGTTGAAGTTGTTTTAAATGTTTGTTTGAGTAAAATGAATTGTGTTTAATAATCAAATTACGTTGTGTTTAAAGTTTTAAATTAAGTTTAAATTTTTTTTATCTTATTGATAGTCTAAAAAAACATATAAAATCGTATGAAATAAATATACAAGTGCATAAATTAATAGTAATTATTTTTAATATTTTGAACTTATGGTTACCCATGGATCCCTCGGGTACCTAAGGACCCACAGATAGTATACTCAGTGGGTATTAATATGGGTATGTGGTGGGTCTGAGTTCAGAAAAGAAGCAATTGTGCAGGTCTGTGTCCAAAAAAGAAGCATCAGGGTGGGTCTGGGTAATGCATTACCCGGACCCATCCAGACTCATTTTCATCCTTATTCGCATATCACCTTTTCTAAAAAAGAAGCAATGAGGCGGATCTGGATTATTTTCCGCTTTGTATTTAACAGCGTTGTACTAATAAGCGTTGTTGAATGACCACTGCTAAATAACCACGGTTAAATGTGAATTCTGACGTAGTAGAAATAAAGAATAGGGTAAATTAAACCAGATTGAGCCAAATATTGAGGTATGTATCATTTTAGATATACCAAGAAGAATACAAAACCCTATAAGAAAATGAAACTATTAGTCCTATCATATTCTCGATAGCTTCCCATTAGACTAATAAATATAAATCATCCTTCATCCCACATAAAATTGGCACATGCAATATGGTGATCTAGTGTTTTATCTCCGAAACAATAATTAATCTTAATTTTCTTAACCATTTGTTTTCAAATGAGCGGAGTATCCGTAAAGAGATTCAAAAGAGAATATTACATTTCTCATGATATCGTGATTACAGACTTAAATAACTATGTTTCATCTTCCAAAACAAAAAGGTCATTATAAATTGTTCTTTAATCATAAATTAAAATAACTCATTTAATTTAAATTCTATATATGGTAAAATGTTTATTGTTACAAAATAAATTTTGACTGACACTGTAAGGACCCAAATTTCACCATTGAAATTTTTTTTTCTTATTTTATTCCTTTTTCATGCACCTTACTATAACTTACATTTACAAATATCATAACCTTATTTTAAAATCTCATTTTCCACTTCACACTCAATCTATGAACCAATAAACACACACACATTCGTCTGACAGAAAAACATAATTCGTATTAATGCAACTCAGTAAATACTGCATACAACTAGCTATGGGTTTCCGAAATACCCATAGCTACAAATATCCAGAATCACCATTATCCATGATCCCTAACACGTACAAAAATCAAGCCAATGATTACAAATAGTCAATTCATAATACAATCAGTTAGGTTACAAAAGAGTGGAAATAAGAACTTCAAAATAAAAGCCCCTAAGCTCCAAAATCAAAACATCCTTACATCTTCCACCTACTTGCAATGAGGTTAACAATGACCATACACAGGGAAAATACAAAGGAGTAAGTCGTTAATTCAATAAATGTCAATACAAGTTAATCCACATTTAAAATACAAAGGAAACATTAGAGTAAGACACATAACGTAATTACAAATTGTAACCAATCATATATCATTTCTTTTCTTTTCATTTTAGTCATATTCACCATATAGTATATATATCCCATAATATATATTCTATAGCATGCATATTCATCCATTCCAAATCACTTTCCTTTTCATTTTAGTCATATTCACCCTATAGTATATATATCCCATAATATATATTCTATAGCATGCATATTCATCCATTCCAACTCACTTTCCTGTTCATTTTAGACATATTCACCCTATAGTATATATATCCCATATTATATATTCTATAGCATGCATATTCATCCATTCCAACTCACTTTCCTTTTCATTTTAGATATATTCACCCTATAGTATATATATCCATATTATATATTCTATAGCATGCATATTCATCCATTCCAAATCCCTTTCCTTTTCATCTCGTAAAGTCCATGTACTACCATCTAATATGATTAACATTTAATTATTCAATGCCACTTCGGGCAAGAGTACACCACGAAGGTGATTCCATACCACGTTGGGTAATTCTACACCACGAAGGTGATTCAATACCACGTTGGGTAATTCTATACCACGAAGATGATTCAATACCACGTTGGGTAAGTCTACACCGTGAAGGTGATTCAATACCACATTGGGTAAGTCTACACCGTGATGGTGATTTCAATACCACGTCGGGTAAGTCTACACTGTCAAGGTGATTTCAATACCACATCGGGTAAGTCTACACCGTGAAGGTGATTCAATACCACCTCGGGTAAGTCTACATCGTGAGGATGATTCAATACCACATCGGGTAAGTCTACACCGTGAGGGTGATTTCAATACCACGTCGGGTAAGTCTACATCGTGAAGGTGATTTCAATACCACATTGGGTAAGTCTACACCGTGAAGGTGATTCAATACATTAACAAACAGCAATTTCACGCATCGTTTATTACGAACATACCCATATACGTTTATAATAACTAAGCGACTTGCATCTTAACCCCTTTCACAACCATAAAATACACACCCTTTTCCATTACAAAGTACAATGAAAGACTTCTCCTTACCTTGGTGAGCGTTGGGGTCGTTTCCGAGTAACTTTACAAGTTTCCTCCGCGATTACCTCCAACCTTAGGATTTTTCCTCATCCACACCAAACAACAACAAAGGTCAGTACTTTACACAAAATAACACATAAAGAACTGATGTCTCATCTTTTAAACATGCAAGGCATTCACACATTTTCAATGTTTCTAAACTACTTCCATTAAGAGTTTCCAAACATCTAAACGTACATATTCATCTCATACATCAACATTAGAGCACAAACTCATCTTCTACATCTAACATTTCATCCGTTTCCTTTTTACTCACACTCTCATTTTGGGAGTTTTGGGGTTTTCATGAATAAACCCACACATCCTTTCCATTCATCAAATACCAACTCTAACCCAAGAGTTTACAAGATAAAAACAACATAAAACGAACCATAACTCTAAAGGATGAGTTTCCATGGTTTCTCATACTTGGAAAGAGATCCAACATACCCAAAACAAGTTAGAGAGGGAGAAGAAGAGTTAGAAACAAGAGGTTTACCTCTTCTCAAGCTGTAAGATGATTCCTAAGGCTCTTTGCTCTTGAAAAGCTCTCATCTCTCTCTCTTCTCTTCAAAGTTCTAACCCTAAAATGTGTTTGGGTTTCTATTTTAAAGTGACATCGTCGGGTTCTCGCTCAAGCGAGCCCATTCTTGCTCAGGCGAGGAAATCCCGCCTTTTTAAAATTTCAGATATGACACTCTCGCTCAAGCGATGCAATTCTCGCTCAGGCGAGGCATCTCTCGCTCAAGCGAGGATCCTCTCGCTCAGACGAGAATCTCACAGCCTCGACAGGTCCTGAATGCCACTTTTCTCGCACAGGTGAGACCACCCTCGCTCAAGCGAGACCATTCTCGCTCAAGCAAGAATCCTTCAATATAGCCCAGGATTTCACTCTCCCAGGTGAGCCTCTCTCGCCCAGGCGACAATTCTCTTGCTCAAGCGAGACTCCCATGACTGATACTATAATTTAATGACATTCAAAATCTAGGGTGTCACAGGTGTTACAGACACCCTATTCAAATTTTCCCGAATAAAATCTTGACCAACACTCTAGTTCATTTTTCCTATAGTTTGGATTGCAACTTCCCCTTTAAGAATTTGTTACTTAAGTAAGCAAAGAATTTATAAAAAATAATGATAAAATAAATGAAATAAAGTAAAAAAAAATCCCTGCAATAAGAAGCAATGGGTCTGAGTTCATTAGTGATGAAACCCTCACATGAGAGGTAAGAATCATGACCTTAAAATTCTTAAACGATTTAGCAATAAACTCTAAGCTCTCATCATTTATGGCTATCCTTTTGAGTCTGATCTCCACAATTCAAGAATATCAATTGTGTACTCTCTTCCACTCTTTACACATTTTTATTATAAGATAGAAGGAAAGTCCAACAATTATCTTCATTCGACTACCGTGCTTCGACTTTAAATGAAGTAGTAGTCATATTTCAGCTACCATGTCTCAACTTGAAGGAGTGGAAGATAATACCTTAAATGATAACGTCCTTTTAATCCTTACTATATTTTTTATTATTAAAAAGGGGTCAATAGAAAAGAGGTAACATTGACCTTGAACCATCCTCTTGAACTTCTTAAGTTAATATATTAAAAATAATTTAATTTTTTATTTATTATTGATTATTTATAAATAAAAATTTGATTTTATTATTTGTAAATTATATAAATAACATATTTTTTATTATTATTTATAAACACTATAATAAGTTAGTAATTATTTTTTTATAAAATATTTATTATTATTACTATTAATTAAATAAATAAATGGATAGAAAGAATAAATAATATACTTGAAATGCCACATGGAAGCCAAAGATCGGGGATAGGATCAACGACAACATATGGGACATGAATGACACGTGTCCCATTTTGGGAAATTTATGCGATGGGGGTTTGAAGGCTACCACCTAACAGGGAATAGGTATAGAGAACGAGATCTGAGAATTTTTGTATTGTGAGGTTTTGTGATGGTGATTATGGTACTTTTAAAAATGAATCCTAATAAAAATTGTAATCCTATTTCAAAAACCAGTAGGATTCCATCTCTCTAATTTAGAACTAATAGGATTTATTTTTTAAATCAATAGATAACTCTTAATATTTGGTTGGATTTATTCATTTTTTAAATCAATAGATGATTCTTAATAACAATAGAATTTATTCATTTAAATCAACATATCACTTAAAAATCAGTAAGAATTATTCATTTAAATCAATAGGTAACTATTAACAACCATTTGAATTTATTCATTTAAATAAACATATTACTCTTAACAAATCAGTAGATTTTATTATGAAATCAACAAAAAACTCTCAACAACTTAGTAGGAATTATTCATTTAAAAAGATCATTGACATTTGTAATATTTTTTTGACCCTTTTTCACTTTGGAAGAAAAAAAAATAGGTTTCCACAATTATTATGTTACGAATGGTGTGAGTGAAGCGATGCTGATGGTGGAAAGTGAATATCGACCAAACCATGTTATACTTGATTTTTAATTCTATCCTTATTGTATCTGGCCTTGGTTCTTCACTTCCTCGTTTTAATATCTCCACTTTAAAAATATCATGCCAAATATAAGCTATGAGACGATAATAGGCTTATAGCCTAGATCAACTTATATTAACTCTATTTAAGGCAATAGTGTTTAGATTATAGATAAGCATTCTTAACTAAAAGCGATCAAGAGAAGAGTATTGAGAATAAAGTTATACAATAGTTTTTGAAAGAAAATATATAATATCATAGGTTTAATGTTTCCATCTCTTACTCGCACTTTGAAGAAAAGAGAACATAATGCATGTGCTAATGATCAGAAAGCGATCATTGTAACACTCTAAATTTTAAGTCTTTAAAATTATAGTATCAGTCCTGGGATCCTCGCTTGAGCGAGAGATTCTTGCTTGGGCGAGAGAGGTTCACCTGGGAGGGTGAAATCCTGGGCTATACTGGAGGATTCTCGCCTGAGCGAGAGTTGTCTCGCTTGGGTGAGAAATGACATTTTGGGACTGTTGAGACTGTGAGATTCTCGCTTGAGCGAGAATCCCTCGCTTGAGCGAGAATCCCTCGCTTGAGAGAGAATCCCTCGCTTGAGCGAGAAGGTCAGATCTGAGTTTTTAAAATGGGCGGGACTTTCTCGCTTGAGCGAGAATAAGCTCGCTTAAGTGAGAACCCGACGAGAGCATTAAATGAGAGAAACCCCAAATACATTTTTAGGTTAAGAATTGAAGAGAGGTGAGAGAAGAGAACATTCCCAAGGTCTAGGAGCTTTGATTCTCGTTCAAGAGCTTGAGAAGAGGTAAAACTCTTTATTCTAACTCTCTTCTTCTCTTGAGAACCCATTTTTGGTATTATGGATCTCTTCTCAAAGTGAGAGAAACCATGGAAACTCACCCTTTTGAGTTATGGTTCATTTTATGTGATTTTATCTTGTAAACTCTTGGTATAAAGTTAGTATTTCAAGAAAGGAGAGGGCGTGTGGGGTTAGTCATGAAAACCCCAAAACCCTAAAGAGAAAATGTGGTTAAAATGGAAAATGGTTAAAATGCTAGAGGTAGAATATGAGTTTACTTTCTAATGTTAAAAAAAAATGATGAATATCTTGTATGGTTAAATAATGTAATATAAGTTGTTTATGTGATATTTGGTATAAATGACTAACCTTGTGTTGTATGGTGGATGAGGAAAGATCCTAAAGTTGGAGGCGGTGTCGGTGGAACTTGAGGAGTTGCCAAGAACCCAAACCCAACACTCACCGAGTAAGGATAAGTCTTTAACTTATGCATTGTGATAGAAAATGTGTGGATTTTCTGATATGGATGACGAAATGAAGCGTAAATCACTTAGTTGTTATAAACATATATGGGTATGTTTGTAACAACGAGGAGTGGATTTACCGTATATGTATTGGTGGAGTACCAATGGAAATAATACTCGGAATAATGTAATGAAGCGTAAATCACTTAGATGTTATAAACATATATGGGTATGTTTGTAACAACGAGGAGTGGATTTACCGTTTATGTATTGGTGGAGTGTCAATGGAAATAAAACTCGGAGAAATAAAATGATTCGTAAATCACTTTGTAGTTATAAGCATATATGTATATGTTTGTAATGATGTCGGGTGCATTTACTGTTTTTGTATTGGTGGAGTGCCAATGAAAATAAAACTCGGAAAAATGTATTGGTGGAGTGCCAATGGAAATAAAACTCGTTTTTAGCCGATCATGATTGGTTAGCGACTTTGGCTCAAGTAATGTAGCAAACTTTGGCTCAAGTAATGTAGCAAGCTTTGGCTCAAGCAATGTAGCAAACTTTGGCTCAAGTAATGTAGCAAGCTTTGGCTCAAGCAATGTAGCAAACTTTGGCTCAAGTTATGTAACATGGTTTTCAAAAGTATGAACGTTGAAATTGGCTTTTAAGTAAATTTGATTTTAAACCGTTTATTTAACCTTATTAAATGTGGATTAACTTACATTGATATTTGTTGAGTTAACGACTTATTCCTTTGTGTTTCTTGGTGTATTGTCAATGTTAATCCCATTGCATGTAGGTGGAAGGAGTATGGGTGTTTTTGATTAGGAGCTTAGAGACTTTTATTTTGATGTCTCTTATCCATTCTTTTGTAACCTCGTTGTTGTACTTGAACTAATTATTTTGTAGTTATAAACCTGATTGTCGTACATGGCATTAATCATGGAAACTAGTAACTCGGGATATATGTAGCTATGGGTGTTTTGGAAATCCATAGCTAATTGTATGCGGCCGTTACTAAGTTACATTAATACGAATTATGTTTTTTCTGCTATCTGATTTGGTATGTTACTTTCGGTTTATAGAGAATCTTCCCCCAATTTTTTTTTCTATTTGACTTTTAAGGAGTATTTATCCATTCCCATACCAAATATCCATGCTATTGGGTAGCTCTTACCTGTTGCTCTTGGATTACGATTATTAATTCCACAACCAAAAATAATTTTTGGCAATTTAATATGGGGAGTTGATGAAGAACTAGAGGGAAACGTAAACGTTTCAAACGCATAAATGCCTTGAGATGTAGTACCACCCCCGTATTCGTTTGTATAAGTTAATGGGGGATTGAGGGGGTTGTAAGATTTGGAATTGGAATTTGGAAAGTAATCTTCCTTTTGATGGTAACATTTTCCTTCAGGTTTGAGATCACAATCCTCACATTGTGTCCATATGTTTTTAGCCCCAGTGTCCATCACCAACAAGTATGATTTGTAAGCATCATTACTGAAGGTGCCAATGCCAACCTCCACAACCATGGATGTGGCGATTGCACGCTTTATAATGGGAATCGGAAGTGTGTCTTGCTGCATAGAAAATTTTGAACCATTGGGAAGAAGTGTTGATGAAAGCTTGTCAGATAAATGTTGGACACGTTTGTGGGATTGTTGTACCAATATCTACATTCTCTCCAAAAAAGTAAGATTAGGAATAAATAAAGGTGATTTTGGAGAGGATGGAGGGATGAACTCTAGTGTTAAACCACTAGGGGAACTATAAGAAGAATAAGCTAAACTTGTTGATATCAAGACAAAAGTAAGAGACATCATTCGAATGGAAGCCATAGGAGAATTTAGATAAGCAGTATTATTATGTGTATGAACAAGAATTGAGTTTTCTTTTATAGTTGAGTTTGAGGGATCAAATTACATAATGAAGATGTAATAAACAAGGTTTACCTCTTACTAGACAATAAGCCTAATAATTAAGAATGGAAACAAATCAGACCATACTTTTCCTTAAACGTATAGAACCTTATTTAAACGTCTATTACGATATAAGGAATTTAAGTAGGCCAAGATGCCTTAGTTTAAACATATAATATATAATAATATTATAGTTTGTATATAATAATATTATTTAATTTAAAATAGTATAATATAAATACTATATAATATAATTTGTAACACCCTAAATTTAAGTCTTTAAAATTATAGTATCAGTCCTAGGATTCTCGCTTGAGTGAGAGATTCTCGCCTGGGCGAGAAAGGCTCACCTGGGAGGGTGAAATCCTGGGCTATACTGGAGGATTCTCGCCTGAGCGAGAGTTGTCTCGCTTGGGCGAGAAATGGCATTTTGGGACTCTTGAGACTGTGAGATTCTCGCTTGAGCGAGAGGGTCAGATCTGAGTTTTTAAAATAGGCGGGATTTTCTCGCTTGAGCGAGAAAGGGCTCGCTTAAGCGAGAACCCGACGCTGTTACATTAAATAGGGAACCCCAAACACATTTATGAGGGTTAACCTAGAGAGAAGTGAGAGAAGAGTGCATTTTCAAGAGCAAGGAGACTCGTGAGTCATTTAGAAGCTTGAGAATAGGTAAAACTTTTGATTCTAACTCTCTTCTTCCCTTTGAAAACTTGTTTTGGGTATGTTGGATTTCTTCTCAAAATGAGGGAAACCATGGAAACTCATCCCTTCGAGTTATGGTTCGTTTTATGTTGTTTTTATCTTGAAAACTCTTGGTTTAGAGTTAATATTTCAACAATGGAAAGGGTTTGTGGGTTGATTCATGAAAACCCCAAAACCCTAAAGTGAAAATGTGGTTAAAGTGGAAAGTGGGTAAAATGCTAGAGGTAGAAGATGATTAAACCTTCCAAGGTTGAAATATGAAATGGATATGTATGTTTTAGATGGTTGTAAACGTATGATGAAAGTAGTTTATAAACATTGAAAATATGATGAATATCTTGTATGGTTGAGTAATGCAATATAAATTGTTTATGTGATATTTGGAAATAAATGACTGACATTATTGTTATGTGATGGGGATAATGAAAGATCCTAAGGTTGGAGGAGGTAGCGGAGGAACTTGCAAAGTTACCCAAAACCAACCGCTACACGTACCAAGGTGAGGAGAAGTTATTAATGGTATATGATAATAGAAAATGTGTGTATTTTCTGATTTCGTATATGATCTGTGTATGACTTGCCCGATGTGGTATAGAAAATGACCTGTCCTAGGTGACATCATGTATGACTTGCCCTAAGTGGTATTGTGTATGACTTTCCCTATGTGGTATTGTGTATGACTTGCCCTAAGTGGTATTGTGTATGAATTGCCCTACGTGGTATTGTGTATGACTTGCCCTAAGTGGTATTGTGTATGACTTGCCATGTGTGATATTGTGTATGACTTGCCCTATGTGGTATTGTGTATAACTTGCCCAAAGTGGTAATGGAAAGGTAAACGTACAAGTGGAGAATAATGATTTGAAATGGTATTGATGAAGGATGTGACAAGGTATGGTAGAGATGAACGGGTAAATCCAATGTGTTGGATGTGGTAACATGAGACGGACAAACATGATATGTAGATTTTATCTTTTAATGTCAAGTCTTCTATTAAAACCCTAAAAGTGTGGATTATCGTTTACTGCTATGTATTGAATTGATAACTTACTCCTTTGTTGTTGTGTATATCTGTTATGATAATCCCATTGCAGGTAAACGAGGTAGTTGAGGATACTCATATTGAGGCATGAGGAGCTTAGAACTCGGAATCCTTATTTTGCTTTTTATTTGATGTAAACTGTTAATTGGATGATTGTAAATCCTAACTGATTTAGTACTACATTTTTGTAATGCTGGATATTAATAGCTATGGCCATTTTGGAATCTCATAGCTAGTCATATGAGGTACTTACCGATAAGGAAATATATGAATTATGTTTTTCTGCTTTATGGGAAAGGGTCCTAGTATATTACAATAACTGAATTTGAAGTATTGAATGTTGTTTAACTGAAGAGAAATAGAGATGATAAGAATATCTATATTAAAATGAGAAAAATTTTCAAGGGTAGAATTTGGGTCATTACATAATTAAATAGGTCAACCTAACAAGCTTAATAGGCCTTTTCAATGGGTGAAAGTCTGACCTATTAAGCTAAATATGTTTTTAAAAGGTTGAGTCTGAATTGTTTACGCAAAAAACTTGGCCAGACCTGTTTTCACCATATCAAACTATTTTCTCCATTTGCAAATTGTTTAGCTAAATAAAACATGACCTTAAGCTCCCTCGTTATATATATTAATTATTATTACTGTAAGTGAAAGTGCCAATTTCCAACTTCAACATCAACAACCAATTGCGTATAGAATACCCTTCATCATATGATAAAATAAATAAAGTTAACATAGTTAGGAAAGTATATAATTGAGATAAGGAAAAACATTTTTTTTCTTTTAATAAATAAAAATATTTGAGGGAAGAAAATTTGAGGGTCCAAATAAAAATAAATAAAAAATCCATGAGTTAGTACCGAACGAAGGGAGATTATCACTTCAAAAATGAAAAAAGAAGAAGTTAGAGGATCGCATCCTTCTGTTTTTATCGCAACATAATTTTTTTGTTAACACTAACTACATGACTTAGAAAGAGTATGAGATGGAAATTCCAACATCTTTCAAAAGATTTGGAGCCCCACTAAATTTTCCGCAAAAAACAAAACTGTTTATCACAATTTCGGATTGTGTTGGTCTTTAAATTAGAGTTCTAAGCTCAAAAGTAATTACGAGTCTGGAAAGATACTAGCACTTTCGCCAATTGCGTGGAATAATTTACACCCTATACTTGTTAATTTATTTCTTTTAAATAATTATTATTTTGATTACTAATTTTTTTACTATTATTATTAAACAAATAAAGTATTAACAAATGAACCATACATAGATAAATAAATAATTGAATGAATAGTAAAAAAATAAAAATGAAATTTAATACTTCTAAGATAGATATATGAAAGAAGAGTTATTTCATTATCTCAAGGGTTTTACTTTTCTTAATTTTTATTTATTAATTTATCGATGATTAAATTTTAATGAACAAAAATGGCATATTAGTGCCATTAAATTTATTGAGACATTAATAATTAAAAATGAAAGACATTATTTTATTTAAAAAACATTTATTATTTATTATTAAAAAAATATTCTACATAATAAAATATCATTTATTAATATATTTTGTGAATAAAATAAATATTTATTATTATTTTAACATTATCAATAATTATTATTTTAATTATTAAAAAATTTAATATTATTATTAAACAAATAAAATGAACCATACATAGATCTAAAATAATAGATAAATAAATAATTGAATGAATAATAAAAAATAAAAATAAAATTTAATACTTCTAAGATAGATCTATGAAGAAGAGTCATTTCATAACTTTGTCTTGGTTTTGATGAAGACACCAACAAATATAAAGAAGACAAAAGTTAAAGACCTTGAAGTACGAAAAATATGCTAAGCTAATAGTTAAGATTTAAATGACCTTATAGTCTAGGTATAACCATATATACTCATTCTTACTTTCTATCACACAATGTCAATGATTTAAATTGCGTACCGCATCACATGATGCGATCGACATATTAATGTTGCAATGACCACCACAACTGCATCACTCTACAGTTGTGGTGTGATATCAAATTATAAAAATATGGTCACATCGGGTCACAATGCAACCGCATTTGGGCCGTATCGAACCGCAACAGGCAGCATCAGACTGCATCAAATTCAAAAATATTTTTTGTATACAAAATAATTCACACTATAATGGTAGTAATCTACATCGCAATGGCCGAAATGACTACAATCTTAGTAACCGCAATCACAACCGTATTTTAAAATACCGCATAATGCTCTTGAAAATGTATTTTTTAAATGTTGCACAATGCTCTTTGTTTTACAATGCTCTTATTTCCACCACACAATAACTAATTAGTGTGTATTGGTCGTCCAGTTACAAATTTGAAACTCAATCAACACCATCTCAAGCAATCTAGTACCTTCCCAAATATTTTGTACCTCTTAGAATGCATCTTAGAAGCTTTCTAAACTCTGAAAATATCATCCTAATCATTTGAAACGAATTACACTTGAACAACACTTTCATTTACACATTTCCGAATTCAATTTTTAAATGTTTTTTAGAAAACCTTTTCTCCAATTTTGAATTATGATAAACAAAGAGCATGCAAGTCTATATGGCAAACTAAGAGGGGATGAATTAGTTTTCGGGTTTTTCTACACTTAATTCAAAGATGTAAGGGAAGACTAAGTATGCAAAAATAAAATGCATAAATGTAAAATAATAGGGAAAAGTGAGAACACTAAGATTAGCATGGTTCACTTTCTTATCCATCGAAGGCTACGTCTAGTCTTCTTGCAACGCACAAGAGATTTCACTATATGATGAATGTCAATCTTTAAAAAAAAACTCATTCTAAGACTTTGTCTCATATTACACTCACCTATTTAGAAGCACACCAATTCTAAATTCTCACTATTTTCCTTAATCACACCCTATGGTGAAATTACAAAAAAGTGTAGATGAAAAAAAACTTTTTCTTTAGGGCTAAGGATTGCTATTAACTTGTAATGATTAAACTTTCAATCATTGTATGTCAATCACTCTAAGCAATACACAAATAATCAAGTATTTTCTATGTTAAAATTCAACCTCATAAACTTTGTAAAAAAACACTTTAACAATGGAAACCCCCTCCACTTCCAAATATTTTATTTCTTACTCACTTTGTTGAAATTTGTGGCATTTTATATTACATTTTTAATTCTAAACTTATTTCATCCAGTTGTTTCGAGTTTAATGCACCAAATCAAAAAACCCCAAAACGCAAAATCTCAAAACCTAGAAATTTCAAAATCTCAAATTCATAGCTTCTTCATCAAGAACCAAGAAGCAACGTACCAAAACTTCTCAAAAGAAGCAATCGACTTCTTCAGAAGCTAATCCTTTGGATTTGGCATGTCTTCTTGAAAATGATGAGCAATATGCTGTGTTCACAAAACATTTCCTTAGGAGACAACTTTTTGCTCCTAAGTATGATAAGTTATAATCTTTCGAGTTAGATAACTTTAATCTCCCTACACTCCTTAGGCAGCAAAATATATGTGTTCTGTGAGGAATACTGTGCCTATTACCGAGAACTTGAACATGCATTTTATTGTAATATGAATATTAGGAAAAATAAATTATTTTCCTCAATCAAAGGCAAAGATATTGTCTTAGATTTAAGAACTTTCAGTTTAGTTTGATTTGGACTTCAATGTTTACGGGAGGGTATGATAGAAAGGATTTATATTATTCAATGTGTAGATTTTATAAAAGGGAAATAGAAAATCGTAAGCAAAAGGCATTAGGGGAAACTATGAAAATTCAAGATATACTCTGTGTTGGAAATCTCACTTTAGAAGATCGATTCTTGCATTATCTTCTTAGTTGTGTTATAGTTCCCAAATTTTTCCAAGCATTCATAAATTAACGATATGGAACTACAACTAATGTATGTTATCAAGAACAATATTTCAATAAAGTGGACTATGATGATAATGCAACATTTGTGGCCTTTTTGTACTTGTTTTCAATTATGTTTTGTTTGTACTTATTTATGCTTCAATGACAATTATGTTGTTGATTATCATTGGTTTCATTTTCTTGTACCATATCTATTTATGGTACATATGAGCTGACATTGGCTTTAACATAAGTCAAATATATACCATTTTCTATATATATTATTCTGTCTATGGAAACTTAGCTTTTTCTTCATTTGGATGAAGTTGAAAAGGAAAGAAAAGTTAGAGTTTTTGTATTTTGTAGACATAATTTTTCAAGACACATACTCAAAAATAAAGTGGAGTATACAAGATAGGGGTAACATATAAAATAGAATGGGGTAAACTTGACATTTCCTTCTTTTTGATGAAGTCAAAAGGAGAGAAAGGTTGAGTTGCATTTTCAGTCTAAAATATTTTCATGCACATACTTGATAACAAATGGGAGTATACAAGATACGGAGAACATACTCAAGTCAACCATGTCATATCTCATGAAGTATGTTGATCTCAGAAAACTCAAAACATTCAAAAAATGTTGGCTTGTCATCATCAAAACGGGGAGATTTTGAAGTTCTTACTCTTGACATTGACACGGTTTTGATGAAGACACTAAGATCAACAAAAAATGAAGAAGACTTAGAAGACAAAGAAGAGCAAACATCAAGATTAAATAGAGTCTAAGTCTTCAATAGATACTTGTAAATACCATTTTTTAATAATAATAAGAAGAAAAAAATAATTATAATAAAAAAATTAAAAAAGAATGTTTGAAAACTGATTTTTAATCAGTTAAGGAAGGGAGTGACCCATTTTTTAGCAGCAAAATCTGGTTTGGTAACAAGATTTTGATAGTGGAGATGGTGTCCTTACTTTTAGGAAGTCAATTTAGGCTTTTAAATAACATACATTCAGAACAAAAGGGGAGGAGAACATAGAACACAACAGAGAAGGGTGAAGAGAATTGTGAGTGATTGTTTTTTGGCATACAACCTGTTTGGAAGGAAGAAGCTGAGCAAGGAAAAAGAAGGCTCTTTTGTTGAAACCAGTGTTTTAAATTGCGGTTGCGGTCGCGATTGCGGTAATGGTTGCGGTTATTGCGATTGCGGTGATTGCGACCATTGCGATGCGGATTGCGGCCGTTGCGGTGTGAATATTTTGTGATTAAAACAATATGTTTGATTCCGATGCGGTTTGATGCGGTCCGATGCGGTTGCGTTGCAGCCCAATGCGGTCGCAATAGCGTTTTGTTGCGGTTTTTGGTGTGAAATTCAATCGCAGTGCGTTGCCGATACGTTGTCGGCCGCATCCGCATTATTGCGTCCGCATTATGTATTGTGGAACGCAATTTAGAACACTGGTTGAAACATAACCTAATCAACAAGTCTAGGTTAGCATTTGTGGCATATTATAATCATTTCTCATATTGAAAAGAAATCCATTTAAAAGATTCATATTATAACAATTCCTACACTGCTATGTATGTTTAGTTACAAAATTTTTAGATCATAATATATACTCATTCATCATTCACAGCAAGATATACATATAACCATCATGTAAAAACATAAGGAAATAATAAACATCATCATGCCACCACAAATATCAACCAAAAGGCAAATAGACAAATTTCATCATGCTCTAGTTCATAGATTACATAACAGTAAATAGATCTAGTTTTGTGGCTTAATCACCGTACCTACACACAAATAATCACAAACAGCAAGACCAACAATGGTGCTAAAAAATGAGAAAGAAAAATACATAACCACAACAAGGATTCATCCTAGTTCAAGTGAGGAAATCCATTTTCTCTCACTGCCGCTCATGGAGGAGTCGCCCCCTCCGCCAAACAGTGTCCAGACTAGGACGCCAGTCATGGCTGTCTCGTCTCCAGCAGCCGCCACACCATCCACGGCCTGGATATCTCCAGCAGCCGCCGCGTCCACCACAGCCCCGTCACGACCTCACCACGCTCAAACTGTTGCCGCCAAACTCAGAGGCGCGACTCGTGGCTCTAGCGTCTCCGATGCATCTCCGGCGGTCTTCTCCATGGCATGTCCAGGTCCGAATGGCAGTTTGGAGCGGTGCAGTCCCTCCTCGTCGCCTCACTCGCGAGCTTAGAATGTTTTTAACTAAAATGAATCATCATTCATCCATATTTTGAGTAGGTTGCATTAAAATGATAGGATTTTAAAAATTATTGATTGCATCAACTTAAGTATGTGTTTAATAGATTAAATGAAGTTCCAATAGCTAAACATTGATTTCTAGGTGACACTAAGGTGCTTGTTAATCGATTAAGTTTAACATGAATATGTTATTTTTAAAACTCGTTAGTCGATTATTCATTGGGTTAATTGGTTAATCATTGTTGAAATCAAGTAGCTATAAAATATGTTTTTCCACATTTTTGCTCATAAGTCACAATCCAAAAAAATTCATATCTTATCAAGATTCTCTGAGCGAAAATTTTGTCATGGAAAAACTATTGAAAAGTTTCTTGAGTTGTTTTAGGGAAAAAGTTCTAAAGTGTTTTACTATTGCATTAGAGTGCATATCAAAATCTTGTTTTTACAAATCATATCATACTAACTCACTTGGTCTATAGGATGTGTGAGGGATTCAATCTTGGGTTTGTAGGAATCATTTCTATTGAAATAAGCATACTATTTTAGGTGCTTTAGGTTCAAGATGTTGTATTTTTTCAAAAAGAAGTTGTTTCTCTAGGATTAGAGAAAGTGTGAGTATCACTAGCTGCGGTTAGGGATATATTCTTCATTAACAAATATATTGGCTGAGAGTGAGAAGAGAGTTGACTGAACCGTTAAAAGTGGTGAGGATAGCCATTAGAAGCGGAGTGGAGTAGTCAAGCTTGTCTTAGAGACTCTAGTTCCAAGATGGAAAGACTTATGTATTAGGAAGTGTGTTTGTAAGAAATATTTCCATATAATGAAGAAAATCTTCCGAGATCAAAATGAGAGGCCTGGAGGTAGTTTGCACGTGGACAAGCAAACGAACCAAAATAAAATTTATGACTCGCATTCTTATGATACCTAACTCTTTTTAATTCAGTCGTTTAGTATACATTGTGTGCTTAAATAAATTGCTCAACATATACTAAGATTGTTTGTTGTTTTGTGCATATCATTGATAAATCTCAGTTAGAAATTTTGTGTATATTGATTATTGGATTCCGCATTAACTGTAAATCAAGAAACAATGTTCTTTGTTGTAAGTTTTTTGTACATGATAATCAATTATACTTGTAGTTAATCGATTATCTAGTTCTGTCAATAATCGATTACCACTTTAATTAATCGATTAAATAATTTATTTTCCACTTTTGATTAAATATCGGAAAAAGCGGTAAAGTGGTCTGCTACACCTATTCACCCGTGTTATTATATCTTGTGGTACCCCCAAAAGGGGTTGTCTTCATGTGTAGTTCAATTTCCTATAATTGTATTCCATAATTCTAAATCAAGAGGACATGAACAATTTTTTTTAGGGCTTGTACATAGTGTGAGAGCGATGGTAGTGATACTCCATTGTTGGTAGCAGGATTGATAGAATCCGATGTCCAATGGAAGGTATGTTGCGTCATCATGAACCGAAGGAATCGCTCTAACTAGGTTAGTACTTGATTCGTTTCAAAGCTTAAACTAGACATATTAGAGGGCAATCAAGTCAAATTACTTTTCCCCATTGGTAAGTATAAATATATTGTTCTTTGTAAAGTAGAACACATGTAGACATGTCATCTTTTTCTTGGTGGACCATTGCATAAATCTAAGCATGCATTATTGTTTTGTCCTCCCAAAACGCACTCGATTTTCATCATCATGAACATATGATAACTCTTGTTCCTTTATGTCTTGAGGTTGCACACTATGATAAAAGATATTGAGATAAAATATAGAACAAGAGAGAAAAGAAGAAAAAGAGAAAAAATAAGAAATAAAATGAGTTGAGAGAAGAGGAGGGAAAAGATAGAAAGAAAAAAGAATTAAGAGAAAAAACGGAAAAAATGAGAAAAGGCAGTCAAAATACTTATGCCTCTAATGTGCATTATATTTCTATTGTTTGTTCTTTTGTGCAGTAATTTGGAACACTAGTTGATGTCATGTGAAGCACACCTTTATTGGTCAAAGACAAGGAGAACAATCATCCTATAAGCTTGATTCCAAGTGAACTGATGTACACCCAACCAGTTCGTGACAAAAAGCTGAATTATGTGTGCCAAGAGTTACAACCCATGATTTGAATGATAAATCTTGGGCTAATCTAAGAAATGAAGGATTTAGCCTTATTGAAGTCACAATAGTGTTTGGAATCATTAAAATCATGGATGAACATGAAATGTTCGTATATAATCCTAGATGATAGAATGGTGTGAAACTGTAAACAAATAACAAGACATGGTTGTGTTGTCAACCGATTTTTGTATTTTCTTATTATTTTCTAAATAAATGTAATTTCCATTTTTGAATAAGTGGTTCTAGACCTTTCTAGACTAGAAATCAAATTTTTTTTTATTTTATTTGATGTGACCTTTTAAAGGTTTGTCTCTTCCTCCCCAAAGAACTTTGTAGATGAAAGACATTTATTTCTTTCTTAGAACTTGCACCTTCATTAAAGGGGACTATTTTCTTGTATAAGTGATTTACCTATAAATGTACTCCATATTTTTGAATCAATAGAACATGAATATTCTTTTTTAGTGTTTTCATTAGTGCATAATATAAAAGTGACTCTTTTAGGTTCCTAGTTGAACCAAAAACTTATTATGTGATTCTTCCCTTATAGTTTTCTAAGGGATTATCACTCTCGCCGAGTGTGGCACCCCTTATCACCATTAAATCCTTCATTCTATCATTTTCGTTTTCCTTTGTAACATAGTTGTAAGTGATCACAAAACCCTTTGGTTGTTATTTTTGTTAATGAATTCTAACCATAATTAGAGCGTAAACCATTGATATTGGGACTAGGTAAGAATGCAAGCATGCATACATGATTGTTTTGATGAAGACAATAATAAGAAAATATCAATAGGCAAGCTTGAAGACATGTGTAGCTCAATAAACAACAAGGTCGAGGCTCAAGATCAATCAAGTAGGCATACATTGAGTTTTTATATTTCTAGAGTCTTAAGATGATTAATTGGATAGAGTCTGGGTTAGCTGAACCTTGAGTGGAAGTCTCACAAAGTCTAAAAATGAACTTGTCTAAAAAGAGAATTGAATACATTCATACATGCTTGACATGTTCATCCAATACATATGGTAACATGATTTTAGTGCATTAAACTGAGTTTATTACTTATATCTTTAACACATCATTAGAAGGCTCATCATGCATCAACGAAAATGTTTTTTAACACAGTTAATCGAGTATAACTTGTATTAATAGATTGATGAACATGAAAACCCATTAATTGATTAAGTATGAGATTAATCGATTAAATGGAGTTAGAGTAGCTGAAATCTTGGATTTCTTGGGATTGTCAATCAATTAAACTTCGGGTTAATCGATTAAGACCAATAGAAAATAGTTTTGTATAAAAGTTGTTTTCCCATGTGTTCAAGGGATGAAACATAAGATTTCATATAGTTTTTACATACATCTTTGAACTTAATTGTCATTGTAACACCCTTGATTTTAAAGTCATTAAATTATAGTATCAGTCTTGGGAGTCTCGCTTGAGCGAGAGAATTGTCGCCTGGGCGAGAGAGGCTCACCTGGGAGGGTAAATCCTGGGCTATACTGAAGGATTCTCGCTTAAGCGAGAATTGTCTCGCTTGAGCGAGAGTGGTCTCGCTTGAGCGAGAGTGGTCTCGCCTGAGCGAGAGTGGTCTCGCCTGAGCGAGAGTGGTCTCGCCTGAGCGAGAGTGGTCTCGCCTGAGCGAGAGTGGTCTCGCCTGAGCGAGAGTGGTCTCGCCTGAGCGAGAGTTGTCTCACCTGGGACAGAAAAGTGACATTCAGGACCTGTCGAGGCTGTAAGATCCTCACTTGAGCGAGAGGATCTTCGCTTGAGTGAGAGCTTCCTCGCCTGAGCGAGAAATCCCTCGCTTGAGCGAGAGCGTAGATCTAAAATTTTAAAATGGCGGGATTTTCTCGCTTGAGCGAGAATGGGCTCGCTTGAGCGAGAACCCGACGATTTCACTTTAAAATAGAAACCCTCAAACACATTTAGGGTTAGAACTTGAGATAGAAGAGAGAATGAGGTGATTTTGGGAGCAAGGACTCATGGGAATCATCTAAGAGCTTGAGAAGAGGTAAAACTCTTGATTCTAACTCTCTTCTCCTCTTTGAAACTTGTTTTGGGTATGTTGGATCTCTTCTCAAAGTATGAGAAACCATGGAAACTCTTCCTTTAGAGTTATGGTTCATTTTATGTTGTCTTTCTCTTGTAAACTCTTGGTTTAGAGTTGGTATTTGATGAATGGAAAGATTTTGTGGGTTTATTCATGAAAACCCAATACCCCAAAATGAGAACATGAGTAAAAAGGGAAAATGAGTGAAATTTTAAATGTAGAAGATGAGTTTGTGTTCTAAAATTGATATATGAGATGAATGTGTATGTTTTAGATGTTTGGAAACTCGTATTGAAGTAGTTTTGGGAACCTTGAAAATATGTGAATCTCTTGTATGTTTAACGATGAAATATGAGTCGTTTATGTATTATTTTGAATAAATGACTGACATTGTTGTTATTGGTGGGAATGAGGAAAGATCCTAAGGTTGGAGGAAATCGCGGAGGGAACTGGTAAAGTTACTCGAAACTGACTCTAACGCTCACCAAGGTAAGGATAAGTCTTTACTTGTGCATTTGAAATAGAAAATGTGTGTATTTTCTGGTTGTGCCATAATTAAGTTGTGAATCACGTATTTAGTATAAACATATATGGGTGTGTTTATACTAATGATGCCGTGAATTTACGGGAAATGATTGATGGTAAAATCCATGAAAAGAAAATATATTTTTAGTCGACCATGAATCGTTAGTGACTTCGGCTCGAGTATAAGAAGCAAAACTCCGGCTCGAATATATGAAGCAAAACTACGGCTCGAGTATATGAAGCAAAACTCCGGCTCGAGTATATAAAGCAAAATTTCGGCTCGAGTATATGAAGCAACACTCCGGCTCGAGTATATGTAGCACGTTTTCTTTTAAAAAGAAATGAGAATCTACTTTTAGCTAACCTTAAGGGGTGTAGCGACTTTGACTCAAGTTATGCAGCAAAGAAAATGAATTTCAAAATGGTTTACTAACCCCTTTAAAATGTGGATTATCTTATAATGGTATTTATTGTCTTGATGACTTACTCCTTTGTATGTTGTGTGTATTTGTCATTGATAATCCCATTGCAGGTAAATAGGATAGTTGAGGATGTTTGGTTCGAGGCCTAGCTTAGAACTTGGATCCTTTATTTTGCTTTTTGTGATGTAAATTGTTACTTGGATGATTGTATTCATAACTATTTGACTTCCTACATATCTTTTTGTGTAACGCTGGATATTAGTAGTATATGGGTGTTTTGGAAACCCATAGTTCGTCATGTGCGGTAATTACCAAGGAAAGGAATATATGAATTATGATTTTCTGTTAAATCGAACGTATGTGAATAAGGCGACCTGGAATAAGTATGTTGAAAATGTGATAGTAAGTATAGGAAAATGCATGCAAAAGGAATAAAATAAGGAAAAAAAATTCAAGGGTATAATTTCGGTCCTTACAGTATGGTATCAGAGCATAGTTAATTATGTGGCCTAGGATATGGCCTTACATGCGTCTTTGTGATCTTTATGTGCTTGAATTGCTTATTTGGCATTGATGGTTGTGTTCTTATGTGATACTTGTCTGGTTAGAAAATTAGTTTACTGACTAGTACATGAGTACAGGTACACATGGCTGGAAGAGGAAGAGGAATGAGTCAGAATGTTCCCAATGATCTGTTGGCACAGCTGGTAGAGGTGCTTCAGGGTATGAATGAAAATTTACAAAATCTGAATCGGAGCGTGGCACCTAGTCCAGACTCGCACACCCTAGTCTCACAAGGACCAGCTGAGTACCGAGAGTTAGATAAATCCTGCATGAGGAACCCTAGACAATTCCAAGGCGGATTCGCTCTGAATGCTGCTATTGAGTGGGTCCAAGGAATGGAGTGTACTAACATGAAGGCGGATGGAGTGGCGACCTCCAAATCCATTCCTCCCAAGAACTTCGGGCCTCAAAGAAACTTTGTGCACGGAAGGGGCAAAGACAGGATGTTTAACGAAAAACAAAAGCCTTATTTTACACCTGCTGGTATTCGGGGTTTCACTTCGCATGGGCCGAAGACCCATGCAAATGTCGGAGGGTCACAATTAAACTCTCCATCCTGGTGCAACAAGTGTAACTGAAGTCATGTCGGAGAATTGTGTCCTGGAACGACAAATAGCTTCTTTCACTACAAAGAGACCGGACATACCAAGAGGTACTGTCCTAAGTCACGGCAAAGTATGAATGCTATGGGGACGGGACGACCTCAATCTATCTGCAGAGTGGTTACCATATGTGGTGTAGAGGGATCAGAAGCGGATGGTCTGATCCAGTGTAGGATGTATGAGGAGAAGGGGAATGAAGGCCAACGATCATATGCTCTAACTGGTGCTCATCGTAACCATGGTTATCAAGGGTCGAAACCTACTGCTGGAGGATTTCAACCGGACGTATTTCCTATGTGCAGCAAATGTGGGCGGAAGCATGCGGAAACAATTTGTCCTAGTTCAGAGAATGATTGTTTCCACTGTAAGGAAAAGGGACATATAAAAAGGTTTTTTCCGAAGTTGACTCAGAATGTAAATGTTGTGAAGGTTGGGAGGCCTAGTAAACGGGCCAAGTGAGCACCATGAGTGGCACGGATACGTCCGGTGTTGACGGTTTGATCTGAGGTATATGCATGGTGACAGGTATTCCTTGTTTAGTGTTGTTGATTCGGGAGCGACATACTCCCTTGTATGTGTTAAATGTGTAAACCGGCAGAAATTGCAAACTGAGTCTTTGCCTTTCGACTTGGTCGTATACACCCCAACTAGTGGGCTGACGGTGGTATCGACGTTTATGTTTCAGTGTCCGATTGTAAGAAAAGGTGGCACGTTTACAGTGGAATTAATCTGATTGTCGTTGTCTCAGTAGATTTAAGTTTGTAAATGGACTTGTTGTCAACAAAGGATAGAGCTGACGAGGCTGTGGCGGTTGGGAATCTGTGTGAGATTTCTGACTAGGCTAGTGGTATGGAGCTAGTGTAGGCTAAAGGAGTTAGAACTTCCCTTAAGGAAAGGGATTTGTGCTTATCCTGTTAATGTCACGGGGGGGGGGGGGGGGGGGGGGGTATTTAAGAACTTGTTATCATTTCGAAGGAAGAAGACTCGAAAGAAATGTGTATTTTGTCTTGGAAAGGGAATTTTTCTACTATGATTGATGTTTGATAATGAATGGAATGTTAGTCCTTGGTAATAGTGGAACGGGCTATAACATGAAAAGTCGTATGTCGTGCTATGTGGTTTCCTACATGTTCCTATTTGAGATATGTTGTTGATTATCTTGTCATTCCTCAATATTAAACACAAATATGCATGAGGTAAAGATTAACCGATTATGAGACTCGATGACTAAATATCTACATCTTTATTGTGTGACATGTAATCGTGCAAAATTTTAAATTGTAGAAGTCTGCTAACATGTACTTGACTGTTTTGCCTGGGAATGAACATGTGTGTTTTGACCTATTCCTGCATATGAGTTTGCTTGCAATGCATGAAGGTTTAGAAAGTTGATTGAAGTGGATAATTCGTGTGTAACATGTTCTGTATGACAATGGTGAAATATTCCTTAGAGATTAATTGTTAATATCCGATAATTTGTTCCGTGATGTGTGAATTCTAGAAGCGATGTGTTAATTGTTACGGTAATGACTTGAGTAGTAAGGTAATGATTCACGTGAACATGTAGATGGATATGTTGTATTGAAGGTGCTGAACATGAAGTGTTGGTTTTAAAAAATATTGGGTTAAAGAGGAAATTAAATGAAAATGCCTAGTGTGTTTTGAAAGGACTAAGTCTGGTATCTTTGTTTTTATGAGTTGCTATAAGTTAGACTTTCTTGTCTGCATTAGTTTGCATGATTATACTAAGGTAGAACTCATGGTTCAAAGTAATGAATGAAGTATATGAAGTACCTAAATGACATTGTGAAGAGTGTGTTTGCATAAAGGTGGAAATTCCTTATATGTTTAAACTTGAAGTGACTCTCTAAACCTTTGGAAATTAAAAGCGAACCAATATGAAAAACAAAATGGGCATAATAAAGTTAAGGTAACAAATTTTCATTTTGCCAGTGATTTCTTATATGTGCATAAATCTGAACCTTGATGATGAACATGGATGTTGTGTTGCTCAAGCTTTAGCGGGTTAATGGATAAACAAAATTCTGTTCTATGCTTTTGTGGAAAGTAGTATTGGGAATAGCGAAGTCATCTTGATTTTTGTACATGAAACTTTTGGCATATGGTGATTGACCTTTTGTAGTAGAATAATTGCAACTCGCGATATAGCGGTATTGTACCCCCAAATTATCTACTTGATATTGTGCTTACAAAACTTATTTGTGTTTCATGTGTGTTAGTAATTACTATGCATGATTGAAGTATTATGGCATAGGTAAGTTTTGTTAGATGGACTGTGAGGACTCTAATGCCCCGAATGGAATGTAACTCCAGAAATAGTTAGCCTTTGAAAAATCTTAATTTGAAACTTTCGGTGTAATATGAGAAAAATGGATTTTTGAAGCTATTTTGAAATGATTATGAAAACCTGGTCTCGCGAGATAATTGCCACGAATCTTATATCTGAACTAATTCCGAACGTCATTTGGGGTAAAGTGCAGAATGTGGCTAAGCATTAACTTAGTTCCACATTGAATATTCAAAAGCTTAACAACTACATCCTGTGCGAATGTAATGTTGCTAAAAACTTTGTGGAGTACCTCTGACTAGGTGTTTCTAGACATGCTGTAGATATGAGTATTAAATGTATATTTGCAATTGTAAATGAAATATCCATACATAACGTAAATTATTGGGTTGAGTGTTTGTAAAATTGCAATAAGCATTGGTGGCCAAGCATGTGATTCGATTGAGTCTGTGACCATGTATGCCTAGTTGAGACTATGAACTAGCAAATCTTCTTAAACCGCAATCGTTGTAGTAAGAATGCTTGGTTGAATTGGATAATTACTTGGTACTCGGAATGACTCCAAAAAAAAATCTTGTTTGCCTAAATGCTAGTTGTTGGATGACTACCATGTTTCTGTGTGTAGCAAATACGAATTGAAATGCTATTGAGGATTTAAATTGTGATTATTGCTCATGTGTGGAATGAAATGATGTTATTTCTAATGAGTGAATGTCGATCTAGATTTTGCACGTGAGATGTGAACTAGTACGTCTTGGTAATTGATGGGTATAGAGTCCCACTTTCTTCCGAATTTGAAGGTATTACTGTGAATCTCACTGTATATGTTGATCGTTTTGAACGATGATTGTAGTAATAGATTAGTGAGATCTATTGTGACAGAGGGAATGTTTTGGGAATCTTTATTCCGGTTGTGATAATTTTTTTTCTTAGTTGTCCTGATGTTTGACCTTGGTATATGGACTTCTGAGGTTAGTCCATGAATTGGCTATATGGTATCACGGTTGCGTGTTATGTGCCATTGTATGTCGTATAAGAAATCTTAATGGTTTGGACGGTCGAGTCTAAGCTTGGTTGAGTGTATTTTATGCCTAATGTTTAGGTGATGATGGTGTCTTCCTGAGAGTAACCTAATCAAATTTCGAGTACGAAATTTCTTTTAGGGGGGAGGATTGTAACACCCTAGATTTTAAAGTCATTAAATTATAATATCAGTCCTGGGAGTCTCGCTTGAGTGAGAGAATTATCGTTTGGGCGAGAGAGGCTCACCTGGAAGGGTGAAATCCTGGGCTATTTTGGAGGATTCTCGCTTGAGCGAGAGTGGTCTCGCCTAAGCGAGAGTGGTCTCGCCTGAGCGAGAGTTGTCTCGCCTGGGCGAAAAAAGTGGCATTCAGGACCTATCGAGGCTGTAAGATCCTCACTTGAGCGAGAGGATCTTCGCTTGAGCGAGAGCTTCCTCGCCTGAGCGAGAAATCCCTCGCTTGAGCGAGAGCGTAGATCTAAAATTTTAAAATGGCGGGATTTTCTCGCCTGAGCGAGAATGGGCTCGCTTGAGCGAGAACCCGACGATTTCACTTTAAAATAGAAACCCTCAAACACATTTAGGGTTAGAACTTGAGAGAGAAGAGAAAATGAGGTGATTTTGGGAGCAAGGACTCGTGGGAATCATCTAAGAGCTTGAGAATAGGTAAAACTCTTGATTCTAATTTTCTTCTCCTCTTTGAAACTTGTTTTGGGTATGTTGGATCTCTTCTCAAAGTATGAGAAACCATGAAAACTTTTCCTTTAGATTTATGGTTCGTTTTATGTTGTCTTTCTCTTGTAAACTCTTGGTTTAGAGTTGGTATTTGATGAATGGAAAGATTTTGTGGGTTTATTCATGAAAACCCCAATACCCCAAAATGAGAATATGAGTAAAAGGGGAAAATGGGTGAAATGTTAAATGTAGAAGATGAGTTTGTGTTCTAATGTTGATATATGAGATGAATGTGTATGTTTTAGATGTTTGGAAACTCGTATTGAAGTAGTTTTGGGAACCTTGAAAATATGTGAATCTCTTGTATGTTTAACGATGAAATATGAGTCGTTTATGTATTATTTTGAATAAATGACTGACATTGTTGTTATTGGTGGGAATGAGAAAAGATCCTAAGGTTGGAGGAAATCGCAGAGGGAATTGGTAAAGTTACTCGAAACCGACTCCAACGCTCACCAAGGTAAGGATAAGTCTTTACTTGTGCATTTGAAATAGAAAATGTGTGTATTTTCTGGTTGTGTCATAATTAAGTTGTGAATCACGTATTTAGTATAAACATATATGGGTGTGTTTATACTAATGATGGCGTGGATTTACTGGAAATGATTGATGGTAAAATCGATGAAAAGAAAATATATTTTTAGCCGACCATGAATGGTTAGCAACTCCGGCTCGAATATAAGAAGCAAAACTCCGGCTCGAGTATATGAAGCAAAACTCCAGCTCTAAGTATATGAAGCAAAACTTCTACTCGAGTATATGAAGCAAAACTCCGGCTCGAGTATATGAAGCAAAACTCTGGCTCGAGTATATGAAGCAAAACTCCGGCTCGAGTATATGAAACAAAACTCCGGCTCGAGTATATGAAGAAAAACTCCGGCTCGAGTATATGTTGCACGTTTTCTTTTAAAAAGAAATTAGAATCTGCTTTTAGCTAACCTTAAGGGGTGTAGCGACTTTGGCTCAAGTTATGCAGCAAAGAAAATGAATTTCAAAATGGTTTACTAACCCCTTTAAAATGTGGATTATCTTATAATGGTATTTTTTGTCTTGATGACTTACTCCTTTGTATGTTGTGTGTATTTGTCATTGATAATCCCATTGCAGGTAAATAGGATTGTTGAGGATGCTTGGTTCGAGGCCTTAGGAGCTTAGAACTTGGATCCTTTATTTTGCTTTTTGTGAAGTAAATTGTTACTTGGATGATTGTATTCATAACTATTTGACTTCCTACATTTCTTTTTGTGTAACGCTGGATATTAGTAGTATATGAGTGTTTTGGAAACCCATAGTTCGTCGTATGCGGTAATTACCGAGGAAATGAATTATGAATTATGATTTTCTGTTAAATGGAATGTATGTGAATAAGGCGACCTAGAATAAGTATGTTGAAAATGTGATAGTAAGTATAGGAAAATGCATGCAAAAGGAATAAAATAAGGAAAAAAATTTCAAGGGTAGAATTTGGGTCCTTACAGTCATATCTTTGAGTGAATCTCTTATTGTGAGAAAAGTCATAACTTTTCTTTTATTCTTTGTTTCAAAAGAGAGATATGATAGTCTTCAAGAATTATCCTTTGTGCATAACTTTCATATCATTCTTGGATAACCTAGCTTAGTCACACAAAACACTATTTGGGACTTTGTGAGATTTCTGGGTTAGTGTTTGGGTTGTAATTGTTGTATATATGCACATTGAGCTGCAAAGTAACTTCAAGAATTTCATAGACGATTTCGTGGAAAATCCTAGCTGCGGTTAGGTTGATATCTTCACATGTACAAGAGTCTTGGTTTGGAGTAATAAGTGGTTGGGGCCAGACCATTAGAAGTGGTGTTGAGTATCCATTAGAAGTGGATAGAAGGTTAAACCATCTTGGGGACTCTAGGGCTAAGAACAAAGTCTTGTATTGATTTGGAAGAGTGTTTGTAAAACATTTAGCTTTCAAATAATGAATAAAAATCTCACAAGATCAGAATGGGAGGCTAAATGTAGTTTGCAAGTAGACCCGCAAAAGAACCAGGATAAAAGATCGTTGTCTTGATGTTCTCTATCCCTCATCTCTTTACTTTCAGTCAATTTACGATTTATGTAGTTTAATAGATTGGTTTATTGCGTGTTTTAAACATTTAGGTATAAATTCTTTACGTGAATTGATTCTGTAATTGATTGATTTCGTGGTTTATTGTTTCACAAGTTTTATGTTTTCAAGAGTTCATATACTCAGGTTAATCGATTAAACCTAGTGTTAATCGATTAAACACAGCAAGAGTTAATCGATTAAGAGCATTCATAATTGATTAAGCTATTGATTTTTCAAAAGATCTCATTAACTGAAAAAGCGGAAATTGAAAACCGTTATACCTATTCACTCATCTAAGTGTCTTTTGTTTTGTGATTACCCAACACTAAAAAGTCCGACCATTGCCCAATATGGCAGGAAGGGAATAATGAACATAGATTGGAATTGCAGAAGGGTATATACGGTGTGAAGAAAAGGAGGGAAATTTTGAAACTTTGATGACAGTTCAAGGTCATCACAACGCATCATCCATTCTATTCTCTTGCTTCACTTTTTTGTGCTTATAATAGTATATAATTACCTTTACTTTTTGGTACTTATAATAACAATGTATAATTGCCTATGCTTTATAAATCTCACGTGCTTGTGTTTTTAAAATCTCGCATTGCTTGTTCTTGATAATAATATATAATTTCCTCTGTATTAATGTTGGTAAATTGCTGTAATTTGAGAATGCAAAGTTTTCCAAATATAACTAGCAATAGTTCGTACTACTCAATCTGTTATAGCTAAATTTGGTTCATTCAGCCATTTAAACCAATTAAATCTTATACGAGAGTTCTTTTGATTTGATGTCCAGCTCGGATACCGTATCATTAAAATTGATCTTTAGCTTTTTCATATAAATCCATTATATCCTAGCACTTCCAAATCTCGAAAATCCATAAAAACTTTCCTTATTTCTGTTTTCAAACTCAAGAATATGGGAAGCATTCAACAGTGTTATTGCAAAACAACCAGACGAGAGGCTTAATCAGCTTGACATATTTTTGAACCACATCCTTTGAAACCCAAGTTTCTGAGTTTTGTTTTTTGAAGCTTCTAGTGCTTTGAGTGGTGCCAAAACTATTGAATCAAAAACTATGATGTACAAAACTGTAACGCTTCTGGACAGTAAAATACTTATTACCCTTCAGGGTTTGTTTCCTTTAAAAATAATACGTAATTTCTACCAAAACATCCACTATCAACTTAAAACTCACTACTACATTCAATAATCAACCTTCTCAAAAATTATTTTGAATGATTTGGTTTTCCATTCATAGCAGATGATGATGTGTTTATTTCACAGCCATTTGATTCTCTGCAAAACTTGGATGAACTTTTTCTAAAGATCAATCTCGAGAAAATGTTCCAACTTTTCTTTGTCTTAGCCAGCTTCTGAAGCTCTCTTCTGATGTCTGAACATTCCTTCTCTATTTCTTTAACACGGTCCCTCAAGTTATCAGCACCTTGTTGTTGTTGACTATTATTGCCATTACTCCTTAGAAGGCCAAGATTTCCACTTGGGTTTTGTGAGTTCTCAAGATTATCAACAAATAACCAGCTTGATATTGATGTTCGAAGCCGAAGCTGTTCGAAAAAGAGAACCTGCACTATTACTCTGATAGGTAATCTTTCATTTAGAGCTGCATGAGTGCTTGCTTCCAATGATAGTTTTTGGACATTCATGAGTCTGCAGAATTGCTCTCTTTCTGAATCTATGAGCCATGGATGTGCCTAGAGTTGTCTTACATGTGTTGCATTAGAATTATCAAAATTTGAGAACAAAAGAAATTACGGTACAAATTTTGCTGTTATTCTTTACATCTATGGTGTTATTCTCTAATCAAAATATAGCATGTGTAACAACTATTATACATGTTACAATTTCAATGATGAACTATTAAACATGTTATATTCTAGTTAGGAAATAGCACAACAAGCATCCTGAGAACAACACCTAAGTTATATGTTGTTGTCGTTGTGCTTGAGTATAGGGTTTTGTCACTAAATTAAAGAAATTCATAGTACCCTTTTCATGATTTATTCTTTCATTTAACCTAATAGACTTTGCCAACAACTAATCATATCTTCTTAGTTAGCATTGAATGATGCATACAAGTAGCTGCTAATTTTTTATTCCTGCTATATTTAGCTGTGAATAAAAGAAATGGTCACATTCAAACAACTAATTCAAAAGGGTAAAACCAGAAGCATCAAAATATTCAGAAATTTCATTGTATCGTTTTTTAGTCATATTTTTTAGGATTTTCATTTTAACAATTATGTGTCACAGGATCTGATTAATTTGAAACATTATAGGAGAATGCAAAGAAACAATTTTTTGGGTAAGTTAGGCTATAATGCATGGCCTTACCTTAAGATATACATCTATTGCATGATATAAAGCATCATCAAGTGGCCTAGCATAATCTGGAATTGCAGAAGCAAGGGCCTGAAACTTAGGCAACTTCAAGTTAACATCTAGAGCCACTTCAGCAAGATATGCATCCACCAAATTTGCCACCATTGTCGTAGGTGTCAGTGCATCGGCTCCAACTATCAACGACGCTTCTTCAGTTATGGATGGAGAAGTTGCTGCAGTTGTTGGCTGGTACATTGATATAAAATGATCAATGATCCTATGAATGCAGTCTATATCATAGAGTGTCTCAACCGAGTACCCCATATTTGGAATGAGAAGATCCACAAGTTCCACTTGGTCAAGTTGAGATCCAATCCTTTTCTCCAAATGGTCTATGCACGATTGAGTTGCGTGTAATATCATCGCTGCACGAAGCAACCGAAAAAGATACTTGGAGGGTGTGACACCTTTCTTATTAGGAAGCAAACTCACAATTTCTTCCAGAAAAGCCTTTTGATCTGCTTCAGAAATTGTACTATTACTTGTTGTGTTTGTCCCTTGTTGGTTGACATTATATTTGTCATTGAAGCTTGATTGCCTATTCATCAAAGGAACAAACCTCCTAATATAATACATAAGGGAACCAGAAACACTCTCAGGTTTCATACCTTTTGCTTCAATGGCTAAGATAAGTCTTTTATATAAGGATAAGCTTAATAAACATGCATCCTCATACCACCAATCATCACCTTGAGGTGGTAAATTAGTCTCAGAAGAAATTCCATTCCACAAGGCAGGGTCTAGTGCTTGGTTCTGAGAGGAATCACATTCAACCTTAGGCATATTAAACATGCTTGGACCGGAATATACCTTCGCGGCCAAGGAATCAATGCATCTAGAAACAATATGGAGCGATTCGGCATAAGGTTGAACTTCCTCACATGTTTGAATAGCTTTTATGGAATCTGGCCAATTGCTAAAAACTTCATTGAGAAATTCTTCTGTTTTTGAAACAAGGTTCCCTTCACCATAATTTTCATTCATTTGGAGATACTCTGCTGCACATCTTAGACTTACTACATTTGATGCTGTCACTTCTATTTTAACACCGTAGCAAAATCTAGTTACAAAATCGAATGTTTTATCTCCACCAGGGACATCATGAAGATCCAAAACACAACTTGAACCATCCTCGTTTGATGATTCAGCAATGAGTTTCTTCAGTAATCCACTTCTAGAAAGCAATGGGAACTGCATCATCAAAATCATATATGTGATCAGTGATTTAAATTGTGTACTGAATCACATTATGCGGCCGCAATAATGTGGTTGTGAAGACCGCCACAACCACATCACACCACTAATGATCACAATTATCACCACAATCGCAACTGCAACTTAGTGGAAAAACATAAGAAAGTGTAATGCATTCACCAAACAACCATTTTCAAGAAAAGTTTAATTCAAAGGTGCACCTTGTGGAGAAAAAATGATACTTCACCTACTTCAATAGTAACATCACTTGGAAGTCCGGTTGTACAATTCCTGAAATTTATTAAAAAATTAGGACAAGAAAAAAGAAAGGGTAATCTAATGCACAAGAGTTCTAGTAAGATATAAGGAGAATAGACGTATGCAGCATTGTCAGCGAAAAAGTTGTTTCTAGGATTTGCACTCATGACCTCCACGTTACAAGGAAGTCAAGGCTCAGCCTCCGAAACCAATGACCAAGAAATGTGACTACTGATTCAGTATGAAGCAAGCATTGCCCACGACAGAAATATATTATTGTGTAAATAATAATACTCATTAATATCAGCAATTAACATTTTCTCTCAACTTCAATTAAAATTTGACATGGAACAACTTGTGCACGTGTGATATGTGAAGTGATAATGTCTAAAATTTGATTCCAAACTCATGATGATTAAAATTATGGGACACACTATAAACCAAATTGAAAATCTTTACCATAGGAAGGACCAATACTACTGCAACAACTAATATAGTTACAATATTCTATAGGGATCAAAAGATATCATAATATAAATCATATTTAAAATCATATTTATTTTTCACTCTTTTTTTTTGTATCTCTCTATCTCTTGCAATTGGACTATTCATCATTACTCTCCTTACTTAGATTATATGAACCTTCTCCACACACATTTATTGTATAAGAAAACTCAGAGAATTGGAAGATCCATTTGGATTAAATAACACATGTTACACAATCCTGGTTTTTTGTAATAGAAATGCTTACCATGTTTGTCCTTCCCGATGAAATTCATCACCAGATTTTGATCCCAGTCTCATTAACGCCATTTATTGTAGCTTGTTTTAGGATCAAGAAAACTTGGGTGTTGCATGTACACTAGTGAAATGAGAATGTACAAGTGGGACACATGCGAAAGTAATGGTTCAAAGTAGCGAGTCTAAAGCTGATAACTGAGTAAAGGCGAAAGAAATGGTTACATAATTTTCTATACTTTTTCTCTCTCCCTCCAAGTTATTTGCACTTCTATCATTACATGTCAACTTCATTTTCGTTGCATGAAAAGCCTCCCTATCATTTTATAATCATAAAATTTAAGAGATTCATGTTTACATTTTTGTTTCACACAATTTTAGAATAAGAAATATTTTTTAATATGCTTTTATTTTATCAAAGTGATTAAATAATTTGCATCAAGGATCATTTGTTCCAAGAAAATCATGTATTCATATCTCTAACTAATCAAATTTTATAAAATAATATAAAAATATTAATTTTTTATTTTTATGATTTTTATTTTTAATTAAATTACACTTTCTAATTTAGTGGAGATATATACTCAGATAAGAATGGGAACATCCCCTCCCAAATTTTGAAGGGTAGTGAAATTTTTGGCATGCTAAACTTATGTTTTTTCGGAAAATTTAAAGGAGTAGTATAGTTTGACTTTTTAATTACGGTTCTGGTGTAAATTTTTAAAATATTACGGAAGTGATGTATTTTTTATTGTAATCGTATTTTGCATTCTTAGAATCCAGAGAAATTAAAGAAAAGAAGTTGTTTGAATGGAATTTCATTGAATGAATGAGTTGGTTCAAACAAAAACAGAAACCTAATATTTATAGTAGTCTGTTAAATAACCTCCCTAACAACTTGCCTCAAAGGGAAAGTAGCTTATACATTAAAGCATAATCAAGAATAAGCTTAAGCTAATCTAGGCTAATAAGGATAGCTTAAACTAGCAACCAAACACTACAAACTAATGCATTGAATAAGCACTTGAAGCACCAAATCAACAGCCCCCCTCAAGTTGGGTTGTGGATGGAACACAGACCCAACTTGGAAACAAAAGCGTGAAAAGCAGATGTAGGCAAGGGTTTAGTGAATGCATCAGCGAGTTCAGCAGAAGAAGCAATAGGAAGAAAATGGATAAGTCCTTTCTGAATCTCCTCACGAATCACATGACAATCAACCTCAATGTGCTTGGACCTCTCATGGAAAACTGGGTTGTGTGCAAGGTAAATGGCTAATCTGTTATCACAATAAACAGAAGCTGGATTCACCAAATCAACATGTAAATCTGTGAAGAGATAGTTCAACCATTGCACTTCATAAGCAAGGCTGCCAAGAGCCCTATATTCGGCCTCAGAGGATGACTTGCTCACAGTGTTCTGTTTCTTGGATTTCCAAGAGATGAGTGAAGATCCAAAGAAGATACAAAACCCTGTGATAGACTTTCTTGTATCCAAGCAACAAGCCTAATCCGATCAGAAAATCCAGCAAGTTTGAGAGAAGAAGAAGAGAAAAAGAGCCCTTGGCAGGAGAGGATTTCAAGTAGTGTAAGACTCTGAGAGCAGCCTTATAATACTTATCCTTAGGCTTACACATGAAGAGGCTTAATTGTTGCACTGCATAGGCTATATCAGGCCTAGAAATGGTAAGGTAAAGTAACCTACCCACTAGCCTTCTGTAAGAAAGAACATCAGTGAGAGGAATACCATGATTAAGCTACAACTTCAGAGAAGGATCAAAAGGAACCTTGGTTGGCTTGGCAGCTAAGCAACCTGAATCCTGCAAGAGAGATAAAGCATACCCTCTCTAATTCAAGCGAATACCATCAGCTCTTCTAGCAATCTCAAGTCCCAAAAAGAACCTAAGAGAACCAAGATCCTTGATCTTAAAGGTGTGATCAAGGAACTGTTTCACTTTCTGAATTTCATCAAAATCATCTCCAGCTAAAACCATATCATCTACATATACCAAAATGGCAGTGAAACTAGTTGAGGTAGACTTAGTGAATAAAGCCTGATCTGCTTGAGAATGGGCATAACCCAATGAAATTAATGAAGTTGAAAGTGTTGTATGCCATTCCCTGCTAGCTTGTTTCAATCCATAGAGGAATTTATGCAACCTACACACTTGATGTGGATGTGTAAGAGGGAGACCAGGAGGTGGCAACATATACACCTCTTCAGCAAATCTCCTTGTAGAAATGCATTGTTAACATCAAGATGTTCCAAAAACCAGGATTTAATGGAAGCCAAGGCCAGAACTGTTCTCACAGTGGTGATCTTGACCACAGGAGAAAATGTGTCAAAAAAATCAACTCATTCCATCTGTGTGTAGCCTTTGGCAACCAATCTAGCCTTATGTCGCTCAAGGGTACCATCAACATGAACCTTAGTCTTATAAACCCACTTGCACCCTATAGGAATCTTTCCTTTTGGAAGATCAACAAGGGACCAAGTGTGGTTTTGTTCTAAAGCCTGCAACTCAAGATGCATATCATCTCTCCAATGACTCATCCTATCAGATTGGTTATAAGTGGATGGTTCTGGATCACTAGACATAGTGAGACAAAATTGCTTATAACCAGGTGCGCACTTGTAGTAGTCAAGCACAGAGGACATGGGATAAGCTGCTTTAGAACCAAGAAGTGCATCATGAGGCATGGTGTGAGCAAGAGAGCAATGATAGTCTTGCAAATGACAAGGTGGCCTTCTGGTACGATTTGATTGTCTAAGTGGAGGTATATGTGACTCAGGTGTTGTTGATGGAGTGGACTCAGGCATAGAAACAACATGAGACTCAAAAATAGTGGTTGAACCTTGTGGAATGACATGAGGTGAATGAGGAATAGTTAAGTCAGAAAAAGAAGAACCATTAACTAGAGTTGTGTTTGACTCAAAGGGAGACTCATGTGTTTGGGAATTAGAAAATGGAAAAGAATTCTCATAAAAAATGACATCCCTATATATGAAAATGTCATGAGAAAGCATATCATAAAGAATGGACCCATTAACACCATCTTTGTAACCCAGAAAAGCACATTTTCTAGCCCTTGGATCAAACTTACCCCTTCCAGCCACAAGAGTGCTTGCATAAGCCAAGCAACTAAAAACCTTTAAGGTTTCTAAAGAGGGTAATGATCCATGAAGTAACTTATAAGGGGAGGAATTCTTCAATAGGGGACTAGGTAACCTATTTATAATGTGAGCTGCATGTTGAATTGCAAAGTTCCATAGAGTGGCAAGCAACCTAGACTGGAAAAAAATGGCTCTAGCAACATTGAGAATGTGTTGATGCTTTCTCTCAACCACACCATTTTGTTGTGGTGTGGCAACACAAGATTTTTTATACAAGATTCCCTTAGAAGAGTAGAAATCAGGCATCAAAAACTCAAGTCCATTGTCACTTCTATTGGATTGCAGCTTTGCATTGAATCGTGTTTCAATAAAAATGACAAACTTAATGAGATTAGGCCTAGTTTCTCCTTTGTTTTTCATGAGGATTACCCAAGTGTATCTTGTATAATCATCTACTATGGTCAAAAAATAACTATGACCAAAAACAGAAACAGTAGAATATGGACCCCATATGTCAACATGTAACAACTGAAAACTTTTATTAGATTTGGTGTGACTATTACAAAAAGGAAGTCTCATTTGCCTAGAAATATGACATACATCACAAGGTATTTGAGTTTCATTACAAACAAGAATAAAGGAAAAGAAACTAGACATGGTCTTCATCAATATTGATGGAGCATGACCAAGCCTTAAATGCCATAGAGAGAATTCACTTGAGGAATCAGAAGATGTGTGGGAAACAGAGACAGAAGGAAGAACTTTGTGCAAAGAGTTGATGAAAAATAAACCATCTTTAAGCTAGATGTAACAATCACTTTGTTGGTAGTGTTCTGCACAATGACACAAGAATTGAGGTGGAAAATTAGATGACATCTTTGAGATTGAATTAGCTTATGCACTGACACTAGATTGATATGGAAGTTGGGAACATACAAAACATTGTACAAGACTAAATAATTAGACAGCACAGCAGTACCACAAATGCAAGTAATGACTTTAGTTCCATTAGGTAAAGTAATCAAGATAGGTGAGATACTTCTTTGATTTGTAAAGGAACTCAGATCATAAGCAATATGGTCAGTAGCTCCAGTGTCTACTAACCAGTCTTTAGATTTGTTACCTGATGCTGGAATTATAGTGGAATTTGCAGCTGTTGGTTCAGAAAGCCTTGCAATAGCAGAGATAGAATTCACCTTGCTAGTATCCCCTTCACTTGATCATTAGTAAAACCTTGATAGTTTTGCACACTCTCGGCAACATAGTTCTCATTTGAGTATTGTGCACTATCTTGATCAGATGTGAGCTCAACAGGAAAGGCATTTGCAGCATTAGCATTAGCAGGCCTCCCTGACCTAGTGTAATGATAGTCAGGTGGATAGCCATGCTTCAAGAAGCACGTGTCTAATGTGTGATTTGTCCTTTCACATTGAGTACAAAACCTATTGCCACTACTTCTGGTTCCATTGTTGTGAACTAATCTCCCTCTTCCTCTAAAAAAAACTACTTCATCTTCCTCTATTTCCATTGAAAGACTTAAAGTTAGAACCTCCTTGAGAGCTAACATTTAAAGCCTTGAAATCAGAGAGGATTGGAACATTGAATTGCCTCTCTTGTTGTGTCAACATAGAAAACACTTTACTAATGCTAGGAAGAGGTTCAATCATCATAATCTATGACCTAACTTGTGCATATTGATCATTTAGACCTTTAAGGAATCTTATCACATAGTCTTGTTCCTTATGCTTCTTAACTAGGTCTATTATTCCACAATTGCAGGGATTAACACACTTGCAATGACCTATGACTCTATAATTCTCAATTTCCTCCCAAAGTATCTTCAATTGAATAAAGTAATCAGAGATTGATTGATTACCTTGAGCCATTCTATAGAATTCCTCCTGAAGTTCAGCAACTCGAAAAATATCTCCTTGAGAATATCTATCATGCAAATCTCCCCATGCTTCAGTTGCTTCATCAATCCATAGTATGGATTTCACAATAGACTTGTCCATAGAGTGTTGCAACCAGGACAACACCATAGTATTACACCTCATCCATTGTTCATGCAAAGGATGACTCATAGGTGGTTGAGGCAAAGATCTATCAATGAATTTCAATTTGTTCTTCGATTGAAGACCTAGCTTTATTGCTCTTGACCAGGAGTAGTAATTCTTGCCATTGAGAAGAGGAGAAACGAGAATCAAGGCAGGATTCTCGTTTGAATGCAAGAAGTAAGGATTTGGAGAATTTACATTAAAATCATCTAAGCTCTGATTCGCCATTTTTGAGTAAGAAAAAGAAGAGGAGGAAATCTGTTGATTCAACTTGAAACAGAGAAAATAGAAGAAGAATTAACTTGATTAAGAATGGAGAATGGAGAAATCGACGATGAGAACGCAATAGGAAGAAGAATTGCGATAATGAGAAGTGAGAGGAAAAGTCGCGATAGTGAGAAGAGAGAATCACGAAGGTAGAAGATGAAGGAGACGAATCAGAGCAAATTTTGCTCTGATGCCATCTTAGAATCCAGAGAAATTAAAGAGAAGAAGTTGTCTGAATGGAATTTCATTGAATGAATGAGTTGGTTCAAACAAAAACATAAACCTACTATTTATAGTAGTCAGTTAAATAATCTCCCTAACAACTTGCCTCAAAAGGGAAAGTAGCTTATACATTAAAGCATAATCAAGAATAAGCTTAAGCTAATCTAGGCTAATAAGGATAGCTTAAATTAGCAACCAAACACTACAAACTAATGCATTGAATAAGCACTTGAAGCACCAAATCAACATGCATGCACGAGTTTATTTTTTATAATTTTTCTCTCACAAGAGTCATGCATCATAGACTAATTACTGCACTTGAATACTTACATTTCACATGGGTTTTGGCTAGTGTACCATCACATCACAGGATGCAACTATTTTATAAGTTTCCAGGTGTATGTAATATGAGTGGGAAAGTATATCTCCATTACGAGAAAGCCCTGTATTAATTTAATATTAGGTGAGGATTGCAAAAAATAGTAAAAAAAATTTCAACAATGATTTAAATTATTTTTCAATAAAAAAAAATATTGAGTACCTTAGAGTACTAGAGTACGAGAGAGGAGTTGTCCTCATGTAAGTGTTGGAAACACTTGTATTGATAGGCCAACATTAATTTTAAATATATTGGTATGGAAGAAGCATTGTTGTGCGGTGTTGACAAAAAAAAAATGAGCGTTGAGTGGGTACTAATATTGTTAGATAATAAACCGTGGTCATTGTCAATATAGGCAACAACTTAAAAATTGTTGTCTCTAGTCATTTAAAATAGTCAATAGTTTTCCTTATTCATTAATACCAACCGTTACAAATTTTATTTAGACCATTTATTTTCATGATAAAGACTCAATAGTTTTACTTATTTTTTCTAGCAACAATTAGTGTACCTCATGTTATGTCATATGGTACACAATAATTAACATGTTGAGGAATTGTTTGAACTATATTATTTATTATCATCATCATTATTTATGCAAAACCTTTTTTCTTTTAATAGGGTATAGGTGGGTGTACGACAAAAATTATACTAGACCTTCGAATTCTTTGTAGTGGTATGCCATGTATACGATATTAGATAAAGATGTTGGGAACAAAACAATGCCAAATGGTAAGCTTGAGATTAAGGCACCTTTGTAATTAATTTGGAACCATTTAATGAGCTTGAAGTCATGTTTAGTCTAAGAAACACTATATCGTTTCAAAGGTCAACATGATTGAAAGAATCAACTAAATAGCCATAGATTTAATTGTTGATTTAAATTATGTATTAGTTGACTCAATATCGACAAGTCTAAATTTTAACGATCAATTGGTTGACAAGTTCAATCAAAGTCAATGAGCATTTATTTAAAAAAAATTGTGATATACCTCAATCAAGTGATCGCAATGGTGATGAAGATGTCGATGGAGATAATATGACAAATTCACGTCGTGGGGTTAGTATTGTTGAACAACAATATAATATTTTTATTTATTTATTTCGAGTAAACTCCTTTTATTCTTGGACTAATTTATAGTCTCTTAGCAAGTTTATTTGTATGTTTATCTTTAAGTTTTCTCGGTGTTGTGTAGGTGTTTAGGACGCGAATCATGACTAGACATCAATCCGCGTACCTAAGCACCTCATAAGCAATGACAAATTGAAATTATGAGATCAAACTTGCATGCAAATTAAATGATCCGAAAAATAAAGTCATCAAGTATTGTGATAACCTAAATGGACTAAGAATCGAAGAAGAAATAAAATAATCATGATTGGAAGCCAAAACTAGCATCCTATAGTAAGGGTGAGTAGGACCCGACCCTACCCGCTCACTCGATATGGTCCGATCATGATTGGGTCTGAATAGGATTTGGTCTTATCGGGTTTAGGACCGAGTTCGGGTCCAAAAATTAGACTCAATCAATATTTTGGGTTGGGTAGGGACCAAACATGACTCATCCCGACCCGTCCATGGTCACTCACTCATGATGTTATATGTGTTTGTGTTCAAACATATACAGAGTAATGATACCTTTTGGTCGACAATATCATTGATTCTCTAATTTTTTCATCATATATACATCTTTAATAATATATATATACATATATTATTTTATATGTCAAATTACATATTCACAATAATAAATAATATTTAGAAGACTTTATGTAAAATGATTATATGTTATATTTAATCGTGTCTATGGTCGGGGTCGGGTTCGGGTTTAAAGGTTGGTCCTGTGGATATTTAGGGTCAGGTTAACTACGGGTATGAGTCCAGGTTCAGAAAAATGGTCCGACCAACATTTAGGGCCGGGTAAGGACAAGCCTTAACCCGTCCCAACCCGGCCCACGCTCACCCTTATCCTAGAGGGGTGTGGCTACTTTCTCATTGGCATCCCCGACATTTATTTAGTGGCATCCAAGCATGAGAAGTTTCAAAAATTGCATTTGGCGCCACATAAGCAATGTTAAATCAAAATTCTGAGATCAAATTTGAATGTAGATAGTTAAAAATCATAGAAGTCAAGTATTTGATGTTGGTAAATCAGGCAAATAATAACCATGGGGAAAACAATTTCCATAAAGGAAGGACTTGCGAGATCATGTTTCAAAGTAACAAACAAAAAGAATAAGGATTACATGTTTAATGTCATTGGCTAATAAACCAGTTACAACCCTATCTATGTATAAGTCAACAAGAACACTCACACCAGAAAAACTTTTCAGGTCCTTGTGCTAGTTGAGGCAAGAGTCTAAGTGAATTCTATATGTGTGACCTATAGGTATCCCTTGCATAGTTAAACTGTATCAATTAAATATAAATAATATTAAACTACTATTGTACACTCCAATAATATCCCACTTTCACTTTAGCTTAATCAACTATATGTAATATCACATATGTAATACATCAATATGACCTAAATATCAAGAATGCTTTAGTTCTCACATAATATACGTTGTGACATTTATTTTTATATGAGTAGTCCCTTTGTCCATATATCTAGTTGAACTCAAGACATGGAACTGTTATCCTTCGATATCCAATTTACCATTTATAAGCTTGGTCATGCATTTCAAAGTCCTACTCTATGAGGTGGTCTGTAGATATTTATTCATGTTCCATAAGAGGCACAAATCTTATCTACATTACTCATATTCCTCCACATTGTGAGAAATATGATGGTTACATTACATTTAAGATTGTATGGTTATTAAATTATTTTTAATATTTTACAATGGAAACTTAGGACTAAATTGAGTCTATGCCTTATGTTAGTACACAAGGTCTCTAAATTATACCTAGAGGGGTGGGGTGAATAGGTGTTTTGGTACTCAATTATCGTTTCTTGATTAAAAACATATTCTATGATTTTTCTCACTGTTTAATTGATTAACAGTTGCCTTAATTGATTAACTACTTGTGCATATAATTGATTAACCTAAGAACTTAATTGATTAACTAGTTCTTGTGTCTTGAAAACTTGTTTTCTTTAAACACCAAGATGAAAGATTTGACTAAACTTATATGCAATCTACCAGATGATATTATGAAGTAAATGGCACAAAATAGAATAAGCAATTAACACAAAAGGTTAGAATGCCAAGTAAACTAAATCAAACAATACGAAAATGTAAAGTGTTAAGGGATAAGAAGAATAAGACTGGCTTGTATCTTGGTTCATTTGCTTGTCCACGTGCAAACTACATCCAAGCCTCCCCTTCTGATCTTGGGAGATTTTATTCACTATGGAATAAATGTTTTACAAACACACTTCTACAAAGACATTCTTGGACTTAAGCTTCTAATAGCTTACCTTAACCCACTTCTAGTGGATCCCTCACATCTTCTAATGGACATCCCAACTACTTCTAACTTCTCTATCAAGATTCTTGTATAGTGAACCTACCTTCTAAAGGGTCCTTGTCTTCACCTACTTCTAATGGATCCCTCACCACTTCTAATGGACAGCTCAACTACTTTTAACTTATCTACCAAGATTCTTGTATATTAAACCTACCTTCTAATGGCTCCTCACCACTTATAATTAGGGTTTCCCAAACTTTTCTCTTCTTCTTGGTGATACCACACACCAAAGAGAAATGTTAATACCAATGTCTACAATGTGTACAAAATGAGTAATGTACCTTAATTGTGTTGAATATACACACACTTTCATAATCTAAAATCTCTCTTCAAGTCTCACACAACCTAGAATTAAGACGTGATATGCACGACTTTGTAAACTTAATTTGACAATGAAATTAATCTATCTGAATTTCGTGTTATAAAATCAATCCATCTTTTGATATGAAAGTGAAAATTAATATGAATTTCGTGTTATACAAAATTTAGATGCAAATGGAAAAATTTGGTTTAAAATACACTTCTATTTTCTGGTGTAGTTAATCGATTAACGATTCTTTAAAAATCAAGATGTCAGAAACTGTAACTTCCATTAATCGATTAACCCTTAACGTAATCGATTAACGATTCTTTAAAAATCAAGATGTCAGAAACTGTAACTTCCATTAATCGATTAACCCTTAACGTAATCGATTAACGGGTTCTCATTCTTCATAACTTAATCAATTAACTAAACCTTAATCAATAAAGGATTTTCTAAAAAAGCTATTTTGATGTGATATGAACCTCCTACATGATTTGTAAAAGTGTGATGCATGATTTTGAATGATATATGATTTAAACTTTGTTTGATGCACCAAAATCATGTGATCATGTATTTATGCATGTCCTTGTAAATCATGTATGTATGCATGTAAGTCTCATTTTAGTTATGATCATATTTTAAGTTGTGAGACTTCCATTAAGCTAGCCTAGATAGACTCTACTCAATCAAACATCTTAATACCTAAGATAATAGGAAAACACTTAGTGAATGCGTGAACTTTGTCTTCTTGAATGGGTCCTTCCATTAGATCTACTTGAATGCGTGAACTTTGAGTGAACTTGAGTTTTGGCTTTGTTGTTTGTTGAATTGTCTATGTCTTCAAGCTTGACTTTAAACTTTGTCTTCATCAAAATCAATGTAATGTATGCTTGCATTTACAATATCCTCATGTGATGCATGTTTTAATTTACACCTTACATAACATAATACGGTTTTGATGAAGAAAACTAGTTACAAGATAACATGGTGCTACATACAAAGGGCAACATCAAAGTCAAAACTACACAATTTATATCTTAATTTACATTTTATTTTTATATCTTTTAGGTCTAAGAGATAATGATAGGTAGAGTCCACTAGGTATCATGCATCCCATATCATTGATTTAATTATAATCATTACATATGATATTTGAGATGATAATTGAACCAAAAATTTGAGTTTACCTTAGATAAAAAATTAGTAATCAATTAGGCTGCAAATGTGTTTTTCCACAAAGTATTTTGAGCTATCCTACTTCAATAATTGATTAAGAGGTTCTAATAAATCAATAATCGATTATGACTAAACTTTAATATATTATCCGGTGCACAAAAATAGAACTATAAAAGCTTTATGTAATTTCCCAAGATTCATCAACAATTCTCATAATATATTGAAACAAAAATTTGTCTAGTTTTAGAATATAAAAGAGAAATTTAGTTCATGTGCTACAACTTTGAGATCAAGAAGGAGCTAGATTGAATCTTACAGAAATTAGAAAGGCTCAATCATGTTCAATCTTCTTCTCATCTTATTAAGTGTTTAAATAGTATTTGATTTTAGTTTTATCAATAGGTTAGAGAAAAGAATGAAGTATTCTACATTCTATATTTTCTTTGTTTTTTGCACAAAAAGGTGTATAACAAAAACAAAAAGATTTGCAGGTAACTTATAGCTAAGGATGGCAACTGGGTCAGGCGAGCATGGGTAGTACTTATCCATACCCGCACTATTTGCAGGTACTCGTGCGAATAGTAGGTATTCGCGGGCACATAATGAGTTTTCAAATTTAATTATATATTTATATATTTTATAATGAAAAGTGATTCACTTATTAAGCTTAAAAAACTTACTCCATATCTTAGCCATCAATTCTAAATAAAGCTAATGGTTTATATCTACTTACTAATTCAAATAATTGGATTTCCGTAGAATTGATGACTAAGATGTGAAATAAGTTTTTTAAACTTACTCTTGGAATAAGTGTATCATCTCCCTTTTATAATAATGAATATATAAAAATAACTATCACTTAAATAATATGATATGTATATGATAATTTTATGGTTTTATAATTAATCACTAAATTTATTATGAAATAATTATAAAATAGACAAAAATAATGTTAAAATAATATTAATAAAGTAGAATATATAAAATATTTAATTAAAAATAAATTTATAAATACAATGGTACCTGCGAAGCAAGTATTATAATACTTATTTCTCACCTATAAGTTATTTTTGCGAATATCACTTGTGAGTATTTTCACATGTATAAATTGTTTGAGTTTTTTTGTCATTATTTATGAGATAAATATAGGTTGTTGGGCTTGGATGAGGATCATCTGTCCCAAAATGGTGTCTTTAATTATGTTATAGTCAATAACATTGTGTCACATCATTTAAAAATTCTACATCATTCTTTACTAAAAAAATATATTCCTATGATATTTATTTTCATTCTCTTATTAGCTGAGACAAGGTTGGGGACACCATCTTAAAAAGGTGATCTCCATCCATTGGGCTGAGCTATTTGAGACCACAGTGAGTGGGAACAACTAGTCAAATCAAAACCATGACGATACAGTGCATATTATTTAAGAATCATTTGGCTCTCCACAATTGCAATATCAACTCGCCACGTTGAATAACAATGTTGATGCAAAAGGTAAGACCCTTACTCCAAAGCAAAAAGTGAAAACTTTCAGCAATAACATCATTGTAAGCTTGTAACATATACCATAAATTTGGCAAATTGGCGTAGCAATGCAGAAAAAGGATTTGAGAGATGATGAACAAAGACAAGGGAGAAGAGGGATTTGATGAGAGATGAAGAATAGCTAGAGAGAATAGAGCCACAAGGTATCTTTTTTAACTTTTTATTTTATTTCAATTATGTTATTGTAGAAAAATATTATAACATGAAAATAAATCTAAGATTGCCAAACATTACTAGATGTATATGCAAATGTTTTATCATTCTACCGACAACATGTTCGTCTAGTAGCGAAAATGATCAAAATTTTAAGGTCTCGATTATTGAGAGTGATACTTGTTAGGAGAGACAAATACACATTTTAAAAGTGATTAGTTCTTTATCCAAAAAGTAAAAGGTAGATACCATTGATAGTACCATAAAAAATGTTTTATCATTCTATGTAACCCATTGTTGGCCATGGTTAACAATATCATATTTTAGTTTCAATGTTTCCACTTCTTACACCCTAATGAGAAGGGAAAATAATGCTATTGCTAATCATGATAAAGTAATGATTAATTAAAATGAGAACAACTAGCTACTTAGCAGATCAATTAATAAATGACATTGTAGCTAATTATTTTTTTGAACTTATTAATCATTCACATATAAAAAATGGAATATAATATGTCATTTTTAGCACCAAACTTTAGTATCTTATCCTATATTATATATGCACTTTGAAATTAACTTCTTGAAATGTGCCTAAAATGTTTAGCTTAAATGTAATAGGACTAAACTACAAACAGAAGATTTATTTCCTAGATTTGTGCTCCAATAAAATGTAGAAATTAAGTCCAATTAAGTAGTAATAAAACCGCATATAAAAAACTAAATAGGAGAGGTTAGTATTGGAATAAGATGATTTTTTTTTAAAACTTTTTATTTATTTTTTATTGAAAAATTACAAGAAATTATGGCCATTTGAGGATTGTTTTTGTCCTGTGTCATAATTCAATCCAGGATTATCCATCCCTATAAAAAGAGGGCATGAGGTCGATAGATTATGAATAAGGATCACATGTCCCAAAAAACTATGTCTTCATGTCATGAGTGAATCACGTTGCATTAAGTAGTGTAAAAAATGTTATTTTCTGTTTTTTAATTTTTTTTAATTACATACCGGTTTTTAAATGAATTGAGACATACTTGTGACACTAAAAATGAAACAGGTAATCTCCATTCGATAAATTATAGGTAGGTGAGGCAAAAAAAAAATCACACCTGAAAACCCATGCAAACTCAACTCGGAAAATTTACATGTATGGTGCAAGTGGACTTTGTTATTACGGAATTGGTGTAACTTTTGCAAAATTTACGGGTAAGGTGTAGTTTTTGCAAAATTTGTGGATATGAAACACGACTTATATTTCTCTCTCCTAAATTCGTGGATTCCAACCACGAATTTCCTTTCTTTTTTAAAAAATTATTTATATTCTGGTTCCCTGTGCCAGATGTTGCACTGTTACTGTCACATCTTGTGTATTGCATTAGTTGCATTCGGTTCAGCAAAAAATAGCAAGAGTCTATCTTTCTTTTTAAGTTGATTGAGAAATTTGCGGTATCAAAATCTGAGAGGATATGAATCTGGGATCTTGAACATATTGGATTTTGCAAATTTTGTGAAAATGGTTTGGATGTTTCATCATCATATAAAAAAGTAACATATATCAAATATATATGTAACACTCAAACGAGACAACAATTCTTGAGTAAAAATAGGATACTAATTTGAGAAGCTCAATATTCATTATAAAAATCAAATGGAGTTTGTAGATAGTTGCAGTTTGATAATAGTTTGGCTTTAACGTTTGAGATATGTGTGTGGTCCTGAAATTCTTGACTATGCATTATATAGGCTTCGTCCACTTACCTCTTAAATGGTGTATTTTCTGAACTGTTGAGGCATTGATACTACATTAAATGAGAACAAGTGTGTAGCAGTGAAATAGAATAAAAAAAGGAAACGTGGCTTGGAGTCACGAATCCGGTTATTCGTGTTTCATATCCACGAATTTTACAAAAATTACACCTTCCCAGTGAATTTTATAAAAGTTACACCAAGACTGTAATAAAAAAATCCATTTACACCATACATGTAAATTTTCCAACTCAACTCAGTCAAAACGAGAAAAAGCTGATGTTAAACGAGTTTTCGGAATGGTTAAAGATAATAACTTTAATTACTTTGTCAAGTGTTAGCTGACTCGGTCGAATAAAAAAGATAAGTCATGATAATCATGTCTGGCTAGCGAAATTCAGCCATGTTAAGGAATGCTTGATGGGAGCACCTATTTTTCTCCCGAATGGGCTCCTTTATGGTCATCCAAAGTGCAAAATAGATTTACCACTGTGAGCTGTTTAATGCTTTTAAGTACTTTGATAGAAAGCTTTTACTTTTCAGTTCAATCAAAGACTTATAGTCTATTTACAAATTGAGTTTTATAGAGGAAAAAAAGAACAGGAAAGACGAGGCTTCAATGTTATTTCATAAGTGTATTTCATGGATTCCAAATTTTCCCCTTCGTCCATTACCTTCCAAAAAAACAACTCATAACAAATCTTATATTCAGACTACAATTCAGGTTTTATGATAAAGGTGACCACACTGAGGCTTCCACTCTGTGCTGGAGGTTATTATGACATAATAGGAGAGGAAGTTTACAAAAGAATAAACCATGTATTCCAACTTAACTTCATATGCATGGACATAGCTAGACTTCACGCACCTTGTTAAAACTGTAATAACTAACAAATAGAAATGTTCTCAAATTCTGAACTTTTTATTTTAACAAACTCAAAGTTATTATTTTGAATACATCACTGCATATTGCACCAGAATATCTAGACCCAATAACAAACCCAGTATAGTAATCAACATAATTTAGGAGTCTGAAGCACCAAAATATCATCAAGGACCTTAATTTAATTCTTCACAGTTGTCACATACTTGAGGAGCATGGTGACAACATCATTCGATATTCTTGCAGCCTCGATTTTCAGGTGAGCAATTTTTGTGTCAGTCTCTTGCTCCAGCCGCTTAACATTAGCACCAGAATCTCCACTACTCTGTATTCATAGGAAATCATTCAAACAAGTTAGAAGAATACATGATAACTTAGTCATAAAATGAAGGTATAGAGTAACATAAGCATTTATAAATGTAATGGTAGACTTACATCTGAAACTTTCTTTTGAAATTCACGCTCTAGCTGGGCTCGGTATTCAGCAATCTCCTTTTCAGCTTCTTCCTTGGCCTGTTTCAACCTAGCCAGTTTTTCTGACAGTAGAGATGCAGAGTATCACATGAATAGTGTACAAGTAAAAGAAAGCTCTGATAAATTATACACGTGACAATCAAAAACCAAAGGGAAAATATGGTAGCAGGGGGAAGGAAGGCACTAGTATATTGTCGCAAAAAATTTCGATATGTTAATTTGTTATATCATGTACATGAAGAGATAAAACAGATACATGGCCATCATAAAACCAAGAACTCGTCATCCTTCCGAGTTATTTCAAATTGCGGACTGCATCACTTGATATGGCTGCAATAGTGTGGTTGCGATGACTGCCACAACCACATCACACCGCAGTTACGGTATGACACTGAGTCACAATGATGTGATTGCATCGGGCCACAACACAACTGCATTGGACTGCATTTGGGATGCACCGGATCACATCAAATTCAGAAATATTTTGTAACAAAAAACTTCACACCCCAACGGCCATGATGACTACAATCACAGTAACCACAACTGTGATGACAAACTCGACCTGAATATAAAACACTACTTCCAGGTAAAAATGAAAAGACAATGCAATGAAGTAAATAAATATATACAGAGAAGAACAAATCTCCTGTTACATAAATGACTTAGTAAGGCCTAAAACATGAATGAAGAGGCATAAATACACCACAAATTGGAAGCAATTCTAAGCAAAAACACAAGCATATCCAAAAAATAAACAAATAGAAGAACAAAAACCATTTTTCGCAGCATTCACAATCCGTTGCGCTTCTTGTTCAGCAGCCAACAACTGTTGAATTCCACCTTGACCTCTACTAGATGCCATTCTGAAATGTCAACAACTCGCTACTGTTAACAAATGGAACCATAAAATACGTTGAATAGTTAAGAAAAAAACTACCTTTATTGTCACTTGGAAATGGAACAAGGAATCAAACAGTGAAAAATAAATAAAGAAAAACTACTTCTATTTTTTAGAACCAAAATATTTTACTCAACAAATTATGTAACCAAGTACTTATACCTCAAAAACGAGGTAGAGAAAATTCATCACATGAATTGTGCAGAGCAACATGATACAGAGTACTTAAGCATGCAAGCAACTACATGGATTATAGAGTAACTGCATTGTGAGTTAGGAATGTGAGGCTCAGATTGATTTGAAGATTAAAAAAATATTTTAATTGAAAATAATTTGAAATCTATACCATTAAAAAATTTTAAACGTCATCTCGTTGTATACAGTAGTGTATCAATATCATTTCCTACTGTTATTCTTTGTTGGAGAAAGAGAAAATATACTCAATGGAAACATTTAGAAATAACTTCTAAATAAAAAGGGCCATGCAACCTTAACTTGCTGTTTCGAGGATTTGAATCTATGATATCCGATCCTGACCCTCTAAATAGATTTCTAAATCCAATGACTAAAATTAAAAGTTTATGTTCAGTGTGGTATGGGGTAAACATATCATGGATCAGTTTTGAATACATTTTAAAGAAGATCCATGAATTTTTACCACTACACCAAACCGATCCTTAACAAAAACTATATCTTGATGAAAGCCATGAATTCAAAGGGACATAACACCAATCTGGTTTGAAATTTGAGTTAAGTTAATTATTCTTGTTGAATTGGTTTTGAAATGGAATTTAAGTTTGAATGTGAAAGAGAGAGAAGGGTAAGGAAGAGAAGGGAGCGTACCTATAGGGATTAGGGAGAATTGGATTCAGAAGGAATAGGAGAGACTGAAAGAAGATCGCTCTGATTTCTACTCTGTCAACTGCAAACTGGTTTTGCCTGTTAAATCACTTTACAAATAAATATATAAATTCTTAACAAAAAATCTGAATTACTTTTGGAAATTGTTTGTTTTAATTTAAAATATTTAATTTCCTCTTTCACTTATTATATACTTTTTTGTCTGCCCAAAACTGAAAAAGTTGTGGAGTATTGAAAAGATATTGTCCAATATTTCAAAATTAATAATAATTAAATATGAATTATAATGGTTAATGTAAAAAACTTCTACGTCCCCACGTCAGCATCATGGGTGTGGTTTAAGGTGGTAGTTTAATGGGTACCGGTTAGAAATAAGTAGTGTTTAAATTGGTGAAAGGGAAAAGGGATGAATAGAATTAATTAGAAAAGGAGTGTAACAATGAAGATAAAAAAATTGAGTTTTCAACAATAGGGAAAGATGTGTTCGTTAACTCGTGTGGTCCATCCTTGTTTTAGGACAAGTTATAAGCTGACCAATTTATGTAGGTCATGGCAAATATAGGGTAAATAAGATCTACTCATGCATTTATTGATTAGTGTAAATTATACCGGTAAAATTATACAAATCACTCCTTCATTTTTTACACCTACAAAACTCCACCTAATTTTTATACATACATTACACCATCTACCCATGTATGAGAAATAAGTGTGGTTTTTTAAATAAAAATGATGACAAGTGTAATTATGTTAAACAAGATATATTTGTGAAGACAAATCTAAATAGTATACAAATCAATAGATTTTTATTATTTTTGATTCATTACAAAATGCATTAATAATTCTAAGGATATATTATTTAAATACTCTTATACTATATTATAACGAACAAAAAATAATGAAAATGTATTAACTCATATAATATTAGATTTGTTTCTACAATATACTATATTTTGTTTAATTTAATTAGATTTATCACATTCTTGTGTTTAAAATATCACATTTGTTTCCCATTCTGGTTTGTGTAATGTATGTTTATAAATTAAGGGGTTTTGTAGGTATAAAAGATAGAGAAATGGTTTGTGTAATTTCACTAAAACTTAAGAGGTATCAGTGTAATTTACTCTATTTATTATGTCAGTACAGTCGACTTAGCGAGACAAAGGACAATAATGATAAGAAGTGGACTAGTCAACAACAATTAGAGAATCACATTCCTTTATTACAAGACTGTCACTACGCCTAAACAACATAGACTTCTTTACAGGACTATCACGACGCCTAAACAACATAGACCCCAGCTCTAGAGTTGAACACGTTGTCAGGACCCTGTGCTTGTTAGACTCTGAGACCGATTCACAGTTTAAATTAAATGATATTGCGATTTAACGATGAGCACCAAAGTAGATCAGATGAAAATAGATCTACAAAAGAACATTAAATTTTAACATGGAAAATTGTCAAATGTCAAGGGAAAAACTATGGGACAATCTCTTAAATATATTTCACTATATGCATGACAATTACAATATTATTTCCATATTCTTCTCATATAAGAGGTACAAATATAATCATAGTTGTAAAAACTGATCCCAATACCGGTACGGTACAATAATTATACCAGTTATGCAATTATACTGGTGAAAACAGACCAAAACTGGTCATACCGGTCAGTTTTCAATTGAACCGTACCGGTCAAACCGGTCGATTTTTATTTAAAATTATTTTTTTAATGAAAATAAAAAAATTATTGTTTTTTATTAATTTTTCAACATTAATGTTAATATATTAAATATGTATATTTAACTTCACTAATATGCAATTTAATTAGTGAACCACCGGTTGAACTATTATACCACTATACTAGTATCCCTATTGGTTTGATGATCGATACTATATTAATAACACTGAATATAATATTTCCCAGTGAGACTCCTCCTATACAAATACTACAATTTGTAGTACCAAGAAATAATGGAGATGAAACTCAAAATTAACACAGTGTATATTCACACACTTTACAATCTTTAGGATTTACTCACACACTATATTTTTACTCACTATCAGAAGCTCTAACTGGCAAAGACTTATATTATACTTTGTTTCTTGTTGTTTTTTCACTATTTCCTTTCTTCTTTCAATTGAAGCAAAATGTCTCTATTTATAGAGGACATGTGTAGTGAGAAAATAGTGCAAATCAATGTCTTATTTTCTATTAGTATATGATTCTACAGCCATGCACCGTCCAAGTGATTTTTCCTCATCTAATAACTGTCATGTTTCATGGATTTTACTAATATCAACTTGGCCCATGGCTGATAGGAAAAATTTGGAATATTCATATAGGATCCAAGCCAATCAACTTGGTACAAAGTTGAAGCTTTTCATGTGCTATAACTTTTGCCATAATGTCAGCAAGATTTTTAAGTTTGTGAATCTTCTCCAGCTTGAGTTGTTGTTCTTCAATTGCATAATGTAGCCAATGATATCGTATTTCAATATGATGAAGCTTTTCAGTATGTTTTGTACGGGAGTATCATATCACATTTTTGCTTAAATCTAAAGCACTTTTATTGTCGCAATGTATCAGAGACCTTTCATGATTTATTCCCAGCGGTTGAAGAAACCTTTTCAATCAAATCATTTATTTACATGTTTCGGTCATGGTATAGTATTTCGCTTCAGTTGTAGATAAGGCAACACACTTATGCAATTTTGACTGCCATGACATGGCTCCCCGACAAAAGTAAACACAAATCCCGATATTGATTTCCTACCATAATTGCATCTACATAGCCTTCCAGAATTATTTATGATCCTTTAAAGCACTAGCACATTCTAGATCTACCTAACAAGTACCTCAAGATCCACTTTATCGATTTCCAATGATTTTTCTTAGGGTTGCAAAGGAACCTGCTAACAACTCCAACTGCATGAGCGATATCCGGACAAGTATAAACCATGGCATACATCAGACTCCCAACTGCATATAAGTAGGAAATATTAGTCATATCATTCTTCTCTTTTGAACTTTGATGCAACTCCTTTTATTGAGGCTAAAGTTATTGGCCGATAATATGCTAATTGGTTTAACATTCTTCATGTGGAACCTGTCTAGAACCCGTTCCATGTATCGCTCCTCTGACAAACATAGCTTCTTAGCCTTTCGGCCTCGCAAAATATGATTGCCCAAAATTTCCTTTGCAGGGCCAAAATTCTTCATATCAAAAGATTTTGACAACTCCTTCAACTAACCAATAATCTTCGCTTCTTATCCACTATCAGTATATCATCTAAATACAACAAATGAATAATGAATTTATCTCATATAAATTTTTAACATATATACAATGATTTGTATCAGTCTTGGTATATCCATGACTCATCATGAACGAGACAAACATCTTGTACCACTACATAGAAGCTTGCTTTAATCCATACAGGCTCTTCATCAATCTACAAACCATGTTCTCCTTTCCAATTTATTCAAATACTCCAGATTGATCCATGTAGATCTTTTCCTCCAAATCTCCACGAAAAAATGTTGTCTTCACATCTAACTGCTCAAGCATCAGATCCAAGCTAACTATCAATCTGAGTGTAACTCATTTTGACAACAACAAAAAAACTCATCAAAATCTACTCCTCGCTTTTATGCAAAACCTTTCACGACCAAACGATATTTATATTTGACTAGTTGATCACTATCTTTCTTTAACTTGAACAACCATTTGTTCTTCAAGGTTTTCTTGCCTTCAGAAAGTTTCACAAACTCAAAAGTATCATTCTTCCACAAGGAATCCATCTCTTTTTGCATAGCTTTCACCCATTCGAGTTTATCCTTTTAAGTATGAACTTCATCTAAACTCTATAGTTTTCCCTCATCAATGAGAAGGATATACTCCGAGCTGGAGTATCTGCTGGGTGGAAGATGCTTCTCCTAAGTTTTGGTGTAAGGGGTTGCTCCCCCGCTTAACACATTCATTATCTCCAACATAATTTAGTCTTGGCTCATCATCAACCCCTGATCATTTAACTCTCCTCCTCCTATGATAGTTTTTCTAGGAAGAGAGACTAATGTAAAATCAACATTACCACCGAGTTTCATGATTTTCTCTAGAGTTGCAGAACCTGATATAATTTCTTGCTCATTAAACACCACATCTCTGTTTCTAATGACTCTCTTCTTTTCTAGATCCCATAACATATTGTCAAATTCCTCATCTGCATAGCCCAGAAACTCTATGATGTTTTCCAAAGAAGCATTTATCACAAAGATTTAACTTTGTACCTTTAGCATAAGAAATGGGGAATTTCCTTGCTAAAATCTACTGTCCCTTTTCACTTATATGAGCTAGTCTTTTGTGTCACAAATTTGGTGAGACATCATCCTCGACATCATCTAACCGATCTCTAATCTTCTTGACTTAAGTTTTGTATAAGGTGTTATACACCATTCCTTGAGGGACAATCATTGAGCCTTGGTAAAAACATATGTGTGTGTCCAACACTTGTTCAAGTGCGACATTAGTGAAACACTTCTATATCTTTAACTTATATCTTTTCTAAACTTTGTCAATAGCTTATTTTTATATCTTTAACATGGGGTTGTTTTTGTAATCCTTCATTATTTATCAAAAAAATATCTTTAACATGGGGGATCCAGTATGATCTTACACCACAAGATCAATACCTTATTGGTAGTATTTTATTCTTTACTATAAAGGAAATATTGTATATCAAATACAAAACATTCAAGTATCAAATTTCGTTTTAAGACCACGCTTACACATCAAGCCGAAAGCTAAAGAGAACATAACAAGGCATAGTGAAAATAAAGGTATTACTACTATATCTCAACATGTAGAAAACTTCTTAGAACAAATACAATCGATCTTGAAGATTATGCAAAGAACACCATTTGAAGAAGGTCAATGAAGCTCAAGAAGAGTGAAGTAGGACTTCGTTGTAAATATTGAAGTTTTCAACATAAGCAACTTTGCGGCGAGTATTGAAAATACATTTAGAAGAAAAGTTGTTATTAGACATTCTTTCTGTATAGAATTCACTTTAAAGAGTGTATGAAAGAGAAAATGAGAGATGAACTTTACAAAAGAAAACATCTAGAGAAAACTCAAATAGAAAAAAAACTTGTGAGTGAAGATTACTCAATTTATATGAAGATTTGTGAATATATATTCGTTGAATAACAATGATCACCTTTCTATTGACGTTGAGAGAGGAAATTATCCATTAGTCGGTGCTGAAGGTACTAGATGTAACTCAGGATGAGTAAACTTAGGGATGAGAACGGGTCGAGCGAGCACGAGTAGTGCATACCCATACTTGTAATATTTGCGGGTACCCGTACAGGTAGCAGATATTCACGTGTACCAATGAGTTTTCAATTTTAATTATATTTTTATATATTTTATAATAATTAATATATAAAAATAACTATTACTTAAATAATATATATATATATATGATAATTTTGTAATTAAAGTCTCATTACTAAATTTTATTATAAAATAATAATAAAATAGACAAATTTAATGTTAAAATAATACTAATTAACTATAAAATATATATGCGAGTAACCGCTCATATCATGATACTCGTTCTCACCTATGAGCTATTTTTTAGGATACTCATTACGGATATTTTGACGAGTACTCACATGTCGATTATTTTTGTCATCCCTCGTTAAACTAATAGAAATGGATGTGTTATCTTTTCACCCTTTATCTCTTTATTGTTTTAGTTTTATTAAGGTTGAGATTTGAAAGAATCTAATTTTTGCAAACTATTTTATAATATCTTTCTCCAAAAAAGAATTTATCCACTCTTGATTACTTTAATCATTTGTGGATTGCTTAACAAAATTTGTTTTTTTTACAAAATGTGATTTCCAAAAGTAACTACCCAACCTATTTCAACAAGTTTTTATGTATCCATTTAAAACTTATGGACAAAATGTTGAAGATAAAATACTTCTTTTTATTCAATAAGACGTTTTTGAAATAAGTTCATAAGTTCAGAAAATATGTTAAATACAAAATTCAACTCACATCCATTTATAATGATATCCCAACAAAATTAACTGTAATGGACAAAAATGCCCCTTATTTTTATAATGGTATTTGATTCTTTTGAGATTGGAACCATGTTTCTATTTGGGAATAATTAATAAGAAAAAGATACATGTACTTATATTTCATATTATTAATAAAGCATCCATTATTTATATTTAAATATTTAATCATTAATGATTTTTTGAAAATAATAATAATAATACAAATAAATAATATACTAATTATATATAAATCTTTATAAATAATATACTAATTATCTCATATAATTAAAATAAGGAAAGTAAAGTAGATGGGTGCTCCTCTTGCTGTGTGGAGTGGAGCTTTACACAATTCCATTATTACGCACTCCATCCACCAAAGAATCTCACTTTCTCTCTGTCTTATCTAATCTCCATTATTATTATTATTATTATTATTATATTATTATTTAATTCCATTACCATTCTATGTTCTGCTTAAAATCATTACATGTCAAATTTTCTCACAAAACCCTTCCAATAATGACAAACCTTTCTCTTCTTACTTCAATTTTTATAGCTAAATCATGAAAACAAAAGAAAATTTATAAAAAAAAATTAATAAACTTTTCTGCTAAATCAGGTGAAAATTTTCTCCTCCATAATCAATGGGCAACGTTGGAAGTAGTAGCGGGGTTAACAACCGTCGTAGATCTAGCGGCAGTAGCAGTGGGCGACGGATTCATCCGCCGCCTCCGCCACCAGTGACGTCTCAGCCGGAAACCACGGCTAACCGGTACATGTACCCGGCGTCTGCCACCATGCCGTATCACAACTACCCTGGCTACTATCCCCCTCCACCGCCAACTATGCCGTTGCCGTTGCCAGCTCCGTATGACCACCACCACCACCACCGTCCGGTGATGGACCCAATGTGGGGGCGCTACCCGCAGCCGCAGCTGCAAGTGCCGCTACCACTACCTATGCCCTACGTGGAACACCAGAAAGCGGTTACAATAAGGAACACTGTTAACATCAAGAAGGAGACTTTGAGGATTGAGCCTGATGAAGAGAATCTTGGGCGTTTCGTTGTGTCGTTTGTGTTTGATGCCACCATTGATGGAAGGTAATTCTGTTTTCCCTTATTTTATGGTAACAATAGGGCAGCCCGGTGCACTAAGCTCGATGTGCTTTTTACCCCAGAAGTCGAGAGGCTGTTTCTGTTTCTAGGATTTGAACTGTGACTTTATTTGATAGTAATAATATTAATAACATAAAAAAGTGCGGCCCAGTGGATCATGCTCTCACTTAGCGGGCTCCAAGGAAGATAGTTGTATGCAGTCTTATCCTAACACACTCGAAGAGAGGCTGATTCCAGGGGGATAATAATAGTAATGGGGACAAAATTTAGTGATGTTTTTTGTGTACTTGCCGTGCTTTCCAATAAAACATGCCTAACATATATCACACACATGTTATATTGTTATATTTTTATTGGAGAACAATACAAGTAGTCAAGTAGTCAAGCACAAAAGAATCCTAATATGGGTTAGGGTGTGGTTATTTGTTGCATCATTTGAATGGTAATTGTGTTTAGGTTCAAAGTTTTGGAGAGCTTGTTGGATAGGAATAGGATGCTGTTAGAGTTAAGGTTATCGAGATTATACATGGTTTAATTACTTACTTTACTTACTAGCCATCATTTTCACTGCTCTGTGTTATATAGTATGGGTTATGATGTACTTATCGGAACATCTTAGTGTAGGTGGCATAGAAAGTGTAAAAGTGGCTTGTGATGTAAAGATGTCCAAACAGTAGCATTTCCAAATGGAAAAATAGATAGAAGGAGAGGTCTACTTCAAATAAGTTGATATGTTAGAGTTTAGATAGCTCATTGACTTTTTATGTAGCTGAGTAGCTATTGTTTTTGTTTTGCACCTATGTTGTGATTTAATGAATAAGCATATTAGTGGCTTGTGATGTAAAGATGTCCAAACAGTAGCATTTCCAAATGGAAAAATAGATAGAAGGAGAGGTCTACTTCAAATAAGTTGATATGTTAGAGTTTAGATAGCTCATTGACTTTTTATGTAGCTGAGTAGCTATTGTTTTTGTTTTGCACCTATGTTGTGATTTAATGAATAAGCATATTTATGTGTTGCTACTTGCTAGGGTTCAGTGTCCTCTGAGAATCTGGGGAGTCCGATTGAACAGCACAGTCAATTACTGCTAAAGGTTTCCAGCATGACAGATTATCTTCATTTCATAATCAACATTGCTTATAAGTACTATTTTATGTGCTTTTTATAATAAAAAATCCATTTGATATATTCTGGATTGCAATCTAATAACCCACTAGACAATAAGACACCATGTTTGCATCGATTTGAAAATGTCCACTTAATTTCTTGAGAGTGCCTTTTTAATCCTTTTCATTTTTTGGAAGTGAAGAAATCATGTATTCTATTTTGCATGAACTGGTGTTTTTTAACAATTGAAAGTGAACTTATTTAGTAAACATTAATGCCAAGTATGATGGTTGAATTGAGAAAATAGTTGCCAATATTGCTTTGGTATGTTTGAAAGCGGACGTTCTTTGTGCCTGAACAACAGCTTATAGATCATGTAGTGTCCTGATATACTTATGCTTATAGCTATTGTTACTTTCAAATCACTAATCTTGGAGTGAATGTAATTTCTGTCGGTTTAATTGTAGTTTTGTTTCCAGTAACACTGACTGGTTAAGACTGGAAGGAGGCCTTATTAAAAGGAGAAATTGCTAGTTCTATAGTCATTTGATTGTTTGAGGTTTAATTTTTAGCCGAGCACAATGAGAAATTGCTAGATTATAGAGGATTATGTGCAGTAACAAGGCATAATGATGTTCTATGTCAATTACATTGTTGGATATTCTGGTCTCTTTGTATTGAAGGATGTGCGTGTAAAATACCAGCATAGTCATATTTACTTCTGAAAAGTTTTACAAGTTCAAGGATTTTAACATTTATTGTCCACCCTAAAGGTAATTCTCTGCATCATCGATTGTTACACCATTTCTGTGGTTTTTTTTTTTGCCATAGCCTCATGATAAATATTTAGGATGTGGACATTTTGTCCACTCTAAAGGTAATTCTCTGAATCATCGATTGTTATGTCATTTTTCTGGTTTTTTTTTTTTTTGCCATAACCTCATGATAAAGATTTTGAATGTGGACATTTTGTGCTATAATTCTTTATTTGATCTTGAAGGTTTTGCTTTCTTTTTATCTCCATAACAGCATCACCATACTTTTCTTTGCAAAAGAAGGTGAAGGTTGCATCCTTAAACCAATGAAGGAAAACACTCTTCCACCTGTGACTATAAAATTTCAGCAAGGTCTTGGGCAGAAGTTTAAACAGCCTGCTGGAACTGGTATCGACTTTTCAATATTTGAGGAGTCTGAGCTGTTGAAAGTGATTGACATGGATGTCTATCCTCTAGCCGTTAAGGCAGATTCATCCTCTCATGAAGGTGATGGATCAAATGAAAGTCCAACATCGGGTAGCACAAACTTGCAGATAACTCAAGCAGTGTTTGAGAAGGAGAAAGGTGAGTTCCTTGTGAAGGTTGTAAAACAGATCTTGTGGGTGAATGGAATGAGGTATGAGCTGCAGGAGATATATGGCATTGGAAATTCAGCAGAGAGTGACTTGGATGGAAATGACCCAGGGAAAGAGTGTGTTATCTGCTTGTCAGAGCCTCGGGACACAACTGTCCTTCCCTGCCGTCACATGGTATTTTACAGTTTCACTTTTTTGAATAAAATTCTTTCATTTGTTAATTGAATGGTGCCGATAATAATCATCAATATCATGAGTATTAATGTACTGAAAGTGTGAAATGATATCCATGATTGTTGCTGCCATTTTTCTTCAACTATCAGAATGTTGTAATTCCTTTTTATTTCAACAACCTTTAAATTATTCTCACATGTCAGTCTCAGCAAACTGATGATTAATTGCTCACCTTTAATTGTGTGTAAAAAGGTTTTACAGTTGTGGTCCATTACCGCAATTGAGAATAAGGCTGCAATTTGTGGTTCTTGTTGTCTTCGAGTTGGTTGTAAACTACGTAATCAGTCCTTGAATCCTTCTTCATATACTTTGGCTGGAATTTTTTCCTTGTTTCAGTGCATGTGTAGTGGATGTGCTAAGGTTTTGAGGTTCCAGACAAACAGATGTCCAATCTGCAGACAACCAGTTGAGAGGCTTCTCGAGATCAAAGTGGGTCCAGAGCCTGAAGAGTGAAGATACAAGTGTATGTGACTCAAGCTTCCTGTACAGTCCAATTGTAATACTTAAAACTTTTCCCTTACCTTCAAAAAAGTGGATAATGGAATATATATATATATATATATATATATGTTGTTTGGCATGGAGGCATTGCTCCTAACTTGTATAATCCAATGCCTCCACTATGCTTGTTTGGTTTTACTTCTAATGTCTATATTGGCATCCCTTCTAAATATAGTCAAATGCATTACTCACCTTCTCTTTGGGATGACATCTTTTGGTTTTTCCTTTGTATTTGCATGTTTTGTAATCTTCAAAGAAGGATTGATATTATGGCTAGTATTTGATCATGCCTTCTTCAGATATCTGTTCTAGCTCTAGCCTTCTTGTTTTCATTTTGGCACAATATTGCAAAGTTGGATGCTTTTATTTGCTTTCAACAAATTTTGGCTAAAGATATCTTGTTACAAAACCATTTCTAACTTCTCAGGACTGTTTTCTGTGTGTATTTGGGGATGAGGGTGAGTTTCTGTGGCTTGGTGGGAGAGTGTCTACTCTATCATTGTCTATACTTGTCAATGATGGTGACAAATGTTTGTTGGGTCAAATCGGTTTATTCTTCTACATGAGTGTGAAAGGGGGGATCAGGATAATTTGTAAAGTATGATATAAGCATGATATCAGTTTGATCAAATGCAAGAGTTGTTAGGTAGTCCTTTTTTTATTTCCCATGTCTTGCTCCCAGTAGGGCGGGTTGAAAAATTATTACATGGTACGGGACTAATTGTGGCAACTAATTGCACGAGGCTTCCATTCAGTGGTGGGATCTGGGGAGGGTAGATATATGTAGCTTTATCCTAACAAGCAAAGAGACTGTTTTCAGGATTGTTACAATAAAATATTCACCAGAGGTTATTCCAAATCAACGGTGGAGTTGTTATTGGGATCCGGTCCTCAACTAGACTATTTATTGCCAAACTCAACTCGGTTAAAAATCTAGAAGCAGCAAACATTGATTTTATTAGCAAACCACAATGACAATGGTTGCTTACTAAGAATTAACTTACCCACACATACATAGCATATAATGTTCAAAGTAATAGCATCTTACTTGACAGATAACAAACACAGCATAAGTAGATTGTTCTATAATTCAACACCACCAAACATATAACATAAAAACTTCTCACACGCCATAATTATTGAACACTGACCACCTGAGACAAACCGTGATGCAATTTAGTTTCCCACCATTGATGTACATAGACACCACAGCTTCTAAGACCCTTGTAAATATCCATGCAATTTTCCCTTCTGCTCAAAGTTTTACCATTACCATCTCCACTGCCTGAGCAGCTGAGAAATATCTCATCAATGGAGCATATAGCTCCACTTTCAACCAAATCCGCCAGGAGCTTCATTTCAGCTTTCCCTGCATTCATCTTCAGCACCACAAAATTCGCATGCCGAACGGTTTCTTGGAACCATTTGAGGAAATCAAACTCTTCTTCTCCCGCATTTGGATCCCGAATGTTTCCGTCCAACCCCGGATGATAAACAAAGGAAACACCAGGTTTTTTCACATGGGACAACATGATTGAAGTGTTGTGATGAACAAAATAGACATTGAAAGCTTTCTGATCAATAGGATAAAATGGGAGAAACCAGTCAGTAACATTTGCATTCAGTAGCACCTCAACTCCAATATCAATATACACCAATTTCTTCCTAGTAAAAAGGTCTACAAACTTGGGCAAATAAGAGATCCTCTTCTCATACTCAAAAGGTGGTGTTTGTGTAGTGATTTCATCCACAAGAGGTTCCATAAGCTCTATTAAAGGTTTTGTTGAAGTAACACTTGCACACTCTGATGGAAGGTTATACTTACAAAACAAAGAGCTCCTATTCTCAGATCCTTTCTTGAAAACAACAACACTAAGCTCATTGACATAATCAACATGGACAACATTAGAAGATCTCAACAACGATGAAACCGAACCATAGGCCGGACCCAGAAGCAATGCACCAATTCCACCAGGTTTAAGGACGCGCTCGACCTCAAACACGAGCAAAGCAGGGACCGAATTCTTGTCAAGATCCTTGGAGAACACGAAATCAAATGAACAGTCCAGGTACTGAAGCTCATGCACAATGTTCTTCTTCTGTTTGATGGAGAAAACACTATGATTGTTGACCCCCTTAACGCTTGAGAAACCCAACTGCTGCATTGCAGATACAACAATAGATGAGTCTTGTCCAAGGCAGAGGCTTTTCAATTCGCGGGTTAAGAGTCGTTTACCAATTAGCTTTTTTAAAACACTTAGAGTCAAGTTCATGTCTTTGCTGCAGCTTAAGGACTCAAAGGAGCCCCAGAAAGTGTTAAGTACCCGGCTCTGGAATAAGTAAGAACCTGGTGTTATAGTAGCTTCTTTTGATTGAGATTGTGATGATTCTGATGAACAATCAATGTAAGTCTTTGGAGTTAAGGATACAAAGTCCATGGTGGATAGGAAAAGGAACAGAGACAGAAGGGATATAGCAGAAGCAAGGAAGAGAGCACGGAAGAATACTTGTTTAGCTATGGAGCCATTGAAGATGTTGAATTTGAAGACCTTGGAATCCATGGAGCTTTTTTTGTTCTTGTTATTTTTGTCAAATTTTGTGGTATCCATGAGAGGAATTTGATTAAAGAAATGGAATTTGGCAGAGAGATTTGTTAAAAGAAGAGTGTGGGATTCTTGATTCACAGTTCTGTCATCTATGGAACATGTTTAGTTAAAGAATTGATGTTTATATGTACTTTCGAAGTTTTCTATTGAATCACCCCATGCCTCAATATTAAATTTATAGTAAAATAAATGTTCGTCTACTGGTGTAAGATCCTGCTAGATATTAGGTTGACCAAAAGTTTAAGAGTTCGATACTTGGGAGTAACACTTATTGAAAGGGGCAACCACATATTCAAAAAAAAATTAGTTTTTTACCAAAAGGGTGAAGGATACCCTTGATAGTACCAAAAAATTTTATATTAAAGGGAATGAAATTAATAGCATCTAAAATTTGCTTTAACTGTTCTTCTAAATCTTAAAAACAATAAAATTAGTTAATTTAGTTAACTTTCTTGATATTTTAAAAAAAAGTTATACAACATTACATGTCTACCCTTATTTGATATTGTAATATTTTTTAGTTGGTGATCTTGAAAACAACAAATAATATAATTTCACTATATATTAACTATTGATTTATAGTCAACAAAAAAAGTTAAAGCATTTAACAATGACAACTAAGAAAAATAAATAAATAATCGTTTCATAAAAATTGTGTAATGCCTTCAACAATAAATCACAGAACTTTCTAAATAATGTGTTATATGATGTAATAGTTAGATTACTTAACATGCTTCAAAAGTTACAAGCTCCCTCCATATGGTGATTATTAATTACATTTACAGGTTGTTGTGTCAATTCTAGAAATGTGTGATAACAAAATAAAACCTAGAAATGTGAAAAATACTAGCAATATATTCAATAAGTAATGCAAGCAATACATTTATTTTAAGGGAAAAAATGTTTTAGTATATAAATCATCATTCACTCTTAAAAAAAGTAATACAAATAAATAATAAATAATATATTGTTTATATATAAACATTTACACTAACATTGCATATATATTATTTTAAGAGGATGAATCCACTTACTCAAGATTAAGTTTTTTAAACTTACTCTACATCTTAGTCATTAATTATAGGGAAATCCAATAGTATAGATCTATTTACTAATTAAAAGTATTGGATTTCCCTATAATTGATGGTCAAAATGTGGAGTAAGTTTAAAAAGCTTACTCTTGAAGTAAATGAATTATCTCCCTTATTTTAATACTATTATAATATGCAACCCACTAATACACGGAATTGATTTATCTCCAGTACTATAGAGTCCAATACCGGATATGTGAGAGGGTGCAATTTTCAAAAAAAAATAATGTAAAAAAAAGTTAAAATATGGACTGTTAAAATTATGTTTTTGCCACGTATTAGAATCTTAGTTATGTATTTCCCTATCCAGTAATTCAGATGAGGTAACACTCCTAATACACCCCTCTCCATTTGGCAACACACATCAACTTTTTCGATATGCGAATATTATATATTTGTCCCTCGACCTGGTTTTAAAAGATTAAGATAATTATTGAATATGTTAAATCATTCTTAACAATTCACAATTCATACTTAGTACCATCATACTTCATTTAAGACTCTAAGAGCAGTAAAAAGTTTTAAATATTACAACTGAATTTCATCTACATATGTAAATGAAAAAGGAGTATATTACAATTAAAAAGAAAGATAAAGCAGTGTATCATCATTTATATGTTAATAAAATTGACTTTAACGTAAAAGTCATCTTCCTCAAATGATACACCCACTATATATCTTTACACCCCTGGGATGTCATTGCCAAAATATATTTCTATATTCATCAGTTAAGCTGTGAAAGAATAAATGAAAAAGGATTAGCAAGTGCAGCCTGGGAGGTATGATTCTCATTCACTTAAAAAGACATTGATAGTTGGAAGCTTAAGCAGACACTCCTTAAAAATCTTTTCCATATTGGATCGATCAAGAAAATTTTGTCCTAGATTGTAATCTTATTTGACCCAAATAAAATTACCTTCACTTCATTATATATATTTATTGTCGGGTTATTCAAATGTGAAATTTTACATTGGATATGGGTGGGTAAAAGAGTTTATAAGTAGAGAATGTCTATGGAACTAATGCCTTAAGGTTTTGGTTCAAGACGTGGTGCATCATTTGTGGCTCTATACTCTTCCCATAGCCCGGTAACAATGGAACTCCCCAGTGATTGGAGGCATCTCGGTCGCAGTCTTGTCCAACAAGTGGTATCAGAGCCGATGGTTAGCCTGAGGCATGGTGGACTTAAGGGGGAGCGAACCGGAAAGTGTGCGGTACCCACACTTGAGGGAAAGATTGTTGAGTTTATTCAAGTGTGAAGTCTCACATTTGGTATGAGTAAGAAAAAAAGAGTTTATAAGTAGTACATTTGATGCACTTTGTCTAACCAACATGTGTTTCACTCTCTTTTGCCTTTATCTAGTACCTAGGTTAAGAGTCATCTACCAATTGGCTATGATACCAATTGTTGGTGCAGCGGAAGCAATCAATGCGCAACGTTGGACACAAGCAATCAAATAAAGTGTATGGAATAAATAGAAGAGAAGAAACAAAGAATTTGATAATGAGGTTCGATCAATTGTGCCTACGTCCTCGGGAGTCGGGAGCGCTGAGCGGCTACCAAGATATTATTAGAGAATAAGGATTACAAACCCTAGCACACTCATGGGCCCAAGTGCCCATAAGTGTTTCTATTTGGTACTTATATCAGGTGCACAATACAACAAGGGACCTGAGTCGAATATATAACATTGATTACTCTACTCTATTCCAATACTAGGTGATGTGAAACTAATGTAATAACATATTTCAAGCATCCACAACAATCTTCACCTTGATTGAAATAGATGAATATCTCGATCCTTAGAAAATCTACACAAGATTCTTCACCTTAGCGAATATCCGACTCCACCTTGCTCAATGCATAATTATCTTTAACAAATCCTCTACATAAGAGTCTGCTCCCATTCAGCATAAACTTTCTTCTGAGTATCCTTGACGATGTTACTAAGAGTCTCGCTCTCCAAACTTTTAGTGCACCTTCTCGTACCGCCATCTAATGGAACACGTCACCTAGCCATCAATTACTAGGAAGTCATTCGATATATGGAACCTCTACACAAAAGTGCACCTACAATCGTCCTCTTCAATACTCAGTCAAACTGAATCTTGGAGCTTCCTTGGAAAGTCTCAACCGCTACCACCATTCAAAAGAACTATAATACTCCATCATAAAGATTATACCCACAACACACACCTTGCGTAATGTTAATCAATGCGCATGTCACATCCTTGCATCCAAGTCAATGACCATGTCACACCCTGCATCTCTACCAATGCTCGTGTTACACCTTGCAACAAAGCCAATGCTCATGTTACACACTGCATCAAAGTCAGTCAGCGCTTCTGTGCTTTTATAGATCTCCTAACAATTAATATCTTTCACTATGATGTCGCAGACACGTCATTAAGATATCTCACTTATCATATAAAATGAGATCATACTCTTCAACATCAAGAGAGATATTGTCAGTACCTGTCTCATGGCCAAACTCAATACATGAGTCCTCATCTCCACGTCTCAAGGCCAAATTCAACACCTGAGTCTCTATCTCTACTTTGATCCTAATCCAGTATATGAACTTCTGGGGTTCTAGATCAACATATATCGCTCACACCATAGTTCCGCCATGTTTTGTTTTCCTTCAACTCATCTCATTTATCCTTGTGTAGTACATTTGACGCACATTGTCTAACCAACATGCTTTCACCCTCTTTTGCCTTTATCTAGTACATGCGCGGTGTTAGTCACAAGCAAACAATAAAGTGCATATAATAAATAGAATAGAAGAAACAAACAATTTGGTAACGAGGTTCGACCAATTGTGCCTACGTCCCCGGGAGCGCTGAGCGGCTACCAAGATATTATTAGAAAATAAGGATTACAAACCCTACCACACTCATGGGCTCAAGTGCCCATGAGGTGTTTCTATTTGGTGCTTATATCTGGTGCACATTACAACAAGGAACTTGAGTCCAATACTAGGTGATGTGGGACTAACATAATAACTTATTCCATGCATCCACAAAATATATATATATATATATATATATATGATAAGATAGGCTCCATTTGAGACGTGTGTATGCGGGAAAGAATATGAAAAAGTCAGAATGATTAACTAACTAAAGGAAAAGGTGTGAATAATTAGGGATGACAACAGAGAGTGCGGATAGTGTGGATACCCGTGCGGGTTTATGGATACCCGTGTTGGCAGAGGGTATCCACGGGTACCCAACGAGTTTTCAATTTTAATTATATTTTTATATATTTTACAATAATTAATATATACAAATAATTATTAGTTAAATAATATAATATGTATATGATAATTTATAATTATAGTCTTATAACTAAATTTTATTATGAAATAATAATAAAATATACAAATATAATGTTAAAAGGAAAAGATACAATATTTGCGGTGGTTGATAGGTTATTGAAATATGCTATTTTTTTTTCCTTTGAGGCATCCATTTTCAGCTCATGAGGTAGTTGTTGCCTTTGTCAAGGAAGTGGTTCGTCTACATGGAGTTCCTTATACGATTGTTTCATAGGGATCAATTATTTATAAGCAGATTTTGGAATGAGTTTTTTAGTTTAGCATTATAATCATCCTCAAATGAATGGACAAATGAAAGTTATCTATCACCCTCTTGAGATCTAATTGAGGTGTTTTACAGGAACTAAGCCTAAACTATATCTTGAATGGTTGGCTTGGGCCGAATTTTGGTTTAATACCTTAAACCAACTATGATGCTTCAGCTCAATTGACCCCTTTCATATTTTCTATGACATTGAACCTTCTTTGCTCATCAAGGTTGGTACTATACCCTCCAAGCTACAGGTCGTGAATCAGCTTAACATACACTGAGATCAAATACTATTGGAGTTAAAAAAGAATCTATATAAGAATCTTAGACTAACAAGCATAGAAGGTGTGTAGAATTTAACATTGGGGATTGAGTATACTTGAAGCTCCAACCCTAAAGATTTAGATCTTTGGCTAAGAGACCTTATGAGAAGTTGGCTGCTCATTTTTATGGACCATTTCAGATTCTCAATAAGGTTGGGGTTGTAGCTTATAAATTAGTCAAACCAACTTACTCTAAAATTCATCATTTTTCCATGTCTCTTACTTGAAGAAGACACTTAAACTAGATCAGTTTTCTCAAACCTTACCCCCTCTATTAATGGAAGATTTAGAGTTGGCAGTCCAACTAGAAGAAGTGTTGGAATGTAGAGAATTGCATGCTAGAAAGATGGAAATGTTGATTAAATGGCAGGACCTTCCTTCTTGGGAAGTTGCAGCTGATCCAAAATCATAATGAACTTACGGTTTCGTCCAGTTTGGTTTATTTTTATTCAGACATCCAATCCAATCAAATTCAAATATTATAGATTGGGATAAGTTTGGATCGTTTTTTTATAAAAGATTGACACTGCACATACACTTCAAAAACTGAGTTTGGCTCCTCTCCATTACAAGAGAGTCCAATGCATACCTAGGATTAAAACATGTGTCATAAATAAAATTTCAATGGCCCAGATTTTAACATATTTTAAATTATTATTTTTATAAAAAGCATCTCCTACTAGAGAGTCCAGTCCAGTACTGGAGAGGAATCCAATTCTCAAAAACTCATAAACATAACTAAAATATTAACTCTAATACACTTTAAAATATTAAGTGTAATTCAGAAGGAAAAAAAAACAAAAAGTAGTGGCAACAATATGTCACTTTAAAATAAGGTCATAACAAAACAACAATGACAACAACATACTACACTAAAATAGCACGCATTGATAAAAGAACACAAAGGTAAAACAACAGTTAGCAGAAAATCTTGTAAAATAACAGTCATCAACAGTTGTAAAACAACACTAAATAGTAAACAACAACAATTGTAAAACAACAACCAACAACAACAAGAAAAGAAAATAGCAGCAAATTTGCATCACACAATTAGCAACATTAATTCGACCCGGTTTAGATGGGTTTGGTTCCCAGAGTTGGAACCAAAAACTGAACTAAATCGATTGATTTTAAAATAAATCCAATACAATTCAACCACATTCGGTTTTAATAATTTTGGTTTACTTTGGAACAGGTTTTATTTTTAGACTGGTCTAGATTTGAACACCCCAAAGCCAGACCTAGGCCATAAATGTTAAAGTATTTAAATAGGTCACTCAGGCTACTACATGTTTTACGGGTCGGAGTGTTTAAGGTAGAGTTTCTTGTGCTCATTTTCCACCTCTATCAAGTAATATATGGTTGGTTATCCTTAAACAAGGTAATCTTCTGTATAAAAAATCTTCATTGATAAGGCTAGTCTCATCATGTTGTAATTAGTCTTGTCTCATATAAGATCGCTTCCCATAGAAAATTCATGTGGTCGAAATGAAAACAAAACATAGTTATTGTTATTCATTCATATATGATTAAGCCTCCCAACTTCTATTTATGTACTTCCTATAGTTCTTATTATATGTCATTTTTAACTAAATGATTTATATATATATATATATATATATATATATATATATATATATATATATATATATATATATATGAAAGAAGTGTGCATATAAGAACATGATTTTGATGAAGACAAATCCTAAAAGCTTAAAGTCTATGCACAAAGATAAATCAACTACAACAACATAAAGACTCAAATTAAGCTTTAAGAAAGGATTAACAAGACTAGAGTAATATTTTTTTTAGGTCCTAAGATGCTTTGAATGAGTAGAGTCTAAGTTGGATGAACTTATGATAAATATCACATATTAGAGCATGGACATGATGCATATGAGATTTTCATACATAACATGATTTAGGTGCATTTAGCATACATGCGTTATTTTGATGCATTAGTACTTATATCATTTTCAAAATCATGCACCATCATCAATCATTCATGTTAGAGGTTCATTCAAAATTAACTAAATCTTTTCAGAAAAACGTTAATCGATTAAGACAATGATTAATCGATAAACTTTTTGCAAATGGGAAACCCGTTAATCTACTAAGGGCATGGTTAATCAATTAAATCAGTTTCTGTTCTGGAATCTAGAACGTTTTAAAGAAACATTAATCGATTAAGTAGTTAGTTAATCGATTAAGTAGTTAGTTAATCGAATAACCCTAATAGAAAACAATTTCAAACTGAATGGTATTTGACCATGCTTTCCCATAGGCAAATGTAACATACTTTTATGAACTTGATGCAAGATTGATACTCATTTTTAAGAGTGATTTTCTGAAAAGAGAGAAAGAAACTTTCATGTAGAAGAGAGAGTTTTGTGAATCTTTGAAAGAGTTTTATTTTTATATATTAAGAGTTTTCAAATATTTTCCTTTTTGTGACACATAATCATTCATATTCATCTATGAGATTGTGAAATCCATCACATGGTAATTTTGTTCTAAACATTTGTGTATGATTAGCACATTGTAGGTGCAGATAACTTTGTACTAATCTTTACGGTCAATTTGTAAATTTGCCTCTTTGAGGGTGTGAGGTATCACCTTAGAGGAAGAGAGAAATTTAGGAGAAATCCTAGGTTGCGGTCAGGTGCAAGAAGAGGTCTCATTGGGGGTATATTTGGTTAGAAGTGGTGAGGAGCCAATAGAAGGTAGGTCCAAGAGAATTCTTGGTGGAAGAAGTATTTTGTACAAACATTTGATTCCTTCTTAGTAAAAAAATATCCAAAGATCAGATAGGGAGGACTGGATGTATATTACATGTGAATTGACAATCGAACCAAGATAAATTAGTTGTGTTATCTTCTCTCTTTCCCCTACTATTTAACTTACATGCAATTATCATATTTCCTCTTTATTTAATTACATTCATTTAGAGATCATTGCAAAATTGAATCTGCTCAGTTAATCACTTTCGGTAATGTGTATAAATGCATATTAGATTAAGTTAATCACTGCTTTCTTGCTACATCAAGAACCAAAAGATTTTCAAGAAAACCAATAGGATAATCGATTAAGCCTCCAGTAAATCGATTAACTCCAACTTTCTCTTAATTGATTAAGCAACCATTTAATCGATTAAAACGAGTAGTTTTTTATATTATTTTTTGTAAGTCTAATTGATTTTAATTGTTATTTGAACTACATATTTACCCCCTCTAGATGAAGTTAGAACCATCGTTAACCAACAAGAAAGTAGTTACTTTAGTTGATTGTTAAAATACTATAACATTACAATTTCACCCTTTTACTATTCTTGAAAAGTCATATTTTTTTCTTCAAATTAGTAAACTAATATATGAGAATAATATTAAATATTGTATACAAAAATACAAAGTGAATTATAAAAAGAATATAAAAAACTTTTAAATGATGTCTTATATAAATATTAGCGTAAATATAAGACAAAAAGATGTATGCGCTATTAGTGTAACAATTTTTATATTGTTATTGTATTATTCACCATTTATTTTTAATTATTATTAACTTTTAAATAAAAATAATATACATAGAATAATGTAAGTGTGTATAAATTTTTACATTTATGTTATATAAATATAAATATTAAACTCTAAATTGGTGGGTTATAACTTTTAGATAGAAATTATATTTTTAGTATTATATACAATATTATAATATTAACTGTGTACTAGTTATTAAATATTTATTCAACTGGCCGAATCTACACATACTTTGATGCATGTATTAATAGTATTAACTGAGTTTTTATCTGAAAAATTCAAAAAAGAATAAGCAAAATCATTTGTACGCATACTCATGCGAATGCGACACATTACTCTATATTTAACACCATACTCAGTGAATGCAGTAACCGAAACTTTTCTGGATTAAAGAAAGGGTAGAAGAATCACGATATCCAAGGCGTGTTGCTTTCTGGGGACTTTAATTCCAAACTCAAAGGGTTGATAATACAAAATAATGAGTGGACTGAATAGTTTAATTGATAAGGTGCTTAATAGCATGATTGAACTCATTAGCATACCCCAGAATTATGGGTTACCATTATGTTATTGTAAAGAATGATTATCTATCAACAAAACCTTGATATGTTATAAAGTCTCACTAAATTTCTACAAAGACTAAAAGTTTAAATGTTTGAAATATGAGAATGACATTTATTGGGAAGTACAACTACATATCATAAAATAGATTAGTTAATTGCATAAAATGTGAGGGTATAATACTTTTAGTAATACAAAAAAAAAGTACGACTGTCTACAAATATTGCAAATCATCACCGAGAGAATTCCTATGGCTAATTTACCTAGTTGGGGTTGGTAGACTTGTTTATTACTGGAATGAGGCACTTTTTCTAATATTTACGGGGATGAGGTAGATTTAGTGTAAATCGTTTTTCTAATACACGGTTTATTTTTTTTTATTTTTAAATTTAGAAACCGTGGATTGAATCCACGTTTTCTGGAAACCGTGGTTTTCAAATATGTTAATTTTTTTTTTTTTTTTGCTTAATTTGACAAAACGTGGACATGGACAATGTCTAAGTTTTTATCTTCTTATTAGTTCATGGTAAGTTTTTATCTTCTTGTTAAATTTAATTTATTTAATTGTTAGGTTTATGTAATTAATTAATAAGTTAATTTAATTAATTGTCAGGTTAATGTAATTAATTGGTAGATTTATTTAATTAATTGTTAGGTTTATTTAATTAGTTGTTAAAGTTAATTTAATTAATTGTTAGGTTTATTAAATTAATTGTTAAGGTTTATTTAATTAAAAAATGGAAAAATATCACTAACATTGAAAATGAAAAAGAGATTTATATTGAAAATATTCAAATACAAATTATCCTTAAACTATCAATGACGTCTATGATGTGAAGAAGTACCACAAGGAGGTGGTCTTCTCCAGCGTGGTGGAAGAACCCTTAGTTTTTGTTGAGGGATTTCTACAACTCTTCCACTACCTCGTGTTTGAAGTTGCTGCTCCTCTTCCTCCTCATCACCATCATCATCATCATACTCATTATTCTCATTACCATAAATATTGCATTGTTGTATTTGTGAGGGCATTGTAGGACGGTAAAAATCTTGTGTCCCATATGCTGACATTGGCGTGTTTGGATTTGTAGCAAACATAGATGGTAATGATCCTTGATATTGAGAACTTTGACCCATATGATAGTTTGTTGGATATGTTGTGAATGATCCATATGGTTGTTCTCCGTATACATGAGGTGATAGCATTTGTGGTTGAAAGTGTGTTTGACTCGAACTTTGATGTTGAAGTTCAGAGTCATACGTAGACATAGCAAAATTTTGAGAAGGAGGAGCTTGAGGTTGGGAAATGCTAAAGGCCATAGGATTTAACTCTGCTAGCCAATTCTTTACACGCTTGGTGGACATAGTCGATAGTTTGGATATGATTGTTGTAACACTGTGGAGCAGCTGTTCTTTCCATAAGTTCACTTGCGAATTTGAACTGCGAAAAAAATATATACAATAATTAGTGAAATAAATATATAAAAATTTGTATATTAATAGTGAAATAAATAGTGAAATTTACCGCTCCAACAGAATATGCCCCATATGGGGAGATGTATCTCCTCGTCCTTTGTAAATACCACTGCATATACTGCGAGTGGTGATACAAAGTTTCATTGTCAGGAACACCGTTGACCACGCACTGTTCCCGACTCTCCCACATTTTAATCCATACTTCATGCTTTTTTGGCCAGTTGTATTCATTTTTGCCACGCAAGTCCATCTTATGAAGTTTGTCAAAGTTTGATGGATCTTGTGGGATTGTTTGTTGTAAGCCAAATTGTCTCATGACCCTGTCAGAAGCATGCCATTCAAGAATTGCGAAACAAATTAACGGCACACTTGCTCGGCAAATATCTGAGATTGGTCCCATAATATTCATAGTAGTATACGGGGTCCAGACAAAATAAAAAAAGAAACAAAAATCTAATTAATATTCAAAACTTTATAATTAAAAATATATATAACAAATTTATATTTAAACTTACTTGATTAACGCGCAAACGATCTAGCATAGCACGAATGATGTTTACCGCATGGCCAGGAATGTTGGTGGTTATAAAATGTTGTGACCACCTTTTTAAATTCAAAGAAAATAAAATTATATTAAAAAGTGATATTTTTATTAAGATGATAACTTAAAAGGATAAATTGTAAAAAATTATACCTTTTTACTAAAGGAAAAAATTGTAATGTAGTGTCATGCAGCCTTGGAGCGTGAATTGGGATATGGTCGTATGCCCATGATTGAAGTAGTAATAGGCATCCCCCAACCTCTTTCTGTTCCTTAACTATAGCAACACGACAGAGTCCTCGATATAGAAAAGCTAATACAGCTGATCCCCAACTGTATTCGAATGTCTCTGACAAATCATCTAGCAAAGGGAGATACATCAGGTGGACTCGGGACCCTGATGTATCTGGCATGAGGAATCCTCCGATCATTTTGAGGATGAATGCTCTCGCATGTTGCTCTACCACTTCCTCATCAGCATCTTCTGGAAGTTCTTGGTAGATGCTCTCAAGCCAAGTGTGTTGTACCCTTTGCCCCATGATTTGCCTATCTATTGGGGCAACACCCAACAACTGGACACACAAATCTACCCAATCCAAACTCGTGTCTCTAGTAATAGGTTTTCCGTCAATAGGAAGACTAAGTTGGTATGCAATGTCTTGCAATGTGATAGTACATTCTCCATTAGGCAAATGGAAAGTGTGTGTCTCTGGCCTCCATCTTTCAACCATTGTTGTCAAAAGATGGTTGTTGATTTCGACAACACCAATATCTAACATAGGGCCAAAAGCAGTGTTACGAATCAATTGCAACACTCGTTCATTAGGTAATGATTGCCAAAAGTTGCATCTAGCACGGAAAGTGATTTCCTCTCCATTCCATACATATTTAGATACATGACTATCTTGTAGTCTCAATAAGGATGTGTTTGAGGGACCAGGAACAAAATGCTCCATTTTGAGAGGATATAAGAAAATGAGGAAAGAAGAGTAATTAAAACAATGGAGGGATTTATAAGGTATGAGAATAAGAATTGTGTGATTTGAAATGGAATGAGTTGGAGTATTTATAGGGATGGGTTTAAAGGAGTATAATTAGTGATCCTTGCCCTATAAATCTTAGCCCTTGAAAATGTTTATGTAATCAACGGTTAGGGTATTTCAAAGTGTGATTCGTGCCCTCTATACAAAGAAACTGTGGACTTAAAAAACGAATTCCCTGGAAACCGTGAACCAAAAACACAGTTTAGCTTTTTTTGTTTGAAAACGTGTACTTGAAACACGTTTTCTGTGATTTGTGAGTTTCAATAAAGCTTTGCGTGTATGCATAGTCTTTCTCTGAATTTCAGTCATCAGGGAATCTGATTCCCTCCATGCCTTGTCTTTTCAACTACATCCATTTCATTCATTTAGTTTGCATTCATTCCATACATTTTTTCAACTACATCTATTTCATTCATTTAGTTTGCATTCATTCCATACATTTTTTCAACTACATCCATTTCATTCATTTAGTTTAGTTACCGTGAAATCCAAAAAAATTCAATGAAGTAGGTCTATAAGCTATTATTCAATGAAGTAGTCTAAATTTAAATTTGAACATGTGGCAATTGCATGAGAGCATGGCAATCTCAACGATTGAAACTCTTCGCAATCAGACCAACTATCGGTTAGTTTAACTGTATAAACTTTTGAATGTCGACCACCAAATCTAGATGGAGCTTCAACCTCGGCTACCCCCGTCTCCCTTGAAAAACTACGAACAAGTTGACATGTAGATTGAAGTTGATTTTCTTTAATCACATTTGTCAACTCTTCGCAATATATATGTCCTGCCTTAATCATATTAACGGCTTCATCTCTATGATCAACAAACCACGAATTTAGCCTATAATATGTTGTTTGGACCAGGGCAATGATAGGGAGAGCTCTAGATCCTTTTAAAACACTGTTAACACACTCTGAGATTGGTAGTCATATGGTCGTACCGTCTCCCTTCATCGTAACATTGAGCCGATTTTGCTTTAGGAATATTGTCCAACCATGCTCCTGCCCTTGGATTCTTTTCATGCAAAGCACTTAACATCCGCTCAAAACGTGGTCGTATCAACTCATAACCTACAAAAAATAGTTAAATTAATTAATAAAACTACTTAATTTATATAAATAAAACATTAAAACATTTAAGAAATACTCATACCCATTTCAATAACTTTATCTTTTAGATCAGGATTTCGAAACTCCTTGTTGAAATTACTCGCAAGATGACGAATACAATAAAATGATTCAGCATTAGACCATTCTTGCAGTTGAGTACGAAGTGCAGCCAATAACCCTGTACCCCTATCTGAAATTACACACATATTCGCTTGTGGGGTAACAAAAGTTCGAAGGTTATAAAAAAATCAATCTCATGCTTCCTGCAACACCCCAAATTTTAATCTTTAAAATTATAGTATCAGTCCTAGAAGCCTCGCTTGATCGAGAGATTCTCGCCTGAGCGTGAAAGGATCACCTGGGAGGGTGAAATCCTGGACTATACTGGAGGATTCTCGCCTGAGTGAGAGTTGTCTCGCCTAGGCGAGAAATGGCAATTTGGGGCTGTTGACACAGTGTAATCGATTACACACTCCTGGTAATCGATTACACACTCCTGGTAATCGATTACACACTCCTGGTAATCGATTACATGCTGATAAACTAATCAGACCTGTGCATCTGACACAGTGTAATCGATTACACAGTCCTGGTAATCGATTACATGATGATTAAAAGCATCAGATATGTACATCTGACACAATGTAATCGATTACACCATGTTGGTAATCGATTACATTGTATTAATGTAATCGATTACATTGTATTAATGTAATCGATTACATTGTATTAATGTAATCGATTACACACTTCTGGTAATCGATTACATAGTATTAATGTAATCGATTACACCATGTTGGTAATCGATTACATAGCGACGATGCCTCTATAATTTACACAGTGTAATCGATTACACTATACTTGTAATCGATTACACTTATCGCAGTGTCTATAAAATAGAAACCCAAAACACATTTTAGGGTTAGAACTTCGAAGAGAAGAGAGAGAGGAGAGCTTTTCAAGAGCAAGGAGCCTTATGACTCATCTTGGAGCTTGAGAAGAGGTAAACCTCTTGTTACTAACTCTTCTTCTTCCTCTCTAACTTGTTTTGGGTATGTTGGATTTATTTTCAAAACAAGAGAAACCATGGAAACTCATTCTTTAGAGTTATGATTCGTTTTATGTTGTTTTTATCTTGTAAACTCTTGGTTTAGAGATAGTATCTCAAGAATGGAAAGGGTTGTGGGTTGATTCATGAAAACCCCAAAAACTCTAAAAGTGAAAAGGTGGTAAAAGGAGAGAATGAGTAAAATGCCAGAGGTAGAAGATGAGTTTACCCCCCAATATTGAAATATGAGATGTTATGCATGTTTTAGATGGTTGAATATTGATGATGAATATTTTGTATGATTAAATGATGCAATATAAGTTGTTTATGTGATATTTGGAATAAATGACTAACATTGTGTTATGTGGTGGGATGAGGAAAGATCCTAAGGTTGGAGGTGGTGTCGGTAGAACTCGAGAAGTTGCCAAGAACCGAACCCCAATACTCACCAAGGTAAGGATAAGTCTTTAACTTTGCATTTGAAATAGAAAATGTGTATTTTCTGGTTATGCAAAGATTAAGTTGTAAATTACGCATTTAGTATAAACATATATGGGTGTGTTTATATTAAAGATTGCGTAGATTTATGGAAAAGGAAAATGTGGGTATTTTCTGGTTATGAAATGAATAAGTTGTAAATTGTGCATTTAGTATAAACATATATGGGTGTGTTTATACTAAAGTAGGCGTAAATTTACGGAAGATGGAAAACGTGTGCGTTTTCTGGTCATGCAATAATTATATTGTGAATCACGTAGTTAGTATAAACATATATGGGTGTGTTTATACTAAAGATGGCGTAGAATTACGGGAAATGATTGATGGTGAATTCAATGAAAAGAAAATATATTTTTAGCCGACCATAAATGGTTAGCGACTTCGGCCCGAGTTTACGAGGAAACACTTCGGCCCGAGTTTATGAGGCAACACTTCGGCCCGAGTTTACGAGGCAACACTTCGGCCCGAGTTTACGAGGCAACACTTCGGCCCGAGTTTACGAGGCAACACTTCGCCCCGAGTTTACGAGGCAACACTTCGGCTCGAGTTTATGAAGCAACACTTCAGCCCGAGTTTACGCGGCATATTTTCTTTATAAAAGAGATGAGAATTTGTTTTTAGCTAACCCTAATGGGTGTAGCGACTTCGGCTCGAGTTTATGTAGCAACACTTCGGTTCGAGTTTACGAGGCAACACTTCGGCTCGAGTTTATGAAGCAACACTTCAGCCCGAGTTTACGCGGCATGTTTTCTTTATAAAAGAGATGAGAATTTGTTTTTAGCTAACCTTAAGGGGTGTAGCGACTTCGGCTCGAGTTTAAGTAGCAACACTTCAGCCCGAGTTTACGCGGCATGTTTTCTTTATAAAAGAGATGAGAATTTGTTTTTAGCTAACCCTAAGGGGTGTAGCGACTTCGGCTCGAGTTTATGAAGCAACACTTCAGCCCGAGTTTACGCGGCATGTTTTCTTTATAAAAGAGATGAGAATTTGTTTTTAGCTAACCTTAAGGGGTGTAGCGACTTCGGCTCGAGTTTAAGTAGCAACACTTCAGCCCGAGTTTACGCGGCATGTTTTCTTTATAAAAGAGATGAGAATTTGTTTTTAGCTAACCCTAAGGGGTGTAGCGACTTCGGCTCGAGTTTATGAAGCAACACTTCAGCCCGAGTTTACGCGACATGTTTTCTTTATAAAAGAGATGAGAATTTGTTTTTAGCTAACCCTTAGGGGTGTAGTGACTTTGGCTCAAGTAATGCAGCAAGACAAAATGAATTTCGGAAATGGTTTACTAACCCTTTTTCTAATGTGGATTATCTTATAATGACGTTTATTGAATTAACGACTTACTCCTTTGTTTGTTTTGTACTTTTGTCATTGATAATCCCATTGCAGGTAAATAGATGAATGGAGTATGCTAGTTCGGGAGCTTTAGGAGCTTTAGACGTTGGATTCACTATTTATGTTTTTGTATCTTAAATGACTACTTGCGGATTTAAATGATTGTAATCATAGCTAACCATTAGTCGGATATTTGTAACTGGGTGTATGGTTATTTCGGAGAACTATACTTATGGGGTCTCATTATTCGTGAGACATTACGAATATGAATTATGTTTTTCTGTCAAATCAAGTCTAGGTGATTATGGAATTTGAAAGTATGATAGTAAGTGTAGGAAAATGCATGCAAAATGATTAAAATGAATGAAAAATTTTCAAGGGTAGAAAATCGGGTCGTTACACTTCCTTCGTTTATCCTTCAACAATAGCAAACACAACTGGAAATATATGTCTATTACCATCTTGAGAACTTGCTATTAGCAAAGTTCCGGTGTATTTGCCAGTCAAAAAAGTACCATCAACTTGTAGAATTGGTTTGCAATATGCAAACCCTTCAATGCATGGCATAAAAGCCCAGAATACCCTATCAAGAATGAAACTTGTAGGGTCTTCAATGCCACCTACAAAGTGACGAGATACTTCATAACGAACAATTGTGTCTGGTGCAAAGTTCTGGACGGCGTTCATCCAACGTGGTAAGTCATTGTATGAACCCTCCCAGTCACCATAAATTCGACTCATTGCTAATTGTTTCGCAATCCAAGCCTTTCTATAAGTCACGGTATATCCAAAACGACTAACAATTTCTTTGACAATTGCCTTAATTGGTATACCAGGATCTTCAGATACCAAATTAATAATACAATTTGAAATAAAAGATGAGTTTAGTTTGGTATGGTCTTGGGAAACAACAGTGTATACACAAGTATGTGTTCCATTAATTTTTCTAATTTCCCAAACACCACGTTTTACATTCAAACATGCACGAATACGCCATTCACAACCTGCACCGTAATGTTTACACCGACCAACATATTTATTTGGTTTTGACTCTACAACAACATAATCAAACGAGTTACGAATATGAAATTGTTTAATTGCATCTAACGTTGATTCTTTAGACTCAAATTGCATCCCAATAGATAAATTATTGTCATTTGTAAAAGTAGGTGATCTTGGTCGATAGTCACACCAACCGAAGAATTAGTATAGGTGAAAAAACTTGAAGGAGTAGCATATGTTATGTTACCGTGTAGTTCACTACTACCAATCTCAACATCAGCATCCTCCTCATTATCATCACCACATAACTCAATTTCATCTTCATCACTAAAATCACTAACAATATCTCTTACGATAGCCATCTACATAAAACAACTATCATAATGTTAATGATATTTCATAATATAAAACAAAAAATAAACTAGATAATAACAATATTAAGAGTTACCTTTTACAATTGAAGTAAAATGGAATGAAGTGTTGTATTGGTATATTTGTAATGTGGTATGCTTCTATTAGTAATGTGATATGCCTCTATCAGTGTGTATTTGGTAGCTGTTGGTTTGGGTTTTGCGGAGTGAAAAGGTATATAAATAGGGTTCACAAAACGTGTGCATTATCCACGTTTTGCTAAAAATCTAAAATACAACATGAAACGTAGACAGTTTCATCCCTTTTGGAAAATTAAGCAAAAAAATTAATATATTTGAAAACCGTGGATATCAAACACGGTTTCCAGAAAACTTGGATTTAATCCATGGATATTGCCAAAACATGGACAGAGTCCACGGTTTCTAAATTTAAAAAAAAATAATAATAAACCGTGTATTGGAAAAACGATTTACACTAAATCTACCCCTTCCCCATAAATATTAGAAAAAGTGCCCCATTCCCGTAATAAACAAATCCGCCAACCCCAACAATGTAAATTAGCCCAATTCCTAGCCATATGCTTTATCACTTGCAGGTGGCCAATATTTTTTTAGCATGATCGAGACGTGAATGGTTTGTCGTTATATATATATATATATATATATATATATATATATATATATATAAGAGTAAATTACACTTGCACTCTTTTGAGTTTTAGTGAAATTACACAAACCATTCATTCCTTTTTTGTTGTTAGACGAACCACCCCTACCTCCTACACGAACCACCTATAGTTTTGTATATATATTACACTGGCTACCCCTGCAAGTTATAAAAGTGTAATATTTTAAACAAAAAATTTATGGTGAGTGTAATTAATTTTAAAAAAATATTATACATTGTGTAACATTTCAAATAGTAAAAAAATCATGTTTCTTTATTATTTTTTTCTCATTACAAAATACATTACTAATTCTAAAGATATGTTTAAATAACTCTTATAATATTTTGTAACGAGCCAAATAATGAAGACGCATGGACTCTCATATTATTTAAATTTGTCTACACAATATACAATATTTTATTTAACTTAATTACACATGTCATACGTTTTTTGTTTAAAATATTACATTTTTATATTACGCAAGTGTAGTCAGTGTAACGTATGTACAAAATTAGGAGTGGTTCGTGCAAAGACAAAAAATGAAGGGGTGATTTGTATAATTTCACTAAAACTCAGGGGTGTGGGTGTAATTTACTCTATATATAATCAATGGAGTTTATGAATTTAACGAGTCTAATTATATTTTGCTCAAGTTCAACTTACTTATTTAACAAAATCAAGTTCAAGTCATTTGATTTCAAACTAATTTATTGAACTAAATAATAAATCGAATTTCAAACGAACGTTGAATTAGTCCCTTAATTGAGCCTTCTTACGTTTTAGTATCTACCGTATGAATAAAAAAAATTGATAGAGGCAAAACCCATCCAATAATGTCCGGGTCTCCATAATGATTAGTTTTCATCAAGGTTGTTGTAACCGGACTGGACCGGCCGGTCCAACCGTCAACCGCCTATGTAGACGGCCTTGTATATCTGGAAAACCGGAAGCTCTTCCCAGCCGTTTTTTGCTGTGGAAAATCCGGTCCAACCGGGTAAAACCAGTTGGTTAAGCCGTACGGGTTGCTCAAATTAAAAAGAAAAAGAAAACCTAGGCATAAGAGTAGAGAGTAGAAAAGTGATTGAGTTTTGTTCTTGCCGCCTGGAGAAGATCGTCTTCCTCGTCATCGCCATCTCCAACAGGTTTTTCTTTCGTACGTTTTCAGATGGAGAGGTTTTATTCCTCCATTGTTTATTGCAAGTTTATACTTACAAGTGGGATAGAAAATGGGTTTGATTTCCTCCATTGTGAGATGTTTATGTGTTCTTATGTTGCAAAACAAGGAAATGAAAATCAAGAAAGCAAAATGGAGAATGGGGTGTGAATTGTGAACAAAACAAAAAAATGTCTAGTTGAGCATGCACAGTAATGTCAAATTTTTATTAAAGAATGCTTATGTTAAGCTCTTCACTTTTTCTTCTCAAATGTCACATCATAATCCTTATCTTAGCTAATTCTTTATCATTTCTTTTGGCACACATGTTAAAGAATGGTGAGCATAATAGCTTTTGTACCTTATAAAATTTGGGCAGTATCCCTTATTTCAATGTGAGGAAATCATGGATGCTTGTGTGTTGGGGTGCACAATGAAGTTGAACAATTGAAGATTTATTATTTCTACTTACAATGAATTATGGTACTCAATTATGACATAGTTACACTCAAAATACATCTTTAACCAAGAATGTCATTTAGGATTTAATGAAGACAATAATACTTGGATGAATTAGAATTTTTAATCTCTATATGAGATAGTTATGTTTTGATTTATTATTCTAATTATGTAAGATTTAAACTTAATTGGTGCACTTTTATCTTGATCTATGTGTATGCATTATGCAAAACATAATATATGATAAGTAAGTTATTCACTTATTTTAATTAATTATATAATATATGTATATATAATTATATGTATGATATTGTAATGTCGTCCGGTCGGACCGGACGGCCTACCCGGTTAAACCGGTTAAAACCTATACAAGACTTTTTCCGGTTTGACGTTCGGCTCGAGTTTCACAACATTGGTTTTCATCTCTTAGGGAATGAACCAATAGTGCATGCCAAATTCCTATTATCTAATCCCTTATTGTTAATTGAAAAGAAATGTCATGATTCGTAAGTTGTGTGGAGCACTTTTACACCAAAACAAAATTCCATGAGTACTTTACTTTTTTAATATAAACATTGTAGAAAATGATTAAATGTAATATATGTCACAATTTTAGTGGCATGAGAAGGAAGTTTATTTCCTTATACCAAGACATACATTATTCTCTTATTTATTAACCCACTAACCTGAATGAATCTCAAAATCACTAAATCCAATCCAAATTCTATCATGTGCTTCTATAATTGTTATTGCTAATATAGTTTGCGCAGAGTTATTAAAACCATTTCGTGTCGGCCGGTTGAATTGGTAAACCGGTGAATCGGTCCCAATACCGGTACGATACAATAATTATACCGTTTATGCAATTATATCGGTAAAAATTGGCTAAAACCGATAAAAACCGGTCATACTGGTCGGTTTTCAATTGAACCGTATTGGTCATACCAGTCGATTATTATTTAAAATTATTTTTTTTAATGAAAATAAAAATAATTATTACTTTTTATTGATTTTTCAACATTAATGTTAATATATTATAAATGTATATCTAACTTTATCGATATGCGATTTAATTAGTGAACCACTAGTTAAACCGCTATACCATTGTACCAATACCCCTACCGGTTTGATGACTGATACAATATTATTAACATTGGTTTGCAGATGAAAAATATAAGTTGATCTTTCAATCATATCCAGACAAGTAGTGAAAGCATATGAACAGAAAAAACTCCATTAGCGTACTTGAATTGATTAAATTCAGTTACTCCAGAAGGAAAATATGCTCTCCACATCTAATCATTGTCTGGTTAATTCTAAGATTAGAGATGAATTAGTTCGAGATTTGTTTAATCCTTCAGTGTCTTTCTCTTCTTTTTCGACCCATGTGCGATTAGGCATGTGAAGAGTAAAGAGCCCAAAGCGTGACACTGTATGTTAACCAAAAATATTAATGTAATGGTTTGTACTGTTATACACAATTATCAATTTGCTCCCCTTATGTTCATCATGTTTCAGTCGAATCACCTACTCTCGTCAACTTTTTGATCTGTCTGTGACAAAGGAGTCTCATTGTTAAGGGACATGGGAAGAGTGAAGAATCAAGTGAAACATCAAGTTTTGAATCATAACCTTATGTCTCTTATTCTTCTTATGACAAGTAGCAATGGGACTCCCTGATGGTTGGAGGCTTCCCGGTCGCGGATGAGTCTTCCACTTATCTCCTCATATCTAATGTGAACTTTTCACTGAAGTATACCCGACAATCTCCTCTTCAAGTGTACATACCACACACCTATCAATTTGCTCCCCTTTAAGTCTATTGTGTCTTAGTCGAACCATCGACTCTAATACCACTTGTTTGGCTCATTTGCAATTAGGGAGCCTCTCTAACCACTGGGAGTCTCATTCTTAATAGGTTGGGAAGACTAAAGAGTAATATAGTAAGTCTTGAACCAAATTTAGAGAGAAGCAATCTCAACCAAACATGCATTATGTTCCGAAATAGAAATAGTTAAAATATACCAATGATAATTATGTATAATAACCATAAGAATTTTATTAGTCTCAAATCCAAATGAGGATGATGACACAATCAGCATGAGACATTATCAACTTTTTTTCAAGTCTAACAAAAACACAAAACAAGTTGCTAAGTGGACATCATTAAAAAAAAGCTTGATTCACGTTTCATTGACGACTTCATCCACACTTCAAAATGGAAACTGCATCACATTTTCTTAAATGAATAAATTCACTACATCAAATGACACTATTAAGCCAAATCATGTTCCAGTGTGTACTCGGATTCCAACTTTTAAAATCTGAATGTCACTTAATGAATGTTTAAAGTAAAACTAGAAAAGACAAGAATAAAATTGATGTTGCTAATAAAGTTGCTTCAATAAATAATAATAATAATAATAAGACAAATTCATGATCAATTGCAGGGTTCCTATCTGTATATATTCGTTTATATCAAAAAAGAAAACAAGATAAAATATTGAAGTGTCTATCTATATAGCATCAGGCAAATCATATATTGTTGCATCAGTTCTGTTTCTACAGGTATAGACTTAAAATATCATACTCTGCTTTGTTGCCCTCTTCACAAATGCCATTTTTGTACCTGAACTTCTGGCAGCTGTAGTGAAATGCTCCACAGAAGAAGCTTATTTAACAACTGTGCCATAAAAACTTGTAAAAAAATTGGAATGGTCTGCATGGCAAAATGAAGAAATGCAATGTCAGTTGTTAAAACATAAAATGGCCAAGCATATATAAACATTATATATCTATAGTTATAAATATATTAGAGTTTGAATATTTCTGCTGTTTGTACAAATTATAAACTTAATTGTGGAGAATATTGAATTGAAGAGATATAATGTACAGGAATCACAGTAATGTCTTCAAATGCATACATTATTGACTATACTTGAGGAAACAATAAAACCACAAAGAATAATGTCCATGCTGGTTAGTACCCAAAGACAAATATAACTTTATCCTATAACTATTGCTGCTATCAGGATGAATTATTACAGCTACATATGGCATTATGGCTGAGGCTTGGTGTGATTAGCATTCACAAAAATGATGTATCATCTATGCCATCTTGCTCCTAAGTTGGAGGGTTACAAAAGGGGAATTCGGAAGCAAGGTGCAAAACAGACATTGGCAGACAGCCACGCAGTCTTTATTAGTGGAATTCTTAGGTTGTTCAACACAATCTGTTACAACAAAAGTTTTATGGTTCTTTCCGAAATTTACATCCTATATATTTTGTTACCCTTTAAAAATTCCATTTTCAGTTCAACACCTATTTTGTATTACCTTTCAAACTAAATCTCTACAGTTTGATATGCAATAAACAATTCCATATTCAAAATAGTCGGGTCCAGCTGCCATTATTCAACACCCATACTAATTGATCCTCCAGTGCCTGTGATTATCAGGTTGCATCACATATACCAAATAGTCATGGAAGACACTAAAAATAATTCACATCCTGATTCTATACATCCTTAGACTCAGTCTCCCCAACTCAGCAGTCAGCACCATACATGGATCACGGGGGGTGTTTAAAAGAGCTTAGAGAGAGCTTATTCTGACTTATGAGAATGGCTTATCAACAAAGCTCATGACCATTTTACAAGTGCTTATTCAATAAGCAATTTTGAAGTAAGCTAAAAAGAACTTATTTAAATAGCTTCTCTGACAACTTATTGAAATAAGCTAAAAACCAATTATAGGAAGGTCATAAACCATTTTCTTAAGATGTTCTCATACGCTTTCCTAAACACACCTGAAATAACTTATTAATAAGTACATAATTAAATTGTTTTCCCGAAGGGGATCTGGGACTACATATGACTAATTTACCTACAAGTTCAGGAATGAATGGTCATTGCAACTAGGCCCCTTAAATGTCTAATTTTACATGCACAATTCAAAAAATATCAAGAAGCATCTGAAATAAAATTCATACTGTGGACTAGAAATTACACAAAAAACATTGTCGTGTAAAGATGAAAGATCTTAAAAATTGCAGATTTCTATAACTATTTAACCAGAACAGAACTTGAGTTTTCAAAGCCTGCTTTAAAATGAGAAAGTGGAAGAATCAAGAAATATATATCTATTTTTAGAGAGTACATGAACATTTTCTTTTTCCCTTGTAGAAGGGAGAGGTACTACTACACATTACCCCTGAATTAACCATCTTAATTGTTATATATATATATATATGACTTAAGTTTTAGCCTTCAATTTCCCAATTGAAGTGATAATAGAATTGAAAGTATAACTAAGCCTAAAATGTTAAACACAACAGGTTCCTTTTTTGGTAAGGCCTGGTTTCCCCCCTGTGGACTCAGTGGAGGGCCCACTAATGGGGCCCGAGGGATGGGAAATTGGGATTGGGAGTATTTGTGATAATTAAAAACCAATACTCTCTTTGGATCTCGTCCGACCAAATGACCTGCCAACACAGGACCAAACGTGAATATAATAAGTACAGCCTGAGTGATAACTGAAACCATGTTTTCCCATGAATTCAGAAACTAGTTCAAACTTCAAAGGGAACATTTTCAAAATTAAGTAAGAATAACTTTTGTCGTTAGCCTAAGCCCATGTAAAACCAACCAACCAAAGGTAACAAACAATTAAATGCTACTGTAAGAACTCCAAACCCTGAACTGAAAGATGCATGCCTACTATTCAGCATTTCAGTTTGATCAGCAACCTATCACAGCTGAAAGGACAGGCTGCTAACATTGAATGGCACAGCTACGTGATATTAGAAAGCGGGAAGGTAAGTATTAAGTACAGATATATATATGTATATATATGTGTGTGTGTGTGTGTCAGTGTGTGTATGTGTATGTATATATGTCACAAAGTCACAATAGGCTAGCGAGAACCTCCACTAAGAATTCCTATATTATGCCATAAAATATATCCCATCCTTCATAATAATGCCATAACAAGCATTCAAAAAACTTTAAAGAACAAATATAAATTGGAAACATATTCATAAAAATCCACCAGTGCAGTGAGTTTCACCAAAAGAGCACAACATGAACTCAAGATTAAGTAGGTTTCACAATATTACAAGGGAAGAAGGATGCCAATCAAATAATCTTGAGCTTCATTTCACAAGATTTCCAAGCTTTATTTTGACAGCTTAGACATGTTACTCTATATGAATTACTCAGTTTACAGATGATATTAAACTTTAATCAGTTTATACCTTAAACAAGCACGAAGGTTAAAAAAAAGCATAATGGCAATTGCTTCCTCTACCATGTGAGACAATAAAAAGTAACTCTAATTAAATGTACAAGTACAACATTCACAAGTCACAACAATAATAAATCATGTCAAACTCAAATAAAGCAAAATGACCAACAAAATCATGCTTTAATAAAGCTCACATCATAATAATTCTATTAATTGACCTTTGATATATACTTGTGAATGAAATGAATGCATCAATTACTATGAACATGGATTCTACACTGCTTGATTGCTTCATGGTTTATGCGCACCACACCAGTGTAGGCATGAGCTAGAGCAAACCTCAAGAGTTTTCTGATTCAAATTATTTAATCAAACACAAGATTGTAATCAGATTTCTATTTCCTTACAAATTTACAAACTAGAAGCACAATAATTTTCACTCTACAACTCCAAACTAAATCCAGGTCTTATTAATTTTTTAGTCCCAGTCTAAAATCTTAAGACAGAACATACAAGATCCAAAGCAATGGAATAATGCAAGCACGTATAATGACCCTAAACTGCATATCTCGCTGCATTCTACAAGCTAACGTGATACCAAATCTCTAATACCAGGTACTAAAACTACCTTATCAGAACATAAGCAGAGATAGACTAAGGGTGCTGCTGACCAGTAATTCTATCTCTATCCTTCAAAGTTAATAAATTTAATCCTTCTAAAACCAATAACACTAGGTACTTTTAGTTCAATCATAGATCGAGAATGTATGTATGTCAGAAAACGATATATTACCAGACAGGAGGTAGTGTGTATATATGCATATTTCACATTATCAACAACAACAACAACCAAGTCTTCATCGTAAGTGGGGTCAGCTACATGGATCGAACATCCGTCTCTCATAAATATGTTATGCATTATCCTTCTAAAAAAACCATGCCATTTGTCCCGAATTCCATTAACATCGAATTAATATTTCAAAATGTCGTTACATCATCACAACAAATATTAATAGCTTTCGATTTCGAACATACCTAATCAAATTTGGTTTCGAAACAATCATTCATTCGGACTTGGAAATGGAAGCCAGTCTTAGTCTTTCAGCTCTAGCCATCTGATACTCAAACTTCAACACATTATCAATATGAGAAGTATCCTTCACATAAAAAACCCTCCCAAACACACTCTCTTCAATAATCGGAAAATACGCATACAACACATTATTCACAACCCAAAACCAAACAGCACCAAGAAAAATCCCCAAAGCAGTTCCAGCAAATACTTGCGCCACAGTATGGTACCCCAAGTAAACCCTAGAATACATAGTAAAAAACGCAAGAGACCACGTGAGGAGGTGAAGGATCACGTGACGAGAAGAGAATAAAAGTAAGGTTAAGTAAGTAGCGAAGAAGAACATATATTGACAGTGACTAGAAGGCCAACCATGAGAATCACACATTTCGAGAAGGAAACAAGTTTCAGGGCGAGCTTGTTGGACAGTGGTTTTGATGAATTCGTTGATGAATTGAGAGAAGATGAGACCAAGGGCGAAGAATATGCCTTGGAGTTCGCGGCGGAAGATGAAGTGAGAAATGAAACCGCCGAGGCTGATGAAGACGGGGATTAGGGAGATCCAAGCTAGGAAGTGCCCGAGCTTGTCGCCTCTTTGGTAACGGACGTGGGTTAGGGTTACGGCCTTTAGGGACGGTGGTGCCATGGTGCTAGATCTCAGAGGAGATGGTGGATAAGATTATGATGATGTTTTAGAGGTGTGGACAAATGTTCATGATGATGATTACTATGTTTTGGGATCTGGACAAATGTTTGGTTATGATAAGTCCTTTTAACGGAAACATAAACGTTCTCCGTGGTCATTCACTCGTGATGTATGTATATCTATTCAAATATATACAAAGATGTTTTGGTTAAAAATATTATTGATCATCTAATTTTTCATTGTATATACATGTTTAGTAATATATATATATATATATTATTTTATATGTAAAATTACATATTTACGATAATAAATAATATTTAGAAGACTTTATGAAAAATAAGTATACATTGTATTTAATCGGGTCTAGGGTCGGGTCCGGGTTTAAAGGTCGACTCTGTGAATATTTAGGGTTGGGTTAACTTTGGGTGTAGAGCCGGGTCCAGGTTCAGAAAAATGGTCTGGACATCATTTAGGGTCGGGTAAGGACAAGTCTTAACCCATCTCAACTCGACCCACATTCACCCCTAGGTGATAGGGATGACAATGAGGTTGGGCGGCTCGGTAGCGGCTATCCATGTGTACTTAGTGGATTTTCAATTTTAATTATATTTTATAATAATTAATAGAGTAAATTATACTCACATCCGCTGAGTTTTAATGAAATTACACAAATCACCTCTCCCTTCTTTGTCATTACACCAATCACCCCTCCATCCTACACAAATCACCCCTAGATTTATACATACATTACACATACTACCCATGCATGTTATAAATGTGTAATATTTTAAAGAAAAAACGTGTGATGAATGTAATTAATTTAAACAAAATATTGTATATTGTGTAACACTTCAAATAGTACAAAAACGAATGTTTCTTTATTATTTTTGTGTCAGTAAAAAGTACATTAATAATTTCAAATAAATGTTTAAATAACTCTTATATTATTTTATAACGAGCCAAATAATGAAGACACATTGACTCTTATATTATTTGAATTTTTATACATAATATACAATATTTTGTTTAATTAATTACACACATCATATGTTTTTTGCTTAAAATATTACACTTTTATATTATGCAGGGGTAGTCAGTGTAACATATGTACAAAATTAGGGGTGGTTCGTGCTAGGACAAAAAAGTGAGGGGTGGTTTGTGTAATTTCACTATAACTCAGGGGTGTGAGTGTAATTTACTCTAATTAATATATAAAAATAATTATTACTTAAATATATAATATGTATATGATAATTTTATAATTACACTTTTAAATGAAATTGGCTGATATGACCGATACGGTTCAATTGAAATCCAGCTAGTATGACCTGTTTTGACCAATTTTGGTCAGTTTTAACCAATATAATTGTATAAACGATATAATTGTTATACCATACTGATATTGTAACAAGTTGAACCGACATAAACTGTTTTCATACTACTACTGTATTTTACACCATATTTGGAGGATTCATAATCTATTTTTCAAACAAAGTTCTGATATATATTATTAGGTGCGTTCTAACCTGCGAACTGCAGGTTAGTTCGCTTCTATGCGAACTGATTATGTGCCGTTGGATGAAATTATTAGATTACCTGTTACTTTGCAGTGACCTTTCAGAAGTCGGTTTGGTGGGGGAAAACTTCTGTACAGAAGTCGGTTTGGGGGGGTGTGACTTGAGAAGTCGGTTTGGGGAAAACCGACTTCCTATGAGAAGTCGGTTTGGGGAAAAATTTGTTGTAATCGATTACTGTTATAGTGTAATCGATTACATACTAAAAAATGCACAGATCTGATGCCTTTAATATGTGGTAATCGATTACTAGAATAGTGTAATCGATTACTGTTATATTGTAATCGATTACATAATACAAAATGCACAGATCTGATGCCTTTAATATGTTGTAATCGATTACTAAAATAGTGTAATCGATTACTGTTATATTGTAATCGATTACTGTTATATTGTAATCGATTACATAATACAAAATGCACAGATCTGATGCCTTTAATATGTTGTAATCGATTACTAAAATAGTGTAATCGATTACTACTATAATGTAATCGATTACTACTATAATGTAATCGATTACTACTATGATGTAATCGATTACTACTATGATGTAATCGATTACAACTATGATGTAATCGATTACAACTATGATGTAATCGATTACAACTATGATGTAATCGATTACAACTATGATGTAATCGATTACAACAACCTACAAAAGTCGGTTTGGGCCCGTGTAACTTATCAACAGAAGTCGGTCTGGCCCAAACCGACTTCTCACCTATGTTACCAAGGCCCAAACCGACTTTAGCCAAATATCTACCGCCCAGTAACATATCCAACGGCTCAAATGATTTAAATAAAATCCAACGGCTATAAAAATAGTTCGCTTGGAAGCGAACTAACCTGCAGTTCGCAGGTTAGAACGCACCATATTATTAATACACACAAGCTCCAAACACCAAGTTCATAGGTTATTACTTATACTTGTGATAATCATTTAAATAATCTAGCTTAACTTTAAGTTTAACCTTATTTATTTAGATAAATATAAAAACGTGATGGAGCATTTAAGGAATCCTCGAAAACAAATAATTTATCTCATTTACACTCATGCACATGGCATGAATCACAAAACTAACATCACATTTGAATAATCATATATCAATCAACAACTATAATAGATCTTATTAGTATTTGATACTAATTACAATAATACCATAATCAGATATAATAGAAAGTTAGAAACTTACATAAATGGCTTAATAAATAATCAATGACAATATAATGATATAATCCTGTTTAACCGTTTGTTTATAATCCCGAAGAGGTACTTTAGTTGGTGAAATTATATGACATGAAATATCAACTCCCAAGTTTAAATTTTCGAAAATGGGTTACCAGTGTATCAAAAACATTCCTGATAAGATCTTAGAACCAGTGTATAAACCACGAACAATCTATTCATAGCAATAGATAAGACAAGGAAAACAGTTAAATACTAATGGGACCCTCTCCGGTATTAAATATAAATATGATCTTTATTCATAGCAACAGCGAGAAGATAAGATTATTGTCTTCTTTTTATTTTAATGGTAAACTAATAGGATACCCGTACATTCTCACGGGTGATAATATATTTTGCATACATTTAATTAAGGAATAACAACATAATTTGTTAATAAAAATATTATACAGGGTTACTTCATAAAAAATGATTTTTATGTATTTTATCGTTGATATAAAGTTTTTGCGAATGAAATAGTATTGAAACTGTTATATTAAATAAATAAATAATTGATATGGAATATAATGTAAAACAAATTGTGGAATATATGTTAGAGATTTTGGAAAACATATTTATAAACCACATTTGTTATTATATTTAGTGGTTGATTATCCTTTATAAACGACATAATCTTTCATATTGATCTAAATTTCTCAATAGCATTATTGGAGCTCCACATTTCAACTTGATTTTATGATTGGGAAGAACAAAGGTTGTAAGTGAGTTTAAAAATTCAAGGGTTAATAGGTTTCTCAATAACATTATTAGCATCATATGTATCAATTGAATCTGAATTTAGGTATTCATTTTCATAAACTATAGTCATACATTAGAATATTTATAAGTATAAGTTTAATAAATCTATTATGTCGAACATAATTAAAATTTAAAGACAACTAAATTTTTTTACCTAGAATTTTACTAAGGACATATTCATTGATTTGGTCAACAATCTCAATTATTAATGCAAGTATTGCTCTATATGGCATAAATTGTTGGTCCTTGTAGTGATGTTGTGGGTTTGATCAACAATTGCACGGGTTGCTGTACTTTGGCTTTATGTAACTCAAAATAGTAAAATAAAGATATAAAATAATTCATAATCAACAATTTGGAGTAATAAAATTGAATGAGATAAACAACATTGTTGAAATATGCAACTGATATTTGATACTTATTGGTGTATCTATACTAAAATTGCAAGATGTAAAAATGGAAGTTTAAAGAACCATTGAGTTATCAGGTATATTTAAATATTTAGTTTGAAAATAAAATTATGTGATGACCTTTTTTTTTAAATCTCAATCCACTTTTCCTTATATCCTACAGTTATACATAGTCTTTTCCATATATAGTAATGGGCTTAGCCTTTTTCATAGCATAAGATACATATCACTTTTGAGTCTTTATAAATATAATACGTTAGTAAACCATACAATATGTAGAAGTGCAAGATTAAAAAAAAAAATTAAGCTTGAGTTTACTATTAGTACTTGTATAATAAAGTTACATTGTATTTTTATTAAAGCTAGTGAAGAGTTAGCCTTTGTTATAGCTAATAATGGCTTAGAACTTTCAATAGCAAGAGTTTTGAGTTTTTTACAATGCATATGGTGAGACATGATTTTTTTCCCATTCCAAAGCATTCTTTATATTATTTTTTCCATTTGAGACTATTATACGACCCATTATGCAATTTATTTTCTATTCTTTTATCACTTTTCCTTCTAGCATAGGGACATGTATAACCTTTAAAATATCTAATAATGATTTTGGTTTAGCTCTTTTAATATCATGACAACTTTCATATATAAAACTAGCAAGTTACCCGTGCACATGTACGGGACGGTATTTTCTGTCACATGGTCAATAACACACATGTTACTCATACATTTACATGGTTAAAAATAGACATGCTACTTATCCATTCATATGGTTAAAAATACATATGTTATATGTACATTCATATTGTTAAGAACAAACATGTGACCCATATATTTTAATAGTTAAAAACACACATGTTACTCGTAAATGAGATGAATGGAGTAGAGATGAAATGACTAAAGTATCCCAACAATATTAAATGTATACATATATAAATATATCACACAATTTACATTACAATGATATTAAAAAATTCATTATATAATGACAAAGTTTCCCTTGAAAAATTCAAGTGTCAAACATAGGATATTCATTTTAGTAATTATTATTTCCTCTTTGTAATTATGCTAGCCTATGAATTTTGGACGGGAAAAAATGAACATGGTTGTGACACATGTGAAAAGTAATATTGATGAAACTTTTTTCTTATATATAGTATATGTATTTAATGTTATTATTATTATATCTTATTAAATAATATATTCGGTAATGAACAATGTATATGAGTGTATTTTTATCTTGTGTGAGAGGTCATACAAAGTGAGGTGTCTTTATCATGTGTGGAAGATCGTTCTTAACCATACTTTTTTGCCGTATGGTTAAGAATACACATATTACACGTACATTCATATGAGACAGATTAATTTTGACATATATTTGAAACCATGTAATTATCAATTTTATTAAAGATATATATTAGTAACATTTTGTAATCTATTATATATATAAGAATACAATATTGTGTAATTGATTTAGAGTTTTTTTATATAGATATAATTCAATGTGTGAGGGTACATAATAAGAATATGGACCAATTTTGGAGGCAAAAAAGTCAAGGAGAAGTTGACATGTGTCCATGATGATGTGGCAAGAACATTTTTTTCTTATATATATAATAGATATTGATACACGTTATGCCACAAAAATATCCATTAAAATCCTATCAGTCATGTTTTGTTTCAAAGATAAACACTTATGGCTTGAACGTATGTAATTGAGATTAGTGACCAAACATTGACTTCTCACTCACATGAGATTGAGAGGAAGAACAAAAAATTTGATCTAATCATTTCAATATTCTCAATAAATCTTAAATAGCTACATAAACATGAAAAACATCAAATTTGACCATCACAAAAGATTAAATCTATATACTATATAAGAAAACTAAGTCCTTAGCATATTAGCCATGACATGTGTCATCACCACAATCATTCATTTCCCTCAAAAAAATTTTCCTTCATTTCCCTCCAACATTGTCGATCTATACATGTTTATTTCATTTAAGTTTTCTCATCATATTTGATATTTGATTATGAATCTTTAAATAATTCAAATGTCAAAAATATAATGTTTCTTCATTGTTCTAAAAAGAGATGTACAACTCTTCATGGAAATTAACTTAATATATTTGTTTATCTTTGAATCTATGTTATGGTAAAAACAAAACTTTATTGTTATCAAATTAAAATATACTATGAATACAATTTTTTATCTTAGATTTTTATTGAATTTATTAATCATTACATATGTTATATATTTATTAAAAAATAACACCATAATTTTTTAATTATCTCTCAAATGTACTGTATAAGTTAATTAAAGATAATAAAATGTCATCTATCTATAAAAATACATAGTAGAAAACTAACAATAAATGAAAATTCATAAGGGAATAAAAATTGCATAGGTGAATAATGACAATAAATTTTGTTATACTATTGTAATTTGTAATCGAATAAGTGAATAAATATTGTCTATCAGTTGCAAACTAATAATTAATAATTACTTTGAATAAATACCGTCGACCATTAGGAAAGAAATAAAACTGGTGAAAATAAGGGAATAGAAACACATATTGTCATTTAATGTGGTGTTTATGGGTGATATCGATAATGTTATTAAAAGTGTAAAATAATGTATATTAATCACTACATGCAAATTAGTATGTCTGCTTTATTTTTAAAAAAAATCTAAAAATTTAATTATAATTTTCTCATTTTCATTACTATCGTTAAAATATTTTAACAGTTTTAATCCTAAATAATTTAGGTCTCCATTATTTTGAGAAAAAAACTAAACTATATAATTACAACTTATCTATTTCAATGATCATTTATTACTAAATTTCATTTCTATCTATTAAAATATTATTTTCGAAGTTGTCATACTAAATCATTAAACCCGAAAAGTACTAATCATTAAATTACTTATTAAAAATATGAAATATGAAATAATAAATCAATTATACTAACATCTACTAAGAAATATTATCTTAGAAGTAAAATAAATTATAAACAAATTACATTAAGAAATTATCACAATAAATCATAAAATTAAACAAATTTTCCATATGTACGTCTATATTAATAATGAACAATATAAGTTTTTATTATATTTATTAGTTAGCCAAATATATAGACTATAGAGCATGAAAATCAATCAAGAAAATACAAAAGTGTATGAGTAACATGTATTTTCTTAGCAATGTGAATGTACAGATAACATGTGTGTTTTTAACCATGTGAATGCACTGGTCACATGTGTCTTCTTAATGTACATGTAATATGTATGTTTTAACCATGCAAATGCACAAATAACTTGTGTTCTTAACCATATGAATGCATTTGTAATGTATGTTCTGAATCATATAAAAAATATCGTCCCGTGCAAATGCACGGGTCACTTGCTAGTTAAAAATAAAATCATAATCTCATTATCGCATAATATTTTAGTCTAATGTAGTTTTTTTATTAAGTTTAATGTCAATTTTAATTTCATATGGTTAAAACTTAAAGTAAATTATACTCACGCCCCTTGAGTTTTAGTAAAATTATACAAATCACCCTCCATTTTTTGTCCTTACACAAATTATCCACCATCCTAAACGAATCACCCCTAATTTTGTACATATATTACACTGACTACCGGTCAGTGCATGATATATAAGTGTAATATTTTAAACAAAAAACATGAGGCGTGTGTAATTAAGTTAAACAAAATATTGTATATTGTGTACACAAATTCAAATAATATAAGAGTCAATGCGACTTCACTATTTAGTTCGTTACAAATAGTATAAGAGTTATTTAAACATATTTTTTAATTAATAATATATTTTATAATGAAACAAAAATAATAAAGAGATAATTACTTTTGTACTATTTGAAATTTCTAAACAATATACAATATTTTGTTTAACTTCATAACATTCACCAAATTTTTTTCGTTTAAAGGATTACACTAATATCTAGGGGCACTCAGTGTAATGTAAGTACAAAATTAGAGGTGGTTCATGTAAGAGGTAGAGGTGGTTCGTGTAAGAACAAAAAAGTGAGGCGTGATTTGTGTAATTTCACTAAAACTCACGGGGTGTGAGTATAATTTACTCTAAAACTTATTCCAATTTCCAATACACTCGAAATTAATATTTACGCATTTCTTTACTTTATTAATTATTTTTGCATTCTTCATATCTTACGATTGTATCCAAAACCAATAATAAAAATCAATTTCTTTTGTGACATTAAAAATAATAAAGTCTTACCTCTCCTAATACATTGAGAGTTACCTCCCAAATTTATGGATAACATCATACTCATTAATAACTTAATATAGCATGAATATTAAACTAAACATCTGTAAGACTGAGATTGCAACTAAGAGGGGGTGAATTAGTTGTTACAATAAGTATGGCCAATTCTTCTGCAATATCAAAGTTATTGTGCAGCGGAAATATTATGCAGAAAAATATTGACTTAGGAAGGATAGATAATTAACAAAGAGAATGGAAAGAGAGTACACATGTGTTTTATACTAGTTCACCTTCTTGACCACTGAAGACTATGTCTAGTACTCTTGACGTGCAAGAGATTCCTTTATTAAATATAATGAGTTGCAATTACAATTATCTCACTCCGAGATCTCCTTGTACCTTATACACTCCCTTATATCTAATCCTCTTGGAAAACTCTATTCCAAGTCACACCCTTGGTAAACACTATACCAAGTAACACTCTTGGTAAACACTATACCAAGTCACTCACCCTTTCTCTTCACACCCTTGTAAAAGAAAGTAAACTTTGCATAAGTGAAGAATGTACAATTTGGCTTGGATTGCCTTACAAGTGTATATGACAATTTCTAGACCTTGCAATCCAATAACAACTCTTTATATTTGAGATAATAAAGCTCTTTTTAACTTTGAAAATGTTTGGAAAGCACTTTGAAGCAACTCAAAAATACTTAGAAAGTTTGAGAGTATGTTGTTTTGAAAAGTGCAGAAAATTCAGAGAAGTGTAAGAGCTTTGTGTGATTTTATTATGAAAGTTGTTGTATTTTGTTATGTGTTGTGAGAGTGTTTCAATGCCCTTATATAGGCTTCCAATCAACCATAATACCCTTAGGTATGAGTAGGTTTCGTTTGGAATGAAAAGCAATCAGTTTGGAGTGAATACTCTTCACTTGAAATCTAAAAACTGATGCAACAACTCTAAGTAATCGATTAATGCAAGTGGGTAATCGATTACCCATCAATCCTTTTAACATCTTTTTGAAAATTCACACAGTGTAATCGATTACTGGATTTGAGTAATCGATTACTCAACAACACTGTTTGACAGCTTTGTGAATTTGCCTTAGTGTAATCGATTACACTACTTTGAGTAATCGATTACCCTGTTTTCTAAAAATGGTAATCTGTTACTCCAAAGTCTGTAATGGATTACTCATAGCTGTTAGAGGTTTGAAAACTCTTTTCTCACTCATGTAACTTGTTACTCAAGTATGGTAACCTGTTACATGTTGCTTTTTGAAAATTATTTTTATTAACACTTAGATTATTCTGATTTTCTTGAAAACAATTTTGAACATTATTAACTAAGTAAATAAATGAGTTGTAAGGATAGAAGTACCTAAGACTTAGACTCTAATTCTTTGAAGCTTTATCTTCGATAGTCTTTGTAGGTCTTCTTCCTTTCTTCTTTTTGTGATATTGGTGTCTTCATCAAAACCGTGCCAATGTCAGGAGCAAGATCTTCTTCACAATCTCCCCCTTTTTGATGATGACAAACCAATGTCTTCTTGAAAGTGTAATTTTTTGAGAGCAGCATACTTGATGATATATCTTTGACTTGTCTTGAGTATGCTCCCCCTATATGTATGCATGTATGTGCTCCCCCTTTCTTTTGGAGTTATGTGCCTAAAAGACTATTACAAAAAATACACACCTTCCAACTTTTCTCCCCCTTTTGACTTCATCAAAAAGAAGAAAAACCAAGAGTCTAGCACAATAGACATTTGTAGAGCATAGCATACAATATTTCATAGTATATTAAAGTTCAAGTAATATAAGCATAATAGAATTAACACCATGTATGAAAACATAAACAACATTGCATAACAACGAAAATAACGATGTTCATACACGAAATCCAAAATAACAGAAAATAAAAAATAATCCAAACAATGTTTAAACATCCACATGGAAAATACACAGCCATAGTCATTACATAATCAGAAACCTAGACAGAATTTATAAGACTCGGGCTCGGAACTATCTTCATCAACATCCATGTTGCCCAACCTCGATGAAAGACGATGAAGTTCGTAATGGATTTGTTGGCTCTGGGTATCGAAAGCATCCATCCTTGTGGTGATGTAGCCTCGAAGAGACCAATTCATCCATAATCATCTGATTAGTGGGCATTGCAGCAGATGAAGAAGATTGAGCATGAGACTCAGGCTGGTTTGGCTCAACAGTAGGTTCTAGTTCATCGGTAGGAGCAGGTTGGCGGTCGGTACGATGCTTGTAGGTTCGACGAGTAACATGATCGATAACGAATCCCATCTTGTGGACAACCTCAATATCAACCTTGCTTTCACGAAGATTGAGGGCCACTTTGGTCTCACCATCTAAGGATACGCCGAAATGCTCAAAGATTTTGGTAATGAAGATGGCGTAGGGCAACAGACTTTGGGAGCCGCGAACATGCCACATTTGTTGCATTATCATCTTAGTCCAATTAATTTTGGTGTTAAACTTGATAGCATACATCAATTGGAGCTCTATGTCACTTATTTGCGAATGATTTGAAAATTTTGGCAAAATGACATAGGTAAGAAAATAATGTACCAAACGATCTTCCAACGTGAGATATCCAACAGAGAGGATATCCCTGTTCTTAACAGTCTCACCAAGGCTTTGTTGCTTTCGCCTTTCTATTTCCTCTTTAGAAATTCTACAAATAGAAAGATAGAATTTCTTGCGAGCGTAATCGTCCCATTCACATACCAGGCCGAACCCAATGATGTCGCCTATCATCGGTATATCACAATAAATAGAACTAAAGGTTTTCATATCCAAGACTATATCCTTTCCCTTAACATGGGAAGTCATAAGATTTTTGCTAAAGTTCATGTTGCAATAAAATACACGAACAAGCTCAGGGTAGATATCGTTCGCTTCGCAGCAAAAGTCAAAAAGTTTTTGTTGCCGCAAAAGTTAAGGAAAAAGAAAATCTTCAAACTCAAAGTTCCCAATGTTACCGTATTTAGGAGTGAAGATGGCGCGTCCATAGAAGTTTTCTTCGAAGACCTTTCTTTGAGCGTCATTTGCAAGAAGCCTCGTCAAGTTCAACGGGTTGGACTTGGAAGTTGATTCTCCTTGCTTAGACTTTGAAGAACGTGGTCTCTTTGAAGAAGAAACCATTGTTGGTTTTTGAAGGTTTTAGGGTTTTTTGGAAATTTTGGGGGTTTTGATTGAGGCCACAAATCATGAAATAGAAGGTGTAGAAGTGTTTAGAATAAAAAATGTGATGCGATTTGCAACAAAAATCAATCAAAACAGAGTTGAAATGAAGTTTTTAGAGATTAAGAGGGTTTAGAGAGAGAGGAACTCGTGTTACAAGAGAGATAAAATGGAGGATTTTTGAGAAAAATGCAGCAGTTCATATATATAACTGCACAGAGTAATCGATTACACTGAGTGGGTAATCGATTACTCACTTTCGAAAATTCAAAATTTTCAAACAATGTCTCTCTGTAATTGATTACACCATTACAGTAATCGATTACTGTATAACATATTGTTTCCCCACTGATGCTAAAATTGATTTTTGGCTCTAAAAACTTGAAAATTAAAACATAAAACACACAATTTAAGATCAAGTAGGCATTGGATATAAACAATGAAACATACACATAAACATTTAAACATGTTAGGACATGTATGCTTCATCGAGAATGTCTAATTTTATAGAAAGGTTCTTTTGCTAACAGTTTAGTGAATATGTCCGCTAGTTGGTTATGAGTATCAATGAACTCTACCAATACATCCTTCTTTTGGACATGGTCCTTAAGGAAATGATGCCTTATATCAATATGTTTGGTTCTTGAGTGCATAATCGGATTTTTGGTGAGATTAATAACACTAGTATTGTCACACTTCAAGGGTGTGCAGCCTAAGTTTAAGCCATAATCCCGTAATTGTTGTTTAAGCCACAACACTTGTGCACAACAACTACCGACAACAATATATTTCGCTTCAACGGTGCTTAAGGCAACACAAGCTTGTTTCTTGCAAGACCAAGAAACTAAAGCATTCCCTAGAATGTGGCAAGTACCACTTGTACTTTTTCTCTCAGACTTGCATCCCGCAAATTCTGAATCCGAGAAGCCAACCAATTCACATACGCTTCCCTTGGGATACCATAGTCCAACATCGGTTGTGCCTTTGAGACACTTCATGATTCTCTTAACGACAACTATATGTGACTCTTTGGGTTTAGATTGATATCGCGCACATAAACATACACTAAACATAATATCAGGTCTACTGGCAATAAGATATAAAAGAGATCCGATCATACCTCGATACTTAGATATTTCAATACATTTCCCAGCGTCATCAGCATCGATATAGGTACTTGATCCTATAGGAGTAGCAATCGGCTTGCAGTCATCCATCTCAAATCTTTTCAACAAGTCTTTGCAATATTTTGACTAACTTACAAAGATTCCATTGCTAAGTTTCTTAATTTGGAGTCCAAGAAAGTAATTTAAATTTCTCATCATATACATCTCAAATAAAGTATGATATTTATTTTCTTAGTAAAAAGTGTAGTATCGACCTTTCCTTTTGTAAAACCTTTTTCTGCTAGAAAGTTAGTTAGACGGTCATACCAAGCACGTGGAGTTTGCTTTAAGCTATAGAAGGCTTTCTTTAACTTGTATACGTGAGATGGATGTTTGTAGTCCTCAAAACTAGGAGGTTGTTCTACAAATACTCCCTCTTGTATATACCTGTTAAGGAATGCACTCTTTACATCCATTTGATAAAGTTGAAAATTTAAGGAGCATGCATATGCAAGTAGTAGTCTAATCGCTTCAAGTCTAGCAACCGGAGTGAAGGTTTCATCAAAGTCTATACCTTCCTCTTGGTTGTATCCTTGGGCTACTAGTCTAGCCTTGTTTCTAATGATTATACTATTTTCATCTGATTTATTACAAAATACCCATCGAGTTCCTATTACATGCCTATTCTTAGGTCTAGGAACAAGTTCCCAAACTTCGTTTCTCTCAAACTGGTTAAGTTCTTCTTGCTTAGCAAGAATCCAGTGTTCATCATCGATTGCTTCATCAATCTTAAATGGTTCTATTTGAGAGAAAAAAACCATGTTTAGACATGCATTTTCTAGCATTAAACGGGTGGTAACATCTTCATTAATATCGCTAATAATGTTGCCTATAGGATGATCTTGATGAGTTTTCCACTCTTTAGGTAAATCAGAGTGAATATGCTCTTCTTCAATGGAATGATTATCATCCACTTCCACATGCTCTATATTAGGTGTGGTTTCAATAATAACATTTTCATTAAAAGTAGGATTAGGCAAATCTTCTTCATCAATAGTCAACATTTCCTTGATTAGAGGATTGGTTTCATCAAAGGAGACATAGACAGATTCTTCCATGGCTATAGTTCTTTTGTTAAAGACTTTATAAGCTTTACTCGTGAGAGAATAGCCTAGGAAGATTCCTTCATCTGCATTTGCATCAAACTTGCTTAAGTTTTCTTTGCCATTATTCAAGATGAAACATTTACAACCAAATACATGCAAGTGTGAAATGTTTGGTTTTCTTCCTTTGAAGAGTTCATAAGGGGTTTTCTTTAGAATGGGTCTTATTAGAACTCTATTTGAAACATAACAAGCGATGCTTACCGCATCAGCCCAAAAGTACTTTGGGAGGTTAGTTTCATTCAACATTGTTCTAGCGATTTTTTCTAATGACCGATTCTTTCTCTCTACAACACCATTTTGTTGTGGTGTTCTAGGAGCATAAAAGTTGTGATTAATCCCAAGATCATCACAAAATTCCTCAAAATAAGCATTTTGAAAGTCTCCCCCATGATCACTTCTTATAGCAGCGATTTTGAGTGACTTTTCGTTTTGGACTCTTTTAGCATAAGTGCTAAAGGCTTTGAATGTCTCATTCTTATGTACTAAGAATAGAGTCCAAGTGTAGCGTGAAAAATCGTCTACTATAACAAGAACATAGTAGTTACCACCAAGAATTTTTGTCCTAGAGGGGCCAAATAAGTCCATGTGTAGTAACTGCAATGGTCTATCCGAAGAAACCATATGCTTTGGCTTGAATGAGGTTTTTGTTTGTTTACCCGTTTGACATGCACCACATAGTTTGTCTTTAACAAACTTCATCTTGGGTAAACCAACAACTAAATATTTCTTTATTAGCTTATTCAAATGGTCCATGTGTATGTGAGCAATTCTCCTATGCCAAAGCCATGCATCATGAATGCCATTTACAACTAAACATGTTATAGGAAGAGATGAATTTATATTTATCATGTAAATGTTATTAATTCTCTCACCAACAAGTTTAGAGTTTAGAAATTCCTTACTTTCAATGATGCACATATCTGGGTAGAATGATACATGGAAGTCCTTGTCGTAAAGTTGACTTATGCTTAGAAGATTGTGCTTAAGTCCTTCCACAAATAGCACTCCTTCTAAGGTTGTTGAAGATGGCTTGCCGATTCTACCGACTCCAAGAATTCTTCCTTTGTTGTTGTCACCATATGTGACATAGCCTTTGTCCCTTGGAGTGAGGACAAAGAACTTACTTTTATCGCCCGTCATATGCTTTGAGCAACCACTATCCAAGTACCATAAATTGCGGGTGGCGCTCAAATCAACCTACAAAATATGTTAAGTTATATTAGGTACCCAACTTGTTTTGGGTCCTACATGGTTAGATCTTTTCTCAACCCATTTAAAATATTCTAAGGGAACACCATATTTTCTAATATGACAAGTATTTGGTGTGTGCCCATGATTTTTACAATAAGAGCAAATATGTTGATGCATATGTATCCTAGATTTATGTTTGCTATGTGTAGATGCATGGATACATGTTTTCTGAAAGTCTGTTATGACAGACTTACTTTGTTTCTTAATAGCAGGGCCTTTTTCATAGTCAAACCCTCTTCGGTCCGTAGAGTGTCTTTGATCATTAATGATCTTACTCAGGCTCTTGCTACTCTTTTTCATTTTGTTGAGTTCAAGACTCAATGTAGAAACTTTGTTGCCAAGAGTAATGTAATTTAAACATGAGGATGATGAAGGTATGTTTCTAAGAGAATCTAGTTCAGATTTTTGTTTTAGAAACATTTTTGACAATTTCATGTATTCATCATGCAGATCATTAAACGCAGTTTGCAATTCTGAAGAAGAAAAAAGGATAGATTCATTTACCTTTTCATCATCTGAATGATGAGACGCCATTAGGGAGAGATGCGCCTGCTCTTCGCTTTCTGGTTAAGAGGCTGAACTTGTGTTGTTGTCTTCCCAAGCGATGTAGGCTCTTCGTCCATTCTTTAATTCATTCTTTCCTTTGAAAGAACTCTTCTTAATGTTTGGACAGTCCATCTTCATGTGGCCAGGTTTGCCACACTCAAAGCATGTAAAATTCTGGTTTGAAGTGGAGGCCTCATTGCTTTTGGAGAACTTCTTTATTTGCCCGGTTCTTCCGCCTTTGTTCCTTCTTAGGAACTTGCTGAAATTTTTAACGAAGAGGCTCATGTCATCAGTCTATTCTTTGTCGTCTTCATCCTCCGATGAATCATATTTCTCAGCTTTTGCCTTAAGAGAAATGTTCTTCTTCTTCTTCTTCTTCTTATCTAGTTCCTCGTGTTGATCAAGTTGACTCAATTCGAGTTCATGTTCCTGCAATTTTCCAAACAAAGCAGCCAAGGACATTTTCGAAAGACTTTTCTTTTCTGAAATAGCCTTTACCTTTGGTTGTCATGTTCTTGTTAGTGATCTTAGAACTTTTAAGTTCAAGTCACTATTTGACAACACCTTGCCAAGTGCAATAAGATGGTTGGTGAGATGAGTGAATCTCTTTGAAGATCCAAGATCTTCTCTCCAGGTCTCATACGAAACATCTCGTATTCCTGGGATAGAGTGTTGAGTCTCGATCTCTTTACCTCTTCGGTACCTTCTTGAGTTGTCTCCAAAGTGTCCCACATTTCCTTAGCAGATTTGCAGTTGGACACTCTAAAGAACTCATCTATTCCATGTGCCTATGTGAGGATGTTCTCTGCCTTCAAATCATATTGCACCTTCTTCTTATCTTCATCATTCCATGAAGATTTTGGCTTTGTCTCTCTTATGCTGTTGACAACGGTAAATGGCACGTATGGTCCTTCCTCGATAGCATTCTAGATATCCAAGTCTTGCGACTCTATGAAAATCCTCATTCTGATTTTTCAGAAGTCGTAACACTCTCCAACAAAGCTTAGAGGTCTGTTTATGTTGGATCCTTCTCCTATGAATGATATTGAGGCCATGTTGTAGTAGGATCAGATTTTGAGAGTAACTTTCTCAAAAATAGCTCTGGTGCCAATTTTAAGACTGAGATTGCAACTAAGAGGGGGTGAATTAGTTGTTGCAATAAGTATGGCCAATTTTTCTGCAATATCAAAGTTATTGTGCAGCAGAAATATTATGCAGAAAAATATTGACTTAGGAAGGATAGATAATTAACAAAGAGAAGAGAAAGAGAGTACACATGTGTTTTATACTGGTTCACCTTCTTGTCCACCGAAGGCTACGTCTAGTACTCTTGACGCGCAAGAGATTCCTTTATTAAATATAATGAGTTGCAATTACAATTATCTCACCCCGAGATCTCCTTGTACCTTACACACTCACTTATATCTAATCCCCTTGGAAAACTCTATTCCAAGTCACACCCTTAGTAAGCACTATACCAGGTAACACCCTTGGTAAACACTATACCAAGTCACTCACCCTTTCTCTTCACACCCTTGTAAAAGGAAGTAAACTTTGCATAAGTGAAGAATGTACAATTTGGCTTGGATTGCCTTACAAGTGTATATGACAATTTCTAGAACTTGCAATCCAATAACAACTCTTTATACTTGAGATAATAAAGCTCTTTTTAACTTTGAAAATGTTTGGAAAGCACTTTGAAGCAACTCAAAAATACTTAGAAAGTTTGAGAGTATGTTGTTTTGAAAAGTGCAGAAAATTCAGAGAAGTGTAAGAGCTTTGTGTGATTTTATTATGAAAGTTGTTGTATTTTGTTATGTGTTGTGAGAGTGTTTCAATGCCCTTATATAGGCTTCCAATCAACCATAATACCCTTAGGTATGAGTAGGTTTCGTTTGGAGTGAAAACTCTTCACTTGAAATCTAAAAAGTGATGCAACAACTCTAAGTAATCGATTAATGCAAGTGGGTAATCGATTACCCATCAATCCTTTTAACATCTTTTTGAAAATTCACACAGTGTAATCGATTACTGGATTTGAGTAATCGATTACTCAACAACACTGTTTGACAGCTTTGTGAATTTGCCTTAGTGTAATCGATTACACTACTTTGAGTAATCGATTACCCTGTTTTCTAAAAATGGTAATCTGTTACTCCAAAGTCTGTAATGGATTACTCATAGCTGTTAGAGGTTTGAAAACTCTTTTCTCACTCATGTAACTTGTTACTCAAGTATGGTAATCCGTTACATGTTGCTTTTTGAAAATTATTTTTATTAACACTTAGATTATTCTGATTTTCTTGAAAACAATTTTGAGCATTATTAACTAAGTAAATAAATGAGTTGTAAGGATAGAAGTACCTAAGACTTAGACTCTAATTCTTTGAAGCTTTATTTTCGATAATCTTCGTAGGTCTTCTTCCTTTCTTCTTTTTGTGATATTGATGTCTTCATCAAAACCGTGTCAATGTCAAAAGCAAGATATCTTCACAACATCAACATAAATAAAACAAAATAACATCAACATATTCAACATAAATAAAAATGTGTATTTTTTAGAAATGAGATGATACTTTAGGTACCACAAAATAATACTTTCCAGGTGAGACAAATAATACAACTTACATGCTACATATAATGAATAATACTAGATTAGACACAATAGTACTTTATGTGTAATGAGCAATGCTAGATTAGGCTAAGTGACCAAATACAAATAGGTTGTGCAATAGTCCAAAGATGGATCAAACTTGATTCTAGTTATAGAATACTTATACAAAGTGTACAGTTTACATAATTAAAATCAAATAGGTTGTTGAATACTTTTAAATCAATTCAGACCTTTAAGTTTATCTAAATTGAGCCAAGTATTGCTTTTGGTGCTAAGTATCTACATCCACATATGCTTACTTTTTAACTAAAATAATTGATTTTAAAGTTAGACAATATCAATAAACACATCATAGACTCTCATGTTTTGAGTGAACACCCAATGTAGTGAAGATGTAAAAACTCTAATTACAAAATGATAGACTCTTAAAAAACTTAGGAGTGATTAACTTTGATCGTGTTTTTGGAGAAAAAAAAGAGAGATGTGTTTCAAGATGAAGAAAGAAGAGAAAGATGGGTTTGAGTAGCATAAAAGAGAGACGAATGACTTTTATTACTTGTAAGGAATGGAAAATGAAAAGTTCAAAGATATATAGTAATATTAATGTACACGTCTAAACATGCAGTTTTATGACATTATCGCAAAATTCAAACCATCTTTTACTTATACCAAATTATCATTGCAAAAACTTAACATCACCTTTGTGGTCAACATTATTTTATTGTATCCATTATTATCTAATGACTAAATAAACTCTACCACAAGTATAAGCATAAGTAAAGTAAAGTGCTATATACTTTTTAATAATATACTATACACAATCTCGTTTTATAATTTTATTAAACTAATAAAACATGTAATTTTATTAAAGAAGATAGTAGATTTAGTTATTTTCCCAATGATATGAAGAAGAAAGCATGTTGATCTGCAAGGAAGCCAAAAAATAAGTATATGTTATTTAAATATATAGTTTAATGAATATTATCTGCATAAATTAATGTATAAAGAGAAGATATGCAAGAAATATAAGGTTGATTGTGTATGAAGGTAAAGCATTCTAAAGAGGAAATAATTATGTTAAAGTTAAAGTGTTGTACCAATATACACTATAGTGTCTCTAATTGAAGTTACTGGATGAATTTTTTGCAAAGGTACAACTATAGGCTTTTCATAGGTACCAATGTGTTTTGCATAGGTACAACCGTAGCCTTTTCGTGGCACAATCTTTGAACGTTCATATAAAAATAAGAAAGATATTAGAAAGAAAGAGAAGTGAAAAAACCACTTCATGTGATGAAGCTTATAAGATGTGTCACAATCTGTTACCTGTTGGAATTTTAAAAAGTTGGTGGCAGAGTAATAATGCAAGAAAAGTACATTTGCAATAAATGAATCATTGTTTAAAATTAGCATCTTGCTTTTGATTTTTTAAATTATATGACTCTCTTCTCATTCTATAGATTCTTACTCTTTGACTTTACATAAGAAGATAATGTAGTAAAAATAACACTTGAGACTAAAACATAAAGGATAAATTTCCTTTTTAATGTATTTTTCAGAATGTAATAAACAACTATTCTCCACATTGTCCATATAGATAAAAGTTAAGCTTTGTAAAAGAGAAGAAGCTATATTTTTTAGGTGCTAGAAAATGAGATTCATGTTTAATGGCCACCACTGTTTAAAATATTTCTGAGCTTACTATTTCTCATTTAAGCTTCATATTCCTTGACTCATCTTTTATTTTTGATTTTTTATGTTAGATGACCTTTCTATTAATTTAATCTAAAATAGAACAAAACTAAATAATAGTTTGAAGATTGTAATATAGTTAGAGTTAACTAACCCGATTGGGGAGATAGAATGAAAAGATTGCTGAAAATAAAATTAGAAAGTTAGAGAAGTGAGAAGAGAGAATGTATATAGGAAATGTAGGAAATTACCTTAGGATCCATGACTCCTTCTGTGGGTAGGGCATTATTGATACACACCTTTTGTCTCATCTAAGTTCTTACCTAAGCGGCTTCCAAACTTGAAATTAAATGCAATAGAAATGACATTATCACAAAATGCATACTTTTTATAATAATTTATATGATTAAGATTCCACCATTTTCATGATTGACATATTTTAAAAATAGCATCTTGCTTCTGATTTTGGAAAAAACGGATTCTTACTCTTTGACTTTGCATAAGATGGTAATGTGGGAAAAATAGCACTTGAGACTAAATCATAAAAGATAAGTTTCCTTTTTAATGTCTTTTCAGAATATAGTAAACAACTATTCTCCACATTGTCCATATAGATAAAAGTTATCATAAGCAATAATCCATTGAAGAAATGTTGTAAAAGAGAAGAAGCTATTTTTTGAGGTGCTAAAAAAAGGAGATTCATGTTTAATGGACATCACCAAAGGACTTAAAATAAGGAATTTTTATGTGAATGAATCCATTTGCAGTTCAAACATTATTGCATTTAATTTAAATTTATTTTTTTCATTGCCATAATAAACGAGTACATTTTTTCTTCAACATTCTAAATGAATGCTTGGAAATGAAAACCTTCAACAAACAAAATATGTGGTTCAAACTGCGCAGTAGTACTCTAGATGAATTCCAAAAAGATCACACTGAAAATTTGATAGCAAAGCTTACCATTGGAACATGCAAAAATGGAAATGTGATAAAACGCCAAGTGTGATGATATTTTGTCGAAGGATCCATGGAAGATCTCCTATTTTCAACTAACCTTAGTGACATTGACATGTTAGCCATCACCACATTAATTCCTCCCTTCTTTTGGTTGAAAAAAAGAGAATTTATTGGCATACATTTTCATCACAAAACAAACACTAAGATTGATTCTTAATGAGCAAAAGATTACAGATTCAAATTATGTAAACAATATGTTTGTTTGTGAAATAAAGAGTGTACTTCTACATTTTTTAGATTAGATAATAGTCGTATTATACAATCGGATAATATAACCATTCATACATGCTTAAAAAATGAAAGTAAATTTATAGAATGAACAAATGTCAAATACATTAATATAATCACACATACATGACTCGTATAAGATTAAATTTATCTAGTCCTATTAACAAAAATGATAAGATAGTTATATCAAAATGACTAACCTGAGTATTGTGACGTCTCAGTGATGATTACAGCCATAGAAGCTTCGGTGTGTAGCGGTAAAAATGTTATCTTAAACTCTTACAAAAAAAAGGTTATCTTAACCTAAGAATGAATAAAATAAGTTTCACTCAACAAAAATGTCCAAAAAATTGTAAACTTGTTAGGTAAAAATGTTATTGTGTTAGTAAATGTGAAATAAAAAACAAATAGAACTTAGAAACCACTAATTGTAAATATTGAAATACATGATAACAACAAGAACATGAAAACATATATTTGAGTGAATGAATGTGTATGAACACGGATGGGTATGAGATGTTAGAAAGATTGTCATGACTCTTCACCTATTCAAACACAAATTATTAGAAGCTATAAGATCTGATGATAAAGAAGTTGTAAGGAGAAATGGAGAAATCATACCTGTTAAATAGAGGAATCATACATGTAAGAAAAAATATGTAGATGGTTTAGTGAGTCTAATAATAGAAGATGAAGAGAACGATTGAAAATGGAGAAAATAGAGAGGTTGAAAATGGAGAAATAGAGAAATCATACATGTGAAATGGAGAAATCATACCTGTAAGGAAAAATATGTAGATGGTTTAGTGAGTCTGATAGTAGAAAATGAAGAGAGATTGAAAATAGAGAAAGATGGAGAGGATGAAAATGGAGAAAGAGATGAACAGTGAAATGGAGAAATAAAGAAATCATACATGTGAAATGGAGAAATCATATATGTAAGGAAAAATATGTAGATGGTTTAGTGAGTCTGATAATAGAAAATGAAGAGTGAGATTGAAGATAGAGAAAAATGGAGAGGATGAAAATGGAGAAAGAGATGAATAGGAAAATGAGAAAAATAGAGAGATGCTAAAATGAAAAGAAGTGTGGAAAGGAGTGGAACCAAGGAAAGAGAAATAGGGAAACTAGAAGGCCTTTTCCATTTCAACTAATCTCCTAATATCATCTCATTGCAATAAATGAGTGTGCAGAAAGCATTATTTTATTGTATTCATAATTAACAAATGACTAACTTATCCCCACTATATTAAAGCCATAAGTTAAATCCTATATATTTTTTAGTAATATAATTCAGACAAAAGTAATATCCTTCTACTTTTGAAATCCAAGTGGTTAAGACAAATTTGACCTTGAAAATTTCAAGTGTCAGAAATGTAGTAGTCTATTTTGGTAAATAACAAAAACTTAATGACAAAAATGACCTTGAAAATGTGAAGTGTCACAAATATGGTAGTCTATTTTGATAATTATGCTAGTCCCTTCTATTCTTATGTTTATACTAATATATAAAGAGAAAACACAAAATAACTACCCATGATAGTGTAATTTGTTGTTTCTTATTTTGCTCTTACTAATCTATATTTTATAACCAAAAAACCATATAACATATTTTCTCATTTTATGTTTCATGTTTGTTTATATAACTTTTACAGTTTTTCCCTTTGAACACGTCTGTTTTTCCACATGGATCAAGACAATATTTGAACACGACATTTTATCATTTTCATTTTTTAACATGCAAAATTGCAAATCATGTTTGGTTGATTTTGTTATAGTTATGAAAAATGTAATAAAAATATACAAATCAATTACAATTCACTCAATAGAAAAACAAGTTGACAGACACGAGAGTAGTAATAGAAAACATAATTTAATTATAAATAAAATTATAAAAATATCATATTCTGTTTTCTTCTTTTAGTTTTATAAGTACTTGATTCTAAGACAAAAACTTAGGTAAAATATTATAGGTACTAGTGATACATGTGACCTATTAAAGGATGACATGTATACATTTTTGTTTACTTTCAAATAATGAACATTTATTATATTTACAATCAAACATTTTTTGATATTGAAAGTAAACAAAAAAGTTCACATGTCATCATCTAATAGATCACATCTATTACTAGTACATATGATACTTTACCCAAGTGTTATCATTGGTTCTATTCTTCCTAATTTAATACTTTACTAACTGAGCACAGACAGTGGAGGAAAGATAAAAAGGCAATTGGAGAAGTCTCACATCACTATTCATGGAAAGTTGGAAACAACATTATTCATTGGAAAAAGGACACGTTAAGGTAATTTGTTGGTAACAATGTCAGTAGTAGAGAATGACAACAACTACCACAACAACCACCTCGATTGGATACTAGGATTTTGATCATAATTGGGTGGGGTAATCCATTCTCAACTAACTATGATATCTATATATTTTCACTGCCAAAATGTATAGGAAATAATATAATTATAATGGATAAATCTCATACATTATTAATGCATATTTTTTTTCTTATTTTTATTTACAATTATGAAAATTTCAATTAAATATTTGGTTAGAGATTTAAAAAAAATAAAGATAGCTTACTTGCATGATGAAAAACAAGAGTTTAAATTATTAACAGTATTATAGTTTTTATCGCAATTACCTATAACATTTTTATCTAATCAAATCTGACGAAAAAAATATGGATCAAAGTTGATGGTGGTTGTCGTGGAATGGGGGAGGTGAGAGAGTTGTTGTTTGTAACGGTGGAAGTGATGGATGGAGAGGAATAAAGGATAAGGAATGAGATGATAAATATTATTAGGAACAAAATAATATTGTTTTGAGATATTTTCATCATGATTATTAACAGTTTTATGGAAAAACAAAAAAAAATTATAAAACATAAATGACACAAATAATTCAGTCAAACATAAATAAATAAAACTAAATCATAAAATAAAGGAATAAAACATCATTTAAAAAATTTATTATCAACTAAATTTCCAATACCATATAGTTAACATTCACTTATTTTTCATAGATGAGTCCAAAGAGTGGCCCAAGTAGTAGGGTCATATATTACCACGGACAAGGAACTGCTGTCCCAAATCTTGTCCTGCACCAATCAAAATGAAATAAAAATAGAAAAAACCATGAATGTTTACAATGGAGAGCATATCCTTGTCCGAGTTAGGAGACGGGTTCGGGACAACATATCCTTGTCCGAGTTAAGATCCTCTAATGGAGAGACAAGTGCATAAAAAATCAAGAGAAAGTACAATGTTCAATGACACATGCATCCTTTTGATTACAATAATATTACAATTTTGCCATTAAAAAACAAAGGAAAAAATGTACTTGTCTCTCCATTAATGGAGAAGATCCTAATTCATCCTTGTCCATATTACCACAACCAGGCACCAGCTGGTCTCTCTCTCATGTTCCCTTCCTCTTTTCATTGCTATTGCATTCTTCAACTTCTTATCTTTTTTGCTGAAAATAAACATTGGCCCATATTAAGAACTTACAACTTTTATTTGAGATTTCTCAATCTCACTTTGGTTGATTCACTTCAGGTACTCCCCCACTTTCCATCTTCACTGGACCCTCAAATTTTATTCCAAAGCTTTGTTCTTTTTGTTATTCTGCGCTTACCATTTCCTCTTTTTAACTTATTCTCTGTTACCTCTTAGTTTCTTCCATTTTTTAATTTTTGTTGTTGTAATTCTTGCTATTTCAGCATCATGGTTGGCTGGAAATCTAACAGTAGATCATATAACTATAAAAATCTACATTCTCTGTTAATTTGTAGTAAATAGCAAAAAGGAAGATAGTTTAAGTTGTTTTTATGGTTGGATTCAGTACTATTTGGAGTTTGAACAATGAATTAGAAAACTGTTGTTTAGGTTTTCTGATGTTATTGATATTCCTTTATCAATGTGTGATTCATACGTAGATATGGATTAGGATTTTCAAACTGTAACTTCATGAATTATTTAGTTTGGTTTTGATTAATTCTTAGGTAAAAATTGCTCCTTCTCTTTCTTTTTTTAGTTTTTTTTCTTACCAAAGAACTCTCAGTAAGATTTTGATTATAAGTTTTATTTTGAATACAATTTAAGCTAATCCGAGCACACATGATGAAGATGAATTCTCTAGCAGAAGGTTGGTGCTCTTTTCTTTTCGTAGGAGAAAAGTGATTACATAATTAATGAGATTCTTTGATTTCAGTATCAAATTTCACAGTCCTAATAGCATTTAATAGTATCAGAACTCAGAAGATGCTATTGGATTTCCTATTAGGAGCTAAATTATTTTGGGTTGTAAATCGAGTTATTAAAAATACATATTTTATGTATGAAGGGAGAAATTGAGGAATTGCTAAGAAAATGGGGAGGAATCGAAATTGGTTTTCGTCTGTGAAGAAAGCTCTCAGCCCTGAGCCAAAGGAGAGTAAAGATCAGGTTCGGATAAAATCGTAAAATTTATATCGACATATCTCAGTTATCTTAGATGTTTCTTATAGTGTTATCAACTCCTTTTGTAGAAGTCAAGCAAATCAAAGAAGAAATGGTTTGGGAAGCAAAAATTGCAGACTTCAGAGGCATACTCCGAAACCAATAAAGCACCCTTTCTTCCTGCACCGGAGGAGATTACTTTAACTCATGTTGAGAATGAAGACAGTAATGATCATGTTGTTGAAGTTGCAACTGTCTTAGAGGCAGAGGAACCTGTTCTTGATGATCATACAGAAGCTGCTAAGGTTCAAGTCACTGCAGTTGATCACTTTACCGACAAACCTAAGGATGAAGTGGCGGCAATGAGGATTCAAACAGCTTTTCGTGGATACATGGTATATATTGCAATTTTATTTAAATCCATATATACTATTCTGTCGATCTATTTTTATAACTTTTCCAGCCTCCTTTTTTCACAATCCGTTAAAGTCAACAACATTCAATGAAAATCATTTTCAAATGGATTTAGCTTTGATCCACTGGTAGTGTAAATAGTGTTCCACTGTCAGTGAATCATGAGGTGCCACATGTTTCCTAAAATGTTTGAAGATTTTGTTTCCTGTAAAGTAACATTGGGTCAATTTCCAGCTCTTTAAATTTTGTTTCATGCATATAGTGTATGTATGCATTAAATGTTCTCTTTAATTACTCTAAGTTATGAGGTCATCATAATCAATAATCGCTGCAAACAAAGACTTCTAAATTGAATGATAAACTAATTTCAAGCGGAATTTACTTTTGTATTCATTTAGGCAAGAAGAGCATTGCGGGCTTTAAGGGGGCTGGTCAGGTTAAAGTCACTGATGGAAGGGCAAGTTGTAAAACGCCAAACCATTAGTACCCTTCGCTCTATTCAGTCTTTTGCTCATTTACAAACTCAGATTCATTCTAGGAGGCTCAGGATGTTAGAGGAGACACAAGCTCTGCAGAAACAGCTCTTACAGAAGCACGCAAAAGAGCTAGAGAGCATGCGGGTATCTCGATTTCATTGCCGATTTATTTTGAATGCTAAAGCTAATATTTATTTGACTATTAACGTAATGCATTTGGGATGCTTTTAATTTGTTTCAAATTGTCATAACAGCTCGGGGAGGAATGGGATGACAGTCTACAATCCAAAGAACAAATTGAAGCCAAGTTACTATGCAAGTACGAGGCCGCAACAAGAAGAGAAAGAGCACTGGCTTATTCATACTCTCATCAGGTTTTCTATTTTTTCTTATTGATTTACGTGTATGAGTTAAATGAGGCTAAAAAGAGAAAAGGAAACGGATGAAAAGATCAGAGGAAGATCGGCATAATCTCTGTTAGATTACAAAAAATATCATAGTATAAAAAAGTAAAGTAAGAGCTCCAGGCATTTATGTTATGTTGTTACTAAGTTTATGCTTAGTTTCCTCATATATGGAAGTTGTTTTTTCATTGCATATAAATTTTAGGCTTCATAAATTTATAAATCCTTTTCTATCTTGTCATTTGTCCTGTCTTGTTTAAAGAAACTGGAAGCTCAGATATTTCCGTTCTTAGTGCATATTTCTGATTTGGATCTGCGATGAACCAACATTGATGAACAAAGAACATAACCATGCCTATTCATTACTAACCCACAAGTTGTAAAACGCCAAACCATGAGCACGCAAGTGTTAAATGCAAATCTCTAAGTCTACTGTAGTCTGTGGAAGAGAAGAACAATGTTAATATGTTAAAAGAATTTTGACGGCGAAGATGCATAATGAGGAAGATCTCAGACTGTTCATGCTGTTTTTGAGTTTCCCTCTTGAATAAGTTTTATAAGCTTCTACTACTAATATAAACTTAGCAACATGGGGTGTCATTTGCAAAGATGCCAAGATATCCTGTACTGTTGACATTTTTGTGACATGATTTTGAGTTTAAAATGGACATTTGTAGTTTCTTCAGATTGCAAAATACATCGAGAGAACACGGGATTTACCACGCGATTTCTCAGACCTCTTCTTTTTTTGCTCTTTACTGGGAAAGAATGTAGGAGTGTGTTTAGCCAGGTCATTTCAGAGATGGAATAGAGCTTATGTATGCAGTTAAATTGAATATAATTTTCATGAACTGAGACTTTGAAGAGAGAGGGGGATAGGTGGGAAATTTTTTTCATGTTATCAGTTATCCATGGAAAAAATTCCACAGGTCATTTTAGTAAGGGTTTTTCAATTGTGCGCTCATGGACTCATGTTCAGGAATCCTCAAAAAGAGTTTTCATTGAGAAGTAAAAAAAAGGTGGCCCAATGCACGAAACTCACACTTAGTGGGGTATTGGAAAGGTAGGTATGCAGCCTTACCTCTGCAAACGGAGAGGTTGTTTCGAGGATTGAACCTGTCACTAAGCAACAACCTTACTGTTGCGTCAGACTCACCATCTTAGTTTTCTTTGAGAAGTAATTTATTTATCATCTTGAGAGTTGAAATACTTAGTTTTCACTTGAAAACTTGCTTTTCAGGGATTTCTAGATATGTGCCCATCAACACACAATAGAAAGAGAAAAAAAACCTTTTAATAATCCTGTGCACTGCATGATTAAGTTTTGGAATAACCTTTTTACTTGTCAATGTGTGGTATTTGGCTACCTGAAATTAAGTGACATATAATGTGCCTATCTTATTTTAAATGAATATCAGTCTCTTCCTATGATATAACTTACTACAACTAGTTTGTGTTCCTTGATATTTTAAACCAATCAAATATAGTTTGATCTGAAGTATTTTTTTATTTGACAGAAAAATGGGAAGAATTCGTCTAGATCTATAAATCCAATGTTCATGGATCCAACCAATCCGTCATGGGGTTGGAGCTGGTTGGAACGATGGACGGCAGCCCTGCCTTGGGAGAGCCATAGTTTGATGGAGAAAGAAAAAAATGCCAATTCATCGGTAAAAATTTCAACCCGTGGCATTACCAGTGCTGAAATCAGCAAATCGTTTGCTCGTTTCCAGCTCAATTCTGAAAAGCATTCTTCAACAGCGAGCCAAACTCCAGGCTCTCCGAGCTTTCAGTCCCATTCAAGTCTTCCGAAGCCGGCTTCTGCAGCAATTGCTAAGAAACTGAAGAAGCCGAGCCCGAAGGACAGTTGGGTAATAGATGATGACACGAAAAGCATGGTCAGTATGCAGTCAGAGCGGTTTCGGAGGCACTCCATTGCAGGGTCAACAATGAGAGATGATGAAAGCGTTGCAAGCTCTTCAGCACTTCCAAGTTACATGGTACCAACTAAATCTGCAAAAGCTAAGTCCAGGATGCAAAGTCCATTAGCCATAGAGAGTGGCACCCCTGAGAAGGTTACTGTTGGGACTGCAAATAAAAGACTCAGTTTCCCAGCATCACCTGCCAGACCAAGGTGGCATTCTGATCCACGAAAGGTCGAAAACAGCGTAACTGCCGAAATCACCGTGGGAAATGGCGTGGCTGGTTGATCATATAACCGTAGGAAAATGATGGAAACCACGGAGTAAGACTGAAAATATCATTGAAAAAACAAGACAGGTTCATTTGAATTGTCCATTTATTTATCGTATTTATCATTTATTCGAGACTATTGATTTGAGGGTGAAGATTGTTTTACTTTCTAAATTTATCTATTTGTACTTTCATGTATTTACTCACAATTCGTCGTGAGGCGAAAAAAGGTAGTTCAAGATAGTATTATGACAAAGAACAAGTCAGTGGTCATAATCCTTTTGAAGCTTCCCTCTAAGGGATAGATATCATTATGTTAAAGTTCTTGATTCTTATTTGTGATATAAAATGTATAGTTGTTATCATTATATCATTTTCTTATGCTACTACAGACTTACATAGAGGGTCTCATACTTCTGTGGTCCTTGTGCATATGGGTTTTTTTATAGCACTACCTTATCCTTTATTTCTTTGATGTTACTATGTTTTGATAAGTTATGATATTTATGTGGTACATGGCTTCAATTTTGGATTGTTATGCTTTGTGATCTTATGCAAGTTGTGAACAACTAAAGTAAAGTTGCATATGGAAGATGTGGGGATATCAGGCAATAGGGTCTTGTCAATTGATACTCACAAAATTGATTTATGAATTATGAGGGAGATGCTGAATATTATTAATAAGCATGTACAAGCTGATTCCATAATTAATAATATTCATCTGTTATTTTTATACTGGGGGAATTGGATAGAAATAACAATGTCAAACCAAAAAACTAGGCTATTTTGACAATTATACCCAATTAAGGGCACTTTGGTAATTTCATCGATACATAAAAAAATATTTTAGTAATTTTACATTTGTGACTTTTTGTAATTATATTGTATAAAAGGGCAAAAATGTATACTAATATATAATACTTACACATATCTATACTAATATATAAAGGGAAAACACAAAATAACTACACGTGGTGTAGTTTGTTGTTTCCTATTTTGCCCTTACTAAACTATATTTTCTACCAAAAAAACCATATAACCTATTTCCTCATTTTATGTTCCATATAACCTATTATTCTTTCAATTTGTAACATGCAAAATTGCAAATCATTTTTTTGATGAATTCTATTATAGTTATAAAAAATATAACGATTTTTTTTCTCTTTACCCACCACCCTATTTTTTTCCCTTTTTTTTCATGTCATTGTTGATGAGTAGTTACATCATGCATCATTCCATGCACATGTTCCCCACTAACAAAGTTGTGCCTTATATTATCACATTCAATTATTGGTAAATCGTTATATAGTAATCCATATCCAATTACAACATCATCACCATTGATGAACGCCAGCCACCTCCATTTTAATATCAGCTGACATGTGTCAATGCCTTGATTGCGCCATAAGCCTTTTCCCTTACTCCTCCATTTCCCATGCGTTTTTCCTTATTTGCCAAGCATGGTTTACATTTTTTTTTAAAATAATATGTTATTATTACATGATAAATATGTAAATAACATTATAAGTAGAAATTGTTGGAACAATGCAGAAAAACTTGATGATGAAAATAGAAGAAGAATTGACAGAGAAACAGAAAATGAATGGCACACGAGCCAAAGAAGAAGATGATGAACCGTGCATACACGAACCAGAGAAATATTATGCAATAAAACGTGCACACAATGAAGGAGAGGGAAGAGGTTTCTATGTAAGTGATGAATGAATAATTCCTCAGGTGTATTTTATTGATTTTTCAATGAGTTTCGATACAATGCCTTATATAGTAAAACTAACAACTAACTCAACTATAGAAACTAACCAGACTTTCCCAAAACAGAAAGTCTTTAGTTAAGCCTTATTTTTCTTGTATTTGAATCACATTTCAACATCCACCCTTGATTCAAATACCTATTATAAGCTAATTACATTCAAAGCTTCTCTAAGCTTCCTAAACTTCTCAAACTTCAATGGCTTTGTTAAAATATCAGCAACATTATCATTGGTGCTGCAATACTCCATCTTTTGCCTTGATTTACTTGATTCCTCAAGAAGTGATACTTAGTATCAATATGTTTGCTTCTCCCATGAGATATGAGATTCTTGGCAAGATCAATAGCAGATTTGTTATCAATAAACAGCTTCACCATCTCTAAAACGTCCAGCTTCATTTCATTGAACAATGAAGTTAGCCAACTTGTTTGGCATGCAGTAGAACAGGCTGCAATATACTCAGCCTCACAGGTTGACAAGGCTATCACCTCTTGCTTCTTAGAACTCCAAGTAATCACAAATCCAGATAGCATGAAGACTTGACCCATTGTGCTCTTTCTTTTAACCAAATCTCCACCCCAATCTGAATCTGAGTAGGCAGTGAGTGTTAGGATTGTTTCACTGTTCTGTTTAGGGAAGATGACACTAAAACCCATGGTTCCTTTAAGATATCTAAGGATCCTCATGGCTGCAATCAAGTGTGATTGCCTAGGCTCACTCATGAACCTACTAACCAAGCCAACACTATAAGCTATTTTTGGTCTGGTGTGGCATATGTACCTTAGACTGCCAACAATTTGCCTAAACATGCATGCATCAACCCTTGCCTCATCTTCACCTTTGTTCAACTTCACATTTGTCTATGTTGGAATTTCTGCAGCATTGCACTTCATCATGTTAAACCTCTCTAAAACTTCAGAGATGTATTTATTTTGATGCATGAGGATGCCTTTATATGTGTATGCAAACTCAAAGCCAAGAAAATAGGATAGAGTTCCCAAGTCAGTCATTTCAAACTCTTGCTTCAGACTTTGCTTCACCACTTCCATCCCTTCTTGATTACTTCCAGTGATTACAAGATCATCCACATATAGACATATTAGGAGAATGTCTACTATGTCCATGACCTTCACATAAACACCATATTCCACAGAACACTTCACAAATCCAATGCTTGCTAAGAATGCATCAATCCTCTTATTCCAAGCTCGAGGTGCTTGCTTTAAGCCATACAAAGCCTTCTTTAGCCTTAGTACCCTGTGCTCATGACCTTGACATATGAAACCAGGAGGTTGAGTGATGAACACTACTTCATCAAGTGGCCCATTGAGGAAGGCTGACTTCACATCTAACTACCACAACTTCCATCATTTCAAGCTTGCAATGGCAATGATCACCCTTATTGTTTCAATTCTTGCTACTGGAGCATAAACCTCTGAGTAGTCAAAGCCTTTTCTTTGCATGAACCCCTTAGCTACAAGCCTAGCCTTATGCTTGGCAATTGATCCATCAGGATTGTGGTTCACTTTGAAAACCCATTTAACAGCAATGGGTTTCTTGTCCTTGGGCAAATTCACCATCTCCCATGTATTATTCTTTTCAATACTCTTCAGTTCATCCTCCATTGCTAGCCTCCAAACCTTGTTTGAGATAGCCTCTTCAACATTAATAGGCTCAACATCAGCTAGTAGAGCCATATGTTGAACTAAGTCTCCTTCACTAGTGACACTGTCATCAAAATCCACTTGGTAGTCACTAAGTCTGAAAGGAAAGTTTCTATTTCTGATTGGTCTGCCACTTGTGATTTGTTGTGGTTCTGACCTCACTTCATCTTGCTCACCACCTTGATTGGCATTAGGCTCATCATCTTGAGTTGTGCTAGGCTCATTCCAATTGATTTGAAGCCTGGGAGTTGAGTCACTTGTAGGTTGTGAATCACCCCAAGATTCAGCTTCATCAAAGTCAACATCCCTACTAAAAACAGCTTGATTTGTCTTGGGATTGTACAGCTTGTATGCACCAGTTGAGCTGTATCCCACATGAATCGTTGGTTCACTCTTGTCATCAAGTTTCCTTCTCCTATGATCTGGGATGTGCCTATAGCACAGTGAACCAAAAACTCTGAGATGCTTGACTGATGGCTTAGTTCCATACCATGCTTCTTCTGGAACCATGTTGTCAAGTCTTTTGGTTGGGCATCTATTGAGAATGTATGAGGCAGTCATTGCAGCTTCACCCTAGAGATTATGTGGAAGTCCCTTCTGCTTGACCATACACCTCACCATGTTCAAGATTGTTCTATTTCTCCTCTCAGCTATGCCATTATGTTGAGGAGTGTAAGGTGCTGTAACTTCATCAGTTATTCCTTGCTTTATGCAAAAGACTTCAAACTCCTTGGAATTGAACTCACCTCCACCATTTGTTCTCAGAGTCTTGATGTGCTTTCCTGATTCCTTTTCAACCAATGACTTGAAAGTTTTGAAGATGTAGAATACTTCATTCTTGTTCTTGATTAAGTACAGCCATAACTTCCTGCTTATATCATCCACAAAAGTCACAAAATATATGTTATCCCCAATAGTAGGCTCCTCAAAGGGTCCACATACATCTGAGAAGACAATGTTCAGAACTTCCTTGGCCTTAGACATTGTGTATGTGATAAATGTTTTTCTTGGTTGCTTGCTGATCAGGCAATTTGCACATATTCTCTTCTGATCAGTAGATGTTGCTGGAAGACCCAAGATCATGTTCTTTGAGCTAAGCAGTCTCAAATCCTTGAAGTTTAGATGACCTAGACTTAGATGCCAAATCCAAGCATCATCTTCTAAGTCAATGGCTGAGAGACAGCTAGGATTCGTTGCATTTAGATTCACCTGGAAAGTTCTGTTCTGAGCTAAAGGCACTGTCATGATTTTCTGTTCTGCAGAGTCAAAAATTTTCATCACTCCATTAACTGTATTGATTGAGAAACCTCTCTCAAGTAGTTGACCAATGCTAATCAGGTTGCTCTTCATCCCAGGAACATAGAGCACCTTGTTCAAGACTATGTTGCTTCCATCACTTCTTTTGACCATGATGTTGCATATGCCTTCAGCTAGAATTGTTCTATTGTCTGCCAATCTGACCTTTGTCTTCTTGCTATCATCAAACTCCACAAGCCAATCTTTATGGCATGTCATATGATTAGAACAGCCAGAGTCTATGTACCAGACTTCACTGCCTTCAGCTTCTTGATTGGTTGTGGTCACCATAAGCATGATTGGATTCTCTTTAGCACTTACTTCATTTTCCTCCATCACCATGTGTGCTTCACTTGATTGGTTGCTTCTATGGGTGTTGGGATTAGCAGACATACACTCATTAGCATAGTATTCAATCTTGTTACACTTGAAGCATTTGATCTTGCTCTTGTCTACCTTCTTTCTTCCACCTCTCCAACCATTGCCACCTCTTCTGTTTGAGCTTTCAAATTGCTCATTGTCTGTTCTATTTTGACCCTTAAAGAAAGAAGGTCTTTGTTCACTTTCTTTATTCCAATGGTTGTGAGTTCTTCTTGAACCAAAGTTGCCTCTTCTTGGTGCTTGAAACAACAAGACTTGATTTTCACTAGGCTGCTTGTCCATGGATCTTTCATTGAGTCTCTGCTCATGTGGTTGCAGATAGCCTTGCAACTCTTCAACTTCAATTCATCTAACTTCCTTGACTCCTCTATAGCCACAACTATGTGATCAAACCTTGGATGAAGGGTTCTCAGCACCTTTTCCACTATGATTTGATCTGTTATTGCCTCACCACAAGCCTTCATTGCATTGGTGATGGTGACGACCCTGTTGAAGAAATCAGCAACTCTCTCATTGCTTTTCATCTGCATCAGCTCATATTGGTGCCTCAAGGTCTGCAACTTGACCTTCTTGAGTTGTGCAGCATCCTCACTACATTTCTCCTAGATTCTCCATGCCTCATGTGAAGTTGCAGCCCTGCAATATTCTCGAAGTGAGCTTCACCAACACATTGATGAAGCAAGAACATCACATTGCAATCTTTCTTCTTGTTTTCTTTGAAAGCAAGTTTCTGAGCATCTGTTGGATTTTCTTGAAGTTCTTGAAGTCCATCTTCAATCAGATCCCCCAAATCTTGAAAGCCTAGGATTGCTTTCATTTGTATTCTCCATCTACTCCAATTCATTCCATTAAGAACTAGTAAAGTTATTGTGTAGTTACCATTGTTTGACCTCATTGCTCCTTGTGCTTTGCTTCTTGAACCTTGCTCTAATATCAGATGTTGGAAAAATGCAGAAAAACGTGATAATGAAGATAGAAGAAGAATTGACAGAGAAACAGAAAGAAATGGAACACGAGCCAACGAAGAAGATGATGAACAGTGCACACACGAACCATAGAAATATTATGCAATAAAACGTGCACACAATGAAGGAGAGGGAAGAGCTTTCTATGTAAGTTATGAATGAATAATTCCTCCTGTGTATTTTATTGATTTTTCAATGAGTTTGGATACAGTGTCTTATATAGCAAAACTAACAACTAACTCAATTATAATAACTAACCAAACTTTCCCAAAACAGAAAGTCTTTAGCTAAGCCTTATTTTTCTTGTATTTGAATCACATTTCAACAGAAATATAAAATAATAAATTTTTTATAAAATAGTTAAATATTGCAAAATGTTGTTTAATATGTTCTCTTCGTAAAAATAAATTTAAAATAGGTATCACCTAATAATCAATAATTAATAAGAAAATATTTTTATAATGAGTAACTAATAAGGAATCATTTAATAAATAAAAAATTTAATGATCAAGAAATAGTATACATGTGCATTCGCACGGATCGCTACGTGTTGCCATTGGAAAATGTATTTAATATTTGTAATTAAATGAACGACTTGAGTTTTTAGATAAATAGAGACATGTATTATTTAATAATATAATATAAATATTAAAGTTATATGAGTTGAAGCAAAAATAGTCATGTAAGTCAAAATAGTTACAATACAAAACATAAAATATAACTCTGAATCAACAATTTGAAGTGATAAATTTTAACAACATAAACAACATTATTGATGTTTAATCTCAATAAATCAAACTTTAGTTCATTACGAGGTTCAAAATCTTTGTTTCTACATATTTTTTTTTTAATTCATCACATGTAAAGACTTCGAATAACAAATAACATATTAGAAAGTTCCCAACAAATAACAATATAAACAAAATAACAAAATATAAGGAACATTAATGAATTCACCAACAAAGTTAACATCTTACAAAGCATTATCTTTGAATTCATTAAAATCTTTACAAAAATATCAACATTTCAATATCAACACTCCTAACAAAAATATTGTGTTTTGAGTCATTTAAATCTTTGATCATGTCAAATGTATGTGAAATTGCTATTTATATCTAGGAAAGGAAACAAAGAAATTAGAATAAAAATAAACAAAATGAGAGGTAGCAACATATACAAAGTAAAAAATTTACCATGTCAGTTCACTAATTTGCACATAAATAGATTTTTGTGCAAATTAATCAACACCATTTTCAATCAACCAATTATGTGTCCTAAATGAACTTGCACAAAATTATTCAAGAAATGGATTTTTTTTGCATGTGAGGTCTTCAAATAATAGATTAATGTGAGATTTCCTAGCGAGTAATAATGTAAACAAAATATAAGAAATATAAATAAATGCAACAACAAAATTTACATAATATAGAGTGCTATTTTTGAATTTATCAAAATCATTTCAAGATATCCTGTTATGATTGCTACCTTTTGAGGACAATGAAAATAAAAATAAAAGCAAAATTATATAAACACATTGTTCTGTAAAATATGTCTCATTTTTTTATATTTACCTGACTGATATTAGAAGTTACTCTATCCTCACACCTTGATCTTAATGTCAAGGATCCAAATTTAAAACTATTTGGAATATGTAGTGTTTAAATAAAACTACAAGAAAGAGAAGTAAATATTGTAAATTCTTACATTTTTATTGGATAACAAAGGCTTACAAATACTTAGGGGAGAGGGTGAATAGGTGTAGCGGATCCCAATTTTCACTTTTCCAGTTAATGAGAAGTTCTGAAAAATCTTTCTACATAATCGATTAACAACAGTCTGAATTGGTTAATATCAGATGCACTTAATCAATTAACACCAAATTTAATTGATTAACCTGTTTATTGGTTTTCTTGAAAATGATTTTCTTCACACAGAAAATTACAGCGATTTATCTAACCATAGATGCAAGCTACCCAATGAATTTAGGCCTATAAGATTACAAATTCAAAGTATGCAACAAATTAAATAAGAAATGTGATCTTAATATGGTAAACATAGATAAAGAGAAGTGTAAAGAGATAAAGGATAAAAAAAATGAAGACGGTGATCTTTATCCTAGTTCGATTGTCAACCATTACAATCTACGTTCAGGCCTCCCTTCTAATCTTGGGAGGTTTCTTCACTATTGGAACAAATGTTTACAAACACTCTTCTAATCACAAGACTCCCTTCTTGGCCCTAGAGCTTCTAATGGTTTGACCATCTCACCCGCTTCTAATAGATACTAAACACTACTTCTAACGGTTTAGCCTCAGCCACTTCTAACTCCCAACCAAGACTCTTGCTTAAATGAATACTCACAGTACCTAACCGCATCTAGGATTTCCCAAATTCTATTATCTCTTACAATGTGATACAAACACACCTAAGATAATACAAAACCCTGCCCAAAAGAATGATTGTGTGATTATGCACGGTTTGCAAGAATGATTTTACTATGAAGCACAATGAGTTAACTTCTATGAAGTTATCCCCTATCTTTTCTTATATCAAAGAAGATGAAAAACTTTCACCATAGTAAGAAATTTCGCCTATAGAATATGAAAGTTGAATTCTAAAATTACCAAGATGTATGAGCACACGGGGAAAAGTTAGTTTTTACACAAATTTGTTTTATGTTGGAATTGATCCATTAACACACTACTTAATCGATTAAAGACCCCAAGAAATTCAAGATTTCAGCTAATGTAACTCTATTTAATCGATTAACACATTACTTAATCGATTAACAAGTTCTCATGTTGATTTAATCGATTAAAACAAGTTGTAATCGATTAACTATGTTGAAAATCATTTCTTTGATGCAAGACGAACCTTTTACATGATGTGTATATGTATGATGCATGATTTTGAAAGATGTAAGTTATAAACCAAGTTTAGTGCACCAAAATCATGTTACCATGTGTAAATGCACAAGCATGTTAATCATGTATGAAAGTCTCATTTTAGGTTGATCCAATTTTAATATTGTGGGATCTTCATTGAAGGTTCACCTAACCTAGACTATACCCAATCAATCATCTTAAAACTATAGAAATGTAAAACTGAAACCTAAACATTCTTGATTAAACTTGAGTCTTGTCTTTGTTGTTTGTTGATTTGTCATTGTCTTCAAGCTTACCTATTATCATTGTCTTCATCAAAATATTCTCATGATGTATACTTGCAATCTCAATAATCCTATAGACAAAATGATTGTATATAACTTAACATTTATTATTTTTCAGCCAAAACTTTAAATATATGTCTTTCAATAAAAGAAATTATTATGTAAAACAACTTAGCCTTAGCAGTACATAAAAACTCGTTTATTGAATACTTAAAATTTTATTATATTAAAAAATAGTGTAAATGATTAACATAGATATGAGATCTAAATAAATGAAGAAACCGGAAGAAATAAAGAATATGTTGCTCCTTAAAAAATCAAAATTATTTCAAAGTTTAACATATAATTATAGCATGTAAGTTCATAATCAATATATTTGTTGCTCCTTAAATAATCAAAATTATTTCAAAGTTTAAAGTAACATAATCATAACATTTAAGTCCATAATTAATCAAATTATCACTATTAGTATAAGAAGATGCAGAGAGTCTGATTTTTTAGGACAAAAATACCCCTTTGTGATACAGATGCCATAATTTCAAGATGTATTTATTTCTACCACAATCAACCCATTGAATGAATAATAAGATTATATCAAACATCTTGTAAATGAAAAGAGTAAAATAATTATGAAAATGTTTATACATTTATTAAATATGTAATTGAAAATAAAATAAAATATATATGAATTCAATCCTAAAATACGTATGTGAAGCTATTTATGTTGCTCAATAAGTGAAAAGTAAAAGAATGTATGAGGTTGTTTATTTAAAATATTATCTATTGGTTATTAGAGAAGATAAGAAGTCAAGGTTAGGGATAAATGTTTACATAGTGAGTGAAGATAGAAGAAATAGATATTTCTGCATCCTCAAATTGCGAGTGGAACATGGGAGAAAATGTTCAACGTTAGTCATCAAATGTACAATAAGCTAATGCTTACAAACAATAAAAGTGAGGATATGAAATTGAGGAGGGATCCATTGACTTCAAGAGTAAGTTTTTTAAACTTACTCCATATCTTAGCCATCAATTCTAGGGGAATCTAATGGTTTGAATTAGTGGATAAATCTAAACCATTGGATTTCTCTAGAATTAATGGCTAAGATGTGGAGTAAGTTTGGAGTAAGTGGATCCCCACACCCTATGAAATTTGCAATTGTATCAAAATAATAAAATTCCATTAATGATAATATGTAATCGCTTCCCACAAATTCCTCACACTTTTTTCTCTTTATGTAATGACAAATATAAAAACAGATCCAAAGTTGATATTACCAAAGTTGTTATTCGTAGGAGCCCGAATCCAATCTCTATCACTTTCCTTTAATAAATGACTTAAGAACCCTAACAAAATAAAATACGGATAAACAATCAACATTCACAGTATGAAGCTTTCATCATCAAAGATGAAAATTGCAATATAAGAAGCCAAATATAAAAATCTAAACTTTTTAAATCCTATTAAAAATTAAACACCAAAAAACAGAAAATGTGATTATTTGCCAAGTGCTTACCAAATAGAATTAGGAGAAATAATACTAGAGATGTTTTTGTGATGATGTACACAGAAGAAACAAAATGAAATAGAATTAGGGAAAATAATAGAGCTTAAAAAGTTGCAATATAAGAAACCAAAGATAAAAATCAAAACTTTTTGGAATCCTATTAAAAATTGAACACCAAAAAGGGAGAAAAATCAATTATTTGCTCTGTGCTTACCATTTTTTCCCATTTCGGAGAGTTTAAAATATGAGAGGCTACTTTGTGAGGAATGACACTGAAAAAACAAAATGAAATAAAATTAGGGGAAATAATATAGCTTAAAAAATTGCAATATAACAAACCACATATAAAAATCAAAACCTTTTGGAATCTTATTAAAAATTAGACACAAAAAATTAGAAAAAATGATTATTTATTTCGTGCTTGAGACTTTTAACATTTCAGAGAGTTTATAATACGAGAGGCTGCTTTGTGAGGAAAAACATTGAAGAAACAAAATGAAATAGAATTATGGAAAATAATAGAACCTAAAAATTGAAATATAATAAATCAAGATAAAAATTGCAACTTTTAAAAATTCTATTAAAAAGTAGACATCAAAAAACTGAAAATGTGGTTATTTGCTCAATGCTTACCATTTTTCTCGTTTTAGATAGAGTTGAAGTCATTAGCGACATATCCTTCTTGATGTCAAAGTCAAGAATGACAATCAGCTCACCCACTATGGACACCCACTTCGAGTAAGGAACCACTCGACTAACAAGTTCGTCGATCATCTTGCTCACTTTCTATGCCTGGTCAGGCCTAGAGCTGACCAAAGACATAAAAGCTCTTAAAGAAGCGGGAGAGACGGGAGAGTTTTCTTCAGCAAAATAACAAGAGTGAAAAAGTGAAGAAATGAATGAGGAGACCCCTCTATTTATAGGAAAACAACAAGAAAGCTTTATTCATGGCCCAACTCTTCTCGTTCATCTTGACAGTCCAAAAGGTACTCAGATGTCAATCCAACAGTAGGCATAGAGATCCATCCAGCAAGACACCAAAGAGTAGGACAAAATTGCATCTTGACCATACAAAAAGCACTCAAACATGATACAATGATGTCCCAGAAATTAAGAAGACTCATTAATGCACCGCCAAAAAGACTTTGGGCATATCACACATCATCAAGCACCCTTGTAACACCCTAAATTTAAGTCTTTAAAATTATAGTATCAGTCCTGAGATTTTCGCTTGAGCGAGGGATTCTCGCTTGGGCGAGAAAGGCTCAATTAGGAGGGTGAAATCCTGGGCTATACTGAAGGATTCTCGCCTGAGCGAGAGTTGGATCGCTTGAGCGAGAGTGGTCTCGCCTGAGCGAGAGTTGGCTCGCCTGGGCGAGAAAAGTGATGTTTTGGACCTGCCGAGGCTGTAAGATCCTCGCTTGAGCGAGAGGGTCCTGACTTGAGCGAGAGATGCCTCGCCTGGGCGAGAGTTCCCTCGTCTAGGCGAGAGGGTCAGATCCGAGTTTTTAAAATAGGCGGGATTTTCTCGCTTGAGCGAGAATGGGCTCGCTTGAGCGAGAATGGGCTCGCTTAAGCGAGAACCCGACGAGTGCATTAAATGAGAAAAACCCCAAATACATTTTTAGGTTAAGATTTGAAGAGAGGTGAGAGAAGAGAACATTTCCAAGGTCTATAAGCTTTGTTTCTCGTCCAAGAGCTTGAGAAGAGGTAAAACTCTTGATTCTAACTCTCTTATTCTCTTTGAAACCCATTTTTGGTATGTTGGATATCTTCTCAAAATGTGTAAAACCATGGAAACTCGCCCTTTTGAGTTATGGTTCGTTTTATGTTGTTTTACTCTTGTAAACTCTTGGTTTACAATTAGTATTTTGAGAATGGAAAGGGTTTGTGGGTTGGTTCATGAAAACCCCAAAAACCCTAAAGAGAAAAGGTGGTTAAAGTGGAAAATGGGTAAAATGATAGAGGTAGAAGATGAGTTTACATTCTAATGTTGAAATATGAGATGAATATGTATGTTTTAGATGGTTGTAAACTTATGAAAGTAGTTTAGAAACATTGAAAATAAGATGAATATCTTGTATGGTTAAATAATGCAATATAAGTTGTTTATGTGATATTTGGAATAAATGACTTACATTGTGTTATATGGTGGGAATGAGGAAAAATCCTAAAGTTGGAGGCAATGTCGGTGGAACTTGCGAAGTTGCCAAGAACCAAACCCAACACTCACCGAGGTAAGGATAAGTCTTTACTTATCATTGTGATAGAAAATGCGTGGATTTTCTGGTTGTGGTTAATGAATTGAGTTGTGAACAACTAAATTATTATAAACATATATGGGTATGTCTGTAATAACGAGGTGTGGATTTACTGTTTATGAATTGATGGAGTGTCAATGAAAATAAAACTCGTTTTAGCCGACTATGATTGGTTAGCGACTTTGGCTTAAGCAATGTAGCAAGCTTTGGCTCTAGCGATATAGCAAGCTTTGGCTCAAGCGATGTAGCAAACTTTGGCTCAAGCGATGTAGCAAGCTTTGGCTCAAGCGATGTAGCAAGCTTTGGCTCAACCGATGTAGCAAACTTTGGCTCAAGTTATGTAGCACATTTTCAAAAGAAAAGAGAAATCAGTTTTAGCTAACCTCAAGGGGTGTAGTGGCTTTGGCTCAAGCAATGTAGCAAACTTTGGCTCAAGAATGTATCATGATTTTCAAAAGTATAAACAGTGGAAATGGTTTTAAGTGTATTTAACTTTAAATTGATTTCTTAACTTTATTAAAATGTGGATTGACATACATTAACAATTATTATGTTAACGACTTACTCCTTTGTGTTTTCTGTGTATGGTCAATGTTAATCCAATTGCAGGTATGAGGGAGAAGTACAGATGTTTTGAGTAGGAACTTAGAGGCTGTTGTTTTTGAAGCCATCTTGTCCATTCTTTTTGTAATCTAATTGATTGTATTCTGAAACTGATTATTTGTAACTATGGGCATAATTTTTTGTAATGGATAATGGTAACTCGGGATATTTGTAGCTTTGTGTGTTTTGGAAATCCATAGCTAGTTGTATGCGGTAGTTACCGAGTGACATTAATATGAATTATGTTTTTCTGTCAATGAATGTGCATGTTGTTAATGGTTTAGGGATTGAATATGAAGGGAAAGTGGGAATTTTAAAGTAAGGTTATTTTATTGGCGAATGTACATTTATATAAAAGTGTATGAAAGTAGATTAGAATTTGGGTCTTTACAATATGGTATCATAGCATAGTTAATCTTGCGGCCTAGGATATGGCCTTGCATGCTTCTTTGTAATCTTTATGTGCCGAGATTGTTTGAATTTTGCTAATTGTTAAGTGGTTATGTGAAATGTGTTTAGACAAATTCAATTACTGACAAGTGAGTGAGTACAGGTACCCATGGCAGGAAGAGGAAGAAGAAGAGGAAGAGGAAGAGGAAGAGGGGCAAGTCAGAACGTCCTGAACGATTTATTGGCTCAGATGGTGGCGGCATTGCAGCAAGTCAATGAGAAATTGCATAACATGAACCAGAACCCAGCACCAAGCCCGAGTTCACACCCACTAGTTCCACCTGGACCAGCAAAATACCGAGGTTTAGATGAGTTCTGTAGGAGGAATCCCTGTCAGTTCCACGAGGGATTTGCTCCTGATGCTGCCATTGAGTGGATCCAAGGGGTGGAGCGGATCTTCAGAGCCATGAACTGTACGGAGGCTCAGAAGTTGGCGTATGCCACTTACATGTTAGTGATGGAGGCCGAGAACTGGTGGGAATTCACTCGGCGCCAAATGGAAGCTGAAGGAAAACTGATCTCCTGAGGTGCATTCAAGGAGAAATTTCTTCACAAGTACTTTCTTGATGACTTGAAAAGGAAGAAGGAGATGGAGTTTTTGAAGCTAGAGCAAGGGAACATGTCGGTGGGGGACTACGCGGCCAAGTTTGAAGAATTGGTCCGGTTTTGTCCCTACGCCGAATTGGAAGTGGACGGAAGGTCCAAGTGCGTCAAGTTCGAATCGGGTTTGAAGCCCAAGTTTAAAAGCATGTTTGGGCACCAAGAGATTGGTGACTTCCCTACCTTGGTGAACAAGTGTAGGGTGTGTGAGGATGACTTGGCAGCCGATGAAGCGGCGACAACTAAGGTAATTCCTCCCAAACACTTTGGGCCTCAACGGAACTTCTCGCACGGGAAAGGGAAAGGCAAGGCATTTCAGGAGGAACGAAAGCCTTATTCTCCTCCGATGGGAAGTCGGGGTTATACTTCGCATGGGCCGATGACTCATGTCAATGCCGGAGGGTCACAGTTGAACTCTCCATCTTTGTGCGGCAAATGTGGCCGAACTCATGTCGGCGACTTATGCCCCGGAACGACACTTACCTGTTTTCACTGCAAGGAAGTTGGGCATATAAGAAGATATTGTCTTAAGCTACTGGCAGAGTGTTCACCATTAGTGGTGCAGAGGCATCGGGCATAGATGGCCTGATTAAAGGTAATTGCATGCTGGCATGTATTCCTCTTTTAGTGTTGTTTGATTCGGGAGCGACACACTCCTTTGTATCTATTGAATGTGTGGATAGACTGAAATTGAAAACTGAGTTGTAAGGACCGAAATTCTACCCTTGTAATTATTTCCTTTACTTTAATCATTTCATGCATACATTCATCATCTTACTTTAATCTCTCATTAATCACTCCGTAAAACCACGTTTTAACATATTATGTTACCATACATTTTATATTGCAGAAAAACATAATTCATTCAATTGAACCTTAGTGACTACCGTATACAACTAGCTATGGGTTTCCAAAATACCCATAGCTACGATATGCAGAGTTACAATAAATAAGGTAAGTTATATAATTATAGTTACAAAATATTTCAAGTAATCCAATAAGCACTCATGTACAAAATAGTGCTAATAAGTGAAACCAAAACATAAAGCTCCTAAAGCTTCTAAAAATAAGACCACCTCATGTCACCTGTTTATCTGCAATGGGATTATCAATGACCAAAAACACAAACACATAAAGGAGTAAGTCATTAATTCAATAACGTCATTATAAGATAATCCACATTAGAAAAGGTTAGTAAATCACTTTGAAATTCATTTTCCGTGCTACATCACTTGAGCCAAAGTCACCACACCCCTTAGGGTTAGCTAAAAGCGATTTCTCATCTCTTTTACAAAGAAAACATGCCACATAAACTCGGGCCGAAGTGTTTCCACATAAACTCGGGCTGAAGTGTTGCCACATAAACTCGGGCAGAAGTGTTGCCACATAAACTCGGGCCGAATTGTTGCCACATAAAATCGGGCCGAAGTGTTGCCACTTAAACTCGGGCTGAAGTGTTGCTAGATAAACTCGAGCCGAAGTTGCTAACCATTTATGGTCGGCTAAAAATATATTTCCTTTTTCATTGATTTAACTATCAATCATATCCAGTGAATCCACGCAATCCTTATTACAAACATACCCATATATGTTTATAATAAATACGTGATTCACCAATTAATCCTTGCACAACCAGAAAATACACACATTTTTCATTTCAATTGTACAAATTAAAGACTTATCCTTACCTTGGCGAGTGTTGGATTGGGTACTGGGTAACTGCACTAGTTCCACCGACACCGCCGCCAACTCTAGGATCTTTCCTCATTCCCACCATACAACACAATGTTAGTCATTTATTCTAAATATCACATAAACAACTTATATTGCATCATTTAACCATACAAGATATTCATCATATTTTCAATGTTGCTAAACTACTTTCATTATAAGTTTACAACATCTAAAACATACATATTCATCTCATATTCTCAACATTAGAAAGTAAACTCATCTTCTACTTCTAACATTTTACCCATTTTCCATCTTAACCCCATTTTCACTTTAGGGTTTTGGGATTTTCATGAATCAACCCACAAACCCTCTCCTTTCTTGAAATACTAACTATATACCAAGAGTTTACAAGATAAAATCACATAAAACGAACCATAACTCAAAAGGGTGAGTTTCCATGATTTCTCCCATTTTGAGAAGAGATCCAACATACCCTGAACAAGTTTCAAGGGGAAGAAGAGAGTTAGAATCAAGAGATCTACCTCTTCTCAAGCTTCTAAATGACTCACAAGCCTTCTTACTCTTGAAAATGCTCCCTTCTCTCACTTCTCTTTAGTTAACCCTCATAAATGTGTATGGGGTCCCCTATTTAATGTAACAGCGTCGGGTTCTCGCTTAAGTGAGCCCTTTCTCGCTCAAGCGAGAAAATCCCGCCTATTTTAAAAGCTCAGATCTGACCCTTTCGCTCAAGCGAGAATCTCACAGTCTCAACAATCCCAAAATGCCATTTCTCGCCCAGGCGAGACAACTCTCGCTCAGGCGAGAATCCTCTAGTATAGCCCAGGATTTCACCCTCCCAGGTGAGCCTTTCTCGCCTAGGCGAGAATCTCTCACTCAAGCGAGGATCCCATGACTGATACTATAATTTTAAAGACTTAAATTTAGGGTGTTACATGAGTCGTTGCCTTTCGACTTGGTCGTATCCACCCCAACTAATGTGCATGTGGTGGTGTCGACAGTTGTGTCTCGATGTCCGGTGGTGGTAAACGGTAGGACATTTACCGTGGTTAATCTGCTTACCACTATCCCAGTTAGATCTAATTCTAGGAATGGATTGGTTGTCAGCAAATCATGTGGTGCTTAATTGTGCTGATAAAACCGTGGTATTCAAGAATCCAGGTGAGATTTCTGATGAGGTTAGTTACATGAAGCCATTATCGGCAAAGGAAGTCAGGACTTCCTGTAAGGAGGGAGGAGTCGTGTTTATGTTGTTGGAATCCCTGGAGGGTATTGAGAAACCCAAAGTTGAGGACATTCCGATAGTTCGTGAGTTTCCTGAGGTATTTCCTGGTGATATTTCGGAGTTGCCTCTCGTGAGAGAAGTTGAATTCTCTATTGATTTGGTACCTGGAACGGGACCCATCTCTATAGCCCCTTATAGGATGGCACCGTTAGAGTAGGCGGAGTTGAAAAAGCAGGTTGAGGACTTGTTGGCAAAGAAGTTTATTCGTCCTAGTGTCTCGCCGTGGGGTGCGCCTATTTTGTTGGTTAAGAAGAAAGATGGTAGTATGCGGTTGTGTACCGACTACCGGCAGTTGAACAAGGTTACTATTAAGAACAAGTATTCGTTGCCTCGGATTGATGACTTGATGGATCAGTTGAGAGGGGCGGTAGTGTTTTCAAAGATTGATCTTCGGTCGGGTTATCACCAACTTCGTGTGAAGTCGGAGGACATTCCTAAAACTACTTTTAGGATGAGGTATGGACATTTTGAGTATTTGGTCATGCCTTTTGGCGCAACGAATGCCCCAGAAATATTTACCGACTACATGAATCGGATTTTTCATCCATATTTGGATTCATTCGTGGTGGTATTTATTGATGACATTCTGGTTAACTCAAAAAGCCGAGGGGAACATGCAGAGTCTGAGGATTGTTCTAGAGCTTCTGAGTAAGAACTGGTTGTATGCTAAGCAGTCAAAATGTGATTTCTACTTGGAATCGGTAAAATTTCTTGGACATGTAATATCCAATGGAGGAGTGGCAGTAGATCCTTCTAAGGTTGAAGCGGTTATGGAATCGGCGGTGCCCAAGTCAGTCATTGAGATCAGGAGTTTTCTGGGTTTGGTTGGTTATTATCGGAAATTCATTGAGGGATTTTCGAAGTTGGCACTACCATTGACAAAGCTCACTAGGAAAGGAGAGCCGTATGTGTGGACACTTTATTGTGAAGAAAGCTTTCAAGAGTTGAAACGAAGGTTGACTACGGCACCAGTGTTGGTTCTTCCTTGTACTGATAGGGACTTCAGTGTATATTGTGATGCATCCAAGCAAGGTTTGGGTTGTGTGTTGATGCAAGAAGGGAAGGTTGTAGCCTATGCTTCTCGACAGTTGAGAACGCACGAACAAAACTACCCTACCCACGACCGGCGGGAGAGTTACATGGGAAGATGATCTTTCTCCTTGACCGAGGCTGGGTTTTGATGAAGACAAATGCACATCACCAAAAGAAATAAGAAAAGCTATTGAAGATCAAAGACTTAAAGAACTTGAAGTATATTTTATTTTTATAAGAGTCTTAGTCTTTTAGTAGTATATATTTCAAACTCATAAGAAATCACAATGCCTTAAGAATAAAGATCTTAATCTAGGTTAATATAAGAGTTCCTAAGAAAAACCAAGTTATTTTTGAAAAGTTGGGAAAAAGCAAAAATAACTAGCGTAATCAATTACCCTGTAGTAGTAATCGATTACCACTTACTGTTGAAAGTTAAAATCCAAAATTTAATTGCAGTAATCGATTACCATGGTAAGTAATCGATTACCATAACTCTCAACATTTTTTTGGAAATGAAATTTCAACTAGGGTAATCGATTACCCTATGGAAGTAATCGATTACCACTAGCCGTTAAGCAACTTTGGATTTGAAATTTCAACTCAGGTAATCGATTACCTCATATTGGTAATCGTTTACCACAAGCAAAAAATCATCAGTATCAGTTGTTTTTCAACTGGTAATCGATTACCACGGATAAGTAATCGATTACCACGTACTGTTACTGCGAAAATCTGATTTTTAAATTGGATCATTGTGTTCCAACTTGGTTCAACTTTTCCCAAACGACTTATACCTTTTGAAAGTGATTCTAAACACCTTTTGGAACTCTATATAAACCTTGTAGGATCTCAGAATTACAATATAACTTTTATACTCAAAAATCCAAGTTCTTGAAACAAATTTCTGAGTTTTTATTCAAGAACACTTTGAAGTTTTTCAGAAAAACTTTCATATTCTTTGGAATTCTGAAAACTTCATAAGGTATTAAGATACATTGTGAGTTTGTCATTAAGCCATTTATTATTTTCATACTTGTACTCAAGTAATCACCATAGGGTTTGGTGAGGCATTGTAAAACAAGGATAGTGGTGTACTATCTTGTTGAAGTGAGTGAGTGATACAACTTAGGGGGAGTCTAGGTGTGACTTTGCTTGTAAGTTAAACTCATTCAATAGTAGAAATCTCTTGTGGTTTTCAAGAGGATTGGACGTAGCCTTCGGTGGTAGAAGGTGAACCAATATAATTTTCTGGTGTGATTTTTCTCATCCTTACACTTTTTGTTTTATGCACTTCTTCTTCTTCTACTAACTTTCTTCCGCTACAACTCTATTAATTTGTTCTTAAGTAGAAAAAGCTGAAAAGTTCCTAGTGAATTTTTTTAAAACAACTAATTCACCCCCCTCTTATTTGGCCATCTATTCCTCCCAATTGGTATCAGTGCTAGTTTGGGTAAATTATTCCCTGATCCTATAAGATATGGCCTCTAGTATATCAGCCCTAGGAGAAGGTTCCAACATCAACTGTCCTCCATGTTTTGACGGTGAAAACTATGACTTTTGGAAGATCAGAATGAAAATTTTCATTCAATCTCAAGACTTGGATATTTGGGATGCCATTGAAAATGACCCCTTTATACCAAGTCATCTTGTCAATGAAGTTGTCACTATCAAACCAAGAACTGCTTGGGATAATGAGGACAAGAGGAAAGTCCAATTTGACCTTAAGGCTAAAAACATTCTTACCTCTACCTTAGGCATGGACGAGTTCTTTAGAGTGTCCAATTGTCAAAATGCAAAAGAAATGTGGGACACATTAGAGACCCTCATGAGGGAACCGAGGAAGTGAAATGGTCTAGATTGAATACTCTTTCACAAGAGTATGAAATGTTTAGAATGAAACCTGGTGAGAAAATTCTAGACTTACAAAAGATATTCACTCAACTTACCAATCACTTGATAGCACTTGGGAAAATTCTTTCTACAAGTGATCTTAACTTAAAAGTTCTAAGATCACTCACAAGAGCATGGCAACCCAAAGTTACTACCATCTCCGAAAAGAAAAGCCTTTCAAAAATGTCATTAGCTGCACTATTTAGCAAGTTACAAGAACATGAACTTGAACTTAGCCAACTAGAGCAACATGAGGAGAATGAGAAAAAGAGAGAAACAATTTCTCTAAACACTCAAGTAGAGTCTTTTGATAACAAAAACTTTGATTAAGATATGTCTGATGACATGAATCTTTTTGTCAAAAAGTTCAGCAAATTCTTGAGAAGAAATAAGGGTACAAGATCTAGTCTATCAAATAAATTTGCAAATAACAATGATGCTTCAACATCTAGTTAAAACTTTATTTGTTTTGAATGTGGTAAACCTGGCCACATTAAGGTTGACTGCCCTACACTACAAAAGAAGAACTCAATCAAAGGAAAGATGGACAAGAAATCTAAAAGAGCATATATTTCTTGGGAAGACAACGATGTAAGTTCTGATTCTGATTCAGACCATGAAGAACAAGCACATCTTTCTCTAATGACCTCCCATCATTCCGATGACGAAAATGAGGTTAGTGATGCTGATTTAGATAATCCTTCCTTTTTAGAATTACAAAATGCTTTCATAGAACTTCACAAAGAATCTTTGAGACTTTCTAAGTTATGTTCCAAACAAAAAATTATTATTGAAAACTTAGAAAGTCAAAATTATTTCTTTAAAAAGGAAGTTGTTCATCTCAAAGATAAATTTAATAAGGAAAGCATTACTTGTTTAAATTGTGAAACTCTAAACACAAAGTTACATTCCTTAAACAAGGAATTAGAAGTGTTTAAAAAGAGCTCTCACAAATTAGACAATATTTTACACAATCAAAGGCATACCCATGATAAACGTGGTTTAGGTTATTCATATAGCCATAAAACTAATGGTATGAAACAACCTTTGTTTGTTAAAGCTACTAGAAGCAATTTACATGATTACAAAGTTTCAAAATCTTGTACTTCTATTTCTCAGCAAAGAATAAAACAACCTACATGTTTCTATTGCAATTGTATAGGACATACACCGAACACATGCTTTATAAGAAAAGTTGGTATTCCAACTGGAAAATATATATGGGTTAAAAAGTGTTCTAACATTAAAGGACCCAATTTAAATTTGGTACCTAAAATTAAGGTTTAAATTTTTTTGTAGGAATGCTTGAAAGCCGAAAATGAACTGTGGTATCTTGATAGCGGCTGCTCAAAGCACATGACGGGTGACAGAAGCAAATTCTCATTTCTAACTCCAAGAGACAAAGGATTTGTCACCTACGGAGATAACAATAGAGGTAAAATTCTTGGAGTTGGTAGAATAGGAAAACCACCACACACTATTATTGATGGAGTCCTTTATGTTGAAGGACTCAAACACAATCTCTTAAGTATTAGTCAACTTTGTGATAAGGGTTTTAGTGTGGTTTTCAAATCTGATTCATGCATTATAGAAGATAAGTTAACACATGAAGCTAAACTTAGAGGAAATAGGATAAATAATATCTATATGATTTCCTTAGAAGATATTTCCTCTAAAGTTAAATGCTTAATAGTGAACAATAATGATGCATGGCTTTGGCATAGAAGATTTGCTCATATTCACATGAATCATTTAAATAAACTAGTCAAACATGAATTAGTTGTTGGTTTACCAAAAATGAAATTTAACGAAGATAGAAAATGTGATGCATGTGAAAAGAGCAAACTTAAGAAAGTTTTTTTCAAACCAAAACTTATAGTTTCTACTAGTAGACCATTACAATTAATTCATATGGATTTATTTGGTCCTACTAGTACTAAAAGTTTTGGAGGAAACTACTATGCCTTAGTAATAGTTGATGATTTTTCCAGATTTACATGGACACTATTTCTTGTTCACAAAAGTGAAGCTTTTCATGCATTTAGAAAGTATGCTAAGCAAGTCCAAAATGTGAAATCTCTGAAAATCTCCTCTATTTGAAGTGATCATGGGGGAGAGTTTCAAAATGCTCTGTTTGAAGAATATTGTGATAAACATGGTATCTTACATAACTTTTCAGCACCAAGAACACCTCAACAAAATGGTGTTGCTGAAAGTAAAAATAGGATGTTACAAGAACTAGCAAGAACAATGCTAAATGAGTCAAATTTGCCTAAATATTTTTGGGCTGATACTGTTAACACTGCTAGTTTTGTTTCAAACAGAATTTTGATTAGACCTATCTTAAAGAAAACCCCATATGAGCTCTTCAAAGGGAGAAAGCCAAACATTGCATTTTTACACATTTTTGGTTGCAAGTGTTTTGTTCTAAACAATGGTAAAAACAAACTTGGTAAATTTGATACTAAAGCTGATGAAATAATTTTTCTAGGTTATTCTCTTACTAGCAAAGCATATAGAATTTTTAATAAGAGAAATTTAACCATAGAAGAATCCATTCATGTATCTTTTGATGAAACTAACCCCTCTAAGGAGGAAAAAGTGGTTTGTGATGATGATGATGACAGCTTAATACCAAGTAATTCACTAAGTGAAGTTCCAACCATTGAAGAACAAGATGATCTGGAGATTAAGACTTTAGATGAAGATCAATCTCAAGAACAAGTTCATAATGATCTCCCACAAGAATGGCGTGCTCATAGAGATCATCCCATCGACAACATTATAGGTGATATAAACAAGGGAATCTAAGGTAGATGATGCCTTTGAGGATGAGCATTGGATTCTTGCTATGCAAGAAGAGCTCAATCAATTTGAGAGAAACCAAGTTTGGGAACTTGTTCCTAGACCTAGTGATAGGCATGTCATAGGAACTCGTTGGATTTTTAGAAATAAATCTGATGAGAATGGTATAATTGTTAGGAATAAAGCTAGGCTAGTTGCTCAAGGCTACAATCAAGAAGAAGGAATTGATTTTGATGAAACCTTCGCTCATGTTGCTAGACTTGAAGCAATTAGACTTTTGCTAGCCTATGCATGTTCATTAGATTTTCAATTATATCAAATGGACGCCAAGAGTGCTTTTCTTAATGGTTATATTCAAGAAGAGGTATATGTAGAACAACCCCCTGGTTTTGAAGATTATAAAAATCCCTCTCATGTGTATAAACTTAAGAAAGCCCTCTATGGTTTAAAACAAGCCCCTCGTGCTTGGTATGATCGTCTAACAAGTTTCTTAATTGAACAAGGCTTTATTAAAGGAAAAGTAGATACTACTCTTTTTATTAAAAGAATAGATAATCATACTTTACATGTTCAAATTTATGTAGACGATATTATTTTCGGTTCTACTAATGAATCCTTGTGTAGTGATTTTGCAAAACTTATGCATGGTGAATTTGAAATGTCCATGATGGGTAAGTTGAACTATTTTCTTGGACTTCAAATCAAACAAACAAGGGATGGCATATTTGTGAATCAGTCCAAATACTGCAAAGCTTTAATAGAAAGATTCGACATGAAGGACTGCAAAACAATAGCTACTCCCATGGGTTCAAATACATACCTAGATGCTGATGAGGCTGGAACATCCATTGAAATTACTAAATATCGAGGTATGATCAGATCACTACTTTATCTTACTGCTAGTAGACCGGATATAATGTTTAGTGTATGTTTATGTGCTAGATTTCAGTCTAAACCTAAGGAATCACATCTAATTGCTGTCAAACGTATTATTAAATATCTTAAAGAAACAATTGATGTGGGATTATGGTATCCAAAGGGTAAACTATGTGATTTGGTTGGATATAGTGATTCAGATTTTGCGGGCTGCAAAACGGATAGAAAAAGTACTAGTGGTACTTGTCACTTATTAGGAAGTGCCTTAGTTTCTTGGTCATGCAAGAAACAAGTTTGTGTTGCCTTAAGCACGGCTGAGGCTGAACATATCGCAGCGGGAAGTTGTTGTGCTCAAATACTTTGGCTTAAACAACAACTATGCGGCTATGATTTAAACCTAGGTTGCATTCCCTTGAGATATGACAACACTAGTGCTATTAACCTTACAAAAAATCCCGTTATGCACTCAAGAACCAAACACATAGATATTAGACACCATTTCCTTAGAGATCATGTACTAAAAAAGGATGTTGAAATGGAATTTGTTAATACACATGATCAACTAGCCGACATATTCACTAAACATTTACCTGAGGATTCCTTCTATAAACTTAGAAGAGAACTAGGAATCCTAGATGAATTAGACACCAATTAAGTCTCATTTGTTTAATATGTTTATAAGAATTGGTGTGCATCATTTTATATCATTTTTGCATGATATACTTTTTATAAATCTGTTTATGCTTAAATGCAAATACACTATATTATACTTTGTTAATCCCTACTTTTATCTTTCTTTTTGATGAATTCAAAAGGGGGAGAAACTGTTAGGAAAGTTTGCTTGTATATTTGTTTCATATGTTTCACAGCAAATACAGCCAAGAAGAGTGTAAAGAACTTCAAGTATAATGACTATACTTTGAGAACAAACTTTCAAACGATAGTGATTTGTCTACATCAAAAAGGGGGAGATTGGGAAGATGATCTGGCTCCTTGACCGAGGCTGGGTTTTGATGAAGACAAATGCACATCACCAAAAGAAAGAAGAAAAGCTATTGAAGATCAAAGACTAAAAGAAATCGATTACCACTAGCCGTTAAGCAACTTTGGATTTGAAATTTTAACTGAGGTAATCGATTATTTCATATTGGTAATCGATTACCACAAGCAAAAAATCGTCAGTATCAGTTGTTTTTCAACTGGTAATCGATTACCACGGATAAGTAATCGATTATCACGTACTGTTACTGCGAAAATCTGATTTTTAAATTGAATCATTGTGTTCCAACTTGGTTCAATTTTTCCCAAACGACTTATACCTTTTGAAAGTGATTCTAAACACCTTTTGGAACTCTATATAAACCTTGTAGGATTTCAGAATTACAATATAACTTTTATACTCAAAAATCCAAGTTCTTGAAACAAATTTCTGAGTTTTTATTCAAGAACACTTTGAAGTTTTTCAGAAAAACTTTCATATTCTTTGGAATTCTGAAAACTTCATAAGGCATTAAGAAACATTGTGAGTTTGTCATTAAGCCATTTATTATCTTCATACTTGTACTCAAGTAATCACCATAGGGTTTGGTGAGACATTGTAAAACAAGGATAGTGGTGTACTATTTTGTTGAAGTGAGTGGGTGATACAACTTAGGGGGAGTCTAGGTGTGACTTTGCTTGTAAGTTAAACTCATTCAATAGTAGAAATCTCTTGTGGTTTTCAAGAGGATTGGACGTAGCCTTCGGTGGTAGAAGGTGAACCAATATAATTTTCTGGTGTGATTTTTCTCATCCTTACACTTTTTGTTTTATGCACTTCTTCTTCTTCTACTAACTTTCTTCCGCTACAACTCTATTAATTTGTTCTTAAGTAGAAAAAGCTGAAAAGTTCCTAGTGAATTTTTTTAAAACAACTAATTCACCCCCCTCTTATTTGGCCATCTATTCCTCCCATTACAATCCCTAGAAATTCCTGTATGGAAGTGGGACAATATCTCCATGAATTTTGTATCGGGTTTTCCGAAGACACATAAAGGGTATGATTCGATATGGGTGATAGTGGATCGGTTAACTAAATCTGCACACTTTTTGCCTATGAACATGAAGTACTTTTTGGAGCGATTGGCAGAACTGTATATCCGGGAAATAGTTCGTTTGCATGGGATACCGTCGAGCATTGTATCAGACAGGGATCCCCGTTTTACTTCCAACTTTTGGACTAGTTTCCAGTCCGCATTGGGAACTAATTTGAAGTTGAGTTCAGCTTATCATCCACAAACGGACGGTCAATCGGAAAGAACAATACAGTCATTGGAGGATCTTTTGAGGGCTTGTGTCTTGGAACAACCAGGGAGTTGGGATGGCATGTTGCCTTTGATTGAATTTACCTACAACAATAGTTTCCATTCGAGTATTGGAATGGCACCTTATGAGGTGTTGTATGGTAGGAAGTGCCGAACTCCAGTGAGTTGGTTTGAAAATGGGGAGAACTTTATATTGGGACCTGAGCTGGTCCAAGAGACGACGAAAAAGATCAAGAAGATCCAAGAGAATATGAGGATCGCCCAGAGTCGGCAGAAAAGCTATTACGATAAGAGACGGAAACCTCTTAAGTTTAATGAGGGAGATCATGTTTTCATGAGAGTAGTCCCAAATACTAGGATTGGTAGAGTGTTGAAATCTCGTAAGCTGACTCCACGATTTATTGGGCCATATCAAGTATTGAAGAGGATTGGGTCGGTAGCATATCAGTTAATGTCGAATCTCCACAATGTGTTTCATGTGTCTCAGTTGAAGAAATATGTTGGGGATCCATCTCATGTGGTTGAGTCTGATCAGATAGAGTTGAAGGATAACTCGACTTTTTCGACGTTGCCCATGAGAATCATGGATACTAGTGTCAAGAGACTAAGAGGCAAAGAGATTCCTTTGGTGAAAGTATTGTGGAGCCAAGTAGACGAAGGGGATGCTACTTGGGAGGTGGAATGCGATATGAGGGAGGATTTCCATCATCTGTTCGAATCGAGGTATGTTTAATTTTCGGGGACGAAAATTCTTATAAGATGGGAGGATTGTAACACCCTAAATTTAAGTCTTTAAAATTATAGTATCAGTCCTGAGATTCTCGCTTGAGCGAAGGATTCTCGCCTGGGCGAGAAAGGCTCAACTGGGAGGGTGAAATCCTGAGCTATACGGAAGGATTCTCTCATGAGCGAAAGTTGGCTCGCCTGGGCGAGAAATGTGATGTTTTGGACCTGTCGAGGCTGTAAGATCCTCGCTTGAGCGATAGGGTCCTCGCCTGAGCGAGAGATGCCTCGCCTGAGCGAGAGGGTCAGATCTGAGTTTTTAAAATAGGCGGGATTTTCTCGCTTGAGCGAGAATGGGCTCGCTTAAGCGAGAACCCGACGAGTGCATTAAATGAGAAAAACCCCAAATACATTTTTAGGTTAATATTTGAAGAGAGGTGAGAGAATAGAGCATTTCCAAGGTCTAGGAGCTTTGATTCTCGTCCAAGAGCTTGAGAAGAGGTAAAACTCTTGATTCGAACTATCTTCTTCTCTTTGAAACCCATTTTTGGTATGTTGGATCCCTTCTCAAAATGTGTAAAACCGTGGAAACTCTCCCTTTTGAGTTATGGTTCGTTTTATGTTGTTTTTCTCTTGTAAAATATTGGTTTAGAGTTAGTATTTCGATAATGGAAAGGATTTGTGGGTTGGTTCATGAAAACCCCAAAAACCCTAAAGAGAAAAGGTGGTTAAGGTGGAAAATGGGTAAAATGTTAGAGGTAGAAGATGAGTTTACATTCTAATGTTGAAATATGAGATGAATATGTATGTTTTAGATGGTTGTAAAGTTATGATGAAAATAGTTTAGAAACATTGAAAATATGATGAATATCTTGTATGGTTAAATAATGCAATATAAGTTATTTATGTGATATTTGGAGTAAATGACTAACATTATGTTATATGGTGGGAATGAGGAAAGATCCTAAAGTTGGAGGCGGTGTCGGTGGAACTTGCGAAGTTGCCAAGAACCAAACCCAATACTCACCGAGGTAAGGATAAGTCTTAACTTATGCATTGTGATAGAAAATGCGTGGATTTTCTGGTTGTGGTTAATGAATTGAGTTGTGAACCCCTAAATTATTATAAGCATATATGGGTATGTTTGTAATACCGAGGGTGTGGATTTACTGTTTATGAATTGATGGAGTGTCAATGAAAAGAAAACTCGTTTTAGCCGACCATGATTGGTTAGCGACTTTGGCTCAAGTAATGTAGCAAGCTTTGGCTCAAGCGATGTAGCAAGCTTTGGCTCAAGCGATGTAGGAAGCTTTGGCTCAAGCGATGTAGCAAGATTTGGCTCAAGCGATGTAGCAAGCTTTACCTCAAGCGATGTAGCAAGCTTTGGCTCAAGCGATGTAGAAAACTTTGGCTCAAGTTATGTAGCACGTTTTCAAAAGAAAAGAGAAATTGGTTTTAGCTAACCTTAAGGGCTGTAGTGGCTTTGGCTCAAGCAATGTAGCAAACTTTGGCTCAAGCAATGTAGCAAACTTGAGCTCAAGAATGTAGTATGATTTTCAAAAGTATAAACAGTGGAAATGGTTTTAAGTGTATTTAACTTTAAATTGATTTCTTAACTTTATTAAAATGTGGATTGACATACATTGACAATTATTATGTTAACGACTTACTCCTTTGTGTTTTCTGTGTATGATCAATGTTAATCCAATTGCAGATAGGAGGGAGAAGTACAGATGTTTTGAGTAGGAACTTAGAGGCTGTTGTTTTTGAAGCCATCTTGTCCATTCTTTTTGTAATCTAATTGATTGTATTCTGAAACTGATTATTTGTAACTATGGGCATGATTTTTTGTACATGGATAATGGTAACTCGGGATATATTTAGCTATGGGTGTTTTGGAAATCCATAGCTAGTTGTAGTGGTAGTTACCGAGTGGCATTAATATGAATTATGTTTTTCTCTCAATGAATGTGCATGTTGTTAATGGTTTAGGGATTGAATATGAAGGGAAAGTGGGATTTTTAAAGTAAGGTTATTTTATTGGCGAATGTACATTTATATAAAAGTGTAAGAAAGTAGATTAAAATAAGGAAAAAATTTCAATGGTAGAATTTGGGTCTTTACAGCCCTCATTGTGCATATGGTACAGAACCTCGTGCACCCCTAGCCAACCACATGTCAATGATTCGACAAGCCTGTCATACCTTCATGATGCTCCCACACTCAACAGTCGAAGCAATAATTGCCATGGAAGATCAACTACTACCCAGAATATTGTCCGGAGTTGGACGGGCTTTGCGCTTTTCAAACATAACAACAAATGTATGCCCAATAGTAATAGACTAGGGGCAACTGTTCCATCTCGGTCTAAGAAGACATGTCATGGTCGAGCTAAACCTCCAATTGTTGGCCAAATACTAGACATGGTGAGTCCATTCTAGAGACCCTTAGACCTTAACTAGACAATTAAACAATTAATAAAGGTACAGTATTGACTTGATATAATCCAAAATACAGTATAAGGACCACTTATGTCATCTGTATGTCATGCCGCATGTACAAGATTGTCACACCATCTGAACAATGTAGACCTATGTCGCAAGCCACGTGCCACCTGCACATTGCATCCACTTTCTGCTAGGCGATAAAGAGAGACCTAGAGTACGACTACTTGACCTATCAAGGCTATAAGTTAAATATCAACATAGTACAGACCTACTAGAGTCGTCCAACACGAATAAAATAACATTTTCTTGTCTGGAGCATGCCCGACAAGACCATATGGTCAGCCAGACCAACAACATCTGCTAGGAAATATTTCATGCACATCTCCACTATAAATAGAGGACTCCCCACAAGGAAGTCACACTTTTAATCCTAACTCTCTCTTACATACTCTTACACTCTATGTTCTCATACCTTTCTCCAATACTGATTTGAGCATCGGAGAACCTTTTCATGTACATTCTCAGGCGCTCCCATGCATATCTCAAGCAACATTCAGAAGACCTTCTATCCGGTCACCACCCATCGAGATCGGATCCCACCAAAATAGAAGAACACTCTGCATAAGTCACATTAAAATTTTGTTGAAAATAAGTGAGAGCAAAATTGTAAATGTGAGAATGTGAATCTAAACACAAATAAGGAAGTGTCAAAGTAAGAGTAAAAACCTTAAAAATGTTGTAGTGAAAGGTGAATTGAGATATTTGATTTTTTTAGATGTCACAAAAATGAAACCAATCAAAACGACTCCACTAAAAACTACCATGAAAAATGTCAATGCATGGGTCGGGTTGGGTAAGGTGATAGCAACCTCCATTGGATGGTTTGCGTTTTGGTCGACTGTTCTTGCTAGAAACTTAACTTTCTCGCAAAATGATACTTTAATTTTATTGTTATGTTTTTGTGAGTTTATTTTGTTTATTTTTGTGTAGGATTGTAGTGTATGGATATAGAATAAAATGTGTATATGATTATGGGATGAAGTGTATATGTTTTGTGTATGTTGGATAAAAGAAATGAATATGGAACGAAAGATGATGGCGCCACAAGCACAAGTGCTTGACAAGCCAATGCGGTTCGCCACAAGGAAAGATCTTTGATAAGAACAAGGTAAAGGTGTAACACCAATGGTGATAAGCCTTTGAACGCAACAAGAAAATTGGTTTGATAAATTCTAAGTTTTAGGAGCCAATACTCAACTAAACAAGGAGTTAATCCCAATAAATTTCAACTTATTATCCATAAAGCAAAGTTTCTTACAAATAGTATTTGGGCTGGCCAAGAAGGCTCCCACGAAAATAATCAACATAAACACATTTCAATGTTTTGTACCATTTGTTTGTGTCTTTACCAACTTGGCATATTACCACACGACTTTAGTGTGGAATTTAAACTTTCATTTTCAAAAAGGAAACATTTTAACACCCCTCTATCAAGAAGGAAATACCATACAATTTCCTTGAGCTCTTCTTGGAAGGTAATATCTCCATGAATTTGAATTTGAATTTGAATCAACATCTTCTTGAAAGGAAAGTTGCTACACGCCTTGCTCCCATTATGGAAATAAATCATACCATGTAATTGAAGTTTGGAGAGTATTGATCCCTTGATTTGAATTCCACACGCTTTCTTCTCGATATGAAAATAAATCATGTCATGAATTTGAGTTTGGTAAGGTACCACACGACTACTTAATGGGGAGATTGTTTCCATGGTTTGAAAAGTGGCCAAACCCATTGAATCCACAAGAGCCACACGACCTCCTTGTGGAAAACATCTCCTCGTGTGTTTGAATTTGAAATCATTCCTTATTTTCATGCCTATCACCAATATGGTAAGGAATTACCATAACTCCTTGATTTGAAGCTTGTTCCCACACACATCTCTATGTCTAATGTATCTTCTCCACATGGAAACAATTCCTCAAGGTACACGGCCAAATATGGAAGTATGTTTCGATCATTAAGGTCTTATTACAAGAAACAACCAAAGAAATATAATAAGTGTTTATTTGGAGCATAAAATAATAAAAATAGTCTAACCTACATGTGAGACAAAAGACCCACACTTTATTAATCGCAACTTAAAATGTCTCACGTTTTCCTAAAACTGTGGCCTCCACCAGGTGGTTCTCCTAGTTGGATGATGCACTTGATGGGCTTGTTATCTTCATCAATGATATGCCCCATTAGGTTGTCAATATAAGGCTTGTCCTTTACCCGATCCTAAATGTTGATTGAAACATTTTTTTTAAACTCAGATCCGACCCTAGATCTGAAGTTATCCCGACCCTAAATGTTAATCAGGTCAGCATTTGAAACCGACCCAAAACCCGATTAAATATAATGCATACCCCTTTTATATAAAGTCTTCTCAATATTATTTATTATTATGAATATGTAATTTGACATATGAAATAATGTATGTATATATAATGTTAATCATGTATATATGATGCAAAAACATATATAATTAATGATACTTTCGACCATTTTTTATGTATATAATTGAATAGAGATACATGCAAACATGATGAATGAGTAACCATAGGACGGGTCTAAATCAGGTTATTTTTGTCCCCTATTCGACCATAAATATTGATTAGGTCTAATTTTTAAATCTGAACTTATCACAAATCTGATGAGACCCGACCCTATTCGGGCCTGATCATAATCAGACCAAATCGGATAACTGGATAGGATCAGGTCCTACTCACCCCTTAATTTCATAACCACTCAAGTATGGATGAAAAAAAAGTGTCTTTTAGGTATGTGAGTATGCTATGCTCCACGCCAAAACTATCATTATATATAGCAAAGCTAGAACTTTTTCACTAACTTGAAACATAGTGAATAATTGTAAATTTGCTATACACGATAATGAATGTTTGATAGAGAATGAAAGATTGCAATAAATATCAAAATATAGCCTATGCATAAACTTGATAAAGCAGTACGTTTAAAGCATCATATAGAGAAAAATAGAAAGAAAGAAAAACATAAAAATAATCTCATTAATAATATATTAAGATTTAACAACCCATGCATGTGTCACAGACTCACATTAAAAATTAGTTCGTTTTATAATTCAAATCATAATAGTACAAAATTATGTGAACCAAATTAAAATGAAAATATCTAAAAAAATAATTTTGATAGAGACCAAAGACAATTTCCCTATTTATTGAGATGCATAACAAGACAATTAACGCAAACTCTGGAATTTTGGACACCAATTATCCATTAATTAATACTCGAAAATATTATGTGGTATAAAACTTAATATTCAATTCTTGATTTAGTGGTAAGCGGTAACATATAAAAATCATATAATTAGCAAGTAACTTGTGCATTTGTACGAGATAATATTTTTGCCGTATGATTAAAAACACACATTATATGTGCATTTGCATGGTTAAACACACATGTTACACGTGCATTCGTATTGTTAAGAACACATATGGTCAATGCAATCACATGGTTAAAAACACACATGTTATCCATACATTCGCACGGCTAAGAACATACATGTTACCCGTATATTTTTGTACTTTTTTGATTGATTTTCATATTCTATAATCTATATATTTGGGTAACTAATAAATACAATAAAAATTTATATTGTTAATTCTTAATATACACGTACATAAGGAGAATTTGTTTAATTTTATGATATTATTGTTATTATTTCTTAATGTAACTTCTTTATAATTTCTTTTATTTCTAGGATATTATTTTATATTACTTGTATAATTGGTTTATTATTTAGTATTTTTTTTAAAAGTATACAAATGGGGATATTGTAATTATTACTTAGATTTTTTTCCAAATAAATATGGGTTTGTTTAACCATTTAGTATGAAAACTTCGAAAATAATATTTAAATATATATAAATGAAATTTTAGTAATAAATGATAATTGAAATAAGATAGTTGTAATTACCTAGTTTGATTCTTTTTCAAAATAATGGAGACCTTAATTATTTAGGATTAAAACTGTTAAAATATTTTAAAGAACGTAATGAAAATGTATTTACAATATTAATAAATGAAAATGAGAACAATTTTTAATTAAATTTTTAGATTTTTTTTATAAATACAACATACATACTAATTTGCAAGTAATGATTACTATACATTATTTGTCAACTTGAATAGCATCACGGATCTTACCAATAAATACCACATTAAATGACAATATATGTTTTTATTCCCTTATACATGTTTATCAGTTTTATTTCTATCCTAATGATCGGCAATATTTATTCAAAATAATTATTAATTATTAGTTTGCAACTGATGAGCAATTAAAGTAGTAATAAATGAAATTAAAATGTATGAACGTTAAAAAGTAACAATAATAAATGATGAGCGATCAACCTATTTAAATGCATGAACAATTGTAATAAATGAAATTAAAATGAGAATGTTGTAATTAAATGTTTCGATTTTTTTCAAAATAAAGTAGACATTAATTTTTTGGATTACATCCACTAAAATAATATATTAATTGATATCACACATTATTCACCACTATTTAGGCCTTAATTTTTCAAAATAAAGGTTGTCTCTAATGTGATATTCATTCACCTATGTTAAGAATTACGAGCAATTGTAATAATATAAGGAAATTATATCTAAAAACGAAATATCTTTATTTTTGTTACATTTATGTATAAAAATGGAGAATTTGTTTAATTAGTTAACTAAATACTTCATGAGCATTTGACTACACATTTGATATACATGAAACGTAAAAATGAAATGTTTGAATTTATAACTATTTTAGTACATGCAGATGTAAAATGAAAAGAAAAAAGAAAAGTTAGAATTTATGACATATTGTTATTTTTAATTATATCATACAAAACGATACAAAAAATTGTAAAAGATAACCAAAATGTCAAAGAAGAGAGAAGATAATTGAATCCATTGGTTCTACGATTCTCAATGAACCCAAATGATTACGGTAACATAAGCACTATATATTTTAAACAATATATTTTTAAAATCATCGAATAAAAAAATAAAATACAAAACCGTAAATAACTAACTATGATTCTTGCTTTATTTAAGAGTATAATATATTTCACGTGCTTTTGAAACATGCAAAACAAAAAATTAAATTAGTGATTCTATGTATAAAAAAGTGTATAAATAAAATAAGAGATTAAGAGAGATAAAACTAAAGTGTATAGATGCTAGAAGGAAGAATCAAACTACAAATGAAGAGAGAAAATGTTAAGAACGAAATAAATATATAAATAATAAAAACAAACAAATGGAATATTCCAAATGAATGTGTGTATATATATAATTAGATTGAGTACATATCACATGTTTTAAAGGTTTGGTCGTCTTTTAGGATGATACTCTTACTTATCAGACGCTAACGGAGAGAACGGTTGGAAGAACAGATCTAAAAAATAATGAAACCACTAAGAACAATAATAAAAAATAAAGAAATCAATGAAACAGTAAACAAAAAAAAAAGATAGTTGGAATGAAAAGATTGTTGAAGAGAAATGTTGTTTGAAGAGAAAGAGGAAAACATATATTTTGTGATGATAACAAAGTAAATCCTGCGAACGAAACGTAACAGTATGGGAGAAATGAAGAGGTAGGGGATAGATGAAAGGGTAAGGGTATAAATAAAAGGAAATGAGAAACATAAAGAAATTATGATGAATGTGAAAATGGATTTCAATCTCCTCTAATGTTAAATAGTTGATATTTTTCACAAAACAAAACATAAGGACCAAACATTAATTAATATTTAAATTTTTAAAATACAAAATGTAGAAAAAGTGAGGATGTAGTGTGAGAAGGTACATAGTAGTAGTATAGAAAACTTTAGGAGAGAAAAGAAGTGATGAAGAGATGACATGTGGCAAGAAAGACTTTATTTTATTATATAGTATATAGATTTATGGTATAAAATTCCATTAAAGATGATTAAATATTCGATTTTTAGAATATGCTATCACAAATTTCAAAATGATTATTTTCTTGCTATAGGAATGATAGCATTGATATACCAAAAAAAATAGTAGAGGGATCTACTTACTCCAAGAGTAAGTGGAAAAAATCTCTTTCTTATCTTATCCATTCAATCTTAGAAAATCCACTGGTTTAGATGTACTCATCAATTCAAACCATTGGATTTCCATGGATGTACTCATCAATTCAAACCATTTGATTTCCATGGATTTCTCCCAAAAAAAAATAATATATAGGATCCACAAAAAACAAGCGCGTGAAAACACGTACAATTAAAAGAGCGTAGCGTAACATTATGGCGCCACGTTTTTGAAACGTTATGTTCCTGTTGACTGCTACTGTCTTAACTGACATAAAAAAACAGTGACAAACATAGAACAATCAGATTGTGAGAAATCTTAGCCACTTTCTTTCACAAACACCTTGACCCTTTTCCTCCATTCACATAAATTTTATTTATTTTTTATGTTCTTCTCTGTTTATGACTAACTGGTTAGTTGATTAAGTTTTCTTTTTGCAACACAACAATTTTTGATATAGGAGTTTGTTTAGGATCTGTGCTATTGCTTTCTCTGTTTGTTTTTTTGCTACATTTCAATATTTGAAGGATCACTGATTTGCTCTAAAGAATGCATGTAGTTCTGTGGTTATTCCTCTTGTGTGATGCTTAAAGTTTGTACTTTTTATCCAATTTTCAAACTGGGTGTTGAAAGGAGGCAGAAAATATGCTTCTATGTTTTTGAGCTTCACCTACATTCTTCCATTTTGAAAAAGTTTAAGGTTTCCAATCCATAGAAACATGGTTTCCTCATTTAGTCATGTATTTGTATATGTTAGGTTTATTCAAATGTGAAATCTCAAGTTGGATATGAGAGGAGGAGCGAAAGAGTTTATAACTGGAAAAGCCCATGAAACTAATGTCTTAAAGTTTTGTTTCAAGACGTAGTGTGTCACTTGTAGCCATCCACTCTTCCCATCTCCCGGTGGTTGGAGACCCCCGGTCGCAGTCTGGTCCAACCGTGTCAAGTTTCATTTTGTAATAATAATGTAAAAAGTGACCAAAGACATAGAATCGAATGCCGGGTACTCCAAACCACATAACTATGTTTCAATCAGAAAACATGGTTTCTAGTGTTTTGTTGCAAAACTGCAGAGATTGAGCTTCTTTTGTCATTGAGAAATTCATGTTTTTGTTGTCCACGTGATGGACTTAAAAAAATTACATGTATAGAATAATGGGGTTGTTGTTGGACCAAGGTTGCTCAAGTGTACCATAGTGCTGGAGTAAAAGGATGGAAATGTCTAAAGAAAGTTGGAAAATGGTTTTCCATTAATGATATTTTACTAGTGTAAATTACATCTCACATCGCCTACCTCATTGTGTCGTAAATGATTTAAATAACTGTTGAGCTACTTCTCTCATTGTCAATTGGTTTTGAGATGAAACCTTAACACTTTCTTGGTGTTATTTGAATGATTTTTTATTTGTTGTGTTTTGGACTTGGTAGTTGGTAGTGGAGTTAATAGTTTCCTTGGAGTTTCTTTGAGGGGATTATATGTGGTTTGTTTGTTAAGCTCTGTCTGTTTTTTGTGGTTGAATATTAATCCTTGGAGTTCCTTATTGTCTTTTTTTATCTCTCAGGTTACTATTGCACGAAGTGTTGTGAGTCAGGGACTTTCAAAACGAGGTCTTTTAGTCTGCCCTTATTTCCTCAGATATTAAAACATGCAAACACCAAAAGCAAGGTAAGATTGTATACGGTGTTTTAAATTGCAGTTGCGATTGTTGCCACTATTGTGGTTATTGCGATTGTGGTCACGGTAGCAGTTATCGTGGTCGTTATGATGCGGATTGCGGACATTGTAGCGTGAATTATTTTGTAATTAAATAAATATTTTCGAATTTGATGTGGTCTGATGTGCCCTAATGTGGTTGCATTGCGGCCCAATGTGGTTGCCTTGCGACCACATCATTATGATTCAGTGTGATGCGGTTGCAGCTTTCACCATAAGCGCAATATTGCGGCCGCATCACGTAATGTGGTCCACAATTTAAATCACTAATCATAGTTATCTAACACTTTTTTGCTGCATTCCATTTTTTATGCTGTATGTACCAGAATTCTGGGGTCTAGATAAGATATGGATAGATTTTATTTTACCTATAAGGATTCGTTGTAAAATTTAAGGCTTTTTCCTTTGAAAGGAAGTCTTATATTTTTAACTAGAACTGATTAGTGGATTCCTAATGAATCATATTGCAGTAAGTCTTTTCAAAAAAATTCAGTATAACTATTTATGGGATCTATGTTTGGGTTGAATCACTAGTTCACTACCTTTTATCTATTAGTTGACTAGTTCAGTATACCTTTTATCTTTTCAAACAAATTCAGTTTAACTAGTGGATTCCTAATGAATCATATTACAGTAAGCTTGTTCCTTACCCAATAATCTAAAAAACTATTTAGGAGCTTATTTGTTTAATTTGATCTGTTTGGTGAACTCCTTAGTATCACCATACTTTGTGTTAAGTCTGTTATAACTAGTTATAATAGGATAACTGGTAAATGATTTTGTATCCTAAGGTTTTTGTATTGCTCCCTCTATATGTAGAAAAAAAATCATTTCTAGATACCATGTTATCACTGCACCACCTTTCAGTGCTATCTTAATATGCTTTTTGATCCGCATTCTACATTTTTTACATCGATGCTTAATTGTTGATTGGCATATGGTTGGCTGTGTGCAGAAGTTGTACTTCAGAAGGCCCCCAAAGGAAATCTCCTGCAACTTCTCGGACTTCTCGCCATTCGAAAACACCAGGTTTTGATTCTGACTCGGTCCCCTCGTCTCAAAACCCAGCAAGTAAGATTCCGAAAGATAGGAGTCCGAAGGTCGCTGAACGCAAGTCACCACGAAGTCCAATACCTGAGGTATTATAAGTTAACTCGTAAACTCGTCGAGATAGATACTGAAATTGTAATAGTCCTTCATTAATCTATTATGCTGTTACTTATATATGTGCATAAAATCCGAAGTACTTATTTGTAAGTTTTTAATTTTATTCTTTACTCAATCTTTTTCATCTTTATCACTTGACATTAGAAGAAGCGACCAAGTAGGGTCGAAGAATTGGAGTCACGGATTGCTCAACTTCAAGATGAACTAAAGAGCGCTGAGGAACAACTAAACTCATCCGAGTCAAGGAAGAGACAAGCCCAGCAGGAGGCTAAAGAAGCAAAGAAACAGCTTCTACCAATGTTGAAAGATCTGGAGGATTCGCGGCAACAACTTATGGAACTATCTGGTTCTGAAGAACGGCTTCAAGAGCTCCATCAAATTTCTCATGATCGAGATCGCGCATGGCAATCTGAACTAGATTCTGTCCAGAAGCAGCACTCAATGGATTCAGCTGCTTTGGCATCTGCCATGAACGAAATCCAGAAACTGAAAATTCAACTTGAAAGAGTACGTGAATCTGAAGCTACTCAGTGTAACAATTTAGAGTCAGCAGATGTTGAGATCCAGGACTTGAGGATGGAACTTGATGGAACCCTCACTTTAGTGGAAATGCTGAAAAATGAGGTAAGAGATTGCGAAGACACTAAATCCCGAGCTTTGGAAGTACTTGGAAAAACTCAAATGCGATTGGTAGCTGCAAATAAGACTCTGGAAACACTCCGGTTAGAAGGTATTAAAGCGTCAGAAGCTTACAAATCCATAGCTTTAGAGTTGGAGCAATCTAGAGCTCGAGTAAAATCCTTGGGGGAACTTGTGAGCAAACTTCAGGCTGATTTGGTGAATGGTGCTAACAAAGATACATCAGGTCCAATCAATGAAACAGGACTTGCACTGGAGAATATTGAGAATGAGGAGATAAATCAGCTCAAATATGAGCTTATCTCCGCCAAATCTGAAATCGGGCAGTTAAAATCCACATTGGAGGTTGTTGAGGTAAGATACCAACAAGAGTATATCCAAAGCGCATTGCAGATTAGAAGTGCTTATGAACAACTGGAGCATACAAAATTAGAATCTAGTCAGAGACAAGCTGAATTATATGAGGAATTGAAGAAAGCTGGAGCTGATATTGAAGAACTAAGTGCTACCTTGATGCACAAGGAATCTCATTTGCATGGTATATCAGAGGAAAATGAGGGGCTCAAGTCTAGGATAAACCAAAACCATCCTACAGAAAGAGAACATGAACTTCTGATGGAGCAAAAAGAATTGGACTCCGATATAGCAGAGTTGAAGGCCGGATTATTAGACAGAGAGACGGAGTTGCGATACATAATTGAGGAAAACAATACACTCAAGATGGAAATAAAGAAGGTGGAATCAGAGAAGAATAAGATTACTGCTGAGACTGTTGCTTGGGCTGAAGCAGCAAGAGCTGCAGAGCAAGAAGCATTGATGAAACTTGGTTATGCAACCGAAGAAGCTGATAAAAGTAACAAGAGAGTAGCACGGATAACCGAACAGTTAGATGCTACACAGGCTTTGAATTCCGAGTTAGAGGCTGAATTAAGGAGACTGAAAGTACAAGCAGACCAATGTAGAAAAGCAGCTGAAACAGCTGCGGCTATGCTTTTTACCGGAAACAATGGGAAACTTGTGGAGAGAACAGGTTCACTTGACAGTAGCTACAGCTCTATTAATGGCAAGATGAGTCCACCTTATTCAGAAGACATGGATGACGAGTCGCCCCAAAAGAAGAATACAAACATGTTGAAGAAGATTGGAGTGTTATGGAAAAAGAGTCATTAATATATGGATATTTATATATATATCAGGTAGTGTATCAATGTATCAAACTCTAATTCCTTACAGGTTAACATTTGGTTTTAATCATTACTTTTGTGCTTTGATTACCATTGAAGTTCATGTCACAAGTGTTTGTTAAGAAGAAAGATGGCATTGAAATTGTTGAGAAAGATGGCATTGATTACCTAACTAGATTAATGCTTAGGCTTTGTACATGTATTGTTCTTTATATCAATGTCTTCACATTTTAGAGGGTAAAGTGAGGAGAAAAATTGCTTCTGTCATGTTATTTGAGACTAATGCTTCTATTGTTTCCCTTGTTAACTTGCAATGATGTTATTTTTCCTTTATTGTTCTTGTATGAGAGAGCTTACATTCCTTATGCTGTTATTCATTTTTTTTCCTTTTCCTGCTAAATGACTAAATGAAGAGTAAAACTAAAATGTGCATTATTGGTGATTAACAAAATCCTTAGCTAATATGTTAATAAAGGCTCTTTCCTTGTCAATTGTTTGTGGCCTTCTGTATAGAAGATTTATATTCTTGTTTGAGACACAATCAGTTAAATTATGGGAGGGATCCACTTACTCTAAGAGTAAGTAGAAAATACATACTCCACCTCTTGATCATTCATTCTTGGGAAATTCAATGGTTTGAATTGGTGAGTAATCTAAACCATTGGATTTTCCAAAATTTGATGGTTAAGATGTGGAGTAAGTATTTTCTACTTACTCTTAGAGTAAGTGAATCCCTCCCGTTAAATTAATTGTTTAGAAAATGCTAATTTGGAAATTTTTGAAATGAAATACAAGTTTAGACAGACACACCCAACACTGTAATACTCCAATCTTATTTTGCGATATACCTGATTAATCTATCGTGGGTCTCTTGACAATTTGGTGTAAAGCCCTTCATAGAAAATAGTCACATTTTGTAACTATTTACATTATAGTATGGAATATATGTACAGAGAGACAAAAAGGGTTTAAGAGGGAACTAGTGAGTTTTCAAAAGGAACATGAAATCACAAGATTTAACGCGTTCGGTACAATCGTGCTCAATCACAACAATGTGCTCCGTAGGAGACAGACTCATGAAATTACCACGTGGGGACGTGGAATCAATGCTTCCACTGTTTCTAGGTTGCGTCGCTCCAAATGTTTGGCATGTGACCCGTTTTTGGACCTAGTTTGTAACCCGGGTTAAAAAAAATCCTAAAATCCTAAATTGAAGAACCCGTTTGAACTTTGAAAGAGGTAGAAGTTTCAGAAATCCTAAATATTCAACAACTTGCACACTTTCCAGCCTTCTTCTCCATTTCAACAAGTACACATTCCAACCTTCTTCTTGTTCCTTGCTTTATAAATTAATATCAGATTATATATATATTAAATAGATTAAGTATGTTAAAAAAATATGAGGGCAAAATAATGGTTGGACCAGATCCTTAAAGGAAAATGGCCTCAACCTTACGATGAAGGGAGACACTACGAGCATATGACTATCAACCGTGTAGAATGCATTAACGGTGTTTTAAAAGGATCTAGAGCTCTCTCCATCACTACTTCCTTTTTTTTTGCAGCTCAACTTTGCAAACGAATTTATTGAAAGAAATGCTGCTTCTCAATCTTACAACAATCTCACTCAAACTATCGATTACGTCCATTATGTCCATTTCTCGACCTCGAGCTCATCCTACTCAACATTACAATATGCTTGCTTACGAGTCTGAACCTCAGCATCAAAGTTTAAATCAAACAGAGGTTCACCCACAAGCACAAATACCACCACTTCATCTTCACCAGAACAATTCTATGGAGCTTTCACAACATTTTCAACCAGCTAACATATAAGACAAAGTTCTCAATTTCAAGGATCACGACCATCAATGTTTGCTATTAGTTCAAACACGCAAATGTCGGCATATGAGTCACAAGAATTTTATGATCCTACTATGTCATCACAACTAGAACAAAACAATATTTATGGTAATGAAGATAGTGATGATGAGGAAGATGAGCAACAACTTAGAAAATGAGGAAGTGGAAGAGCTAGAGAAATCTCTCAACAACAATTAAGAGTTCTTCCATCATGCAGAAGAAAGTCACCCAATATAACACTTCATCCCATCACACATGTAATTGATATTAGAGATTGTAATTTCAATGTTTTCAATATAAATATTTTTTCTCATGTGATTCTTATTATTCTATTTTGAACGATTTTTTTTATCTAATTCATATTAATAGTGTTATTAATAATCGAATAAAAATAAAATATAAATAACAATTTCAATATCCATACAAACTCACAATGCTAGATACCTAAATCATATCTACTTTCTTAAATCCAAAAACCCAAAACTTTCCCGCACTAAATGACAACGGAGATGGTAACTTTGAGCCAGGAATGTGGAGGATCTCGTGGGTCATTCCCACAACAATGGCTTACTTAAGTATAGAAATTGACCAGTACATGCAAGACACAAGTCTTATAAGGGGAAATTAATAAAAAATTAACTAGTGCATTGCAAGCACGAGTTCTAAAAAAGATACATTACCCCATTAATATTTGAAAATACTATACCAGAGAACTGTAATTAAAAAGTCAAATATACCAACTTTGTAAATTTTTGGTAGGGAAAAGGACTAAAGACTATTTTAGTTTTTTTTTTGTAAATAAAATGGGTCTAAATCAATAAAAATGACGTTAAAAAATGTCTATTTTAGGAGGCCCAGTGAAGTGTTGGCCCAAACGTTTATGAGCTAATCTCACTATTGAAACTCAACAGTGTTTTTCTTCACCGTGCTCTCACAATATAAAAGCGCAACGTAACTCTCACTTCAAAGATTAGGGTTTTGTTCTGCAGTTGCTACCTCATCCTCCATAGCCTCCAAAGCTCTGAGCAGAAGAACGAACCTGCAGCCATCATGGGGTAACCAAACTCTGCATTTCATTATCTATAGTAATCCTTTTATGTTGTCATTATCCCAAAATTTAACGTAGGAGGATGAACTTTAGTTCGTGGATTCATGTATACTTTCGATGGATCCGTTTCAAATCGAATCTTCTCGTGGTTTTTAACATGACCCCTTATGAAAAGATTGTGTTTTTCTTTCATGGGTCTTTTATGATTGCTAGTATAGGTTATAGATTGCGTTTTTTTTCTTCTTACCCTTTGTGTTGTGATTATGCGATTCTATTTGGTTTATTATTTGAGTTGTGGTAATTCATTTTCTAAAATTTCACTTTCAAGGACTTAGGTGCCTGTAAATTTTATTTTGTTCTTAGTTTTAAGTAACTTGTTTTTTATTTTTACTTCCCGGGTTTGTTTGTTAATATTGTTTGTCAGAATGAAATAAAATAGCAATGGAAAAGCATTTTTCCTTATGAATTAAGTGTCCTTTTTATTTTTATACATGGTGATGATATTATTTGCCATTACAGTGTCTAGGAATTGTTTGATGTTGGTGGAAAATGTTTGAATAATTACATTTGACACTCACATCTGTCATTAATAAGATGTACAGTGTGATGATAACATTAAAAACCTAAAGTTTGATGTAAAGAAGAGGGACTTTAGGTATTAGTAGTGAAACCTCGGGGGAGGGAGAGCAGTGTAGTTTCACCGATGATCTACATAAGTAAAATATAATCTTAATCATATGCAGTAAGACACGTGGAATGGGAGCGGCTCGCAAGTTGAAGTCCCACCGCAGGAGGCAAAGGTGGGCAGACAAGTCATACAAGAAATCTCATCTTGGTAATGAATGGAAGAAGCCATTTGCTGGGTCATCTCACGCAAAGGGTATTGTCCTTGAAAAGATGTAAGATTAGTTTAACTCGATCTGTATCTTACTATATTTATATCCTCAATTAGAGCACATACTGAGAAATTCTTTCGGTTTTCAATGTGCAGAGGTATTGAGGCTAAGCAGCCCAATTCTGCCATTCGAAAGTGTGCCAGAGTTCAACTCATCAAAAATGGTAAGAAGATTGCTGCTTTTGTCCCCAACGATGGTTGCTTAAACTACATTGAAGAGAATGTAAGTACTCTTGTCCATATACACTATCACTTTCCTGTATCATATGTTGTTAATAAAATTTATCATTTATAACCATTGTATAACTTGGTGTGTGGCCTGTGGTTGTAGGATGAAGTTTTGATTGCCGGATTTGGACGTAAAGGTCATGCCGTGGGAGATATTCCTGGTGTCAGGTTCAAGGTTGTGAAGGTCTCTGGTGTCTCTCTCCTTGCTCTTTTCAAGGAGAAGAAGGAGAAGCCAAGATCTTAAATTTGTACTTGTGGAGTGCCTTATCTCTTTGTTTAACATTTTCTCTTAAAAATTATGAATTTTGTTTTGTCTTGAATCGGTTTTGTGGACAATTTTGTATCTTTCAGCTATCATTTTACATTTTTAGTAACATTTTATTTAGCCTGCGTCTTTCACTACTCTTCCCATTCTTTGGCCATTGCGCTGTTGTGTTTGGCAATTGCATGAAGTGCATTGATGTGCTGTTCTATTTATGGCTATTGCTTGATGTTCTGTCAGGTTCCTGATCTGTTTTTTTTTTTGTATAACCAAATATGTTCTCTCTTAGAACTTTTCCTGAATTAGTAGCAATTATCATGTTAAGTTTTGGTATATCTTTTTGGTGGTGTGAAATATTATTAACAATTTGTTATGTAGCAAGAGAAAAATATTTCCTTATGAGATATTAAAGGATATACAACCAAACTTGTCTTATTTATGAATTGATTTGTTTGGTTTATGTTTAAATCCAGACCCAAGGGTTAAATTAGAAACCAGAACCTATGAATGCATATTTATTGAGTATATTTATTGAGAATGTTGTTATTGACTTGGACGTAAATGTGATCATACACTCTAATAATGCTGAACATTTATGAAAATAAATTTCATTTAAATTGGAGAAATGGTGGGGCTTTCGTCAAATTCTTGTGATCAAGAATAGTGATAAGAATATGAGCCATCAATGGATGTTGAATTATGGCAGGAATGTGGTGAGATGAATTCTCTCCACTCTAACAAGACCTAACCCTTAGTAGACTTGTCTTCTGGTTACATACCGTTGTAAATGGATTTTAAAATGAAAATTGAAACTTAATGGAACAATCATTTCAAGGCTCACCTTGTAGCAAAAGGTTTCATGCATTTGACACCTTTTCACCAATCACTAGTATAGGTGTAATGATTTTGTTTGATTTTTTGTGTAATTCGATGACCGAAGCAAACATAAAGAAATGGTTTGGTTCAGTTTGGTTCATGTGGTTAACTATACTATGAATTGAACCAAATCGAATTGGTCATGAATTGATTCAGTTTCACGGTTCCTATCTTTTTTTAAATCCTACTTCAAAGTTCAAACTGTATTCATAAGACACTCTTTGTCTATTTCTACTACCATTTCAAATACAACTTATATCTCTTATATAGTCCATGACATGCATGGTGAACACTGGTCGACGGTGGGATAACGATGGTTGGAACACCGTGGAACAATGGCTATGATGGAAATTTATCATTTGGGACATTGGTAGTTTGTTGTGTGCCTCTAGAATGTTGAATGACGACCAAACATGATGTGGGAGTGTAGCATAGTCAACGTGTTGCACAGTTGATGGGTGTGCGCCACAATGGCAACCGACATTGGCGTTGTGTAGTGCCAAGTTCTCACTGTCTCTTCACTTATTTGACTTCTATCTAGTTCTCTATGTGAAAGAGTGAAAATGAAATGAAAAGCCTTTGGGTTAATTAATATCTTATTTCTATCCTCATACATCTATTTCTAATCACCCAAATATAAATGGTTCCAGCGGTTACTGAATTTCTAAAATTGTTAGTTGAACCAAACTTAAAATATTACCTCATAAAACAATTGAATCGAACTGGGAAACCAAGTTGAACCACATTTTTCAGTTTGTTTTGGCTCAATCACATCAGTTTCACGGCTCAAACCGAAACTAGTTAGAGCTCTTGTCACCTTAGTAACATCCATTAGGGTGCTAGTTTCTCTTGTTGCTTTACAAAAATTTAGCAGTACATCAAATAGTTATTAAAATCATTTTTTAATGGTTAATTGAGAGAAGAAATTTAGACTGAGCAACATGAAGGGTTTGTAATTCAGGAATAAGAAAACAAGGTCTGTAAGTTAGATAATTGTTTGTATGGTATTAAACAAGCACATAAGAGGTGAATAAGTGTTTATATGGCAACTATCTTATGTCTCTAAGTAGACGATTTATTAATATTTGATTTCAACGTTTGAGATGCGAGTAATGTGAAATCATGGTTGTGTAACAACCTTTATATAAAAGACCTTGAAGAAATGAGTGTAATCCCTGATATTAAGATTACTAGGTCAAAAGATGAAATTTTGTTTGGATTAGTCTCTTTACATTAATAAGATCTTAAAGAAATATGAGTACTTTAATTGTAAAGCTACTTGCACACCGTATGATCCAAATGTAAAATTATTTTCAAGCATTAGTGAAGGTTTTCGAGAAAATGAGTAAGGCATCATTGACATCCTTAATTTTACAACTTATTTTACTAGACCCAATATTGTCTATACTGTGCAGTTTGTAAGGACCGAATTTATACCTCGAAATATTTTCATTTTATTTGAAATCATTTATACTAAGCTTTCTCAGCTATACTCTATGTTATTAATCCAAAGAGTTATCCCCACATATCTCATCCAATTATGATGGCATTAAAACATGCATTTTCTTTTTATCACATACATCCACTACTCCCTATATGTAGAAAATCATAATACACATTCATAAATTTAAGAGTATCATCATCCGTTTAATTATGGGTTTACAACATCAAAATACTCATAAATATAATCAACAATTAACACTTAGACGGTTAGTGCGCAAGAGTTAGCAAAATATGAAATCTTGATCATTCAGCTCCTAAGGCTTCTAATCAAGACATCCTTAAAACTTTTGTTTACCTACAATGGGATTATCATATACAATACACAAGAAACACAAAAGAGTAAGTCATTAACTCAAAACATAATTACACGATAATCCATATCTCAATAAGGTTAGATAGATAATTAAATCACAACAATATAAAATATACTCAGATAGATGTCTATGTCACTAACTTCACAATTCGATCCTTTGAATACTCTCTGTTATTCCATTCATCTTGTTCATTATTCATATTTTCACCATACAAATATCCTTTACTTCACCTATATCATTAAACCGTCATTTCTCGATTTACCACATTATATATCTTTACCTAGTTTATTTACAATACCACGAAGGGCAAGTTAGTCTTTGCTACGAATAGCCAATACCACGAAGGGCAAGTCAGTCATTGCTCGAAGAGCCAATACCACGAAGGGCAAGTCAGTCATTGCTACGAATAGCCAATACCACGAAAGGCAAGTCAGTCATTGCTACAAATAGCCAATACCACGAAGGGCAAGTCAGTCATTGCTACGAATAGCCAATATCACGAATGGCAAGTCAGTCATTGCTACGAATAGCCAATACCACGAAGGGCAAGTCCGTCATTGCTCAACCTCTTAAGGGAGCTGAACACAGGTTTTCGTTCCCTTATTGCAAAATTCATTTACAACAAGAAAATTCACGCATTTTCTAACATCGTATACAAGTTAAATACTTCTCCTTACCTTGGTGCGTGTTGGGGGTAACTTTGTGAGTTCCTTCGTCACCTCCTCCAAACTTAGGATATTTCCGCATTCCCACCACATAACAACAAAAGTCAGTCATTTATTTACCATAAAGCATAAACAACTCATATAACACATCCAACCATAAAAAGGTTCATACATTTTCAATAATCTCCAAACTATCTCCATTAGAAGTTTTCAAACATGTAAAACATACATATCCACATTTTACTCAACATTCAAAACTCATAAACCACATTCTACATCTAACATTTCACCCTTTTCTCCATTTAACAACATTTCCGTTTTGGGGTTTTGGAGTTTTCATGAATCAACCCTCAACCATCCTCATTTTCGAATACCAACTCTAAACTAAGAGTTTGCAAGAGAAAAGTTAAATAAAACGAACTACAACTCTAAAGAGAGGGTTTCCATGGGTTTTCAATGTTAAGAGAAGAGATCCCAATTGCTTAAAACGTGTTACAAAGTGAGAAGAAGAGTTAAAATCGAGAGGTTTACCTCTTCTCAAGCTTCTAGTTGATTCCCACGAATCTTTGCTCTCAAACTTGCCTCCTTCTCTCTTTTCTCCCAAAAGTTCTACCCCTTTTTCATGTTTGGGGTCATATTTTAGGGTTCAGACATTTAGATTCTGGCCCAAGCGAAAACACGTCGCTCATGCGAGAGTTTCATGCCTTTTTGAAATTCAAACTCTGATGTTCTCGCTCAAGCGAGAATCTAGCAGCCTCCAGAGTGCCAATTCTCGTCCAAGCGAGCCAACTCTCGCTCAGGCGAGATTTCCAGGAAAAATCCTGGGAGAAATGCTGACACTCTCGCTCAAGCGAGGCTCTCTCGTCTGGGCGAGAGGTATCCAGCAACTCCCAGTTTCACAGAGTTTCACTATGTTTAAAAGGAGAGAAATTAGGGTGTTACACGGTTATTGTGCATGTTTACAAGTAGACCTAATATAGAGCATTAAAATGCTATTGAGAAGATCATGAGATACCTCAAGAGAACCATCAACATCAATTTACAATAAAAGATTTTCCATTGTCCTTGAAAGATATAGGGATGCAGATTCGAACGCTTAGATGATTCCAAAGCGACTAGCGCTATATATTTAGCATAATTGGATGAGTTGTTTCTTGAAAGTCAAAGAAACAAACTATTTTGGCATAGTCAACTAAGGAAACTAAAATTATAACGCTGGCAACTGATAATGAAGAAGCAAGTTTGCTAAGAAGCTTTCTTGTAGAGATTCCATTATGAGAAAAATTGATACTAGTTATGTTGATATATTGAGATAGTATTGTGACTATTTCAAAAATTGAGAATCGTTATTATAACGATAAGAAGCAACAAATACATCGTAAGCATAATACTGATAAAGAATTACTCTCAAGTGGAGTTGTTAAAGTGAATCATGTATATTCTTATGAGAGTCTAGCAAGTCCTTTAGTGAAAAGACTCACTACATAGAAAGATTAAAATACTTCTAAAAGAATATGAATATTTCCCTTAAAGAAATGAGTTACTCTTGATGGTAACCTGACCTAACAGTGGAAATCCCCAATAAATAGGTTCAATCAATAATAATAAGTCATGAAGTGATATGAGATGAATATTTTATAAAAGAAGAACGATTCTTGAAGTAGAAGGAGGTTGAGTTAACAAAAACTTTTAATGAGACGTGTACTCTGATTGGAGTGTCGTACTTTGGCTATATGAGTACTCTTGATAGACTCATCTACTTGAATGTGAAAGTGGAGAATGGTTCCTATGAAAATTTTGAGCATAAATTTCTAGAGTGTTCGCTTGGGGCACGCCCTTTTAATGCACGGGTTTTATAGAATGAACTCTTGAAATTATTGTGTATGGTTTTATGTCAGATGTAGAGTTTAAGACTACGAATTACTCTGGTAAAATCAGAATCTTACTCACTATGTCAAAGTTCAAGTTGTAAATCACATTTGTTTATGCATAACCTTATAAAACCTATTTGTACTCTTTTGTATTTCCTTTTTTAATTTCAAGTGGAGGATTGTTGGTTCCTTGAAAAGAAAAAAGGTGAGAAGTCTCACATCGGGTAGTGGAAACACTTGAAGAATGTTTATAAGTAAAATATATGTTACTTGGGGTGTGCCCCAAGGAGTATAAGGGTTTTGTGGTGGGAGGATCACCTTACACGTGTGCATCGTCTCCGTCGTCCATCTGACACGACTCGGTTCGCGCTACGTGATATATTTCTTTTAATTAAAAAATTTATTCTTTTATAAAATAAATAATAAAATGTGCTTCTTGAAATTGATTGGCACACCTTTTGCACACGATTGACATGAGCTTCACAATAGATAAACACAACTATAAACATATATGTTTTCGTTTGGTTATGCCTAAACTCGATCTGGAAATTCTACTTCATCTTAATCTCCTCGTTCATCTTATGATAAGCTCACTTTTTGGGCAGTTGATTTTTTTGTTTGTTTGGGATCTCAACCTATAAATAAAGGCTCTCTCATTTCTTTAACCAACTAAAGGCTCAACTCGCTACTGCACCAATACTAAGGCTTCCTAATTTTTCTAAATCTTTTGAGTTACAATGTGATGCTTCTAATGTTGGAATAGGATCTCTATTAATGCAGGAAGGTAATCCAAATTCCTATTTTAGTGAGAGGTTGAGTGGTCCAATACTTAATTACTCAATTTATGATAAGGAATTGTATGCCTTGGTGAGGGAACTTCAGTCGTGTCAACACTACCTTTTACCTAAGGAATTCGTCATTCATAGTGATCATGAATTACTAAAGTACTTGAAAGGTTAAGGTAAGCTAAATAAGAAGCATGCTAAATGAGTTGAGTTCTTGGAACAATTTACATATGTGGTAAAACACAAGAAAGGCAAGGCCAATGTGGTGGCTGATGCACTTTCTAGGAGGCACGTGTTGCTCTCCACTCTAAAAACCAAGTTATTTGGTTTAGAATGCATCAAGGAGCTATATGAGCATGACAATGATTTTTCTGAAATTCATGCTTTTTGCGTGGATTCGGTCTATAATGGGTATTTTAGACACAATGATTTCTTATTTAAGGAAATACAATTGTGTGTACCTAAAAGCTCCATTAGGGAAATACTTTTAAGGGAATCCCATGAAGGGGGTCTAATGGGACATTTCGGTATTCAAAAGACTTTAGACATGTTGAGTGAGCATTTTTATTGGCCACGTATGAAAAAATACGTGCAAAATTTTTGTGCAAAATGCTTAACATGTAAAAAAGCTAAATCAAAGGTCTTCATGGCCTTTATACCTATTTGCCTGTGTCATATTCTCCTTGGATAGACCTGTCCATGGACTTTGTTTTGGGGCTACCTATAACAAAAACAAGTAAAGACTCTATTTTTGTGGTTGTTGACCGATTTTCTAAGATGACACACTTTATACCATGTAAGAAACTCGACGATGCTAATCATATGGCTGAGTTATTTTTCAGGGAGGTGGTAAGACTCCATGGTCATCCACGAGGCATTGTGAGTGACCAGGACACAAAGTTCCTAAGTCACTTTTGGAGGACCTTGTGGGGGAGGCTTGGTACTAAGCTTCTCTTCTCAACAACTTGCAAATTTGTCATCCCCAAATGAATGGGAAAACAGAGGTGATTAATAGGACACTCTCTACTCTCCTAAGGACTGTCATAAAAAAGAATATCAAGTCTTGGGAGGAGTGCCTACCTCATGTGAAGTTTGCCTACAATAGAGCAACTCATAGCACAACCCAATTTTCACCATTTGAAATTGTTTATGGTTTTAACCCGCTAACACCTTTGGAATTGTTTCGTTTTACTAACCATTATCTTTTGAAGCACACGGATGGCAAAACTAAGGTTGAATTTGTGATAAGGTTACATTGATGGATATTACCGATTAATCCTAATCGTATCCCCGAAACCGAATGATTAGGACATTGTTCCGAAACCAAATGTTTATGCCCATACATAACCCTAATGGAACAATCTTAATCCAGACCGAAGAAAACCCCAATTGGTTTCATAGTGAAGAAGAAAACGCATACCTTGGTTTGCCATTCCGAATGCTCCGATGTATGTGGGTTGTAGGATGTTCCGGTTGCTAGAGCCTGATGGTTTTCCGTTCGCTCCGCTAGAGGGAAATCCAGAGAGAACGTGAGTGCTCCTGATGTTCCTGAAGTTTTTTGTCAAAGTGAGAACTTGGCTTATGCCTTTCTCCTTTTCCTTATATATTGGTTTTGTGACATAAGTCACATATCCTCATAAATCAATCCTTATAACATCAGTTACTCAATAAAACTCGTTGCTCTGCAACTGGGGACCATAACCCATAAAGGTAACACTAACGGTTACCACTTAAGTTGCAATATTCTAATTCAGTCCCTTCATCAAACTAGAAATTGCCCGAAGGTATCTCTACACTCATACTATTTCATGACACATATGCCCTTAGCCACCAAATTAATCCATAAGACCATTTTATATATATTGGCTAAATACATAATGGCTATAACACAATTATAGAATTATATTTGTGACCCATAAATTGTTAGAAATTCCAACATACATGAGTAGGAAAAGGCTCAGATTGGGAAAAAGAATGAACGTGTTGCGCAAGTGAACAAGGAGCGGAAGCTTATGGTGTTTGAACCCGGGATTGGGTGTGGATCCATATGAGGAAGGAAAGATTTCCTGAACAAAGGAAATCAAAACTTCTTCCTAGATAAGATGGCCATTTTCGTGTGGTGGCCAAAGTACATGACAATGCATACAAGCTTGAGCTATCAGGTGAGTATGACAATATAAGCACCACATTCAATGTTGTTGATTTATCTCCATTTGATGTAGGTGATGGAGACTTCATTTCAAGATGAAATCACTTCAAGGGGGAGGGGATGATACAAATTCAAGTGAGCCTAAGCTGGACCATGATGGGCTAGTAGGGATTGATGGTCCTATGACAAGGGCAATGACCAAAAGAGCACAAGATGCCCTAGGAAAACTCATTGGATTGATCCAAGATGATAGGCCAAAGGTTGGCCAAGAAAATGTTAAGTTGGTCAATTGTATCATGTACATGGGGGCTGATCGAGCCAACCAAGCACCAGGACAGGCGTTGGATGCACAAGCATCAGGCCAGGTGCATAGCATAGGCCATAAGGCGTTAGGCGCTATTTCTTATTATTTTATCTCTGTCAATTTCCTCATTATGTTCTATGATTGACCCAATATACTTAAATATAGTGACTTGTGACTATGTATGGATCTTCAATTTTCACCTCTATTTTAGAGTTTGTCTGTCTCTTACTAAACTTCGACTCCATATAATTTGTCTTACTTAACTCGACCCTTGGTGTAGCCCTATGACAATAGGAAAATATTCAGAGACTCCATCTTTTGTTTTCACATTTGTATTGACTTCATCTTACATATCATTGATTACTCGAATGTAGGTAATTCGAATACATTTATTCTCTAGAGCTTTCCACACTACTTCTTTAGGTACCTTATCATACGCCTTCTTCAAATCAACGAAAGCATGTACAAATTTTTTCAATTCCTTTGGTATCTCTTGCCTATCTCCATAGCAAAAAATCTCTATGGTTGACCTCTCCAACCTGAAAGCAATTTGATTTTCACTATGTCTTTTGTTTTAACCTTCCTCTCATAATTTCATAATATCCTCATATTAGACTATACTTAACCAAAATGCAAAATAAAATAAGGCACTCATTCCCAATGGCAAAATGTCAGCAAATATTTTAAATTACTACTAATTTCTTTTCTTTCAAAACATCTCAAAATAATATATGACAATGAATCCATGGAAAGAAATGTAAGATACTCATCAAACATAAATCTCTAGCAATTCCAAATGATTACTAAGTGTTATTAATATGGCATGAGTTAGAGTATTGGTATAGTAATTTATCTAGTGATTCACTAATTAAACCACATATTTTTTAAATTGTATATTTTATAATAAATTATAATTAACCATTTTATAAATAAATATTAGGTTTAAAATCCTTAATGTATGATTTTGAATCAAATAAAATCTTTCATGCCCAAACTGAATTTGACATGTAAAATACGATACAGTTTGACCGGTTTAATTACATGTTCAGTATAATTGTCATATTATTGTACAAGGACTAATTTATGGATTAAACCGACACCTACAATATTTATAACTAAGGATGAAAACATGTCAGGTTGCCTATTTGGGGCCTATTACAACCTAGACTTTTTTCGTAGGCCAAACTCAAACTTTTGGAAAGCCTATTTAGCTTAATTGATCAAACTTTAGGCTATCCAACAAGCCTATTAATCCTAACATGTCGTCCTAATTAGTTATAATATGAATTATGTTCATATTATACTATTTTATTATGGGCAAAACTTATGTACAATTCCTTAAGTACAAATGGTGCTTGTAGCCTATTAAAAGGTGGCACGTGTTCATTACCACCTATACTTTGAGGAGAGAGAATTTTAATTGCAAAAAAAGAGAGACTTAATGATATAAATGAACATGTGTCACATTTTAATAGACTACAAGCACCATTTATGCATAAGGAATTGTATATGAGTTTTGTCCTTTTAATATAAGTAATATTATTATATATGTAATTTTAGTATAAAAATATAATTTAATTGTTAGGGTTAGAAGAATCTAGTTATAAATAAGCATATTAGCCTATTTAAATGCAGATGAAGTGACCAATTTCAAAACCATAAGCATATTAGCCTATTTAAATGTCATACTTCTAAATTTTGATTTTTTTAAATAGACTAAAAAGCAAGGTCCATACTCTTATATATATATATAAGTTCAGCCTGTTTGACAAAAACGGACATAACCTATTTCCACCCATATTTATAACCATGCCATAAATATTTCGGTTAAGTAGCCCAAGTATATATCATGATTCAATTTCTACAGTTTCAGTGCAAAAAGGAAAATCTAAAAAGAAAATGTACAACTTTATTGTTGATTCTGTGATAACAGCAACCAAACCATACATATTGCACCAGGAATCTTTGATATCAAACTGGCATATAAGAGCTGGCTGGAAAGATATAGACATGAAATTAATAACTCTTCAATAATTCCTCCTTCTTGGGACTGTCAAAAAGCATGATTTGACAACTCCATATCATCAGGTTGGGAGAAAGGAGAATCACTTTTGAGCTTTTTTGTGTCCAAATTTATATCCAGAAGTATAACTTGTTTGCTCAAACAATCAACTTGGTCTGCATTAGTAATAGTGGCTCCATTATTATGTGAATGCCTGCCACTATTGCCTTCTGGACTCATTTTACCCATGGAAATGTGATGTATCTCCTTATTTTCTGTTGAACGCATATTTGAAGTATGGTTACCATAATCATGATCTATAAGTGTAGGATCCTCAGCCTTCAGGAAATTAGAGTGGCCATATAATAGGTAATCCCCCTCAACCTTAGATGAAGATGTATTTTCAACACATTCGCGGCTATTAAGCTTTTTCGTTGCACAAGTTTCTCTCGTGCCATCTGAGTGTAAGCTTCCCTTGATATCTGAATACATTATTTCAATTGAATTGTCAAGAGTTCCATCACCCCATGTAGAAGCTAGATTCAGGTCATGTATGCCTGCAAGGTTCCCTTCAGCGAAGGCATTATTGACCTCCAAGTTACGTGTACCAGTTTCATGATATGTTTGAACTTCCATGATTTTGACATTCTGCAATGCAGTAGATGTCCCAATTGCAACATCTGATGATTCATGAAGAGAAATTTGATGTGATTTTTGCTGATTACAGGATTTTTTATTTTCGGTTGACATGATATATCTTGCAGGTTTCAGCTTTCGATGCTTTGTGTTGTTTAGGCCTTCACTTGGATTTACACTTCTCGCTCCATGTTTAGGCAAGCTGTGAGGCATACCAGAGTGTTGTGTTCCCTTGCCAGGAGTGCCTACGGAGGACTTAACCTGCATATCATAATGAAACTAATTTATTAAATAGGATGAAACAATAGACGAAGAAAACAACGGGGGATACAAAAAAACAGTTTATAAAAGCATATATCGCAACAGGCACAACCAATACACATAGCTTTTAAGATGGGTGACCATATTTATAATTAATAACAGTTTTTAACTTCTGTAATCACAGAATAAGTTCCTCAATATATTAAATATAAACAAACCAAAACTCACCCCACCAAAGAACCCGATTGTTGGGGAAGGCAGTCGAAGACCTGAAGTGTTGTTCATGGGAGCTTGAGGAAGAACCAATTCTGCAGCAGGGTTCCTTGCACATTGACTGATGAATCCAGTATGCTGAGTTTCCTTCCCTTCAAAACTTGAATTACTCCGGGGATTCTTAGAATTTGACCTTTGTTGACCATCAATGTCTGGTAATCGCTTTCTACTAGGGCTACTACCAATGGTAGTCATTGAACTATTACACCTATATTTAGACATAGAAGTTGATGATGGTGACTCTAAAGAGCAATCACTGATAGAGCTTGCAGGTGAAATACTAGAAGAGAGCTTGCTGACAGACAACAAGCTCGAGAGACTAGAGCCACTAGATGCAGTTTTATCCCTTGAGGCAAGTTTTGAAGGTGTTTTGGCAGATGAGCAAGATGAGAGTGGCCTTTTGGTTCCACCATCAACCTTTCTTTTTAAGGAATTCAGTGTTGATTTACTTATATTACCAGATATGTTACCACCTTGAAACTTGGAGATTATTGATTTTGTCTTCAGCGAAACTGAAGGAACTGAAGGGAATTTTGATGCTAGGGTGGATTTAGGCACACTAGCTCGAGAACTCCTAATCACAGATGTGTTTGACACTGAACTGACCTTACCTGAAAAGGCCAAATAAAATTTCAAGGAAAGAATAACAGAGAAAAAGGCAACCCTTGTACCAAAGCAAGAAGGGGACAAAAAATATATGCTAAAATAAGTTCTAACCTTTTTCACTTTTGACATGTAGATCACCTGGCGAAGCTAACTTGGATGATATTTTTGAATTCGGACTACACTTTCCTATTCCTACTACCTTTGGCTGCTTTAAAACAGATTGCTCTCCCCATATAGCAACAGGCTTCTTTAAAAACAAGAAAAGAAGTATCAGATATATAAAGTCATTAAAATTCCACTTCATGATTTCCAACTGTTATTGTCCTCTGCCAATACCAATCAACTAACACAAGTAGAGAGAATCAAAAGTTTTCTTCAATGTTTTTCTTCAGTTGCATACCTTTGGAACTTGTGGAGAATTGAGATTCTTCTTTGTCATCTTCCCTGTTCGTTGCATGACAACACTTGGAGTCTTAAAAGATGGTGTCTTCATCTAAAATCAATATAGAGAGTTATGCCAACTGTGTTTCTTCCAGTATTCTTGAGATAAGGAACCATTCAAACATATATATGATGAAAATTTTCTTTTTTTATGTCAATAATCCAATTTACCTTATTACGAGAAACCAAGCCAACCATTTTTGAAGCTGAAAAGAACAGAAAATTAATAAATTTGACTAGTTGAGGTTAAATCAGTACACCAGAATACTAGCTCCTATGTTGGCTAAAAGTGCAAGGGCAATATGAAAGCATTTAGTTACAGTCATCCATGTCCAAGCAGTTAATTTCAAATTATAATAAGAATGAAATCACTCTAACAGATCACATTTATGTGAACGTAGAACAACCGCTGTCTTACATGAATGAACTCAAGTTGGGAGATGGTGGCTTTTTTTACAGGACAATTAGTAACTACCAAAAGATAAATTACAGGGAAAATGGCCATATTTTTACAAATTCATTGCATCTTGTTCCCTTTATTGTTCATGTTTTCTAATCAAGAGTTTATTTATTTATTCTTTCTCATTCTCCCTTTCTCCACATTTTGTTGGGGAGAAGGGAGCTTGCTCAACTGTAAAGAGGATTTGTTGTTCATGATAACTATTTGTGCTGCTATTGCTAATGGGCAGAAGAGATTGACTGTGCCATAAGACAACTACCAGGAACTTGCACATTTCTAGCAAAAAGATTATCCCTTATGGACTAACAATCAAGCAAAAGTTGTGAATTAAAAAACAATAAGTTTTAACATGAGTGAAATATATATTAAAACTCATTTTAGGAATATTTTTCTATCATGTTTATATTCATGTATACATCTCGGGTATATTTAAAGTACTTTATACTTCATACTACTACAATATGTTAATTATCATGCTTGTTACATTTAATATGTATGTGATAGTAAAAAATTCTTTATGTACAAGTTGTAAACAATTAATGAGAGAAAAAAGAAATAAAAAATAAAGATTGACTGTGCCATAAGTATAAAGCAAAAGATTCTCTATTGATACGTTTAGGCAGTAGAGATTGACTACTGAACTAACCTAGCTCATTAAAGTAAAGTCATGCTTCATGTAGGCTTCTCCATTCACAAATTCTATACACCAATAACAACATAAATTAATAGAACTACAACTACCATTACCAAGCTCATGGTGCAGAAGGCAAAAACTTACAGTCACCACCAGTTGATAGAACTTTTCTGTTTGGACTACCCACATTTGATAACCATTCAGAATTCTCAATTGAAGCTCTGACATCATCAAACAAATCAGCTTCAAGACTCTCCACGGTAAAGCCATCACTTTCTACTGTAGAGATTGACTCACATGACTTATGGGCTTCCTCTACAGTCCAAGGAGGTAACCATAATCCACACATTTCATTCTTATCCGCACCTTCAATTATGCTTCTTAACTCCTCAGGATCTAAAACACCTGAACACGCAATATGGCACTTGCAGTGACACATACAATTACTATTAAGGGTAATTAGACTGACATGTCGTGATGTTTGACTTAATTATACATATCCCTTCCATTGTTTCAAAAACTAAATCAATTTCTTATGAAATTCATGTTATTATCATGATCAAGGTTATAAACTTTTGTTCGTCGCCACAATTGAGGATGCAAAGCTACGACTGAGAGTATAGCAAACCTCATGCAACCACAATTGCATTCGCATCAGCAGCATTAATATGCAGAATAGTGCGTACTCATACATCGTGGTGTCTGAATAAAGTGAGGATTATCGGGGGGGAATGGTTTTGGGAAAATCAGCACATTTTATTCAATCCACATTTTTCTGCAACCGTGACCAGGTCATCAATTTAAAACCTTGATAACACTAATAATCAAAAAAACCTTGATACCACATCCCCTAATTGGTTAATGCACGAATTATTAAGTGGTCCTGTACCAATGATCATTGGTCCAAATGCATCACCACCATCCATCTATCCATCAACATCAACATCAATATCAATATGATTTGTTGTTCTCTTCGATATGAGTATGGATACATGGTAAGCGGGTATACTTAGTTGATATTTTTTTATTTTAGTGGATACAGTTTAATTTTTTTATGTTTTTTTTATTAATAATTAAATAGGTTAAACTAAATACATTTTTACATGATAAAACTCCACATGTTTCTAGCTAAAAAGGCCTATTTTATGTTGTTAAATAAAGCCCATGTCTATAAATAAAAAAGACCCATATAGATTAGGGTTTTCATTCTTCCCTTTTCCTACTGCATCAGCAGCTCAGCAGCACCCACCTCCTCTCAATATGTCATGCTTTTGCTCTCTACTCTAATGCTTCTTCCGAATCATGACTTACCATATTTGTTCGCAACCCACTGCGTTTCAGAACACAGAAGAATCGCAAATCGGTTCTCGCGAATTGGTTCATGGTACGCAGAGTGCATGAGCAAATTATGTAACTATGATCCATCTCATAGTTACACAATTCTCTCGTTTATACTACGTAGCATGAAAGGGTTCGACATAATAAAGGTCTCATAAAATTAATGTAAAAGTGGCAAACCATGTGAATCATGTACCCAAGTGAATCATCTATCCATCCGTACCTCGTACCAGGTAATTATAAACCATCCTTACTTGCATATAATATACCCATTTTATATTTTCTTTTAATTTATTAATTTAAAATGGTAGGCGATGATGCATTCTAACCATCTAGTAATTTCTCCAGCGTGACTTTCGAAACAAAGACACACGCTAAATTAATTACATTTATTTTCATATCCTATGTTAACAAAATAACAGTAAATAATAATAATAATTGACATACCAGCACTAGTGAAAAAAGCACTATCCCATGCTAAACTATTGCGCATATTGCATTTGCTGTTTTCGATGGACTCTTCAAAATCAAGTGTTTCATTTGGCTGAGATTCCCACTCCCACTCTTGTAACTTCAATTTTTTAGAATTCAAAGTGTAACACAACCCTGCACACTCTGATAGAGAATAATTCACTCATGTAACATAAAAAACAACAACGAAAATCGTAAAATTTGAAGAACAACACGATTTATAATAACATTTCAAAACAAAAATAAGAATTAGTTAAATGTTGAAACCTGAATTTTGTTGGTGGTGGTTGTAGAAGGGAATTGCGATGAGAGAATCGTCGGCGGTGGAGAAATCGATGAGACTAAGACGACGATCATGTTCATCAAGATTCAGAGAAGTTTCTGTTTCGGGAATCACCATTGTCGTTATGATTGGAATTTGGGGTTTTATGTTTCAGTTTCAGTTTTTATTTATTATAAGCGAGAGGAAGTAGGAAAATCGTGGTTGCAAAAAATTATAACTTTGAAAAAAGCGCCAAATGGTACTATGAATAGTAGTGGACGAGGGAAAAATAATCAGTATGCAATCATTAATATAATATATATAATAATATAATAATCTGTATGCAATCATTAATATTAATATTAATTAATATATAATATAATGTTACTTTGTATAGTACTTTGATTATATACAATATGATATATTGTAGAGAAAAATCCAATTAGTATGAGTCAATACATTTTTATTATTTTTTGTTCATTACAAAATATATCAATAATTCTAATAAGATCATTTAAATTACTATTATACTATATTATAATGAACAAAAATAATAATGAAAATATATTAATTTGTATATTATTGGACTTGTTTTCATAATATATGATATTTTGTTTAACTTAATTATATTTATCACTTATTTATTTAAAAAATCACACTTGTTTTTCATGCAATGGTGGTGAGTATAATATATGTTTATAAATTAGGGGTGTTTATATGCATAAAAAATGAAGGGGTGATTGGTGTAATTTCAGTAAAACTCAAGGGTATCAATGTAATTTACTCTTATTATAACGAAACTTGTTATTATTTTAATAAAGGAATATAATAATGATTTACTTACCGTCAATACTATTATTTTATTTATATTATTCCTATTTAAAAATTATTAATAATTAAATATAAACCGTAGATGTCTATTAAATTATTACCATGTAAATACATAATTTCCTTTATAATAAATATGTTGACCTTGTTTTGTTTTACACTACAATTTACCTTTTATTACTTAAAGTATAAGAAACTAAATTAAAGGAATAATACATGTAGCATATGAAAAACTAGATAAGAATATATGTTTGGGGTGAGAAGAATTCAACTCAATCTGCTCACACGATTTGGTCCATTCATAACTGGACTCAAATACGGTCGGATTTTATTAGGTCTAAGATTGAGTTTAGGTTCAAAAATTAGTGAGACAATATTTAGGATCAGATAGGAGATAAGCCAGACTCGACTCGTCCTAATATCACTCACTTATCATGTTTGTATGTGTTTTTATTCAGTTGTGTATAAAATATGACATCTCTTTTGTTGAAAGTATAATTGACTATCTATTTTTTTTTATCAAATATATGATTAATAATATATATAAATATATCATTTCATATGTCAAATTACATATCCATGATAATAAGTAAAATATTCGAAAAGAATTTACCTAAAATATATATGCATTATATATAATCAGATCTAGAATCAAGTTTGGGTTCAAATATTGTCCCACGATATTTGGGGTCGAGCTAACTTCAGATTTAGGTTCTGGTTCATAAAAATGATTCTACCAATATTTAGGGTCAAGTAAGGGGCAAGTGTTATCCGGCCCAACCCATACTCACCCCTACTAAAGTCTTCTATTTTAGCTTAGATTTATCCACACAAAAAAACAGTGAATAAAGAATGACATTGAGTAAATAATCATATTGACTAAAAATAAATAATTTTAATAATTTTATTGTCTGTTTTCTTTGAGAAAGGTGTAGAGGTAAGAAGAATAAGTTACTTATTTTAGAAGATTTACTTTCTAAAATACATTTGTAGAATTTAAAAAAAATCCACTTAAGTATCTATAAATCTGTGCATTTAGTAACCTTTTATACAATTTAAGATGTTGACCTTCATCTTTGTTCTTTTGAACACTTTGAGATTTTTTAATTTGATCATTTTTTATTTATGAAATTATTATCATCATTTTCAACTTATGTGTTTGTTGCTACTATTCTTCATGGACTTATCTTAGATAGGGTTGACCTGCGGAGGTGCCCCAAGTGGGATTGCTAGAGCCATGATGTTAAGGGCGCATTTTAAAAAGTTTTATATAATTTTAATTACATATTTTCAATTTTTTAATTAATTTATTTATTTATTTTTATAAACCATATAATTATTTTATTATATTTCATAGTTTTATTTCAGGTTTATTTGGTAAAATGATAATAGTAGTGACAAAATTTCCAGGGGAGGAATTCACTTACTATAAGAGTAAGTGAAAAATACTTACTTCACATCCTAACCATCAAATCTTAGAAAATTCAATAGTTTAGATATACTAACCAATTCAAACAATTGGATTCTCAAGAATGAATGATCATGACGTGAAGTAGGTTTTTATAGAGTAAGTGGATCCCTCCTCAAATGGTTATAACTTTAAGGTTACTATAGTTTAAATTTTTTATAAATTGATACACGATTCAAACTTTGATATTAAGTTTTACACAATCTCCAAAAAAATCATTTTTATCGGTAAAACTCCAACCCATAATATGTGAAAATCCTTAGGTACACATTTTCCCCAATCCTCATAAAAACTTTTGCCTTATGAAAAAGTTATTAATAAATTTAGGATGAAAAGTATCATTTTTTATTTTATTTTTACTTTTTCTTAAACCAATTTATAGATTTTCTTTTACAATAGACACTAAATTTGAGATGCTAGTTTTACCATACTTAGATTAACCTATACATTTTTAGAAAATAAAACCACAATATTTAGTTGTTAAATGAAAAACAAACGAAGGCAGTGAATCAGTAATTAATATTTTAAAGATGAAAAGTCTAATGTTTACTCACCCTAAATTTCGATGAAAATAAATTACAAATTTAATTTACCTTATGTTTGAGTTGTTGACATGATTACTTAGTGTGCAAAATCATTTATATAAAGAATAATTAATTTATAAAAATGATTGTAAAATGACCTCATGTCTATAAAGTCAACAGTTGACTAAGTTGCCCTATGAGGCTATGACCAGCCTCACCAAAACAGAGAATTAGCTAAATTTTCTCAAGAGTTCCTGAAAAATAGCTAAATTTATGGATTTTCCTTAAAACTTCGTGTTGGACCAGCTTGAACCAAAACCTTAAGGCATTAGTTTTATGGGTCTTTTCTAATTTCAAATTCTTTTACTATTCCCCGCATATCTAATGTGAGATTTCACACTTGAATAAACCCAACACTTCAGCCCTTTTTACTTTTGTGTATTAAAAAAGTTTATTTTATTATTACGTATTTCTAGATGCAATAAGGAAATCAACATTACATAGTTCAATAGTATAGAAATTTTTTTGGTTGGTTGAATTTGTTTTAGAAGAAAAGGTTAAGAGAAATGAAGCAACAGTTACCACAAACCACATTTCCCACTTCAAGAGGTGGAGAAGACAATACTAAGTATTACTAATAACCAATATTGCTTCTCAATTCAAAGAGGGGAGGAAAATATGACCCTAATCACAATGTTCCATTTATACTTAAAGGTAATTCAATTTTACTTGAGAGAGTAATATCATATAAGCAAAATTATCATGAATAGCCTTTCACATTTAAGAGATAGAAGAAGCATTATTGTGATTGTTATAACTTTTCAACTAGAAGATGAAATGATACTACACTAGTCGAGATTGTCCTCTTAATCTTAAAATATTAAAAAGATTTTTATGTTAGAAATTCATTATTAAAAAAAAGATTTTTGTTTATTGGATTTGAGATTCATAATCAATTATTCATTATTAAAAAGATTTCTTTGTTATTTATTTGTGATTAATTATTAAGCATTTATAAATAATAATAAAAATCTATTTATTTGATTGGGGATAAAGGAAAGAGATTGGGAGAAAATAAGTAATATCCTCATGAATTCCCTTCCTCACTTGGAGAGATAGAGGAAGTAGTTTTAATAACATTATTGCGTTTCAACTTGAAGTGGAAGTGAAGTTAAACATTAGTCGTGTTAAAATGTGCTTTTTATGTGTAAAAATTCATAATTAAAAATATTTTTATTTAGTGAATTATATATTAATTATTAATTTTTTTATTAATTATAAGTCATTCACTAATAATCATTTATTAATAACTTTTTAAAAGATGTACCACTTATTGTGAACCATGCTCCTAACTTCAATATATGAAAGAAGTAGTTTCAAGAAGGAGCCTAACTACTACCTTTAGTTCTTTGATGATATATTTGTGAGTTGAGTTTTAGAAGGTAAATAAAAGAAATAAAAGCACTCGAAGACATCTCACCAATGTATTATAAAAAAATTTAGGTCACACATGTAATGTTTAAATGTGTTTAGACCATTATTTTTACTGCAAGTAAGATTTATGACTAAAGACATAATTATCATGAAAATTATTGTGTAGATACTTAAAGTCTTATTTCTATTTTATATAGGCAAAATTGAAAATAAGAAAATCAAGTGACTATGAAGGGTATTATGTACTTCTTATAAATAAGTGGTTATGGTCCCCAATTGAAAACCACACAATGACACAAGATGTCACACAACAAGTACAACAAAATCACTATTCTCTTCATCCCATTAGATGATAAACTAAAGCTAAGGGTGGTCTACAATTGGAAAACCAACAAACATACATGTTCTACTATGAACATGCATTTACATACAAGACTAAAGACAACTAAAGTTCATTTATCATATTACATTAAGGTACACTTTCGCTCAAGTTCTAATTTTATATATTTATTCTTGATGATTTGACATGAAAGATCTTCATTATCCTCCAAAACTCACATGTTGTTAAAAAGTATATATTTTCTTAAAACATTATTTTGATTATTAAATATTTCAACCATAAAAAACTTTTGAAACAAGACTCACGTCAAATTAATTAAATTTATTTTCCTATCCTATGTTAAAAAATAATAGTAATAATAATGAACGTACCATCACTAGTGGAAAAAGCACTATCCCAAACTAAACTCTTACAAAATTGCGCTTGCTATTTTTTATGGGCGCTACACAATGTCAAGTGTTTAATTTGGCTGAAATTCCCACCCCCGCTCTCGTAATTTTAATGTATGCATAGTTGTGATGCCAAAGCCAAAAATTTATAGGTTGAATATTACATTATTTATTTTTTTTTAGTGAATTTAGACTTTTTAGTCTGAACTGACCAAACTATATTAAAATTTGGTTTGGTCTCGGATTATAGGGCGTGTTTAGGTTACATGTTTTTTCTTATTTTTAATTTTTTTAGACCTATCACTTGATAATAAGCCTTACGTGAAAATTATTTTACAAAATAAAAAATAGATAGTAAATATTGTGTTGTGAACTTTATATAAAAAATAGAGTAATTTTTATAATATAAATATTTATAAATTACAATAATGTTATAAATTTAAATATTATATTATTTTTACTATTTTGTAATATACTTTTAAGCACAATAACAAAATAAAATATCAAATCAAATGAGAAGACATTAAATCATATAAGTTCCACTTTTACTTTTTTTAGTTGTATATTTAATTAGATTTAATTTTTTCAACAAAAATAATAATAAAGAAAATCATGTTTGTAATAAAACAAAAAGACACCATAATTATCTATCATAGAAAAATATATACAATCAAATTTAACATAATAGTTCATATTAAAGTGTTGATAAATAGCATAAAAAAATCCGCATACAAAAATTAAAGAATAATGATAATATATTACAATGTTGGTTATACTTTGACACATAAAATTTTGTCTGAATTTGAATTTATATTAGTATTACTATAAACCAACATGATATAATTTTTAATTGTATCCAAAGGTTTATATATTGAACTTAAGTTACAAATTATATTGTGTTATAAATTAAGAGTCCAATAGAATTGAGAGATTTAATAAATACGCTATGTTAAAAATCTTATACATAGACTTAAAATTACGTCTTAACTGAAACACAATACATTAGATCTATAAGTTTGATTGCATTTGGACATAATAAGTGTGTTAAAAAAGTTATACGTCAATATCAAATGAAGTATATATATATATATATTAAATAGATTAAATGCGTTAATATTTAAATAAATAATTTTAGTATTATTCGGGCCGACCCGCTACAACCGCAACCCGCTTATGACAAGTTTGAGCTACAATTTGATTTACATAAATTGTATACGAGCTTTTTAGCACGGTCCGGTGAGCCAGAACCCAATATGAGCTAACCCAAAGTCATCCGTATAACCTATTTTAATACCTCTAATGCAATAACAATTTATAATTTTAATACATCTTTACTGTATCATCCATATTATTAACTATTGGAAGTAATATAATATGGTGCAGTAATTATATATAACTTTTTATAATCAAATAACACATACATAATACACTGTACAAACAAAAATAGCAATGAGATAAAATGTTGAAACCTGAATTTTGATGTTGGTGGTTATAGAAGGGAATTGCGATAAGAGAATCGTCGGCGTTAGAAAAGTCGATGAGACTAAGATGTCGATAATAGTTATCAATATTCAGAGAACTTTCTGTTTCGGGAATCGCCATTGTCGTTATGTTTGGATTTGAATTTGGGTATTTTCTGTTTCAGTTTTAGGTTTTATTTATTTATTTTGATGAGAAGAAGTTGGAAGAATCATGGTTGCAAAAAAAAATCAATTTTGAAGAAGAGCCTAATCGTTATGCACTTATGCTTGCTGTAATCTGAATAGTAATGGATGAGGGAAAAACAATTTTATTTATATATCATAATATTATTATATTTGCACCAACAACGCATTGAAGTAGTGGTGCAAGATCTTATTAGAGTCAGAAATAGCAAAATATTAAAAATTCGATTCCTTGGAATGATACTTGTTGAGATGGACAATCATCGATCTCAAAAAAGATTAATTCATTACTCATATGACGAGAGATACATCTGGTAGTACAAAAAATATGTTCACATTAACATTATAATGTGTATGAAATTTTATTGTAGAATTTAGGTTATATGAAGTATAAAAAAAAACAAAATTAAAGGAATAATACATGTAGTATATGAAAAAGTTGGATAATATTATATACATTTGAAGAGTGCTGTGTTAAAAATATCCAAAAAAAATCCGATGTCTATATAAACAATGACATGGAGTAAATAATCATATTGACTAATAAAAATTTGGAGTAAGTTTGTTGTTTTTTGTTTAAGAAAGGTATAAAGGTGATTTGACTTTAAGTTACTTATTTTAAAAGATTTACTTTCTAAAAAACATGTAATATTTAAAAAAATCTACTTAATTATCTTTAAATCATGACCTTCAGAAATCTTTTAAAATTAAGATATTCAATCACATATTAAAATAAATAACCAACAAGATGTTTGTCTAGTAGTGAAATGTTTCACTACATCTTCGGAACGACCAAAATGTCAATCATTCAAGTATGTAAGTAACATCTATTGAGATGTCAACCACAAATATCGAAATAGATTAGTTCCTTATCTAAAGACGAAAGAATATAGTTGGTACCATAAAAAAACTATTGCAACAAATAAAATTAATTTCAAAATCTTAGATGGATACGTATAAAATACCTTGACTTTCATCTTTATTCTTTTGAATACATTAAGATTTTTTAATTTGACTACATTTTTATTTATTATTAAATTATTATCCCATTAAAGGAAAAAAAACGAGCAGAGATCATCTCCATTAATGGAGAGATAAGTGAGGTTATTACACTTGGTTTTAAGGACAAAATAATTATTACAAATGTAATAGAATGATTGAATTGTCTTTTCCTTTTTCATTTTATATTGTTTTACACCTCACTTGTATGGAGAGGATCCTACTCAAAAAAATATTCTTTACTCTTTCTTAAACCAATTTATAGATATTCTTTTAATAAAGACACTAAATTTGGGAGGCTGGTTTTACCATGCTTAGACTAACCTAACATTTTTTTAAAAATAAAACTACGGTATTTAGTTGTTATTGTTAAAAGAAAAAAAAAACAACAACGTGTCAATGAATAAGTAATTAAGATTTTAAAACTTACAAATCATCAAAATAAAAATATAATTAAAATAAAGAGGCACACAAAAAAAAATTGACCAGAAGAAAAAAGGGACATTTTAGATGAATTTTAAAATTTAAACAAATAAGATAAACAAAAATCATAAAGATAAGAATATATTTTAGTATATATTTTCTTTAGTAAAATCTCATAGTAGAGATAAGTTCTTATCTACGTACAATATTAATTTAAATAAAAGCAATTATGAAGTTCAGCATTATGAGACTTCTCCATTTTATAAATTTATTATCTTTCATTCATATTGTCATTTTACAAAGTTGGAAATTCAAACTTTCAAAGTATTGTGAACCATTACCAGTTACCACCAAATAATTTTAAATTAAAACAAACCATACAATTACAGAAAAATAATTTGTGATAGACCATGGAAAATCTAATGTGCATTAACTCTAAGTTTTGGTGAAAATCACATATACTCTATTTAGTGTGCACTATCATTTATATTAAAGCACATTAATCATCCTCTTAATCTCAAGGTAATTCTTTACTGAAAAGATTTTTATCTAAGTACACAAAGAATTTTAAGTTTATTAGATTCGAGATTAATAAATAAATAAATTTTTTATTAATTATTAAGTATTTATAAATAATTTTTTATTTATTTATTTGATTTGGGGTAAAGGAGAGATTCATAAGAAAGAAGTAATATTTATCATGATTCCTCTTCCCCACTTTAAGATGAAAGAGGCAATTTTAATAATTGTTATTGCATTCTCAACTCGAAGAGGAAGGGAAGATGCACATTAAAGGTGTTTATTCTGTTCATCTTAAAATGATTTTTTTAACTTGGAGCACAATATTTATTCACAAAGATTGGGAATCATTGTCAAACGCTTTTGAAAGATAAAAATATTTGTTGGAATCATACCTTCATCAAGAGGAATAAGAATCACTTGTCCCAAACTCTGTATCAAACTAATCACATTTTAGCAAGTAAGATAAACATATTATTTTTTATTTTTTTTTTATTTGTGTGGCAATTTCTAATTGGCTGGAAGAAAATTGGGACAGGTTTAGGAAGAGAACATCCTCATTCCTTCAAGAGCTAGAAAAGTAATTGATAATCTACAAAGGGATACTCTACAACGGTGCCACTTGACTTTCACAACTAATCGAGCATCAATGAATAAATGGGTATGTGAAGCCTATGAGATAATTTAGATTGATGCATTAAAACAACACCAATAGGCCAATGAAAGAGATAATAACCTAAGAAAAAGTTCAATAGCCGAACTTGATGTGAACAACAGAAATTAGATGGGATGGAGATCACATGTCTTGACATATACCACTTTGTATACTAAACAAATCAGAAAATTTCATTCAATTAAAAATAATAATAAAAAAAAATCAGAAAATAATTTTTTAAATTTTTTGTGAAGTTTGATTGGTTAAAGACAAGGGAACATGAAAATTATGGGACATAGGATCATTGTCCAATTTGATCTCGTGAAAAATAGGAGATTACACCCAATTGTATTTATGTATAGATATGTTAAAATGGGATAGTTTCACTAACCTTTCATCATCCATTGTTAAACAATTGATCTTGGATTCTAAGTCAATACCTGAGCATATATGGATATTGAATCTCTGATGACAAAGACTTTAAAGTCAACTAAATGATTCAAGCTTCATAAGCACTACAAAGATTTTATGTATACTACGATGGGCTTAGTGTATCCTATTGGTTCCAATCATTTACTACTATGATTTGTTTGACACTTGGCCTTCATGCTATAATCAACCTTCTAAAGTCAAGATTAAGACTTTAAATAAGAGCTTAATGGGAGAAAGAAATATGGGAGAGTTGTTGTAGATTTTTGTATTGTTTAGTACGTGAGAAAGAGAAAAGAAAGAAAAGGAAAAAGATAGAAATAAATATTTGAATGACAAAAATGTCAATACAATAAAAAAAAGTATAATTACTACTAATTAAATAATTAAGATTATAATGCAAATAAATGATAATTTTCAACAATAGTAAATTTATTTTAAATTAAATATTATAATGTAAAATATTAAAACTTGTTCATTGTAATGCAATTTTCACAAAATTTTTCATTAAATCAATTAATTTCATGGGTAGTAGTTTGCGTATGAAAACAAAATGAGGAGGGGTATTTTTGTCATTGTCAATCATTTCTCTTCTCATTTATACTTTCTTTGCACTCAAGGAGATAATGATTTTGGGCATGGGTCCCACATGATTTTAGTCTTTCTTCCCTATTTCACCTCTAAACCAAAGGGGAGAAAAAAACTAACTTTCTCTTTGCAACTTCTTTATCTTCTAATTCTTGCATACCAAAGGAAGGAACTAAGTTTTAGGATTAGTTTCTTTTTTATATTTTTACTAATAGTTTCAATTTTTGTTTGTATCGACTTAAATGCCTTTCTAGGGAGATGCAATAGTCTCAGTCAAAAAATCACAAAAGAAAAGATAAATAAGATAATACTTAAACCTTAGCTATATAGTGTGTATAGAGCTTTGCAAGTCCAAGACAATAAGACATCATAGCCATCACACCATTAGGGAAGTTTTCTCAACTTAATCATTTATTTCCACTTCTTTTTATCATTGACTATTTTATGCCTTTAAGTGTTGGAAAACATTGGGGATAATTCTTCCCTTTAAGTGTAGGGAAGGGTGCCTCATATTTGTTAAGTATTTTTTTTTGCCGAATATTTTACATTTTAAAGGACTTAAATGGAAAGAATTAACTAATTAACTCATGTAATAATTATGTTTTGATTGAATTAATATTTTTGAAGCTATTATTTTACTTGGAACTTATTTTTCAGATTGGATTGATAGTATCATTTGAAAACTAAAAATTAGCATATCAGATTGAAAGTATCATTTGAAAACTAAAAATTAGCATATATCATGTGTTTGCACTCTTGTTATTGATTTGAACTAATAAACATGAGACTTTGAGCCTGAAAAGGGTTTGTGATACATTGTGAATTATGAATTAAACCCTCTTTATGATGAGGGGTGTTTTCAATACATTTTGTACTCTAAAATTCTACATCTGACGGATTCAAGGTTGATCATTATTTACTTGCTTGAATATGATTAAGGTACTTTTTTCTGACCTTCAACACTTTTGTGCTACATTTTTCCTATGTCCAATTTGAGCCTATTGAACCAACCCATGCATGGCATAATATGACAAGCCATAACATAAATGTACGCAAATATGGTAGAAAAAAGCGCAATCAAACCCACGAGAGATTTAAATTGCGGACCACATCAACCGATGCGGTCACAATATTGCAGTTGCGACGACCGCCACAACTGCATCACACCGCAATTGTGGTCTGACTCCGAATCACAATGATGTAACCTCATCATAGTGCAACGCAACCGCATCAGGCTGCATTTGGACTGCATCAGGCCGCATCAGACCACACCGGATTCAGAAATATTGTTTTAATAACAAAATAGTTCACACCGCAACGGCTGCAATCTGCATAGCAATGGCCACAATCGCAGTAGCCACAACCGTTACCGCAATTGCGACCACAACCGCAATTTAAAAGCTATTTATTGCACAATCACAGAGAAGAAAAGCTATTTATTCACAAATACCTCAATCTGCAATGTTCACAATCGACCCACGTACAATCCACATTCCACATGCACAAAATGAACACCAGAAATTATTGTCAGCTCAAAGCATAGTTTAGTTGTATGTAGTTTTATTATCATTCAATTCTATGACCACATCATAAAATAAAAATAAAAATATGTTTCAATACTTAGATAACTATGTTTTAAAGACAAAAGGACAATTTGAAAGTAAAATAACCTCTTTTGTTTAATTATACATGTTTCTACTTTGTACTTTCTAGTGTATGCAGGGTCTCTCCTACCCAAGTTTGTTTTGGCACTCCATGATGCAGTAGGAGGGAGCAATTAAGCTAAATTGGAAGTTTTGTCACTCATATCCATCCATAGGTTCTAAGCGCCACTCACTTCCATAATAAGAATTTGGCAAACCCAACCAAAACTTAAAAGCTTCAGCTGCTCTTTTTCTCTCCACTCTCCTTTGTTGCCTAGCCATTGAAGCATGCTTACTAGTAAACATTCTTGAGTGCATTTCCACATAGATTCTAGTAAACTTTGTCTTGTTGGGAGATATTCCATTCTCCTCCATGCAAGCAACAATTTCCAATGCCTTTCTAAAGAAAGCAGCCCTCACGCATATATCGGCCAATGTATCCAAAAGCCCTTCATCCGGTTTCAACGGGGGAACAGGAGAATCAGATTTGTTACCCTCCTTTCTCACCTCACACCTCTCCTTCACTTCGTTCCATAATAAAAGTGCCTCTCCGGGTTTTCGTGCTAATGTAATTCCATTTGCAAGACTGCCATAGGTGCCGACATCCGGGTGAAATCCGTTTTCCTTCATCCTTTGAATCACTTTCTTTGCTTCTTCAACCAACCCCAACCTACAATATCCTTCAACCAACATATTCCAGGCAATTACATCTACCTTCACTTGATGATCATTAATCATCTCATCGAAGACCTTGTTAGCCAGCTTCGGTTGACCTGAGAATGCAAAAGCCTTCATCAAAGTCGTGTAACTAATCTTGGTGGGAGCTATGCCTCTTGCTCTCATCTCATTAAATAATGCAAGGGCCCGGGCACTGTCATCAACCAATATACACCCATCAATGAGTGTATTATAGGACACCACATCAGGTTGAATCCCTGCATCATCAATCATCTCCTTAAGCAACTCTCTTGCCTTGTCCAACTGCAACTGTTTGCAGTAACCCTTTAGGAGAATATTGTAGGTTATCCGATTTGCGGCCACACCAATCCTCAACATTTCAGAAAGAACTTGACGAGCCCGGTCCATGGAACCCGTCTTTACAAGTGCTGAAACCACAGTCGTATAAGAAACATGGTCAGGGTGACTAGCACTATCATCCTGATGCCGCATTGCCTCAAGCATCCTCACCGTATCAGCAACACGCCCTGCCTTCATATAGCCTTTCATTAGACTGGTGTAGATCCTAGTGTCAGGAGCATATGCTTTTGGCAACAATGGTGGGTCATTGCCACTTGGATTCATCACATTTGGAAGCAACTTTCGCAAAACACACTCCTCCTCCTCCTCCTCATAATCATCATTTTCATCATGACTTGTACCCAAATCTTGTAATAAATTTGACTCTGTTTCCCTAAGTATTTTACAAAGATCCCTCCTTTGTTCCCTCATTGCTTGAACTATTTTCTCAGCTGTCTCTAAATCACCAAAATCAACATAAGCAGCAACCAAAGAATGCAAAGTGGTAATACACAAAGGAATACCCAATTGAAGAATCCTTTCTAACACAAACACAAGCAAGTTTTTCCTATCAATTCTACAACACAGTTTTATCAAAATGTTATAACTCAATGCATCAGGCACAACACTCCATTGGGGCATTTCATCAAACACCTTCAAGAACATCTTACTATCCCCCAAATTTGCACAAGCATTGAGAGCAGCATTGAACGCCGCCGTGTCAGGCCGCGACTCTACCGTCATGTCAGGGTCTGGAAACGTACGGAGGCGGCGCGTGACGGATTTAAAAAGCTTCAACGCCTCCTTTGCGCCATCGTAGTCATCCGTTGACGAAGTGAGGCGGCTGACGACGGCGCTCCAGGCCTTGACGTGAGGAAGGTAGCCGGACCGGAGCATGGACTTGACAAGAGAAGCAGCGTAGAGCACGTGTCCAGACTTGACAGCAGATACGGCGAGGAGGCCGAGGGAGTTGGCGTCAAGGCGGTGGAGCTGGCGCTCATGACGGAGGCGCGTGACAATTGACTGAGCGCGCGTGAGTGCAGACAGATTATTCTGGTGAGAGAGCTGAGAGACCAAGCGGCTGAGGCAAGTGGTGTTGGGTAGGTGGGTGGAGTGAGTGTAAAGAATCCAAGCTTCCTCTGTTTTTCTTTGGCGTAAGAGTGTTAGAAGCTTCTGGTCGGTGGTGGTGGTGGTGGTGGTGGTGGTGGTGGCGGTGAGTGAGAGATCAGAAGGGTTGTTAGTGTAATTAGCGGTGGCAGGAAGGGAAAGAGAGCGCGTGGGTTTGAAAATGGAAAGAGGAGAGTGTTGGAGTGTGGAAGTGTGAGTAAATGGATTAGAAGAGTGTGAGAATTGAGATTGTAGAAAGAGTGTGTTCATTGTTATTACTTCTTCTCCATTTGGGAAAACAGAGAAAGAGAGAGTATTGTAATGTTAAAGTATCAGTTAGAAAGATAAGGAAGTAGATATTTATGCGTTCATGTAATGTAATGGCATTCCACGTCTTTGCTCTTCCCTCCTCTTCTTTTCAATTTCATTACCAAGATATTTAAATGATGATTTATTCAAAAAAAAGTAGTCTTAAAATAATTGCAAAGTTTTTATCATCAAAGAAATTCATGTACTAAATTGGGTATTTATTATTTTTGTTTAGGAGTGTTTTCTTTTTCATTTGACAATTTCATCATATACCCAATAATATTATTTAAAAAAAATTGGGCTGTAAATATGATTGACAATATTTTTTCAGTTATAAAGTAGATTTTTTATGTTTGAGTAGATTTACACATGAAAGCTTTGACAAATATTTTGTTATGTAAATAAAGGCTTTACACATATCTAAAAGTAAGATGTTATTTGGTTACTTTAATTTGTACATATTAATTTTCTCTAGGATAATTGATAATGCAACAATTATTATCATTCTTAATTTATTACATATAATAAAGTATTCTTGATTTTTTTTGTCGGCTATCCAATAATTGATTGATAGTCGATTATGGATCAACTAACACAAAATTAAAAATCAATTCAATTGATTCAGACAAAATGTATGAAGAACTTTATAAAGAATCGAGCTTTGAATAATAGTAGTTACAAGATAATATTGCAAATGAAAATAACACATGGATTTTCCACTATGCAAAATTAAATGTTGTATAGAAAGATTCTTTCATTTTCAATCCTAATCCATGTTTGTTTGACCTCTAAGATGTTGATGATGTCCCATGACTTAGAGAAATAACCTACTTGAACCCTCTTTCTCTATTGATTATAAGATGCCTCACTTCTATCATTCCCTATCTTTCACAAAGAAAAGGTCTAAACTCTCAATTATAGAAATAATACACTTTGATATAATTTCATAATTATATAGAACATAGACTCTTCAGTCAAACTCTAAACATTTGGCATTAACCATGCAAGGATGTTGTATACTACACATGATATGGAACCTTTCTCTTGAAATTATACATGCAAAGATGTGCGGATTTCTTTCTTATGTTTCTCAAAACCTTTCTCTCTTTGAGAATGAGAAAATATGAATTAATGAATAATGAGTTGTGGGAAACATCCCACCTTTAAAAATAATTATTTTTCGCATTTTGTTACTAGATAATCAATTAATACTACGTTATAATTAATTATTACTAACACATAACAATCAGTAGTACATTAACACTAGCCTAAATAATTGAATCAGAATTGATTATCTCTTCATAATTGATTATCCAGAAAGCAACTTACTTTTTAGAAAAACTTCTCAATCTAAACTATTTTAATATATGTTAGCTCAAATAACATGAATGTTTTGTAATACTTAGAATGGAAGAGGGTCATTTGCTCCAATAATAAGTTTTTAAAATCTACTCCACATCTTAGTCATTCATTCTAGATAAATCTAATAGTTTGAATTAATGATTAGATTTGAATCATTAGATTTCTCTAACATAAATGCCTAAGATATAAGGTATGTTTTTTATACTTACTATTAGAATAAGTTAATACTATGTATTAAAATTGACTTCCGCTTTAGCATTGTCTTTATCTAAACATGTGATATACAGATTCTTCAATCTTACTTTCAATCTCGATGAACCTTTATAAAAAAATTTATATCAAAAAAGCTTATTTTTCACACTTTAATCAATTGCTTTCTTCAAGATTTTTTTTATAGAAAATTATCACGCAAAAATCAAAATATATTCATCTCAATAAAAGAAAAATGTTAACGCATGTAATGCACATGCTAAATTGCTAGCATGCTTTACACATAATTTATAATACACTTATAATAAATATGAAAATTGATTATTAAAATATAAAATTTGTATAAATAATAAATAAATAAAAAACCAACCAATAATTAGTCAACAGTATCAAATTTTTAACCACAAATTTCTTTAATTCATGATGATGCCAGCACCAGTATGAATACATCAAAAGTCATTATGAGCAAAAAAAAAATGGAGGGATGTAAAGAAGATAGAAAAGGTGTATTGCTAGTTACCTAGTCATCCGCATTCTCTTGTTAACAAATATTCCTTTAACTCAACCACAATTAAAAAAAAACAAAAGTGTATAATTACCAAACTATTACACCAAATTCAAAAGGAAATACAAATCCCAAGTACTTAATACGACCTAATTCGAATTATATTGACACTTTGCTACTTCTGCTGGCCAAAAATGACATTTATACGAAAGTTATTAAAACCGTACCGTTTATCAAACCGGTTAGGGTACTGATATAGTGGTACAGTGGTTCAGTAATTAAACCGCATGCCGGTTAAACCGGACATACTTGCTTATATATATATATATATATATATATATATATATATATATATGTAAACCTATAACAAAAAATTTCAAATAAGTAGATATTCATATTTATAATCCATATTCATAATTTACTTCAAATTCACACAAACAAACAACATTAAGTCTTTAATAAAATCAAAGTCTAAAGTACAAAACATATATTTATCCAAAATTATCACTTAACAAACGCAAAATACAAATAAATGACCCAAGTATCAATCATTGAATTTGAAGAATTGGTGAAGAATTGAAAATTTGAAATTTAAAAAAAAAAAATTAATGTACAAACCGACCGTTTTAAACCGGTTTACCAGTTTTCACCGGTTCTATTGCATATGCGGTATAACATACGTACCGTACCGGTTAGGGGTCCGGTTCACCGGTTTTCCAGTTGAACCGGCCGGTATGGCACGGTTTTTAAAACATTGATTTATAGAATTGCCACCGTTCTACAGAAGTGATGTCTTCAGATTGAATTAAATTTACACAACTTTGACTAAAATTTAATCTATCACGAGATTAGCATACACTTGATTCACGGTATGTGAAGAGACTTTATACAACTAAATAGCATAACTGAAAACTGACCCTACCCTGTGACGAAAATATTTATTGTATATACAGTTATTCATTCAATATACTATAAACTAGAAAAGTGAAAATTACATCATTTCCAGTAATTTAACTCTACCCGGAAGCAAAAGTCTAGTAATCAAACTCTTACATCTCAACCCTCTACCGCATTACTGGATATACTGGTGTACGCTAATCTTGTGATAGATGAATGGACACAACAAAAATTATAAGCTATGAATGTATTATTACACAAATCAGAATCACACATACTGAGAAAAATATCAACAAATCTCATATGGGAGTTTGGGTTGACAAGGTGAAACAATCAAGGGCCCATTAGGAAAAACAATAATCATATGGAGGGTAATATGTTATTAAACAGGAAAACTAAAGAAACTATAAGCGGATGGGATCCACTTACTCCAAGAGTAAGTCGAAATTTCCAAGAATGAATGACTATGATGTTAAGTAAGTTTTGTTGAGTAAGTTTTTTCCACTTACTCAATTCCCAACTATACGACCTTTTTATCTATAAAAAACGGTCTAACGAAAACTTAGTTTTGGACATAACACAACGACTGCAACATTCTATATAATTTCTGTGGGGCATACGTAAGTATAAATAAATGCATCTTGCAAACAAAATGAAGAGATTACTGCTAAACAAAAAAAAGCACGATGCCATGAGTAAGAATAAGGAAAAGAACATACCAGTTTATGATTGGAACCAATAACATAATATGTTCATTCTGCCAAGACACATGATGCTTGGTTCCCGGTTGAAAGTATAACATTAAATAATAACTCCTCTCCCAAGATAATATGCAGACCTTAATGATTAACAAATAATATCCAGTTACAAGAACCAACATCTCCCAAGTCCATATTCACATGACATAAAATGCTTTAAATATGCCAAGGGCACATACTATAGCTCCAGGGCATTGAAATGACACATGAAAACACTGAAGCAGGATTAATATCTATTCCTGGCCTTGATAAGGAAGCATCATATGTTGAGCCTGAGACAGAAAATTCAAAGAAAGTGTAAATAACATCAGTAGTTCAAAATATATAAAAGGTGTGGCTTGGCACAACAAACATTACTTAAAATCAAGATATAACTCACAAACTAGAGAGAAAAATGCATATTATAAATAAAAGTAGCATCATCAAGATACTAAGTAAAAACCAGGCTAATACATCAAACTCTAGAATAACCAATTCCAAATATTACCACCTTTGAAATAAAGTCACAACTACCCCTTTCTTAAGTGAGTAAAATGGGCTTTCAGATTTTCTGTATTACGAAATGACAAACCAATATTTGATATTAAAGAATAATTATTAAACCTATAATTTAAAAAAGCTACTAGAGACTAGAAAGTACTTACGGAAAGAATGGTGTAAAACACGATGGAGGAAAAGAAAAAGGACAGAGCCATTGTAATTGAGAAATGGACTAATTGTAAAAAAAAGATGCAATGTATTTCCCTCAGATTCTCTCAAGAAAAGGAAGGATTAATTCACAACAACAAAGAGCCAACCAGGCATATCTGACTTCTTCAGGGATAGGTAACCTTATAAGCTTAAGATAGTTCATCTTATACTAGTTTTATAGTCTTTGCAATGTCCTATAATTTTCAAAATTTGTTGTATTCACATGTCAAAGTCATATCGTATCGGTTTCCCATGTTGTAATCACAATACAACAGAAACACGGGCAAGAGATAAACAGCATTAAAGGGTATTACAGTACTGACTACTAACCTGAGAATTTGTGTAATCAACACCTTGACCTTGTGAGAAAGAACCTTGATGATGAAACTGCAAATTTCACAACAAAATATGCCAATATCAGATGCCGTTGTAAAATAAATACATTTCGAACAGTGTAACCAGGCACAGTATATGTATATACACACTCCACCTGAGCATTAGGGCTTGGGTGAACATCTTTCCTGGAAGATGCATCTCCTCCCTTGGCCGAAACCTTGGTATCACCCTGGCATAGCACAGTACGACAAACCATGACATAAATGTATGCAAATATGGTAGAAAAAAGTGCAACCAAACTGAAAACAATCACTGAGAAGAAAAGCTATTTATTCAAAAATACCTCAATCTGCAATGTTCACAATCGGTCCACGTGCAATCCACAAGCACAAAAGGAACAAAAAATTATTGTCAGATCAAAGCACAGTTTAAATGCGGGAAACCAAAATGCTATGCTCTTGGACATCAAAGACCCTAACTGAATACTTATGCATAAACAATTCAGACTACAAGCTTGTTAATGGAAGAAAAAAGGCCCAAGTTTTTATTTATTTTATTAACTAGTTACTATAACCTCAAATTCAGTGAAACCTGTACGTAACATTAAAACATATTCATGCACATTTTCATAATTTAGAGTTATGTTTATAACTAAGCAAATGCTAAGAAGTGGCATAAGGGCAAAAATGACAAGGTTATATTGGAAAATGTTGTATTTAACACATTGATAAGCGGTGTATGTAGTTTTCCATTGAAAACTTGCATTTTGTTTTTAATTTCTTCATCGATGCCCTTCCCATGGACACTGGTTGGGTTCAACAGAGTATATTAAAACTACTTTCACTCTGTTTTTTAAGAACCTTCTTATAGCATATAGAGCAATAGGCAATGAAGTAGTGAAGTGAACTACCTTTTTTATAATAAAAAAAAGTGAAATAAAAAGTGTAAATTGAAATTACCTCTCTGTATCTGGCGAGGTAAATCTTGAGAAGATCAATATAATCCTCAAAGCCTAGTGTAGCCATTGCCCATAGCAAATCATCACCATTAATGGTCTTCCTCTTTTCTCTCTGGCACTTATCACTCGCCCTGGGAAACATCAGCATGATTAACAATTCATTGTTTAGCCAAATTAAAAAGAAGCACTTTTCTCAGATAAAAATCATTAAGCTTGTTTGGTTTGACTTATTTCAAAAAACGTCCATCAGAAGAAAAAGTGAAATTCAGCTTTTAGATTAAAAAAATAGTTTCTGCAGAATCACTTCTTTTAAAGTCAAAACAAACTTCCTAATTCCAAAGAAATCAAAATTAAAGCATCAATAATCAACAATAAGAAGCTTACTCGCTGGTAATGAAGCTGATGAACTCAGAGACGCATTCCTGAACAGTATCCTTAGCATCCTTGGCGATTTTTCCATTAGGTGGAAGAACCTTCTTCATGATTCGACTTATGTTAGCGATAGGAAGGAACCTATCCTGCTCTCGGTGATTAGAGCGAGGACTATGGTCTCCGTTTTCATTGCTTCCTCCACCGCCGCCGCCAGGACTCGCCGGTAGTTCAGACATCGTCGCCGGAACCCTAATCGAAGAAGGGAATGGGAAAACATAGTGAAATTGGGATAAGAGGAAAACCCTAGAGAGAAAAGATAGTTATGGAGGGAAATGAAAGAATAAAAAAAAGAATGAAGTGAAAGTGTTAGTGTTTATATATATATACCTGATGGAGAATCGGACGCTGGAGAAGAGAGAGTGTGAGTTGTATCAACACCGTTCGTTTTGTACTAACACTAGAAGAAGGGTGCTTTTGATTCCTTCACTACAATCACATAGGTTACCTCTTTTATAGTGAAGCGAATCCTATTGGCTAACAACATGCAATTACATCGATCAATCAATTAAAATTTTACTCATTTTTTATTTTTTCAAAATGTAATTATAATTATATTAACTTGAGATTTTTTTTTGGGTGTGCATATTGCTTCTTTAGTTTCTTTATAAGTCTTATTCTTGTTTAAGGGATATGTAATTCAATGTTATTAAAACCGTACCGGTTATCAAACCGGTTAGGGTACTGGTATAGTGGTACAGTGGTTCAACCAGTGGTTCAGTAATTAAACCGCATGCCGGTTAAACCGGACATACTTGCTTATATATATATATATGTAAACCTATAACAAAAAATTTCAAATAAGTAGATATTCATATTTATAATCCATATTCATAATTTACTTCAAATTCACACAAACAAACAACATTAAGTCTTTAATAAAATCAAAGTCTAAAGTACAAAACATATATTTATCCAAAATTATCACTTAACAAACGCAAAATACAAATAAATGACCCAAATATCAATCATTGAAGTTGAAGAATTGGTGAAGAATTGAAAATTTGAAATTTAAAAAAAAAAAAAAATAATGTACAAACCAACCGGTTTTGACCGGTTTTCAACCGGTTTTGACCGGTTCTATTGCATATGCGGTATAACATACGTACCGTACCGGTTAGGGGTCCGGTTCACTGGTTTTCCGGTTGAACCGGCCGGTACGGTACGGTTTTCAAAACTATGATATGTATGACTCTAATGAAGTATATTGTTAGTTTGCATATTAATTTAAGATATTATAATGTAAATTGAATTTTAATAATTTACCATTGAACTAATATAATTGATATTTATTAAAAGATTATTCTTCCGGGGATAAGAAAAGAATTATTCAACAACTAAAAATAGTATATAAAATTTATATATAGACACTCCAACAATATATTGTTAATTGGTCTTCTATTATTAATCTATGACAATATTTGATGTGCCACGACTATGTGTTATTTTTTATTCTTCTAAATTAGAGGTGTCAAATAGGCTTTTTAGATAGGTCCGGGCTACCCCACATCGGGTTCTGATTAATTTAGGTTAGACTAAAAAGTTCGGATATAATTTATGCATATCAAATTGTAGTCTAAGTCCGCCCTAAGCGGGTTGTGGGTTGTGGCGGGATGGCCCACATAATACTAAAAAATATTTATTTAAATTTTAACATATTTAATCTATTTAATATATATATATATATATATATATATATCATATGATATTAATGTATAACTTCTTAACACACTTGCTACGCCCAATGCAACTAAACTTATAGATCAATTCATTGCGTTTGAGTTAAGACGTTATGTCAATTTTACGTATATAAATTTTAATACAACTCATTTATTAAATCTTTTTTTATTGAATTTTAACTCCCTAACACAATATAATTTGTAATTTTAATTTAATATAAATCTTTGAGAACTATAAAAAATAACTTCATCTTGGTTTATAGTAATGGTAGTATAGACTAAGTTCAAAATGAACTTTATATGTCAAAGTATAACCACTGTCGTAATATATGATTATTATGTTTTGATTTTTGTTTGAAAAATTTTCGTATGCTCTTTATCAACACTTTCATTGTGAATTATTGTGTTAAATTTGGTTGTTTGAAATTCTCTATTGTAAATAGGGGTGGAAACAGGTCAGACCAGACTTTGTCTTAAACAGGTCGAGCCTATATAGCATATAGGAGCCTGGATCTGACCTGTTACTTGCTTGAAGGTTTGTTAAGGTAAAAAATTAAACACATTGTGTACAAACTAAAAAAAATATTATAACTATAGCAATTAATGTGAATTTTTTTACATTGTTGTCACAATTATTTCCATCATCTTCCAATGTTGCGTAATGTATTAGAAGGATTTGTGGTGCCTTTGAGATTAGAATATACAAAACAATGTCTTTTAATATCATAGTAAAATATGATATTGTTCTAATATTTAACATGAGTTGGTTTATGTACTTAAACTCAAGTCTCAACAATTAAATATCCAATTATTAAATAGTTTAATCTCTAAGTTCTAGTGGATTAACATAAATTTTTTATTCAGTTTTTTTATACATGTCACAAAAAATAATATATATATATATATATATATATAATAACATTACATAGGTCGACCTGTTAGACTTAATAGGCTTTTTAAAATGCATAAGTCTGACCTATTTCGGTTAAATAGGCTTTTGGAGAAGCCTAAGCCTGACCTATTTACAAAAAAGGTCTGACCTGACCTGTTATAAGTCAGGTAATAGGCCCCTGATATGCGGTCTGGCCTGTTTCCACCCTTAATTGTAAACAATTTTGTTGTCTTTTAGTTTTGTTGTAAAAATTATTTACTTTATTATGTTTTTGTTGTATAAGTTAAATCTAAATAAATACACAATTAAGAAAGAAAAAAAAATGAGATTTATATGGTTTAATGTCTTCTCATTTGGTTTGATACATTATTTTGTTATAATGCTTAAAAGAATATTTTGTAAAATAAAAAAAATGATAATGTTTAACTTTATAAAATTATTATAATTTATAACACATCATGAGTTATATACCACAACATTAATATTTAGTATTTAGAGAAAAATATTAACTTGAAAATGGTACACTCAATTTAGTAATCAAATATTAATAATTAGTCATATCAAACAATAAGTCTTTCTTTGGACCAACTTATTGTTCACAAGGAAATCAATATGATTATCACATATTTATTATCATATTTATGTTTGGAATTTTGGGCAAATAGTAATCTTCATTTGGGCCGACCACTATTCACATAAACTACAATCATACAATTGCCTTGAAAGTGACTCTCATACCACTTGTAGGAAAAACTATTTTAATATATACTTTATTTGGTGGGAGACTTTATAATTAAATATGAATACTAAAGATGATGAATAATATTATCATCATATAGCCAAATCAATCATGTCGTACCTTAACATATTCATTAAGAATATGATAGATGAATGAACTTTAGTTGTTCTTAATGTTGTGTCCACCAACTTCATGCCCATAGTAAAACATATAGGTTCTTTGGCCTTCCAATTATAAACCACCCTTATTCTTAGTTTCTATCATAACGGGATGGAGACAATGACTTTGTATTGTTGGTGTGTCTTATGTTGTGGTTCATATTGTGGTCTACAATTTGGGATCATAACTCTTTATTTATATGAAATACATACCCTTCCACGAAGAATGATGTCTCTTGATTTTATTATTTCTATTTTTGCCCATTATAAAAATAGAAATAAGACTTTTGGTATCTACACAATAATTTTCATGATAATCATGTATATAACCATAAACCTTACTTGAAATTGATCAATGTAATTTGGTTACTTAAAATGATGACCCTAAACACATTTAAACATTACATGTATGAAGCAAAAATTCTTATAGAGTGTTCACAATGTGCTCAAGCAAGCTAGGAGACAATGGTTTGCTAAGCTCTCTGATCTTTTGTGTGAATACAAGCATGCAAAAACATTAATTTGATGAAGACAAAGCTTAAAGCTTAAAGACTATGAGAAGGACAAATTAACTACAACAATACGAAGACTCAAATTCAAGCTTCAAGAAAGGATTAACAAGACTAGAGTAATCTTTTTATTTTAGGTCCTAAGATATTTTGAATGGGTAAAGTCTAAGTTGGGTGAACCTTATCATAAATCTCACATAATAGAGTATGAACATAATGCATATGAGATTTTCATACATAACATGATTTAGGTGTATTTAGCATACATACATGATTTTGATACATTAATACTTATATCATTTTCAAAATCATGCATCATGCATTAACCACTCATGTTAGAGGTTCATGGAAAAATAACTAAGTCTTTTAAAAAAATTGTTAATTGATTAAGACATTGGTTAATCAATTATGTCTTTGAAAATGAGGAACCTGTTAATCGATTAAGTCAGTTTTTGTTTTGGAATCTTGGACGTTTTGAAGAAATGTTAATCGATTAAGAAGTTATTTAATCGATTACCCCAAAAAGAAAACAATTTGAAACTGAATGAAATTTTCATATCTTTTCCCATGGACAAAGAAACCAGAACACACATGATTTTTACAAAAACTTGATACACAAGAATACACAAATTTTCAAGAGTGGTTTTATGAAAAGAGTGATAGAAACTTTCATATGAAAAATATTTTTATGAATCTTTGAAATAGTTTATTTTCATACATTGAGTGTTTTCGAAAATTTTCTTGTGTCTCATAATCATTCATATTCATATGAGATTGTGAGATTCATCAAAGGATAGTTTCTTCTGAATTTTAGTGTATGATTAGCACATCTTAGGTGCAAAGAACATTATAGACGTTTTAACGATCAATTTGTAAATTTATCTCTTTGGGGTGTGAGGCATCACCTTGGAGGAAGAGAGAAATTTAGGAGAAATCCTAGGTTGCGGTCAAGGTTCAAGAAGAGGTCTCTTTGGGTATACTTGGTTATAAGTGGTGTGAATCCATTAGAAGTTAGGTCAAAGATAAAAACATTTGTCTCTTTGAGTATACTTGATGGAAGAAGTGTTTGTTTAAACATTTGATTTCTTCTTAGTAAAGAAAATCTCCCAAGATCAGAAGGGGATGACTGAATATAGATCACATTGGATTGACAATCGATCCAGGATAAATCGATTGTGTTATCTTATTTTTTTCCTACTCTTTTACTTGCATGCAATTATTGTATTTTCGCTATATCTGATTACATTCGCATAGAAATCATTGAATAACTGAATATGCATGATTAATCACTTTCATAAATTTGTTTAAGTACATATTAGATCAGATTAATCATTGCTTTATTGCTGCATCAAGAACAAAAAAATTCAAGCGAACCAGACATGTTAATCGATTAAGCATTCTATTCATTGATTAAGTCAAACTTTCTGTTAATTGATTAAGCAACTATTTAATCGATTAAAACATGTAGTTTTTGATATTATTTGTTGTATTCAAATTTTTTTTTATTGTTATTTGAACCACCTATTCACCCCCCTTTAGGTGAAGTTTAGAGCTCTTATTAACCAACATTTTGATCTAATATGAATATGATAAATCCAAACTTGATCATTCCTTATTCATTAAGCATATTTCAAAACAATCCATAATTATAATTCTGGTTTATGTAGATGATATTATTCTCACTGTGAGCCATATTGAAGATCTCAATCATCTTAAACTACTCTTGGATTACACCTTCACCTAATCAAGGATCTCGGTGATCAAATATAACCTCTAAGCTTGGAGATTATATCAGATGCAAGACTCATTGGTTATAAGCTTTCAAAAACTCCTATCATTAATGGCACACACTTATAATAGGATTCCAACAAGCCTTGTCATAAGGGTCATGCCTATAGAAGACTCATAAGTAGGTTAATCTATCTCACAAATACAAGGTCATATATAGCTTTTGCAGTTCATCAATTGGCTCCAATTTTGGCTAATTCAACCTGCACACATCATGATATTGCACTAAAGGTTCTCATACACCTTAAAGGGTCACCAACATTGAGTCTTCTTCCCTACAACCTCTGCAATTCATTTACAAGCCTATAGTGTGATATGTATCAAATTGACCTTAATTTCTAATACATTTTTAGGCAATTATTTTAATCAATAATGTTAAAAACCCAATTTATTACACACTTTTTTAGATAAATTGATATTGAGTTAAAGAATTATTCAACACACCTTTTCCAAGTTGTTTTGAATTATAGATGAAATAAATTAAGAGAAATTGATCAAATATGAAATTGAGCTAAAGAACCAAGCCAAAAGTGCAAGAAATCAAGAAGTAACTCAAACTAGATCAACCATGCTCAACGTCATATTCTAGGCGTTGGACGTAGAATTAATAAGCAACATGACTTGGTTGGTAGGAAACTCTCCCATTAAGGAAACCCTAGTTGGATGCCCAACATCCACCAATTCGACACCCTAACAAAATAAGCAGGCTAGACTAGTGGTCAGAACTAGGCTAGGCGGTCAACATGTCACAAAACAACACACCATGCAAGTTGGCACCTAGCTTGGGCGACTAGAGACTTGGTCTGGCGGGTCAGCAACTAGCATGGGTGGCTACGCACTAGGCCAGGGAAGTCAGCACCTAGCTTGGGCGACAATGGACTATGCTAGGCGGGTCAGTAGTTGGCCAGGAGCTTGGCTCACAAGAGGAATCTTCCTTGGTGGGTTTGGTGAGGCGTTGAGTGCCCAAAAACTAGGTTGGGCGCCGAAGCCAAATTTTTTATGTAAAGATTGTAACACCACGAATTTTCTAATTTGGAATTATAAATTTTTATGAGTTTTTATTAACTATTTATTTTATCAACGATTAATTGTAGAAATTAATCAGTGTGGATTTAGGCTAAGCCATAGTTTAATATTAGTCTTGTTTTGTGATTTCCTATTTTATGGTAAATTTTCGTAATTTTCTGTGACGAAATATTTTTGAATTGTCGTCGGGCCCAAATAGCCCGAATTCGGCCCAATAACGTGTTTTTGAGTTCCGTAACTCGGAATCGAATTCCGATTGCATCATTGGCTTCGAAATATTATTTTGAGTCAAGATAGACATCAAGTTCATTCAGAACGCATTTCTAAATATTTTCACTCCAAATTCTGTGTTTCGAAGTTCTAACCGTAAACCAAAATCGGGAGATTGTATATTTTGGGACGAAATTATCCGAAGATGTTCGGACACGACATTTATTGGGAAATTACATCATATCAATAAAGTTGGAAGTCATCATTGCATGAGCCACTTACTTGTTATACAAGTAATGCAAAAGCTTCCAAAACCCCTAAAACACTCAACAAATCCTCTCACTCCACCACCATTAGACACATCACCTATGCTAGTCTAAAGCTACTTACTTTGCATTAAATTTTCTGATTTGATGAGGGTGAGGCTCTCCTATAAATACCTCACCCCATCCTCTCATTTTTACACTAAATTCCTTATACAAACTAAGGTAGTCTTTTATTTTATCTTCTTCATCTTCTTCTCATACTTCATAGAAAGTTATGAGCTTTTATTATTTTGTTCATAAAGTAGAGTTTATATTTGTTCTTTAATTATTTTATGAAAGCATAACTAAAGGGGATGATAATAAAATCATATGAACCTTTATGTAGTTTTTGACTTTTGTAAATCTTGAAATTTCTTCCTTGTTCTTAGATGGAAAAACTATATCTTTGGACAAGGTTAGATGAGTTATTTATTTGGAAATATTATACATTATTGTTAGTATTTGAATATGTTTAAAGGTGATGATTTTAACATCAAAGGAACCTTTAATGTGTTTAGGAAAAAGTTTGTATTTTATTCTTGAAAGTTTATGATGTTGATGAGTTGTTGAAAATATTTCATTTTTAGATAGTATTATGTTTTAAAAGTGGTTTACATATTTTACTCTTTGATTCCCAAGTTAAAATAATGATTTGGGATAAAAGATGATTTATTAAAGTCTTGACTTCATAAACTTAAAGTGTTATGAAGTTTTAGATATTAAAGTAGTAGAAAGTCTTACATTATAATTCTTTTTCATGACTATGAAAATAACACTTACTAACCCTTGAGGTTTTTCCTAAAATATTAGGAGGTGTTAAGATGTTCATAGAAATTGTTGTATTTATTTTAGTTGACTTACTTTAAAGTGGTAAGAATAACTAAAACATGTTTAAATGTAAAATATTAAATTAAGAGCCATTCTTTTTCATGACTATGAAAATAACACTTACTAACCCTTGAGGTTTTTCCTAAAATATTAGGAGGTGTTAAGATGTTCATAGAAATTGTTGTATTTATTTTAGTTGACTTACTTTAAAGTGGTAAAAATAACTAAAAGATGTTTAAATGTAAAATATTAAATTAAGAGCCATTCTTTTTCATGACTATGAAAATAACACTTACTAACCCTTGAGGTTTTTTCCTAAAAAATTAGGAGGTGTTAAGATGTCATGAAAATTTGTTTTAGTAGTATACTTGAAATAGTGAGAGTTACCTAAAAGTCTTGACTTTATAAACTTAAAGTGTTATGAAGTCTTAGATGGTAAAATGATTTAAAAATGTTGAATCTTAGTTAAGTGAACTTACTTTAAAATGGTAAGATTTACTTAAAAAAAATAAAAAGGTTAGTTTTAGTAAAAATGTTTTACTTACAAAAAATAAGATTTATGAATTATCGGAAAAATAAAATGAAGTGGGAATACATGTATAGAAAGGTTCTGTCTAAGGAAAGACTTGGTATTTAAGGGTGTCTTTATGACCCACCTCTCTTTCCTGGGAACTAGCCTGGTGTATATCCACGGATTACGACATAAATGAAGTGGGAATACATGTCTAGAAAGGTTCTGTCTAAGGAAAGATTTGGTATTTAAGGGTGTCTTTATGACCCACCTCTCTTTCCTGGGAACTAGCCTGGTGTATATCCACGGATTACGACATAATTTCGGTATAAGTTTTATTGAAGATTTTACTTTAAAAAGTATTATTTGATTGTAAGACTTTCGATAACAAATGATGATTCAAGGATATTCAACCTTGAATTGGATGGACGAAAGCAATTAAATTCATTTTAAATCGGAAGTTTTATCTTCGCGTAAAAAGTTGTTTCGTAAGTATAATAATTATCGTCATTTAACTAATTAACGTTATTTTGGCATAATAAAGATTTCGAGAGGAGAACGGGTCAAGTAAGCTCACCTACAAACAGAGAACCTAACAACCCGACACACTCAGGTGAGGGAGAAAACATCGTGACACAGTGGTGTCCGAATATGCATCAGGACCTCCAAACTCCCTCACAAGTTTGGAGTTGCCCTGGGTATTAAGAAAGCTTGTACTTAATCAATTGCATGCTTGTTTGGATTAAGTACAGCAATATTTCTTATACCGATTTATGTTATGTTTATATATGCAAATATCATGTTTACTCTTGAATTATAATGTTTGAATGATTATTATGGGAATGATATGTATGTGATAATTTTGAAATTCAAGGTTTAAAAACATTTGATATAAATGAGAAATATTTTCCTTGAGAAAAGAAATTAAAATGATATTTAGGTTCTTCTCGCTTGACCGAGACAACTCTCGATTGAGCGAGAAGTGTATAGAGAAAACGAGTGTTTTAGCTCGAGGCGAGACAGCTCTCGCTTGAGCTAAAATAGGCACCAAGAGAACTGATTGTTTCTCGCTTAAGCAAGACAGCTCTCGCTTAAGCCACAAATGCCTCAAAAATGGAAGCATCTCGCTTGAGCAAGACAGCTCTCGCTTGAGCGAGCAGGCTCCATACAGACATGACTTCTTTTTAAGTCGTCGAAATGATAACTCTCATATATACGAGAGCCCAATGGCATGTTTGCCATCAAGAATTTGTAAAGGTAAACAACTATATGAAATTCTTAAAAGTAATAAAAGTAAGGATTTGCTTTGTTAAAGGCGAGGCCGAGGGTGTGATATTATGCCCACGCAGCGAGATTATTTGACCGTAAGAGGCTTGGCTAGAGGAGCCGTCCAGGATAATTCAGCGATGGTTCGTAGTGGTGCCGAAATTATTCTCTCTTTTTGTTATATGTGTTAAGATCGGGACCCACTAGAAGCATTCCTTTGGGAGATGTCTTAGTTTGGGCCGATCATTTAAAAGAATGATTAAAAGATTTAATTGGCTAACCTTGGTTAGTGTGCATACTCATTATGAATAATGAAGTAGTGGAGAGGAAATTTACGGGAGACGAACGAGCCCCGAGATGTTGAGAGGGACGGCGATGGCGGTGATTCGTCAGCAAAGTCTTGAGAGTGAGTCTAGGTGAGACGAGTCCCTTGTATTCCTGGATGAGGTATTCTGTTGGATCGGACAATTCTCACAGCGCAAACTAGATGATCTCTGACAACCCCTCTTTGCAATCAGGATCGATGAGAGGGATGCCCAGAAAGTGTTTGATACGACACCTTCCTGAAATGGACAGTTCTTTGGAACAGATCGATCATATATCCTTGCGAGGAATATTTTGGTGCGTTCAAATCGGCTTGTTATGGGACCTGTACTCTCGGTTATTTCCGAATAGTTATTGGGAGGATAAAGGAGTAAGGACGGTGGACTCATGCATCGCATTGCATACATGATATTCTTCGATATTGTTTCTAAATCCTCGAGTTTTATATTTCATTCATTGTTTTTATGTGCTTGTATAATTACATGATATATATGTACTCATGTGTTGTCTTGGTGTATTATTCTGTGTAATTCCACGACGTCAATGATAAGTTTTTCATTAGATGTTTTACTCCCTCTCTTCTTTCTTTTTGTCTTCTATCCGCGTTTGTTCAGATGGATCGTTCGATCGGGATTCAGAGTTACCACTTTTCGATGTCCCAGGAGGGGGCATGGAGGATTGAGGGAATATGTTATACCTATACAGGCCCTGGTACTTTTGATTAGTGTACCTGTGTAGGGAATTTATTTTGTAGTAGTTTTTATTTGGGCGACGATTAGGATTCCGCCTTGTACCTGTACCAACATTTTCTAATGAAGTATGATTCAAAGTTATATTGAGTTTTTCTAGTTACCATTAAGTAATGGTTGTGATTTTCCGCATTGTATGTTACTTAAGTGATGTTCCGAAAATGAAACGAAGATAAGGACATAAATTTTTATGGCTCCTTTATTCAAAAAAAAAAAAAAATTTTTTTACCCATTTTAAAGCAAGATTATTGAAGTAATTTTCGGGGCGTTACAACATGGTATCAGAGCGGTTCTTTTCTATCCGGCCTGGAGCATGGCCTCACATGCTTTCTTGTGTGACTTTGTATGTTTTAGTATTTGCTTGTATTGTTCGGTTGGGAATGCCACCTATGAACAATTTTGATAGACGAAGTATCTCATACATGTCTAATGTTCTCAGATTTAAGATGGCTGGACGTGGAACGGCTAACTTGGACTTCATGGCTGCAATGACTGCAGCGATTCAGAATGTGAATGCTAACTTACATCAACTGAATCAACAACAACAACCATCAACTCAAGGATCGGCTCAGTATAGGGGTTTGGATGACTTTTGTCGTCGTCAACCCCCAAAGTTCGAAGGAGGCTTTGCACCGGATGCTGCAAATGATTGGATCCAAGAGTTGGAAAGGATCTTTCGAGCACTTATGTGCACTGAGGAGCAGAAGGTCACCTATGCGACCTATATGCTTACTAAGGAGGCTGAAAACTTGTGGGAATTCACTAGCCGCCAGATGGTGCATGAGCAACAAGTTATCAATTGGACAACTTTCAAAGATAGATTTCTGCAGAAGTACTTTCCTGCAGATATGAGGACCAAGAAGGAAATGGAATTCCTGCGTCTGCAGCAGGGGAGCATGACAGTTGGGGAATATGCTGCCAAATTTGAAGATTTGGCTAGATATGCCCCACACTACAATCAAGTGGGGAATGAAAGGTCCAAATGTGCCAAGTTTGAGGATGGACTCAGACAGGACCTGAAGGTGATGTTCGTACATCAGCAAATACCAGAATTTGCAACTCTGGTTAACAAATGTCAGCTGTATGAAGAAAGCGTGAAGGCGAGAAATGCGGCACTGAAAAGTGTCGTACCACCCGGAAATTCCTATGGACCCCAAAGGAATTTCGGGCAAGGGCTTGGAAGGGGAAAGCCTTTCAACCGCAACCAGAAACCCTATGTTTCATCATCAGGGAATCATCAGAGGAGTTTCAAGCCTTACAACAATAGAGGCTCCCGACAAGGAAACAACAACAACAACAACAACAAAATGAGTTCACCAGTTGGGAATTCTAACCTCAACACACCACCTTGGTGTTCGAAGTGCAAGGGGAAGCACTTCAGTGTCAACTGTCCAGTGTGTTATCACTGCAATCAACCTGGACACATCAAGCCGAAGTGCCCTAAGCTGAAAATGGAAGAGGTGAATACTGTTCAAGCAGAAAGACCTAAGGCCAAAGGAAGGGTGTTCACCATGAGCGGAACTGAGATCGAGGGCAACAAAGATCTCATACAAGGTACATGTCGTATTAATGAGATTTCTTTATCTGTGCTGTTTGATTCGGGTGCGACCCATTCTTTCATATCTAATGATGTTGTCAACCGATTAACATTGCCTATAGTGTCTTTATCCTATGACCTAATTGTATCCACACCCACAAATGAACCTGTCATAGTGTCAACTATGTGTTCTCAATGTTCCATAACTTTAGAGGAAAGAACCTTTGTAGTAGACCTGATATGTCTACCCTTATCCAACCTAGATATCATCTTAGGGATGGACTGGTTGTCTACCAACCATGTTCTTCTGAACTGCTTTAACAAAACAGTGATCTTTAGTGACCCCAAAGACCCCATTGAATCTTGTTATGACACCCAAAGCACCACTGCCAATCAAATAAAGGAACTCTTGAAAGATGGAGCTCAAGTATTTATGTTGCTGGCATCGTTAGAAAAGAAAGATGGAGAAGAGATTCAGAATCTACCCATAGTTAGGGATTTCTCCGAAGTTTTTCCGGATGATATTCCTGGCTTACCCCCGGTAAGGGAGATAGAGTTTGCTATCGATTTAGTTCCTGGAACTGGACCGATCTCTATAGCTCCATACAGAATGGCACTGTTGGAGTTAACGGAGTTGAAGAAGCAATTGGAAGACTTGCTACAGAAACAGTTTGTCAGACCTAGTGTTTCACCATGGGGTGCTCCAGTGTTATTCGTGAAGAAGAAGGATGGTAGTATGCGGTTATGCACTGACTATCGACAGTTGAACAAGGTCACCATCAAGAACAAGTACCCATTACCGAGAATTGACGACTTGATGGATCAATTGAGAGGAGCTACAGTGTTTTCAAAGATCGACCTTCGATCTGGGTATCATCAAATACGCGTAAAGTCGGAAGACATTCCGAAGACAGCTTTTCGGACGCGTTATGGCCATTACGAATACCTTGTAATGCCATTTGGTGTAACCAATGCTCCTGCAGTGTTCATGGATTACATGAATCGCATTTTTCATCCATACCTCGACGCATTTGTGGTCGTATTTATCGATGATATCCTGATTTATTCGAAAGATCAGGAGGAACATGCGAAACATCTGAGAATGGTGTTGCAGGTGTTAAAGGACAACCAACTATATGCCAAACTTTCGAAATGCGAATTTTGGTTAGAATCGGTGAATTTTCTCGGGCATGTAATATCAAGCAAAGGAATCGCTGTCGACCCGGCCAAAGTAGAAACGGTGATGGAATGGAATTCTCCAAAATCTGTAACAGAAATCAGAAGCTTCCTCGGTTTAGCAGGATACTATCGGAAGTTCATTGAAGGATTTTCGAAGTTGGCATTGCCACTAACTACGTTAACAAGGAAAGACAAGGCTTTCGTCTGGACAGCGAAGTGTGAGGAAAACTTTCAAGAATTGAAGAAGAGATTGACTACAGCACCTGTGTTGATTCTACCAGACCCGAAGGAGAACTACAACGTGTACTGTGACGCGTCTAAACAGGGTCTGGGTTGCGTGTTGATGCAACAACAAAAGGTGGTAGCTTATGCTTCAAGACAACTAAAGACACATGAGAAGAATTATCCGACGCATGACTTGGAGTTGGCTGCGATCGTATTTGCTCTTAAGATCTGGAGGCATCATCTTTATGGAGTAAGATTTGAAGTCTTTAGTGATCACAAAAGTTTGAAGTATCTATTTGATCAGAAGGAGTTGAACATGAGACAGAGAAGGTGGATTGAATTTCTAAAGGACTATGACTTTGATCTCCAATACCACCCTGGGAAAGCTAATGTGGTGGCTGATGCTTTGAGTAGAAAGTCCCTACATATGTCAACCATGATGGTCAGAGAGATGGAATTGATTGAAGATTTCAGGGATTTAGGCCTCGCACTGCAAGTAAAACCTAAGAGTTTGACCTTAGGTATGCTTACAGTAACAAATGAATTTCTGGAACAACTAAAAGGTTTGCAAAGTTCTGATCTAGAACTGCAAGAGAAGAGAACCTTGTTGGCTGAAGGGAGAGCCCCAGAATTTCAAGAAGGAACCGATGGAGTACTGAGATGCAAGAACCGAGTTTGTGTGCCAAGAGACCCCGATTTGAAAATGGCGATCTTGGACGAAGCCCATAAGAGCAAACTAAGTATTCACCCTGGAGCTACCAAGATGTATCAAGATTTGAAGAAGATGTTCTGGTGGTTCGGTATGAAGAAAGAAGTAGCCGAGTATGTCTCGCGCTGCTTAACATGTCAGAAGGCAAAGATTGAGCACAAGAGACCCGGAGGAGAACTTCAACCTTTGGATATTCCCGTGTGGAAATGGGATAGCATTGCAATGGATTTTGTGAGTGGATTTCCTCGAACTCCGAAAGGTTATGATGCAGTTTGGGTGATAGTGGATCGTTTGACGAAGACAGCTCACTTTCTACCAATCAATATGAAATACTCATTGGAAAGGCTAGCAGAATTGTACATCAAAGAGATTGTCCGATTGCATGGTATTCCTACAAATATCATCTCGGATAGAGACCCACGTTTCACTTCGAAATTGTGGAATGGTTTGCAAACAGCCTTGGGTACCAAACTAAGTATAAGTTCAGCTTACCACCCGTAGACGGATGGCCAATCTGAGCGGACTATCCAATCTTTGGAAGACCTGCTGAGAGCATGTGTGCTTGAACACTCTGGAGGTTGGGCGGACTACTTGCATTTAATAGAGTTCACCTACAACAACAACTTCCATTCGAGTATCGGCATGGCGCCGTATGAAGCTCTTTACGGAAGAAAATGCAGAACACCATTATGCTGGTTTGAAACAGGGGAGAATTTGATACTAGGACCCGATGTGGTTCAACAAACGACAGAAAAGATCAAAATGATAAGAGAAAACATGAAGACAGCTCAGTGTAGGCAGAAGAGCTATTATGATAAAAGGAGGAACCCTATCAGTTTTGAAGAAGGAGATCATGTGTTCATGAGGGTGGTTCCAACGACTGGTATTGGCAGAGTGCTTAAAGCCCGTAAGCTTACCCCTAAATTCATAGGACCATACCAAATCCTTAGAAAAGTCGGACCAGTAGCTTACCAGATAGCCTTGCCACCTTTACTGTCAAACCTACATAATGTCTTCCATGTGTCTCAACTTAGAAAATACATTAGTGACTCGTCGCACATCATTGTACCCGATTTAATCCAGCTAAAGGATAATCTCACTTTTGAAACTATGCCCTTGAGAATTGAGGATCGCAGTGTGAAGACGTTGCGAGGCAAGGAGATTGCTTTAGTTAAAGTAATTTGGAGTCAAGCTAATTGAGAAGATGCGACATGGGAAGTCGAAGACTCCATCAAAGAAGCTTACCCCTACCTTTTTGAATAAGAGGTACGATACATTTTCGAGGACGAAATTTTTTTTAAGGGGGGGAGGATTGTAACACCACGAATTTTCTAATTTGGAATTATAAATTTTTATGAGTTTTTATTAACTATTTATTTTATCAACGATTAATTGTAGAAATTAATCAGTGTGGATTTAGGCTAAGCCATAGTTTAATATTAGTCTTGTTTTGTGATTTCCTATTTTATGGTAAATTTTCGTAATTTTCTGTGACGAAATATTTTTGAATTGTCGTCGGGCCCAAATAGCCCGAATTCGGCCCAATAACGTGTTTTTGAGTTCCGTAACTCGGAATCGAATTCCGATTGCATCATTGGCTTCGAAATATTATTTTGAGTCAAGATAGACATCAAGTTCATTCAGAACGCATTTCTAAATATTTTCACTCCAAATTCTGTGTTTCGAAGTTCTAACCGTAAACCAAAATCGGGAGATTGTATATTTTCGGACGAAATTATCCGAAGATGTTCGGACACGACATTTATTGGGAAATTACATCATATCAATAAAGTTGGAAGTCATCATTGCATGAGCCACTTACTTGTTATACAAGTAATGCAAAAGCTTCCAAAACCCCTAAAACACTCAACAAATCCTCTCACTCCACCACCATTAGACACATCACCTATGCTAGTCTAAAGCTACTTACTTTGCATTAAATTTTCTGATTTGATGAGGGTGAGGCTCTCCTATAAATACCTCACCCCATCCTCTCATTTTTACACTAAATTCCTTATACAAACTAAGGTAGTCTTTTATTTTATCTTCTTCATCTTCTTCTCATACTTCATAGAAAGTTATGAGCTTTTATTATTTTGTTCATAAAGTAGAGTTTATATTTGTTCTTTAATTATTTTATGAAAGCATAACTAAAGGGGATGATAATAAAATCATATGAACCTTTATGTAGTTTTTGACTTTTGTAAATCTTGAAATTTCTTCCTTGTTCTTAGATGGAAAAACTATATCTTTGGACAAGGTTAGATGAGTTATTTATTTGGAAATATTATACATTATTGTTAGTATTTGAATATGTTTAAAGGTGATGATTTTAACATCAAAGGAACCTTTAATGTGTTTAGGAAAAAGTTTGTATTTTATTCTTGAAAGTTTATGATGTTGATGAGTTGTTGAAAATATTTCATTTTTAGATAGTATTATGTTTTAAAAGTGGTTTACATATTTTACTCTTTGATTCCCAAGTTAAAATAATGATTTGGGATAAAAGATGATTTATTAAAGTCTTGACTTCATAAACTTAAAGTGTTATGAAGTTTTAGATATTAAAGTAGTAGAAAGTCTTACATTATAATTCTTTTTCATGACTATGAAAATAACACTTACTAACCCTTGAGGTTTTTCCTAAAATATTAGGAGGTGTTAAGATGTTCATAGAAATTGTTGTATTTATTTTAGTTGACTTACTTTAAAGTGGTAAGAATAACTAAAACATGTTTAAATGTAAAATATTAAATTAAGAGCCATTCTTTTTCATGACTATGAAAATAACACTTACTAACCCTTGAGGTTTTTCCTAAAATATTAGGAGGTGTTAAGATGTTCATAGAAATTGTTGTATTTATTTTAGTTGACTTACTTTAAAGTGGTAAAAATAACTAAAAGATGTTTAAATGTAAAATATTAAATTAAGAGCCATTCTTTTTCATGACTATGAAAATAACACTTACTAACCCTTGAGGTTTTTTCCTAAAAAATTAGGAGGTGTTAAGATGTCATGAAAATTTGTTTTAGTAGTATACTTGAAATAGTGAGAGTTACCTAAAAGTCTTGACTTTATAAACTTAAAGTGTTATGAAGTCTTAGATGGTAAAATGATTTAAAAATGTTGAATCTTAGTTAAGTGAACTTACTTTAAAATGGTAAGATTTACTTAAAAAAAATAAAAAGGTTAGTTTTAGTAAAAATGTTTTACTTACAAAAAATAAGATTTATGAATTATCGGAAAAATAAAATGAAGTGGGAATACATGTATAGAAAGGTTCTGTCTAAGGAAAGACTTGGTATTTAAGGGTGTCTTTATGACCCACCTCTCTTTCCTGGGAACTAGCCTGGTGTATATCCACGGATTACGACATAAATGAAGTGGGAATACATGTCTAGAAAGGTTCTGTCTAAGGAAAGATTTGGTATTTAAGGGTGTCTTTATGACCCACCTCTCTTTCCTGGGAACTAGCCTGGTGTATATCCACGGATTACGACATAATTTCGGTATAAGTTTTATTGAAGATTTTACTTTAAAAAGTATTATTTGATTGTAAGACTTTCGATAACAAATGATGATTCAAGGATATTCAACCTTGAATTGGATGGACGAAAGCAATTAAATTCATTTTAAATCGGAAGTTTTATCTTCGCGTAAAAAGTTGTTTCGTAAGTATAATAATTATCGTCATTTAACTAATTAACGTTATTTTGGCATAATAAAGATTTCGAGAGGAGAACGGGTCAAGTAAGCTCACCTACAAACAGAGAACCTAACAACCCGACACACTCAGGTGAGGGAGAAAACATCGTGACACAGTGGTGTCCGAATATGCATCAGGACCTCCAAACTCCCTCACAAGTTTGGAGTTGCCCTGGGTATTAAGAAAGCTTGTACTTAATCAATTGCATGTTTGTTTGGATTAAGTACAGCAATATTTCTTATACCGATTTATGTTATGTTTATATATGCAAATATCATGTTTACTCTTGAATTATAATGTTTGAATGATTATTATGGGAATGATATGTATGTGATAATTTTGAAATTCAAGGTTTAAAAACATTTGATATAAATGAGAAATATTTTCCTTGAGAAAAGAAATTAAAATGATATTTAGGTTCTTCTCGCTTGACCGAGACAACTCTCGATTGAGCGAGAAGTGTATAGAGAAAACGAGTGTTTTAGCTCGAGGCGAGACAGCTCTCGCTTGAGCTAAAATAGGCACCAAGAGAACTGATTGTTTCTCGCTTAAGCAAGACAGCTCTCGCTTAAGCCACAAATGCCTCAAAAATGGAAGCATCTCGCTTGAGCAAGACAGCTCTCGCTTGAGCGAGCAGGCTCCATACAGACATGACTTCTTTTTAAGTCGTCGAAATGATAACTCTCATATATACGAGAGCCCAATGGCATGTTTGCCATCAAGAATTTGTAAAGGTAAACAACTATATGAAATTCTTAAAAGTAATAAAAGTAAGGATTTGCTTTGTTAAAGGCGAGGCCGAGGGTGTGATATTATGCCCACGCAGCGAGATTATTTGACCGTAAGAGGCTTGGCTAGAGGAGCCGTCCAGGATAATTCAGCGATGGTTCGTAGTGGTGCCGAAATTATTCTCTCTTTTTGTTATATGTGTTAAGATCGGGACCCACTAGAAGCATTCCTTTGGGAGATGTCTTAGTTTGGGCCGATCATTTAAAAGAATGATTAAAAGATTTAATTGGCTAACCTTGGTTAGTGTGCATACTCATTATGAATAATGAAGTAGTGGAGAGGAAATTTACGGGAGACGAACGAGCCCCGAGATGTTGAGAGGGACGGCGATGGCGGTGATTCGTCAGCAAAGTCTTGAGAGTGAGTCTAGGTGAGACGAGTCCCTTGTATTCCTGGATGAGGTATTCTGTTGGATCGGACAATTCTCACAGCGCAAACTAGATGATCTCTGACAACCCCTCTTTGCAATCAGGATCGATGAGAGGGATGCCCAGAAAGTGTTTGATACGACACCTTCCTGAAATGGACAGTTCTTTGGAACAGATCGATCATATATCCTTGCGAGGAATATTTTGGTGCGTTCAAATCGGCTTGTTATGGGACCTGTACTCTCGGTTATTTCCGAATAGTTATTGGGAGGATAAAGGAGTAAGGACGGTGGACTCATGCATCGCATTGCATACATGATATTCTTCGATATTGTTTCTAAATCCTCGAGTTTTATATTTCATTCATTGTTTTTATGTGCTTGTATAATTACATGATATATATGTACTCATGTGTTGTCTTGGTGTATTATTCTGTGTAATTCCACGACGTCAATGATAAGTTTTTCATTAGATGTTTTACTCCCTCTCTTCTTTCTTTTTGTCTTCTATCCGCGTTTGTTCAGATGGATCGTTCGATCGGGATTCAGAGTTACCACTTTTCGATGTCCCAGGAGGGGGCATGGAGGATTGAGGGAATATGTTATACCTATATAGGCCCTGGTACTTTTGATTAGTGTACCTGTGTAGGGAATTTATTTTGTAGTAGTTTTTGTTTGGGCGACGATTAGGATTCCGCCTTGTACCTGTACCAACATTTTCTAATGAAGTATGATTCAAAGTTATATTGAGTTTTTCTAGTTACCATTAAGTAATGGTTGTGATTTTCCGCATTGTATGTTACTTAAGTGATGTTCCGAAAATGAAACGAAGATAAGGACATAAATTTTTATGGCTCCTTTATTCACAAAAAAAAAAAAAAAATTTTTACCCATTTTCAAGCAAGATTATTGAAGTAATTTTCGGGGCGTTACAAAGATCCCCTCACCCCCTCATTCATCATTTATTCCATTCCAATTCATACGCACTTCATGTTCAATTCTCTTAGGCTTTTAGGTATTTATTTTTTAGTTAGAATTAAGAGAAAATGGGAGTAAATAAAGTGAGATTGAAGAGCTTGTTCTTGAATCATCACTTGGAGCCAAAATCATCCATGCTTGGATAGTTAATCCTCTTAGTTGGAAATTGGTGTAACATTTTTTAACTCTATGTATCTATTCTGATTTATTTATGCAAGTTATATGCTTTGACTCTATTGCTTATTTCAGAATGATCACCTAAAATATGATTTGAGATCCAAAATCGTTTTATGGATGTGTCATCAAATGAAGCTAAGATCTAGGGAAAGACTTAGCTCAATTGTCACAATAACATATGAATAAGGCAACTTGTTTCTAAGGCTACTCAATGTATTGATGATGTTGAAATGGAGATGACAATCCATTTTCCCAAAGGTTGATCAAATGATTGATTAGTGTATTAAACAAGGTTTTAATTTCATCTTCCTTGTAGGGGGGGGGGGGGGGGGGGGGTGAGGATGTTAGGAAATGATGTGTGGTGAAAATCAAGCATAAATACATAACTTACATATTCGGTCATATTGATATTGAAATGTTAAATTATTTTACCTTCCAATTCCAACAACTATTATTCTCTTGAGTTGTACATAGTTTTATTTCACTTTTAATTTACTTCAACTAGAAGAAAAACACAAAACAAGTCATCATTGAATTACCAATGCTACTAATTTAAAACTAAAGTAGTTAACATATTTCTATTCCAATTCCCCGTGGGTTCGACATAATCCTATACTATAGTATAATTGAATCTTGAAAGGGATTTGAGAGTAACTATGGTAAAGGATAAATCCTTGTACAAAAATTATTTTGTTTGTTGAAACCGAAACACCACATAACTCAAATCTCACCTTCAACATAGTGATAATGATTGGGCCTCCTGTCCATACACACGATGCTCTGTCACTGGATATTGCATATACTTGGGCAAGTCCTCATTTTTTGGAAATCTAAGAAGCATAGAACAATCTCAAGAAGTTCTTGTAAGGAAGAATACATGGCAATGACCATTACCACTTGTAAAACCAAATGGCTTTCCTATTTGTTAGAAAATCTCCATTTCTTACCTTCCACTTCAACAACATGTATCGTGATAATCAATATGCCCTACACATTGCATCCGATCCAGTGTATCATAAGAGAACAAAACACATTGAATTGGATTGCCACATGGTGAGAGAAGAATGTGCCAAAGGATCTCTTAAACTCATTCCAATCGCTTCAAATTTACAACTCTCAAATGATCTAACTAGGCCTCTTGGTGAAAAGGTCTATGCCACCATTCATCTCAAGTTTTGTCTCTTCAACGTATGTGCTCCAACTTGTAGGAGGGGGTGTATTAGCCAAGACAAAATTAGAAAATGAGATTTTGGTCGAGATAGTTGATACACTTGGATCGGTTAGAATGCATCTTCCTGGTGCGCATGGCTTAGTCAAGACCCAATGCAACCAAGACGCATGATGTGTATGAAACTTATATTGTTGGTATGGTCATACTAGATAGCATGGCACACTCACAACAAAATTTGGCACAATTCCCCAGTCATATAACACGGTCTCAATGGCACAATGCCACAATCAAATAGCGAGATTGGTTCGGCCACGATGAAATGAATGACACAATATTTACTTGCGATACAAATTACAAGATTAGTCAATCATTATAAGGATATTTTTTGGAGTTCTTTGGTTTGCATTTACTTGTGATACAAGTTACTTGATTAGTCAATCATTGTATAGATATTTTTGGGAGTTCTTTGGTTAGTTAGGATTTTTATTCCTATAAATAGTAATGATGTGACTATCACAATTGATTAACTTTGATTCATATTCAGTTCAATACAATCCTCAACCAAATCAATTCGTTTTCATCATTTCTTTCATCCTTTAGCTTGTGTTGCTCAATATCTTCTTCTTCGTATCTTTTGTATTAGAGGATTCTGTTACTCATTCCATGGCAGCTAACTCAATGGAGAAGAGAAGATGAAGACCCTCCATGGAAGAGCGCCAATATAAGCTCTACAAAGTTGCAATGTCTTCCATCTTCAAGTCTCTCTATCCAATGGATAAATAAAGCCCAAAAACTATCATTTCAAAGTACCGAAATGGAGAAGGGGGGAAGTTAGGGTTCAAAAATCATGTGTTATACCCTTTTAAAATTGCATAAAGTTATGAATTTTTGCTTAGTAAGAGTGTACAACTATGTAAAAAGCATAAAGAAAAGGCTAAGAGAATAGACTGAATACGTATTCTGTGATTTTATTATTGAAAAATAATAATTACACAAACATTAGGTTTATCTTTAATATAGAAGAGAAAATAGATACAAGAAGAAGCCAAACTCTATAAGGAAACTTGTATTGCACATTTCCTTTCCTAACAAGCTAACTACTTGTAATTGTCAAGCACTTACAAAGCAGTTGTAACAGAAAAACAAACAGAACACAGAGTTTGAAACTGAAATTGATTTAAGCAATACTTATTGAGTCTATTAATTCCTATTCTCTAATATATCCTCCTAAAACTGAGGGTGGTTGACTAGTGATGCTAAGCTAGCTATTTTGAGTTGCTTTCTTAGAGATAGGAATCTGGCAGTAGGTAGAAGCTTTGAAAGACATCTGTTGTCTGAAATTCTGAAGGAATATGCTTGACAAGGAGAGTTTTGTCTTGAATTTTGTCCCTTACAAAAAACAGATCCAATTCTATGTGTTTGGTTATGTTGTGAAGTATTGGATTATGAACCATAACAACTAAGCTCAAATTATCACATAGAATTAGAGGTGTTTGATGAGGAACTTTGAGTTTAGCAAGGAGAGATTGAACCTAAATCATCTCTTGAGCTGCTAAAGCAAGGCTTTTGTATTCAGCTTCAGTGCTGGACCTGGATATAGTTTGTTGCTTCTTTGAGCACCAAGTTATGATGTTTAGTCCAACAAAGAGTGTAGCACCAGAGATAGATTTTCTATCATCAGGATCTGTGACCCAGTATGCATCACAGAGGGCAATAAGAGTGATAGGAAGATAGGGAGATGGAGATGTTGATTTGAGATGTATGCCATAGAAAATTGTTCATATTAGATACCTAAGTATCCTCTTCACAGTTACCCAATGTTGATTAAAAGGATTACTCATGAATTAACACACTTTGTTAACACTAAAATCTAAATTTGGGTCTGGTTATTGTAGCATATTGAAGTGCTCCAACTATTGACTTAAATAGAGATGGTCTGTCAAATGGTTTGTCTCCAATTTTGGATAACTTGCATGTGCTAGCCATGGGTGTAAGACTAGGTTTGTCAGTATTTGGCTTGAGAAAGAAAGAGATAACCATTTGAGAGATGTTTAACCTCAATTCCTAAGAAATAGTCCAATTTTCCCAACTTTAGTGCAAATGTTGAACTGAGTTTGTCAATGAGATGAGAAACATCTAAACTAGATGATCGAGTGATGATAATGTCATCAACATATACTAAGACAAACATCTTGTAGGAAATAGTAACACACACAAACAAAGAATTATCACACTTGCTGTTTGTGAAGCCTAGTTAAATAAGTGTGTCTAGGGATGGCAACGGGCACGGGCGGGCACGAGTAATAGCTACCCGCTACCCATTCTGAAATATGGGAATGGTACCCGTACCGGCCCATACCCCGTGGTTACACATGAGCGGGTATTTTGCGGGTTTTTTTGGGTACCCACGGACACATCGGTTACCCACAGGTTTCTTACATTATGATTGAATTTTTGACATATACACATTTTTAGTAATTAAAATTCAACAACATTTTCCAACATTGAAAAGTACTAATGAAAATTCAATTGTTCATTCAAATATTTAAATTTAAACTACTTTCAAAATATTAAGTTTTCAACAAAACAAAAATTCATGAAAATATAGTTATGGATGCAGTTTCGTCATCTTCAATGAATGATGTCATTCTCTTAAATAGCAATACATTGATTAGTTGAATCCCGTAAAATAAAATTTTAAAAATTAAAATCCAAGATAAAACTATTACTAATTTTAGGGGACTTAAAATCAAAATTAACAACGTTACTAACATCAAAATCTTCCAATATTGTACCACACCTAATAATGTCTAGTTTTGAATTTAAAGAGTGTGCAAAAATATAATAACTTTGTTCAAGATTTATATAATGAATCTTTAAAAATATGTAATTAAAAATGTAAATATTATTACCTTTCATGTCACCCCTTAGCCGTTCTTGTAGACACATCAATACCTCTACAATATCTAGACGCAATCTACTACGATGAGGAGTAAGAATTCGGCCTCTAGTACTAAATGAAGATTCTGAAGCAAAAATTGAGATAGGAATTGCTAGTAAGTCTATTTCAATTCTTTGCAAGGTTGAATATTTTATCTCATTTATTTTCCACGAAGCTAAAATGTCAAACTCTCCTCTTTGATCGGGCAACACTCCATCCTCTAAATATATGTCTAGTTCTGACTTATGGTGTGCTGTAGTAAAATTTTGTTCAGAAAATTGATACTTTGCCCTCCAATCAACATTCACTCCATCCGCCTCAACATCTATTAAATTTAGAGTTTGACTTTGACTTGAACATGAAAAAGCACTCTCTTTACCCTTCATTTTAATCTCATATTCTTTTACCAAATCTTCACAAATACTTTTCACCTTGCTCATTTCAGAACCATGTTGTTGTCCATAAATTATGGGATAAAAAAACTCTAAGAAACATATTTTGCAAGTGCTTTTAAAGTTACTCTGATTTCTTTCAAAAATGCATCAAAGCACCAACATCCATTAAAGCACCAATATCACTATCATAACATCCAAAAATGCATAATGCACTCTCCAATGATACACTAGCAAAACAAAAAATACAATCTACTACACTCTGCACTAATACACCTTGCAATTGTTTTTTAGTTGAATACAAAAATCCATTAGTTGAAACCATAGATGAACCAAGCTAAAGTTAACCACCTTTTGGGAAGGGTTCTAACTTCTAACTTAAACTTGATCCAAACTACCTCACAAAACAATAACAAACAACAACTACCTACTATCCAATCTATCAATATTACATCCAATATCTTTCAAAATAAAAACTTATCTGAAACTTTTGCATTACTAAAGCTCATATGCTGAAATCTACACAAAAGCTCATGCTAAACTTGCTTGAAAATATTGTCCTCTTATTTGCAAGTGCTTTTAAAGTTACTCTGATTTCTTTCCCCCCAGATATTATAAGTCAGAGCAAATATAGTAGCAAAAAGATGAGCTGTCTACATTTGTTGTTACATCGAATGCTCATAATTTTGTTGTTCCATTCTTGAAAATTTTCAGTAAAGAAATGATCCCTTATTCCATCATGCTTATTGCTTAAAACAAAAAAAGTTATCACTAATAGGAATGTGGATAATCTATTTGAGATACTAATGTATATATAATGCAACAAAGGAAAATATATATATATATATATATATATATATATATATATATATATAATGCAACAAAGGAATACATGAGCTAATCAACAAAGCATAATGTGTGTTTTTGTAGATAAGAACCATGTGCCTCAAGCTTGAGTATACAGTGCTTCCTCAATTTGTATAGAAATAATCACACAAATAAATTTAGACAAGTTTTATCAATTTTACTGTTAACTACTTTGCATTTATAAAAATAATTTGTATAGGTGTTCCTTTCGGAGATAGCACCTTCAAGAATATGTGGAGTGTTGAATATATTGTTCGAGCTTAATATCTCTATTAGCATTCTCTTTGCTAACCTTGTCAACTATGGCACCAACAAGTAAGATTCTTGTCTCACTATTCTATTCTAACAGTATTATACACTTGTCTTATTTCAACATAATATCATAGTTTCGTTATATTACAGAATCAAAGAAAGGTGGGGTTGGAGACTATCACTAGGGTTTGCTGGTATACCAGCACTTCTTCACAAACAATTTGAGGAGAAAGTTACCTTTCACAAAACAAAAACAATATCATCCAAGAGATACAAACAAGTTGAAGAGAAAAAAGTTACATTTCACAAACAAACAAAAAAAGCAAAGTTGAGGATGGTGAGAAGAAGGGTGAGAATGTTGTAGCAAGAAATGAATTTCGTTTATTTCACTTTGGTTTGTTATGGGTTGAGAATGAGATGTTGTTGGGGTGAGGGATTAGGGAAGGGAATGAGAAAGGGAAAAGGGAAGGAATGAGAAAGGGAAAGGGGAAGGGATTAGGGATTTTAAGGGGAAGGGAAATAGGAATTAAAGAGTATAGGGGGAAGGATAATTTTGTAATTACATATATAGCGGGTACCCGCGGACACATGTACACAATACTCGTGCCCGCCCGTTGACACTACGGGTATTTTTAAAAACTCGTCCGAAAAACTCAGTGATACCCGTTTGTGACCTGTGCTCGTGCAGATTTAAATCGCGGATAAGTGTTTTTTTACCATCTCTAAGTGTGTCCCTAAACTTTTCAAACCATTGTCTAGGAGCTTGCTTGAGCCCATAAAGAGCTTTATGCAACTTGCAAACAGTGGTTTTGTCTCCAATTTGAAAACCAGCTGGCTGAGTCATATGGACTTCCTCATGCAAGATACCATTTAAGAAAACATTGTTGATGTCTACCTGTTCAATGACCCATCCATAAGAGACTACAAGGGTGAGTAAGACCCTAATAGTGACAAGTTTGATTATAGGTGAGAAAGTCTCGTTGTAATCAACACCTTCTTATTGGTGAAGTCCCTTTGCAACTAGCCTTGACTTATACCTATTGACTAGGCCATCGGGGTTTTCTTTGACCCTGAAAACCCACTTGCAGCCTATGGCTTTCTTGTGAGGTGGAAGGGGCACAAGAGACCATGGTTTTAGCTGCATTAGAGTATAATATTATTCTTGCATAGCAACCTTCCAAACAGAACTATGTAGGGCTTCTTGAGTGGTGGAAGGTTCATGGTTAGGTAGGAACAGACTGGCCAAATTGGGAACAATTGACTTAGTAATACCTGACTTTGATCTTGTAGTCATTGGATGAGTAGAGACAAGTACATGCAGAATTGAGTGTTTGAGCTTGTTGATTGTGAGAAGTTGTGAGCACTGTTAGGTGTATTGGTAGATGAAGGTTGAGAAGAAGAAGTATGAGTAGGTGAGTTGTTGCTAATTGAACCATCATCATGATATGAAGGTTGAGTAGTACTATGAACTAGAATGTGAGATGATTGAGGTGAAGAAACACTAGGTTTTGTAGGAAATAAATGAGACATAAGTGAGTTTCCCATACTTGAACCAGCAGAGTCATTAGTAGCATTTAGTGATTTGTAGGGGAATACAGATTCATTGAATGTCACATCTTTGTATATGTAGCGTCTGACATCTGTAGACAAACACTTGTAGCCCTTGTGACTAGGTGAATACCCCAGAAAAGTACACTCTGCAGATCTAAACTGAAGTTTATGAGAGTTATAGGGTTTGAGTAATGGAAAGAAGGCACACCCAAACACCCTTAGAATAGTGTAATCATGCATCTTGTTATAAAGTAGGAAAAATGGTGAGTTGTATGCTATTGTAGGAGAGAGAAGTCTGTTTATCAAGAACACTGCAGTAGCGAGCAATGTTAAACCTGTTTCAACTATGTGCCTGTGTTTTCTCTCAACTTTTCCCTGTTTCAACTATGAATTCACCTCCCCAATCTGTTTGAACAGCCTTAATTACATAATTGAACTGTGTTTGTATTGTGTGACAAAGTGTTTGAAAACAATGAATGTGTCTGACTTTAGTTTGAGGAGATACAACCGGGTATATTTAGTTTTAGCATCAACTATAGACAGATAATACTTAAAGCCCTTATCAGATAGAACATGGGTGGGGGCCATACATCAAGATACACAAGATCAAAGGAATTAGGGTAAACACTGGTGGACTTGGAAGCATGAATTCTGTGGGACTTTCCAAGACAACAAGCATTGCAAAAATCAAACTCTGATTTATTGAAACTAGGAATATTACATTGAGAAAGTATTTTGTTTACAATAGTTGCATGAGCATGCCCTAATATACTATGCCACAACTTGTAAGTAGAACTAGGTCTAGAATTAGTAAAAATAGTAGGCTTGTAATCTGTTGGAGAGACATAAGCACAATGAGTGAGTTTCTTAGAGAAGAGACTTGGGAAGGCATATAAGCTCTATGAGGTGAGGGACCCTTTGAGGAGGATGACTTTAGAATCATGTGATTTCACCAAACATTCATTAGGGTGAAATAAAAAAAAACAGTTGTTATCTTTAGCAAATTTTGATACAGTGGTTAAATTCTTAGTGATAGTGGGAACAAGAAGCAAGTTGTTAAGTGAGAGAGAGAGAGATATTGTGATTGTAAGAAGAAGAGAAAGATGTCTTGCCCCTATAGGAAATAGGAGCTTTGGAACCATTACCCATGTATAGATGTTCAAGGCCAAACTGCTCTGTAGACTCATGAACTAAAGCAGGGTCTGATGTGATGTGTAGCTCTAGAGTCAGGGTACCACATGGAATGCTTCATGTTTGTTGGCCCAGTGCTGACATTCACGACATTGGACTAATTCTGATGAAAAGTAGGCCTGATATTGTAGTATGGTTGCTGATTGTAAGGTCTAGAAGAATAAGGAGATGAGTTGTTGCCATGGAAGGAATTGTAAGTCGAGAATTGTTAAGGAAGGGTTCTTGAGTTGTTGTGAGGGTAGTTAATATCTAATCCAGATCATCTGGGAAACATAGGATAAGTAGAAGGGGGTGAGGTAGTTGATGAGAAGAATATAAGGGAAAATAGGAGTCTTTTTTAGCAAAGTAACACCAATATAAGTCATGATCTTGTCTGTTACAATAGGAACATAAGTAATTGGTTCCAAAATGACCTTGGGTCCTTCCTCCTCTTGAATATATGCCCCATCTTCTGCCAAAACGACCACCTATTGTGTCGATAGGCAAATGATGAGGTGGTTCAGGTGTGGAATCATACTTGTGAGAGGTAGGGGACCTATCCTAATAAGATTTGTGGGGGTAGGGGCCTGGATTTGTGACTGAGGCTGGGGATTGGTTAGGAGAAGGAACAAATGCCACATTAGCAGAGAGAGTAGTTGATATAGCTTTATGCATGTTCTTGACTAATCTTGATTCAAAGGTGAGCAAGAACTATTCTAGATCATTGATAGAGGGAGGCTCAAGTTGGCTTTCAATGGCAGTGATGACAGTCTAAAATTCTTCATTGAGACCATCTAATATGCAATCCACATGTTCTGCAGTAGAGATGAGATTGCCTATAGAGGTAAGGGAGTCTGTTATGACTTTTACCTTGGATAAGTATGTAGAGATGGAGTCAGAGCCTTGAGAAATGGTTCTAATTTGGACCCTTAGCTGTCTGCTTCTGGTCTTAGTGTGAGCATTGCAGAGAGCCTTGAATTATTCCCATAACTGGTAGGAAGAGATGCAGCCAAGAACTTTAGGTTAAATGGACTCAGATATGGAATTTAGGATCCAAGAAAATATAGTTTAATTTTCTTCCTCCCAGTTGAGAAAGGAAGGATTGACATGGTGATGAAGTCTGTCAAACTCAGAGAGGAACATGGCTGGAACATCAGTGAAATGGACAAATTTGAGGGCTATGTTTGACCTTAGGGCTACAATCATGAACTGGCTCCATGTGAGGTAGTTTTTCTCACTAAGTTTAGTTGTTGGAATAGGCAAAGAAAAGGAAGGAGAGACAACTTGTAATGGTGCAGAAGGAGGTGAGAGAGTAGGATCTGTGGCTGGGGTCATTAAAGCGATTGATATCATGTAAAACTATGCAAAAAGCATAAATAAAAGGCAAAGAGAATATACTAGATATGTATTCTATGATTTTATTATTGAAAAATGATAATTGTACAAGCATTAGGCTTATCTCTTATATATAAGAGAAAGTAGATACAAGAAGAAGCCAAACTCTATAAGGAAACTTGTATTGCACGTTTCCTTTCTTAACAAGCTAACTGCTTGCAACTGTGAAACAATTACAAAGTAGTTGTAACCAAAAAACAAACAGAATACAAAGTCTGAAACTGAAATTGATTTAAACAATACTTATTGAGTCTATTAATTCTTATTCTCTAATAGAGAGGATTCTCACTCAGCAAGCTGCAACTCGTTCAATGAGAGCTATTTTGCATATATCACTTATCCGACCATTCATATTGAAGTTCCATGTGTTAGAAACAACCAAAAATCTTCGCAATCCAATTGGTAATGAATGTGATGTCACAATTTTTCTCGGATTGCTTTTGTTTGAATTCTTGCTTTTCCTTTTAAAATATACCTAAAAGTAGAGTATTAAATATAATACATTGATAATTGTATGCATAAACAAATTGTACTCAAATTGAGCCAATTAACTACAATTGTAATCAATTAGATTAAAAAAGGACTATAAATTATATCTAAAAAACACACAAATTTACAATTATCACTTATAAGTAGTTTATGTGTAGGGAATAATGTATCTCTTGGTGTGAGGAGATAACTCATCTCCTTACACCAATTGCACAATGACACGTGCCCCTTCATTTTTATATTTTTTCTTTCCTTTCTATTTTTCATATTTTGTTTTTATGAACAGTGATTTTCTACTCCAACCAAAAACCAATAGTTTTATATCATCTCCTTCACTTTCATCCACTTTCATTCCATATCGGAATTATGGAGTGTCCTAAAGCATTTACAATTAGCATGCAATAGTTGGGCGAATGAATGAAAAGAAGAAAAGAGAATATGTGAGTTAATAGAATATGCAGATTTAAGAGAGGGAAAGAGAAAAAGGAGTTGTTGTTAGTGAATGAGAAGTGGAAGTGGCTAAAAGTGAAGAAGATGGTATGAAACTCTTGGTTTTTTGTGGGAGAAGAAAATCATTGTTCATAAAAACAAAATATGAAAAAATAGAAATATATATATATATATATATATAAAATAAAGGAACATGTATTATTGTAGAATTAGTGTAAGAAGGATAGTTATCTCCTTACACAATGAGATACATTATCCCGATATGTTTATTGTGTAAGGAAATTTTGATGGAGATGATTTTAACTTTTTAGAAGTTCAATCCAAAATAGTATATAACTGCCCTCTTTTGAAGGATGTATTGATACTATAGATGGAATACATATTCATGCCATTGGTAGAAAATGGTGTAAAAGATCAAACTTGTTATATTGGTAGGAGTGAAGTTGAAGGTTTACAAGAAATATTAAACCATGTTCAATCTTTATTGAAAAATGTCATTAGAAGAACAATAAATGTTTGGAAAAAAAAGGTGGCATATATTATGTGATATGAGACCATTCCCATGTTGTAACTATAATACTCCATAACTTCATTTTAATGTCTGGTATTGAAGATGAAATGTGATACTGTTAGTGAATACATGTCCGCAAAGAAAATAGGAATATTAATGTAAAGATAAGTTCATATGTTACTGAAAGAGTAGTAGATGGTGATCCAGAATCCTCTTTCCCAAAAAAATTACTGTCTCCATATACCAAACTAATCATATCTCAATAAATAATATAAAAATGTTATTTTATATTTTTATTTTGAAATATATGCCACCTTACAATTGGTTTGAGACACAATGAAATATGAAATGTGGGACAATTAATCCCAGATGGTGGTTATATGGCTAAAAAGCCAACTCAAATAGTCACTAAACTAATGGAACATAGGAATCTTGATGATTTATGTTTTGCACTTTATTTTAAAAAAATACATCAAAATGATTTATGATTTTTTATCTCAATCTAAAGTGTCTGGCCATCAATTTTTTTAAACACGATAATATAGTTTATAATATTAACTTTATTTATAATATGTGTCCTCTATTTTTAAAGTTTGTATTAAATAATAAAGAAAAAATAGCTTAAAAGTATAAGAAATGAACTTTTAATCAACTTTTACATAAGTTAAAACAAATAAGAAACTGCTAAACAAATTTAGCTTATATTTCCAAAGCCAATTTCTGACTTATTTTTACAAGGAGTTTTTAAGCACAAAAAAAGTAAGGACAAATTAGCCTTAGAATCAATAAAAGTAATTTATGCCTTACAAATCTCTAAGCATATAGGTGTTCACTCCATTGAGATCCTAGTAAAGAGTTCAATACTTCCAATATGAGGTGAAGAGTTTATAATATATTTTTAAGGAAACTACACTCACACCCCTGAGTTTTAGTGAAATTATACAAATCGCCCCTCATTTTTTTGTCATTATACGAACCACTCATATCTCCTACACGAATCACCCCTAGTTTTGTATATATATTACACTGAGGAGTATAATTAATTTAAAAAATATTATATATTGTGTAACATTTCAAATAGTACAAAAATAAATGTTTCATTATTATTTTTGTCTTGTTACAAAATACATTACTAATTCTAAAGATATGTTTAAATAACTCTTATAATATTTTGTAACGAGCCAAATAATGAAAACACATCAACTCTCACATTATTTGAATTTGTCTACACAATATACAATATTTTATTTAACTTAATTATACACGACAACCATTTTTTGTTTAAAATATTACATTTTTATATTAAGCAGAGGAGTGTAACATATGTACAAAATTAGGGGTGATTACAAAAAATGGAGGGATGATTTATGTAATTCACTAAAACTCATGGGGTGTGAATGTAATTTACTTTATACTTTTATTTAAAATTTGCACGGTTCCAAGACCCTCGAGTATCCAGAGGGAATTGGATTCCTCTCCAGTACTGGACTCTCCAGTACTGGATATGTGAGAGGAAATGCTTTTTATAAAAATAATAATTTAAAATATGTTAAAATCTGGGCCATTGAAATTTTATTTATGACACATGTTTTAATCCTAGGTATGCATTGGACTCTCCTGTAATGGAGAGGAGCCAAATTCATCTAGAGGATTTGCCATATTAATGCTGCCAAGTTCAACTAAGCCAAAACAAAATCAAAATCAGTAGAATTTCCAATCTACAAGTTTTATATGCTTTGTACCCTCCAATAACTTGTTTCACTAATACTTCAATTATTTTTGGGCACCAAACCTTAGAGCACATATAAACAAGGCTAAACATTTAAAAAATAACAATGACAAAAGGAAAAAGAGAAAAAAATGATGCTAGCTAACATGATATCTATCTTGCAGTAGGTTGTGCAATGGATTCATCAATTGACAAAAAGTTCTCAACTATACCAAGATCCATAGAACCCATGTGGATGGAAGAATGAATAGAATTTTTCGACAAATCATCTGAATTTCTCCCTGACTCTCTCTCAATACTTAATGCATCTTGAATCTCTTTCAGGACTTCCGAAATCGATGGCCGCATGTGTCCATGAGGTTGAATACACATCATTGCTTTCTCTGCTATTTTCCACATCGACTGCAGGTCGTAGTTGCTTCGCAGCGCAGGATCGATGATACCTTGTATATCTCCGCTCTCGATGTGTAATTTTGCCTGCGAAACAATGGATACATGCAATGAAAACTTAGCTTATGTAAAATGTATTTCAACATTATGTGGAAGTTCTTCATATCTGCATGGTTCACATGCATAGATAATCATTTGATAAGCAATACACATGGATTATAGTGCACATTATAATAAAACAATTTTAACTTTGTAAATTAGATACTGAACAAATCATTTCATAAAAAATATTAAGGAATTTAGAATTGCACCCTTCATTTATGCTACAAAATTATTGGTTTGCAGAGAAATTATAACTCACCCATTGGACTATGTTTCGGCAATTAGTACCGAAGCTGTCATTTGATATTGCTTCCTGACCAGATATTAGTTCAAGAAGAATTACGCCGAAACTATAAACATCACTCTTGTCGGTCAGCTGTTGCGAAATATAGTACCTGTTTGGGGAAAAGTTAGAACATTAAGCTTTGAGATTAATATGCGACTTTAAGTATAGTTAAGTCGCGTAAGACATAGTAAACTGTTAATCAACTTAAGTAAAGGCCATTTTTGCTTCATCTAAGGTAAACATGCAAATTCACGGAAAATAGATAAAGGCCTTACTCGGGATCCAAATATCCTACTGTCCCCCGAACTACGCTCGAAACATGAGAGACTCCATCAACAGCGAGTTTTGAAAGACCAAAATCTGAAACCTTGGCTCTCATGTGTTTGTCTAGAAGAATGTTGCTGCTCTTTACGTCTCTATGGATAACTGCAGGAACACAGCCTGTATGGAGATATTCAATTCCTGAACAAGCATGAGAAAAATTCAATTAATACAATGTGATCTAAGGTTAGGTAATAACAAAATTAGAGGAAAAATACTAAAAATACTATCATCATAAATGCTATATAAGCATTAATATTATTAACCTTTGGCAGCATCTTCTGCAACCTCGAGGCGCTTAATCCAATTGATGCTACGCCCATTCGTTAACGGGCCTACAAGAAGTCGGGCACAAAATATAGTTGAGAATGTGAAGTTCTGCACATTATGGATTTAAATCGTGTAGGGTTTACCGTAAAGATGTTCCTTGAGAGTTCCATTGTGCATGAATTCATAAATAAGCATGCAATTCCCTTCTTCCCGGCAATACCCGAGAAGCTGTACCAAGTTTCTGTGATGTATTCTTGAAAGAAGACTCACCTGAATTGAACAAAAATATGACTATGATATGATATCTATTCAACGCGAACTTAATTCAGTAAGAACTAGACTCTCACCCTTGCCATGCATGGGAGATATAAAAGAAAGAAAATAGCATAATATTATTACGCATATCTAAACAAATTTTTTTTTAAACAAAACCAGAAGTGAAACAAAGAAGGAAAAAACACAGTTTATGAAATGCAAGTCACCTCATTGAAGAACTCTCGTTTGCCTTGATAGGAATTACTGGTTAGAACTTTTACCGCTATCTCTTTTCCATCATCCAATTTCCCGTAGTAAACAACTCCAAAACCTCCGGAACCGATCTTTTTCTTGAAGTTATTTGTAGAATTTTGAATTTCAGAATAACTGAAGCCGTGAGCAGCTTCGGCAGGACCACCATTGTTAGAAGAAACCATACTTTGAGAAGGGTGAGAAACAAAGTGGTCTACAAAGAATGTAAACAAATAAATCACATTGTACCATCTTATCTTTGAAAGAAATAATACATCATCTTGACATAGATTCCTACCTTTCTCGTCATATTTTTTCTTTCCTTTATTGATAGCCCAGAAAGTTATAACAGTAACCAGAAGTAGAACGGCAGCGCCAACTGCTGAACCAATAATAATCACATACTTGTTGCTCTTTTTTCCGCTTTCTTTATGAAGATTAAGGTTTCCGGTGTAGCTGTTGAGGACCAAAATAAAAGTAATGGTTACCTATTAAACATGATGACGAGGGAATCGGAAAATCCGGGGAAAAGGATAACAATGAACCTAGAAGAAATATATTGGTCACTTTAAAGTATTAGCATTTCAAGGGGAAAAATTCAGCATGCCAAACTATATTGAAGATAGACTGTCATATCCAATATTACTACACACATAAGTTGACAGATATTACCATCAATTATTTAAGCGATCAAAGAAACATGATTCATCATGCAGAAAGACAGAAACCAAAATATTATAAGGAAAGCCGACAAAAAATATGAGTGTAATATCTATGCACTGTCAGTGTAAAGATTTATACACATTAAGTCATCCACTAACCACTATTCATTTGTATACATCTTTTTCTCAAAAAATATAAAGATTATACGAAAAATCTGATAACGAGGATAAATACCGAGAACGGGAGCAATGCATCATCCAATGACATGCTAGGATGACAAATAATATAATGGAATTACAACCAAACAAAAATAAAGCACCTGTGTAGGAACATCTGATTGTGATCACACAAGGAACAATGTTTTTTTTGGTTATATAAAGCGACCATTTTATTTCAAGGGATAACAGATATTAACAGATTATATAAGCATATGCAAAGATAAAATCTTGAAGACGATACTTGAATCGAACAGGGCAAGTGACATAGTTAAAGCATCTTCCATATCTTATACACATTTATCAATTCTCCTAAATGTAACATGCCAATAATTTCCGCCAATTTTGCAATGTGTAATGCAGCATTATGCTTAAGTTTAACAGGTAAAAACATTACTCACTTCAAAACCAAATCTGTGTTCCGAAGATCAGACGGTACTGTTCCAGATAACATATTATTCTGCACGTACCTGCATCCATTGTGAGTGTTATCTAAATTGAACCAAAATAAAATAAGCACGAAGCTTAATAGCTTGAATGTTATCTAAACATGGCTCAAGAGTCATTAAGAGAAAGATACTCATTTTAGTGAGATATCTGAATGTATTGCTTCACATATAATAATTATAACTATAAGTTCTAGATAGCTTACAGTTCCTTCAAATTTGGAAGGTTCACCAAAGTGGTTGGAAGTGGACCTGTTAACTGATTGTTCTCAAGATGACTGCAACCGAAAAAGATATGGTTAGGTTAAAACTAACAAAGCATGAATAAGGAAAGAACTTATCCGAAATTACATGATCCTTAAGTCCATGCATCCACTAAAATCTGGTATAGGTCCTGTCAACATATTTCCATCAAGCCATCTGCATTCATGAATTTAAATCATGCCACCAACCATGATATAAGTTCGATGGACCAAACGTGAGATGTTGATAGCATCATTGCAACAAAATCGGAAAGCATTATAAAACTTACAGTTCAACCAGACCAGTCAATTTGGTGATGCCCAAAGGAATATTGCCTGACAAGTTTTTATTAGACAACAAACTGCCATCACAGGAACACGAAGTAATTGTTATCAGATAACTAGAATTTTTCTTCCTTCTCTTTTTCGGGGGAGAGAGAGGAAAATGATATGCATATTATACAAAATCAAAACCTCATAAAAGTTAAACCTCACATTGAAATTATTCTCGGTTGTGGATCTGAGCTACAACGGACCCATGACCATGGAACAGGAAGACAAGGGTCACCCCCTTCTTTTGTCCAATCTGCTGAGGTGTAGTACGAAAGTAAACTAGATATAGCATCTCCTGCAAACCATCCGATCCAATAACGAAATAAATTAGGAAGCTTCAAGAAAGACTTAAGTATACCATTTTGCGTTGCAATAGATAAACTTATTAAACGGTTACTCTACAATACGATTGCAAGTTAACCAAACAACATATCAACGGTATAACTTACCATCAGGAGAGCCATCATTTTTCTCCAGATACTTATTTATCTCCATGGCATTTAGAAGAGGACCCCTGGATGAATCATTTGTCTTTTTGAATCTAAAGGATAGCACAAAGGGTAGGGATAGATTGGTGTATCCTGGTTCATAAAGGCGATATTTTCCCGGAGCATTTTCTTCAATATTTACCACAGGCATGCTGATATCAGGCCGGCCTGGAAGTACCAGCCTGAATTTTCTTGATTCGTCTTGAGCCAAATCTTCAATCTCAGCAAAATAGGTGAATGCCCAACCAAAACCAGGAAAACCATTCAAGTCCAATCGGTAAGATAGAGATCCATTCATACCAACTACAGCTGTCTGCATTACTTTTGCCGGTGGTAACTCAAATCGGTTAACATCAACTGATACATTGGTAGAAATCTTCTGAGTCCCAACAGCAACATCAACAAGATAGTTTGCTTTCTTAAGAGAATCTGACTGCCAAATTCTATCAAATGGGTCATCGGGATACCTAATATGGTAGAAATGTACACTTCATAAGTGAAAAGAAATTACTTCAAAACCACAAGAGCAAGCACTAACTATGTACTACACAGTACACACATTCATCCTTAGAGATATAATCTCTGAAGCAGTTTTTGTAATGAGGAAAGTTATATATATATATATATATATATTTTATATTTGTAATTTATAATTTATGCATGTGTTTGTCTGTGTAAGCCAGCACAGACCGATAGAGTATCATAATTTGCCGAAAGGAATGGATCCCTGGAATCAGGAATCAGGACTACATGGTAACTTTATCTGATTTCAATCCAGTGACTGCATAATATTGCATATATACTGTGATATACTTAAGTATGAGTATGTAGAAGATTAATTTGTGAAAGCACAGATTATGAAGCAACAGACATAATTGGCTTAATACCTGATAGGAGCATCGCTATCTGCACCAAAATTTATCCTTGCTGAGACACTGAGGTAAAATTGTTGCTCAAATTCTGTATAGTAAACCGAACCATTGAATTGCCGGAGTTCAAGGGTAGATATGAATGGTTGTCCAGTTGTTGCATTTGATAAACACACACTAATTGTAGGACTTGTAGCCAAAAATATAAGCTCTCTCATTTCAATAGTGTTAGCATCAGATATAACAATAGTAGACCAATGAGTAGCCCCAACAGAAATGTCAAATTTCGGATAAAAATTGTTGTTATCAAAGTTCCCATACAAGAATGTTGCCCTCAGCAGGTACCTTGTCCTACTGACAACATCAAGTGTGTAGCAGTATTTCCTGGAATCCGCCGGAAAATGTCGAAGTGTTGTGTATTGCCTCCGTGTCTCGTTGACAACTGATATTTGGCTTATTTCTCCATAAGCAAGTTTATCATCAGGATTCCATGTAAGACCAATTTCATCAATGAAATTTCCATTACCTCCGCAGTCCAAACTTAAGAAACCTGCATAACATGGCATTTTTTGGCCGAAGAACAGCATAAATGAAGTGAGTTAATTCCACAATCAATTCTAAACTCTAATAAGCATACTTTACTAAATTGAATCAAGTAAACATTATTTACATAGTCCATAATGTTTGAGAAATATAAAATATTTGAGAATTGAGACAAATGAAAAGCTTATACAACAGTGATACTTTTAAAGAAGTTTGAAAAATAATAATAGCACCATATAAAACTTGATCATTTATGATCTAGGTGACCACTATAGATTTCAGTAACCAAATAATCTTCATTAATAAGGGGACAATATCCACTGTTCCATAAACTGTGTCAACAACTCTATGTCATGAATTCAAATTTGTCAAGAAACATAGTCTCTCATTATTAGTTATTTGATATTTAAATCAATTGACCCTTCAAAATCCATGACACAAGGTTATGAGACACTTTGTGTGAGATTAGATTTTATCCCAATTTTATGCCTAAGTAATAATCATAATTAATATGAGTCATCCAATTAAAGCTAAAAATACAGGAACCAAAAAAAGGTAAAGCTGGATCATAGTCTTATATTATTTATTTATGGATTATGCATCAGGATTTCCATGCTAAGTTATAGTTAGCATATTTAAGTGAATCAGGGTGGTAAGTAAATTCAAATAGCTACAGAGAATTTGAAGGAATAATGATACACAAAAAAGACTTCATTTTTCTAAACTGAAAGACATTTTTAAGATTCAGATTGTCACCCAAAGCAAATAACACCTTACAGCACACAAAAAAATACAGCAAAATCATAAAACTGAGAAACCCATTAACAGAGAAGAAAGTTCACATGGCACTGAAAGACCCAAAACAAAGACATCATTTTTAATGCAGAAAACGATGGTAAAGCAGAAAAAGACTCAAACTTCATAGAAACCAAGGTAAGAGAAGAAAAGGGTATTAAGGAAAAAGTGAGAAGAATAGAGTACCTGGCATCTGAGCTGAGGAAAAAGGGAAGAAGAATAAAAAAATGAGTGAGAGATAGAAGAGGATGAAGGGTAACCTAAACTCCATTATTCCTTCAATGTTAAGTTTTCAACAGAAAACCATAAAAATGGCCAAAAATAGAGCTCTGAACTTAGAGAAAGCGACTACAACGTAAAAGGTAAATACTCAAGTATAGGATTGTGTGATACAGTGGTAAATTAATAAATAGAAAGAAGCATAGAAATGGAACAAAAAACTACCTACTTGTAATCTGCTACTACTTTTTAAACAATATAAAATGTTTAGTTATTAAGATGTTGTTGTTTAAACTTTAAAGTGTGTCAAGTTAAAGAGTATATGTGAAGTTTTATATATGGTGACCATGTATATTTTCTTATTAGAGAATGGTTATGTAAGACTAATAAACTAATAAACTAATCTATTTTGAAGTATACGAGTTCTTTTTAATGAGAATTCAGCACACTTTTACATCATTAAATTAATGTATACCATTACTATGTGTCATCTAGTATTAAATATATGAATGAATATATTTTTTATAATAAAATATAGTGGCTGACATTATGTAAAAAAAATTAAATTGTGTATGTATATATTTTTTATCTTGTTTAAAATAATAACAATAAATATATTCCGTTAGTAAAGTGAGAGAATTCCAGAAATTGACTGGAGTTACACTGGCACAACATAGCAAGATGTTTGAGGAATTGTCTTGGTGTACGGTACTGGAGGAAATTAGGATTTTGTAATTTTGTAAATTATTTAATTTAAAAATAGATAAAATTTATACCTTTACAATTTTGTTTTTATCATTTTTATTATCTTTGCCTCACACTAATAATGGAGAGGATGTGAACTCATGTTTGAGGAACAACAGCTACTTTCTCATCATACGTTTGTGATTTATTAAAAATATATTTAATGATTAAATTTTTAAAAGTAATGTTATATTCTCTTACTAAATCATCATACTAATCATCTTAACTACAAAAAGTGACATATGCCACAAAGTAATATTTTATTTATTGATGATTGATTTACAAGTGATATATGTCACTTTCTTATAAGTAGAAGGATCAATAAGAGAATATATCATTTTCCAATTTTTAATTTAAATATATTTATTTTAATGGATCATAACTTATAATGTGATAGATATTATGGATAGAAGAAATGTCGATCTTTAATGGCTTTGGGTGTGTGCCTGTGTTGGAATGGGACATGTGGCTAGACGACAGAAGGTCATGTGAGAGCCCACATTAAAGTGTTTATGTCAGGAATGAACACCTTTAAGAAAAAGAGGAAGGTTTAAAAAGTAAGCATTGATCACTTGTCCCCAAACTAATCATATTTTAATAAATAAGATAAACATATTATTATTTATTTTCTTTTTATTTGTACAACAATTTCTAATTGGTTAGGACAAGGAGCTGAGACACCCTCTTTCTTAAAAAGTAGTGATAGTATAAAAATTTATATATTATTCATTATTCAATTACAATTTTTAAAAAATGTTAATAATAATAAAATATGAACGGCATATAATACATTTATAACGTATAAAAACTAAGCTACATTAACGCACAGAATGTATTGAAATGTATCGCTATATTCATTAATTGATTTAATGATACAAAATTTTGTGAGGATATACTCAATTTAAACTTTATAAAACATACGGTTCTTTTAAATATTTATCCTACACTCTAACTATGCCTCATTGTATTTTAACGAGTTTTAGTTTTTATATACTTTTCCATATATATTCTAAAAAAACTGGTTTAAACTTATGTGAATAATGTGTCAAAATTATAATTTGGATATTAGCTATATGACTATTTTTTTTTAACATATAAAAATGGAACTAAAAAATATTGGGATTAAAACAAAAGCTCCCAAAACTTTCCATTTAAAATAATGACTTTCCATTCAACCTATCACTTTCACATCAATTAAAAATTTGTTAGCCACATAAACAAATAATGTGACTTAAATAATGAAAGATTGATAGAAGTGCTAACAATGTTGATATCAAAAAGTTGTAAGACCGAAAGAGGTTAAATAAAATGGTGGAACTAAACTCTCTGATCGTTCTTTTAAACTTAATATATGGGGGAGGGATCCACTTACTCCAAAAAACACTTACTTTTCATCTTAGCCATCCAATCTTGAAAAATTCAATGGTTTAGATGTACTCACCAATTCAAACCATTGGATTTCCAAGAATGAATGGTCATGATCTGGAGTAAGTGTTTTTCCACTTACTCTCGGAGTAAGTGGATCCCTCCCCTAATATATGTTTAGTTTTGGAGATTTCATTATGCCAAAATTCACATTTAACAATAATCATTTAACACCACTTCCTATCAAAAAACTATTAAATACAAGATAGAAGATAATCAACAATGATTATTTAAGCAAATGTTGTTAAATTTGATAAACAAATATAACTTCAACATCACTTTTAAATCAGCACTGTTAAATTTAACAAGCGAATATAGTTTTTATTGAGTTTGAGGTTGACTAAGGAAATATTTGTTCATAACTTATTTGTTGAGATGAACTCTCAAACCCTAGTAAAAATGGATGTGGATAATCTCATCATAGACGTTTTAGTGTCCCATATCTATTGAGAGGCCAACAAATAAAATGATGTTTTGACAAATTTTGGTTAATTTAATGATTTTAATTGTTCTTTTTTTCTTGTTCATTCCTAAGATGTTTTATTGGTGTTAATTTTGGTATGAACCCTTTAAATTCTCACTTTTATTTATGTAGATAATATTTGTCTTGGATTTGGTATAAGCCCGAATAAGAAGTATGAGAAAATGCATGAATGATAAATTAAAACTTGAAGAAAGAAAAAGAAAGAATATAAACTTTATTTCTCATTTAATTGAATTTTTCCATATTGAATCAAATTACAAGGATTAAGGGAATCACCATTTATATACTACATTGTCTAACTAACAACTAACCAACTGTAAACAAATAATAGTTAATCGATTAACTATACTGTTAATCGATTAACTCTTACAAAATTACAAAAATTTCAATATCTATATAATCGATTAGCCATAATATTAATCGATTATCACATACAAAATCTCAATTATTTTAATAATTTGCTCATACATTGTTTTTATTGAAAAAAAAGAAGAGATTTTTATTTTTCATTTTTTACAAAGTATAAAGTTATGGATGCATTAGGCAAAATAGAACCAAGAATGTACAAATTAAATTACCTCATAATTCATTTATACCAATATTAAGATGATTTATGTATATTAACACCTTTATTGTAGGAGTAGATGGAGATCCGATTTTTATTAAATAAATTTTAAAAATATGTATTCAATGGAAGAATTAGGACACTTAATAGACCCAAAAGGAAAAACTAATAAAATTCAAATGGAAAGAAAAATATAAATGTCTGATAATACAATTTTTTTCCATTAAAGTCAACATTAAATGAAGAAATATTAATAATTTCATTAATAAACATGGCACTAATAGAATATAAAATTTTAAAAAATAATATGAAGTATCACATATGAATTGAATTATTAATAAGACTATATTCTCACAAAGGGATAATTATGATAGTAGAATTATCAATAATAGATGGAAGAATAATTAATAATTTAAAAAGATAATATATGAGGAATTTTAAATGGAAATTTAAGATACAAAATTAAAATTTATATTAATTAACTTTTTTGCAACATCAAGATCAAGAAGGAAATGATCTAGCATTAATAATATATCATAAAATACCAAGAATTAAAATCCTACTAAATAATAGAGTTATAACTTATAAGCATGGAAAAAGGGAGGCAACGGGCATGGATAGTACATATTTGTGTCCATACACGTACTATTTGCAAGTACCCGTACGGGTAACGGCTATCCGCGGGTACCCAGCAAGTTTCTAATTTTAATTCTATTTTTACTATACTTAATCTATAAAAATAATTATTACCTAAATAATATGATATTTATATCATAAATTTATAATTATAGTCTCATCACTAAATTTTATTATGAAATAATAATAAAATAGACAAATATAATATTAAATTAATAATAACTAAGAATAAAATATTTAATTAAAATATATACAGAGTACATGTGGGACAGATATCATGATACTCATTCCTACCCATGAGCTATTTTTGCGAGTATCCATTACGAGTATTTTTACGGGTATCCACAGGTCCGGGTATTTTTGTCATCCCTACGTGTAAGTAATGTTTGAATTAGTATTCACAAACCAACATAATATATATATATATATATATAGATCTAACTAATAGTTCAAATATAAATAGAGGGAAATGAAAAAAAAGAAAAAGAAATCTCTACTATTTTGATAGCATCTACTTGTTGCAAGATAAAGGTGTTATGGAAAGGAAACAGAGATAGAGGCTCCCAGCTTGTAAAGATGATGAATCTGAATAACACAATTTAGGAACTGACAAATTTCAGAGGGCAAAGTGCAACATGCATGTGTAGCCAACTCTATATTTCACAATTATTATATTCGTAGCTTTTCCAAGAATTAAATTACAAAATGAGTTTCTTATACTAAAAGTGTTTCTATTCTTAAATTCATATTTCATAAATTTCCATGAGTAAGGCCAACCAAATCCAGTTATAACATAGGTCGCTAAAGAGGGCTTATCTATGTAATTTTAAAAAAAAATGTGGGTTAGAAAATTGAGTTTGATAATTTCCAATTTTATTTATTAACAAATAATTAATATTTGGAATGTTAATAAAATTTGTTGCCATATATGTATATGAACATATGCATCCAATCCAGTACTGGAATCAGGAGAAGATTTCTACTTTAAAAAACATTGCAAAATGTGAAAATATCAATTTTCTTTTTTAATATATATTTATTGTTAGGAGGAGTAGTGGTGGTTGTGTAAGATATGACTGATGATAATCAATAAATGTAGTTTCGTATTTATAATATAAATTAGAGGAATTTTCATAATTATTCCTATGAATATTCATGTTTTAAAGTATTATTTTCTACACTATTAAAAATATAGCTTTGTATTTATACATTAACAATGTAAATTTTTACGCCTTCGACATATTATCTATCATTAATATATATTATTTTATTTATGAGCCAATTATTATTAATACATATGGTGAGTGGTAAATGGCATGAAAAAAACTATACACTATTATTATACAAATTGTTTTCTCTAAACAACAGGTGAGAAGCTATTTCAATAATTGCAGTTGTCATGGGTAATATGAATTAGGAGGAAGCATGTCCGTAAGGTTTGTTATTTACTCGACCAAATTATTTTATTGAAATCGGCCTAGATTTGATGGCTAATTTATTCCTGAATATCGACCATACAAGATTTTAAATAATAATTTATATTTAAACTCGATTAAATATAATATTATATGCATTCATTTCTTAGATAATTTTTTCTCAATATTACTTATTATTATGAATATGTAATTTAACATGTGTATATATATATATATATATTAGCCATCTTCATATATGTATTAATGAAAAGATTATAGATCAATGAATATGAAATGATATACACATTGTGAGAATAAATCACTTATACAAGAGTGTCATAAATAATTAGAAAAATAATTTAAAAGTACAGTTAAAAATATAAAATTATATTAATAAATATGTTGTTGCAATAAAATGCACCATCTACTTTGGGCCATCTACTTTGGGCCAACAAGATGTCATAGCTATGTACATAATTCAACAGACATATACAAACATGAGTCATGGGTGAGAATAAGACAGGTGAGTTCGAGTCATGCTTGTCACTTATCTAGACTTAAATATTAATCACTCTAATTTATAAACATAAACTCAACCTAAGTCTGATAAAATCCGACCATATTCAGATCCAATCATAATAAACAATTAGGGTGAGTGGATAGAATATAATCCTAATCATCCCGCCAAAATAAGAATCCTTCCATCATCACATGTGCACAATAGCCATTGGCCACTTCACTTGTAAATCACATGTGCACAATAGCCATTGGCCACTTAGTTAACTCACCCATGGCGTATATTGATAATTTTATCTCCCCTCATGATCATGGGAGGTTTTAGATAATTGAGGTGGTCGTGTAAGGCTTATTATCATTTCAAAGCAAGCAAAAAAGTTTTTATATGTTAATAAATTTAATTATTTACTCAATTTGGAATTATTTTTTAATTTCATAAATTTAATATTATAAATCAATACTTTCATAAATGAAAGTTATATAGGCAAAAATATAAAAATAAATTATAGCAAAATAAAAAAATTAACATGAGTAACAAAAATAAATTTAACTTTAGAGAGATAATATGTTAAAATATAAATTATTAGTAAATACAAAATTGAATAACAAATATGGCTACTAACTATCGATCCTTTTAGTATCCCATGTGTTAAGAATACTTGTTCACAATATTGCAAATCCTACATTTACAAACAAAAACATTTGAAAACCATCATATACAACAAAAGAAAAACAAATTAGAGAATCTTAACAAGACACTAATTATGTACTTTTATTGTATGAGTTAACATCACAACACTTATTTTACAAATTATAAGAGTGATCCAAAATAAACTTAATAAAATCCTAATACATAACTCAATAAATATATATATATATATATATATATATATATATATATATATATAATAAAGAGTATAGATAGATTAAATTTATTTGATAGTACATTTGAAAGTGATAATTGTTTAGCATAGTAAATCAATACTTTTAATTTTTTTAGTCTTTTATGTTACTTTAAAATAGATTATTGTCAAATTTTAAAATTATTAACTCCTAATTATAAATGTAAGTTAGTGTTATAATTTTCCTAATAATGCTAAACACTAGATATATAACAAAAGAGGTGGATTAGGTTTGCAATAATTTTATGTTTTCTAAATGATAATTCAAAACTTTCAATGAAGGGAGAAACTTGTAAAACAACATTTGCAAAAATTTAAAAGAGATAAGGGTAAAAGGATTAACATCATATATATATATATATATATAGATAGATAGATAGGTTCACCTTCCTCAACTAAATGTTCTATCTAGACGTGTTTTCTAATTCAAGTGATTTTCACTATGCAATTGAGTTTCATTAGAAGGCTCACACCAAGACTCTCTTCTAGAACATCTAGTTTCCCACAAGAAAGCACACTACTTTCTTATTACATAATCACTGACCAAAACCTACGCTGACCTTCTATTTTATAGAGTAGAAGACGACTTTTTCTGAATGGCTTAGGATTATTACACTCAATCTTTTGATGTTGGAATCCTTTTCAAGAACACTTTAAAGTTAATGTCAAATTTAGCTATTGTTTTTCATAAAGTATGAAAATGTATAATTTCACTTAAGACTTTTCTAAAAAACTTAAGAAAAAATTGCAAATGAAATTTTGTACAAAGTGTTATAAAAGTGTTGTGTTGCTTTCAGAAACTTAGGATGGTATGTACATAGAGCTTAAAGGAGTTCCAAGTTCCATTCCATGAGGTATGAAACTCTTGGGAACATATTAGAACATTTTAGTATGTGTTAGTTGAGTTTCATATTAACCGGTTATTGGCACATGGTAATCAGTTAATGGATCTTTCTATCCACTTCTTAATCGACTACCCACCTCAGTAATCGGTTACTGGCACGTGGTAATTGGTTTCTACACATTTCTGCCTGTTGAATAGTCAATTATCTACACCAGTAGTCAATTATTGGACACTTCTACCTAATAAGTTAACTTGTTACTCTACTTTGAGTAACATGTTACTCAGTTTGAAGTAATCCATTACTCTATTTTATGAAACTAGTTACTTGGTTTTCTAAAAAAATCCTTTTTAGAAACCTTGTTAATATTTTTTATCCCTTTAAAAAACTTTGAAAAACAATACTCATGAACTTCATGTGATAACAAAATTCTAGTAAGGTAAGACCTTAAACTAGAAAAAAATAAAATCATGTTGATGTTGGTGTCCTTTTATCTTTTTCTTTTTTATTGATGTTGGTGTCTTTATCAAAACCTATCCAAACTCAAGGAGAATCTCTTCTTCACAATCTCCCTTTTTATGATTGCAAACCACATATTTGAAAATTTGAGTTTGATTTAGATTTATTCCCCTTATTTTGTATATCTCTCCTTTTCTACCAAACCTTTCTCTCCCTTTTGACATTATCAAAACAAAAAAACAATAATATCCCAGAAAAAGATGAGAAAAAAATATACAACTTAATTATCAAGGTCATAAGTTATCAACCATTTGTCCACTAAGCAATTTTGTAAAGTGACAAGTTGTCAATCACTAATTGTAGACAAGTCAATTTGGAAAGCAACACTTTTATGTGGTTCATTTTTGTACATTTAGAGCGATCATTGTTTATATCATACATTGACTTAAGTATGTCTAATTCTTGCATAGTTCTATTACTATTCTCAAGAAGTTTTATTCTTTTGTTTAACACATAATTTAGTGAACCTAATAGATTTATTATGCAATTCGTTAAATGCATTTTGCAACTCATCATATGAAAAATTATCAATTAATTAGCAATTAATTAGCAGCTACTAATTTCATCATCGTCATTTGATTAATGTGAAGCTATGTGTTTAATTTGTTCCTCGTTTTGAAGTTATGAATTTAAACTAACATCATTAACTTCCAATGTGATATGCTCTTATAGACTTATTGTCATTCTTTCATTTGAATGCATTCTTATTTTGTAAAGAAGACAATCAACCTTAATGTATCTTGACTTTTTGCATTCAACGAGAGTGAATTTTGCTCTGATGTTGATGTTTCATTCTTCTTTATGAACCTTTTTACTTCACCCAATTTCATGGCCTTGTTCTTTCTTACGAAGTTAGTAAATTTCTTTATGAGAAGATTCATATTTTCAATATTGTCTTATGAATCTACATCTTGTGAAGTTTCACAAAAGTGAACCTTTGCCTTTAAAGAAATAATATTTCGTTTCTTTTTAAGTTCTTCATTATGATCCAAACGGTTAAGTTCCAAATCACGTTCTTGTAACTTTTCAAAAAGTGTAGGCAAAGAAATTTTTTAGAGTCTTTTCTTTTTAAAAAATGTTATTTTTGTTGTTGTCATGCTTTTGTTAGTAATTTATTAACTTTCCATTTTTAGTCACTCTTAGTAAGCACTTTGCCAAGAGCAATTAAGTAATTTGTCAAGTGACTGAACCTCTTTTGTAAGTCTAGAATTTTCTTTCTCAGTTTCGTCCTTAAGGTTATATTGTACTTTCTTCTTATCATCATCATTTTTAAAAAAATAGGAATAAACATAAAATGACCTTATTTAGTAGCGTTCCAGATATATAAATATTGGGACTTTGAAGATTTTCATTCTGATTTTCCAGAACTTATAACACCCTCAATAAAACTTGAAGGTCTATTAATATTTGAACCCCTTCAATGGAAAATGGTTTTTGAGGAAGCCATCTATGTGAGTTTACTAGGATCTAGGAACAAATTTCCAAAACATGCTCGTACCAATTATAAACACTAGATAACAAAATAGTAGTGGATGAATCAAGTTTGCAAAATATTGTCATTTTTAAATGATAATTTGGAATATTTAGCAAAAACATAAATTTGTAGAACAATAGTTGTATAAAATTAAAAGAGATAAAGATAGAGAGATTCACACAGTGATACATACTGGTTAACCGTTTTCAACTATTAAATGAAAATCAACCGAAGGCTAAGTAAACTCTCCATTTTCCGATTTAAGGGATTTCTGCCATGGAACTATTGTTCGCATAAACTTCACTCTAAGACTCTCTAGAAGACACATTCCCGAGAGAAAAGCATATCACTTTTTTTTACACAATCACTCATCAAAACCTTTTTGCGATTCTTTGATTAGATAGTGTAGATGAAGACTTTCTGAATGGTTAAGGATCTCTACACCAAATCTATGGTGTTAAAATCCCTTTTCAACAACACTTCAAAGTTAATATCACAATAGGCTCGTTTTCTTTCTAGAAAATAAGAAAAATGCATAATTTCTCTCATGTTTTTATGAAAAACATGTGCTATATTTGGACGGGAAAGTTTTTGTATAATTTCAGAAACTTAGGAATGTATACATAGAGTGTAGATTAGATTCAAGATTCATTCAAAGATGTATGAATCACTTGGGATCATGCTAGTACGTTTGGGTACGTACTTGTCAACTTTCAAAATAAAAAATGTATTCCAGGGACTAAGTAATCGATTACACAAACGTGGTAGTATATTAATGGACTTCATTGTCCACTTAATAACTGGTTACTCACCTACACTAATTGGTTACTTGACCTTACTGTCCAATCATGTAACTTATTACCCAGTTCCTGGTAACCAAAAACTCCTTTTCTAATAACATGTTACTCTATTTCTGGTAACTTGTTACTTCCCTTTCTAAAACCTTATTTTTATTACCCTTGTTAATGTTTTTTATATCCTTTAAACATTAAAAAAAAATTATGAGCCCTATGTAATTTCAAAAATAAAATAAATAATGAAATAAGACCCTTAAACTAGAAAACAATAAGTTTTATCTTATAACCTATGCTATCCAATCTACAATGCGTTTAACCTTTTTATTTATTTATCGATGTTGGTGTCTTCATTAAAACTTAGTTAAGGCCAATGAGAAACTTCTTATTCACATAGGGATCGTAAGACTATATAGGTACGAGACTATATAGTTTAGAATGACTTATAAGGACCGATTTTTACTTCCTATACAACAAGATGCATATTCTTTTAAGGAGCTCACCACTTAAGAACTGAGTGGTTAAACGTATTTAACTTGGATCAATTATGGGACGAGTGACTTCCTAGGAAGAATGTGAGTGAGAATAATCACATCATTGTTTGGTTTCAATGGATATAGTAGTCTAGGATGTTACAACCACACTATTCATGCACACACTTACACTAGAAATATTCTGTTCTTTACAAAACTTCACTATTAAATTCAAAGTCATACCCTAAACCTGTAAGGACTAAACTTTTGCTCTAATGCCACTAAATAGCATCCCTTTTTGGAAATCAAGAAATGCAGAATTATTTAATACCTTAGGAATTGAAGACAATATTTTTTGAAAGGTATAGACAAAATTTGTGAGTTTTTGCTGATTAGAAAATGAATTTTCTAAGCAATTTGACTTTGTCTCACTAAACAAGTGTAACCCTCATTCAGCTAAAATGTAGAGAGATTTGACCGTTTCATATGTTGTCAAATTGGCTGAGCAAAAATGATATTGTTGAGCGAAAATAAGGTAAAGAATTCAACTTTGATTTAACCTCGCTTAGAACCATGCCTGACGCTGAGAATTTACACATTTCCTTCAACCAGTAGAAACTCGCTTAACACATGGATTTGGGACACTCTTTATGTATTTTGAAAACCAACTCGCTTAGCAAATATTGGGATTTTCAAATTTTAAGTTATGCCTACATTCTTAAAATTATTCCATAAAATTGTTTATTTAGTCAAATTAAGTTCATCAATTTAATTATCAAATGATATAATTATTTAGAAAAAGATTAGAACATTGTATGACTATAGGTTAATACTAAACTGTTAATTTACTAATCAAGATTGACTTCTAGCGACACTCTTTAATGACTAGTTAGTGTGGAGTAATATATATATATTTACTTTCAATAACCATTAGAATATTAATTAAAATATTTTTTTTCATCTTTATAGTTTTGAGCTAATCTTAAGGTATGATATAATTATCAAACTTTAATAAGTTGTCATAATGACTCATAGAAACTCATTTCTTTATTTATTCTTGACCAATGACTTATTTTATTACAAAGCTCAAACTCATTATTAAGAGTTGATGGATTCATTCTTGATTAATCATTAATTTCACAATCATTTAAGCATACCCAATATTCATTCAAATAATTCCTAAGATATTATATGTCCGAAATCAAAGTATAATAATATGATAATTACTATGTTAATCTCAAGTCAAAGAAAATTATATCATTTCTTCTTCAGAATTTCCTATTATTGATTTAAGGTAATCTTAATCATTATTAATGTTTATCCAATAAATATTATCACGTATACATTGATCTATGTGATTCATTATTCATGTCCTATTATCAATGATTATATGATCAAAAACAATATAGACTATTATTTTTTAAAATATGTCTCTCATTATTATAATCTCTATTGTAATAACAAGTCTCTAATTTTTAATCAATGACCTTATCATATAATCTAGTTAATTAAATAACAAATATGATAAATATAAATAAAATTACTTTGATTATATTTAATGATAAATTGGGTCTTGAGCATAAAAATAGAAATATACAAATATATTTCCAATAATCTCCTACTTGCACTAGAGCCAATCAGTCATGTATCTCATTCTCATTTCTCACTTGTGTTTGCCAAACTCCTTTATCCCAAGTGCATCCATGAATGGATCTACAACATTAGGCTGTCTGCAAGTCATGGTGTAGATAATAGCTCCCACTGCACTAGCATATAATACCCTATTTATGTATTCTCTCTTCAAGAGTCTTTGCACAATCCTCTCTACTAAGAACAACTCCAGTTCGTATTGGAAAATAGTCTCTTTAGGAGTTTTCCATATTATACTTTTTTGAGATGAGTCCTAGAAACCTTTTAGATCTATCTCTATATATCTCTATTCCCATAATATAGGTTGCTTCTGCTAAATCTTTCATGGAAATATCTTCAGATAATCAAATCTTTGTACCTCGTAATGTTGGTACATAATTTCCAATAACCAATATGTTATCTACATATATTATGCTCCCACTAACCTTCTTGTAAACAAAAAGCTCTTCTTCACATCTAACCAAATTGAACTTTTCAATTGTTTGATTAAAGTGAATGTTCCAATTTCTAGAAGCTTGTATTAATCCATAGGTTTGTCGTTGTAGCTTGCAAAGTTTATTAAGACCAGAGAAGGATGTTAATCCTCTAGGTTGTGTCATGTACACATCCTCTTTTAGCTTTTCATTAAGAAAAATTGTCTTCACATCCATTTTTCATATTTCATAATCATAGTAAGCTACTATAGCAAGTAGCTAGAACCTAAATTGTTTTGAGCATTGTCATGGGAGAAACATGTTTATTCATAATGTATTCCTTCCTTTTGATGATATCCTTTGGTAACACGGTGTGAGTCTTATAAGTCTTTACCCTTCCTTATGCTCCAATCCTTTTATTGTAAATCTATTTATATCATATTGGTTTAATATTCTTTGAAGCTTCAACCAAAGTCCAAACTTTTTTAATCTTCATTGTTCCCATCGGATTCCATGGCTTCTTGCCATTTTTTGTGGTCTGAACATCTCATAGCCTCATCATAGTTTATGGGGTCATCATCATTATGATCAATCTCATTTGATGTGACATTTTGAACCATTAGGTTTATTCTATCTCATACATGACACAATCAGCTAGATCTTCTAATAGGCTCGTGTATTCTAGTTCGTTTTGTTCAACTTGATCTAAGACTAGTTCATTAACTTGTCTTTCAGTTATACCGTTCTTGAGCTTCATCTGGCAAAGATGAAAGCCTTCAATTTTACTTTAAAACATTCAATAATGGTCGCTCAGATTTTTGTCACATTCTTGAGCAATTATTGTTTCATTACTCTCTTGTGTTTAATCAAGCTATATTTATTTTCTACTCTTAGAGTTTGGTAGAAATAATATCCAAATGTTTCTTTAGGATAGCCAATGAATCTAAATTTATCAGACCCTCTTTAAAGTTTATTTGTTTGCAATCTCTTAACATAAACACGACATCCCCATACCTAGATATGTGTAAGACTTGGTTTCTATCCTTTCCATATCAATATGGTGTTGTAGATATTGCTTTTATGAGAACTCTATTTATCAAATATTTGATTGTTTATAAAGCATATCCCTATAAATTTATTGGAAGAATGGTGAACCCCATCAAAGACCTTATCATATCTAATAAGGTTCTATTACTTCTTTCTGACACACTATTATATTTTGATGGTCATGGACGTGTACATTGAGAGATAATCCCATTTTATTTTAGATAATCAATAAAATCGCCATTAAGGTATTCTCCTCCTCTATTTGATCTAAGCACTTTAATATCTCAACACAAAATCTTTTTGAAAAATTCAAATGATTCGATTTAATATCTCATAAGATATAAGAAATCATATCTAAACATATCACTAGTGAAAATAATAAAATAAGAGTATCCTCATTTGACTTGAATTTTCATAGGCCCACATACATTTGTATGTACTAAATTTAGTAATTTGGAAGCTCTTTCCACTTCCCAAAACTAGAGATTTGATTTTTTTCCTTTAAGATAAGATGCACAAATTGTATATGATTCATAATCATATTGATACAAGTAATTTTTCTTATGTAGCTTGTTAATTCTTTCTCTCCAATATGACCAAACCTAGAATGTCAAAGATATGTTTTATTCAATAGAATATCTCTTTTCATCTTAGAAACATGCATAATTCGATTGAAGTTTACAATTGGTAAGACATAAATGTCATGTTGGAGATAACCATTTACATATAAATTATTCTTGTGATAAATAAATCAAATATTATTATTTAAAATACTGCGAAATCCTCATATGTAAAACATTTAAATTGAAATTATATTTGAAACAAATTTCAGAACATGATAACAACAATTAAACACTAGAACTTTTCCAATTGACATTTTTAAAGAAAGGGATTCTACGGCTAAAGCATCCACCATTCTCAATTTGGCTATGGATATTATAAGTACTTCCCAACTTGTGAGAGTACTTATAATAATGAAAGAAATCATTATTTGCATTAACTTAAATAAATTCATTAAATTCATTTAAAAGTATGAATGAGCTCTTTGGTCGTCAAGTCATTTCTCATGCAGACTTTAAAGTATTCAAATATATATGATACAATTTTATTAAAAAAATCTATACCAAATAGTCTTATGTTTGTGAGGTCGTTCCTATTATTATATGTGCTTCAAATAATTTAATTTTACAAGTCTCATATTTGGCAAGTTATTTCTTATTATTAAATTCTAAACACACATCAATTAATTTAATTTACAAGTCTCATAATATGCAAGTCATTCCTTGTAATTAAATAAAACATTCATTGTAATTTTGTCTTTCAATCAATTTATTCAATAAATAAATTCATATTCTTTTCTTACTCTTTCATTTCTAATAGTTTCATTATTTGTATTCCTTAAATAATATCTTTATAATACTTATTAACACAACTCTTAAAATTCTCATTCACACAGTCTCAAACTGTTTAGAGTTTAGGATAATTAGGAAAATTCAATCCCAAAGCAGATGAAACGAAATGACCATTAAAGATCCCACATGCCTTTCTATCCTGCTTAATCACTTTGTTAATTAGTTTGGTTTTGATAACCTTCTTGAAAAGCATGATAGACCCTTTTTTCTTTGATTGACAAACTATTTATATATTCATTTAAAAAGAACAACTTTATAGGAGCTATACTTTAACTTTCAAGAAAGATGACAGAATTATCATTGTTTTTTATTGCATGCTCTTTTTCACTTTGGCTTTTGGACTATTCATGGAATCAAAAATATTGTAAGTGCCCATTTTGATTCCTTAATACTGGACTCGATAAGTTCAGAAGAAAGTTGATCATTATTTTACAATAAGCGAAATTTCTTAAGGTCTAAGTAACTGAGCTTATCAATAGCAACAAAAAAGTACATTGAGAACACATTTAAAGAATGTGAGGAGGTATCCCAATCAATCAATTCATTAAATGCAACTTACTTTAATCTACCTAATACACAGTTAATTGGTGCTTTATTAATCAATTCCATAACTATAATTTGATTTGTTGTCATAAAAGTTTCCATAACAAATTTGTTTTTGTAAGCTTGGTAACCACCTTATGATAAAAAATATGTTGCCCAGTATTTGGTATGCACCATATAATAATGATATTGATGTAGTGGTGATTATGTCCATAGTGGACATGTATGATAATAAAAATTGCTTATTACTTACTCAATCTCTCCAATCCTATGGGATGTAAAATACATTGGGTCATTGGGTGAATCTAGAACTGTCAAAATGGTCATGGTTAATCGGGCTAGTCCATCAAAACATGAAAAATATAAGTTATGGGTATTAAATTATGAAGATATTGTACAAAAATTAGGCTTTAGCTTGACCTGAACGAGTCACACTAACATTAAGTCAAGGCCGAGATCCCGTGATAGAGTTCAGACTATCATGAAAAATGTGGATATTAGATAGCCTCACTCAGAGCCATAAAAAACACAGTATGTTTAATTTGCAGTATGTCACCCTTTGACATCTCCTCTTCTTCATCCACGACTTCTCTAAGCCTAAAACACCGACATTTCCCCTTCTTAGGACAAAAGTCTAAAACACTGCCTAAACATTGTATAATATTGCCTAAACATTGTATAAATAGTGCCTCAGTCTCTCTAGTCCTCGTCGATCTCATTAGGGATGAGCATGAGTTGGGTAAGGCTTGTCCCTTACATAGCCCTAAATGTCGGTTGGGTCATTTTTTAACTCGGACCTAGACCTAAAGCTAACCCGACCTTAAATGTATATCAGGTCAACCTTTGAACCTGAACCCGATCCTAGACCTCATTAAATATAATACATGCCCATTTTAGATAAAGTCTTATAAATATTACTTATTATTATGAATATGTAATTTGACATATAAAATGATATATGTATATATATATTGTTAATCATGTATATATGATGAAAAAATTAGAGAATCAATGATACTTTCGACCAAAGAGGTATTATTACTCGAAATACAATTGAATAGAGACACATACAAACATGATGAGTGATTGAACTGACCATGGAATGAGATGAGTCGGGTCATGTTTGTCCCCTATTTGATCCTAAATATTGTCCGAGTCTAATTTTTGAACCTGAACTCGACTCTAGACCCACAGATCTCGTTGACACACCATCCACAACAACACGATCTATTTCACTTCTCACGTTGCCATCTCTTGACAAGTTTTGGAGTAAAGGACTATTTTTGTTCATCAAATTTTTTATGTGTATCAATCCGGTCAGTGAAAATTTAAAAAACAAAAATGATCCAAAAAGTATCAAATGTGGTTTAAATTAGTTTTCTTTTAGCATTTTTTATGACTTCATTAAAACAATTTTGACTTATAGAGTTTCAATTTTTTTCGGGGATCAAATTGAAACAAATGGAATTTATAAAAGACTAAAGTGAACATTCAATCTTTTATTTATTTTGGAGGAAAGTATGTTTGATTGCTTAAACCAAAGCTTTAAAAAGATTACAATTTGAGTAATTGTTGGGCCGTTTGAGCCCAATAGTATTGTTGAGGATACCACATCCAAATCAAGAGAATAACTCACTCACCAATCAAGTTAAAAGATTATTGTTAGATTATGTTTAGAAGAAATAAAATCTTATTTATCTTATTTTAAATAAATTGGACATAGGTTTAGAGGTCCATGACCTCCTATTCACCACTATTTAAAGTATGATAATCCTGATTACAAGTCATGAATAAAATTGTCTTATCATTTAATATTTTATAGTCTTTTTAGAATCCTTATTTTCTTCGGTGCTAGGGTTAAATGCTAACATTGGCGCTTTCATTGTTTTTCTTCTCTTCCATGTTTGATGCACAAAAGAAAATGGAAAGTATACTAACCTGGTTAGTGGATAAATTAGCCCAATTGACTACTCCTAATTCACAGTTTCCACCACAACCACCTCCCCATGGGTCTTCACCATCATGTAATATTAAACCTCCTAAACTACAATTACAATATTTTGATAGTTCGGATCTCTAAGATTGGCTTTTTCAAACTGAACAATATTTCAATCTAAACTAAGTAGCACCTTTTAAAAGGATAGAATTGGTTTCTTTTTCTATGAGGGGGTACTTTAAGCGGGTATAAATAGTTGTTCCACACTAATTAACTCAAAAGTTGGGAAGGGTTCACTAAATCACTCCTCATTTGTTTTGGCCCATCTACTTTTGCTAATCCATAAGCAGAATTCTTTAAATTAAGACAAACTAACGCAATGATGGAATACCAAATGTGTTGCGAAAGATTTTCTAATAAGGTGATAGACTTGATACTAGAGATGACTTTAAATTGTTTTCCATCATACTTGAATCCAGAAATTGTGAGGGAATTAGCAATACAATAACCTTTTTCACTAACCCATGCAATTGGGTTAGCAAAGTTGGTAGAAAGTAAAATAGCAGAATTTGAAGTGACCACATGGCTTTTTGCACATCCAAATATAGATGCGCCCATTGCATCAACAATGGGGTCGACATCTACTATTGTGCACACGACCAGTTCCATAGCTTTACCCATTAAGTGCTTCACTGCAACACAAATGCAAGAACTTCGAGCACAAAGATTGTGTTATGATTGTGATGAAAAGTGTATTGTCGGACATCATTGTAAACCCAAACAATTTCTATTAACTGATGATCCGATGGATACTACTCTCCCCTCTGATACTAATATAATAGAAGAGCACACTAATTGGGGACCTCACAATACAAATTCCGCAATGGTCATTTACTTTGACCTATCAGACCAACTACAACCTAAACTGATATGAGTGCACAATAAGAATAAAGACAAACAAAATTTTCAGTCCAACCTTGAGGACAAGGTTGCTCTCTAAGGGGTGGAAAGTGTACTAACCATGTTAGTGGATAAATTAGCCCAATTGACCACAACTAATTCACAGTTTCCACCACAACCACCTCACATGGGTCTTAACCACGACCTCCACACCCTCCTACATATGGATTTGGGTATTTTCCACCACCATGTAATATTAAACCACATAAACTAAAATTACAATCTTTTGACATTTCGAATCCCCAAGAATGACATTTTTAAATTGAATAATATTTCAATCTATGCCAAGTAGCACCCTTTCAATTGGCAGAATTAGTTGCTTTTTCTATGAATGATGATGCTTTAAGCTGGTATAAATGGATGTTCCATACTAGTCAACTCAACAATTGGGAAGGGTTCACTAAAGCACTCCTCATTCGTTTTGGCCCATCTATTTTTGCTAATCCAAAATCAAAATTGTTTAAATTAAGATAAACTAGCACAGTGATGGAATACCAAACACGTTTCGAAAGAATTTCTAATTAAGTGATATGCTTGACACCATAGATGACTTTAAATTGTTTTCTATGAGGCTTGAATCGTGAAATTGCGAGGGAATTAGCAATACAACCTTTTTCAGTGACCCATGCAATTGGGTTAGCAAAATTAGTTGAAAATAAAATAGCAGCATTCGAACCGACCACATGGCTTTCTGCGCGTCCAAATATAGTTGTGCCCATTGCACCAACAATAGGGTCGACATCTACTATTGTGAACACGACCAGTTCCACAACTTTAATCATTAAGCGTCTCACTGCAATACCAATGCAAGAACGTCGAGCACAAGGATTGTGTTATGATTGTGATGAAAAGTATATTGGCGGGCATCATTATAAATCCAAACAATTTCTACTGACAGATGATCCGATGGATACTACTTTTTCCTTTGATACTAATATTGTAACACCCTAAATTTTAAGTCTTTAAAATTATAGTATCAGTCCTGGGATCCTCGCTTGAGCGAGAGATTCTCGCCTAGGCGAGAGAGGCTCACCCGGGAGGGTGAAATCCTGGGGTATACTTGAAGATTCTCGCCTGAGCGAGAGTAATCTCGCCTGAGCGAGGAAGGACATTTTGGAATGTTGATGATGTGAGATTCTCACTTGAGCGAGAGGGTCAGATATGGATTTTTAAAATGGGTGGGATTTTCTCGCTTGAGCGAGAATAAGCTAGCTTAAGCGAGAACCCGATGAGACAGCATTTAATGAGAAACCCTAAACACATTTTAGGGTTAAGAATTAAAGAGAGGTGAGAAAAGAGAGTATTTCCAAGGGCAAGGAGCTTTGATACTCATCCAAGAGCTTGAGAAGAGATCCTAAAGTTGGAGGCGGTGTCGGTGGAACTTGAGAAGTTGCCAAGAACCAAACCCAACACTCACCGAGGTAAGGATAAGTCTTTATTTGTGCAGTTGGAATAGAAAATGTGTATTTTCTGGTTATGCAATGGTTGAGTTGTAAATTACGCATTTAGTATAAACATATGTGGGTGTGTTTATGCTAAAGTAGACGTAGATTTACGGAAAAAGGAAAATATGTGTATTTCCTAGTTATGCAAAGATTGAGTGGTAAATTACGCATTTAGTATGAACATATAGGTGTGTTTATATTAAAGTAGGCGTAGATTTACGGAAAAAGGAAAATATGTGTATTTCCTAGTTATGCAAAGATTGAGTGGTAAATTACGCATTTAGTATAAACATATATGGGTGTGTTTATATTAAAGTAGGCGTAGATTTACGGAAAAGGAAAAATATGTTTTAGCCGACCATTAATGGTTAGCGACTCTAGCTTGAGTATAGAAGCAAACACTCTGGCTTGAGTATAGAAGCATACACTCTGGCTTGAGTATAGAAGCGTACACTCTGGCTTGAGTATAGAAGCAAACACTCTGGCTTGAGTATAGAAGCACACACTCTGGCTTGAGTATAGAAGCAAAGACTCTAGCTTGAGTATAGAAGCAAACACTCTGGCTTGAGTATAGAAGTAAAAACTCTAGCTTGAGTATAGAAGCATACACTCTAGCTTGACTATATAAGCGTGATTTGTTTTAAGAAAAATGGGAATCTGCTTTTAGCTAACCCTAAGGGGTGTAGCGACTTTGGCTCAAGTTATGCAGCAAGACAAAAAATGAATTTCGAAAATGGTTTACTAACCCCTATTTCCTAATGTAGATTATCTTATAATGACGTTTATTGAATTAACGACTTACTCCTTTGTGTGTTTGTGTTCTTGTCTTTGATAATCTCATTGCAGATAAACAGGTGACATGAAGGGGGACTCATTTTTGGGAAGCTTAGGGAGCTTATATTTTGAATTCATTTATTTGCACTATTTGTATATGAGTGCATTTTTGATAGTTTCAAAATAATGTGTAATTATGACTATATGATAACTGATATTAAGTGTAACCCTGGATATGTGTAGCTATGGGTGATTTGGAATTCATAGCTAGTTATATACGGTAGTTACCAAATTACGTGGAATGAATTATGATTTTCTGTTAAGTGAAGTTCATAAAAGTATGAAGAGGTGGAATGAATATGACTAAGTAAATAATATTAAAATGAAAGGAATGTATGCGGGAAGAGTAAATAAGGGAAAAAATTTCAAGGGTAGAATTTCGGTCTTTACAATATGGTATCAGAGCATAGTTAGTCATGCGGCCTAGAGTATGGCCTTACTTGCTTCTTTGTAACTTCTAAATGATTGGACTATGTGGTTTAAGTGAACTGTTGTGTGGATTATTTGTTGATTTGTTTGGTTAAACCTGGTTTATTGACACGTGAGAATTGAGATAAACAGGTGCCAATTGCGGAGATGTCTGGAAGAGGAAGAGGATCGGGTCAGAATGAATTGTTGGCTCAGATTGCTGTCGTATTGTCGAATATGAACGAGAAATTACAGCACCTGAACCAGAACGCGACACCAAGTCCGAGTTTGCAACCATTGGTTCCACCTTGGCCGGCTGAATACTTAGGTCTGGATGAATTTTGCAGGAGAAAACCCAGTCAGTTCCAAGGCGGGTTCGCTCCGGATGCGGCTATTGAATGGGTCCAAGGATTGGAAAGAATCTTCAGGGCCATGAGCTGTTCCGATATTCAGAGAGTGGCCTACGCCACCTACATGCTGGTGAAAGAGGTAGAGAACTGGTGGGAAATGACCCGTAGACAAATTGAGTTCGAAGGGCAGATCATCACGTGGGGAGCTTTCAAGAGTAAATTCCTGAAGAAATATTTTCCTACAAACCTGAAAATGGAGAAGGAGGGGGAATTCCTGCAATCAGAGCAGGGGAACATGTCGGTGGGGGAGTATTCGGCCAAATTTGAAGAATTAATCTGGTATTGCCCTTATGCTGAACTAGAGTTGGACGAGAGGTCCAAATGTGTGAAGTTTGAGATGGGGTTGAGGCCCGAGCTCCGAGTGACATTTGGTCACGAAGAAATTTCTGATTTCCCTACACTAGTGAACAAGTGTATGATGTATGAGCATAATGTGCGGATGAGGGATGCTACTGCTAGAAAAGATAACCCTCCAAAACACTATGGCCCTCAACGGAACTTCTCACATGGCAAGGGAAATGGCAAAATGTTTCAAGAGGAAAGGAAGCCTTACTCTCCACCAACAGGTGGTCGGGGAAATACTTCATGTAACACCCTAAATTTTAAGTCTTTAAATTTATAGTATTAGTCCTGGGATCCTCGCTTGAGCGAGAGATTCTCGCTTGGGCGATAGATTCTCGCTTGGGCGATAGAGGTTCACATGGGAGGATAAAATCCTGGGCTATACTGGAGGATTCTCGCCTGGGCGAGAAATGGCATTTTGGGTCTGTTGAGACTGTGAGATTCTCGCTTGAGCGAGAATCCCTCGCTTGAGCGAGAATGTCAAATCTGAGTTTTTAAAATGGGCGGGATTTTCTCGCTTGAGCGAGAATAAGCTCGCTTAAGCGAGAACCCGACGAGAGCATTAAATGAGAGAAACCCCAAATACATTTTTAGGTTAAGAATTGAAGAGAGGTGAGAGAAGAGAGCATTCCTAAGGTCTAGGAGCTTTGATTCTCATTCAAGAGCTTGAGAACAGGTAAAACTCTCTATTATAACTCTTTTCTTCTCTTGAAAACCCATTTTTTGGTATTATGGATCTCTTCTCAAAGTGAGAGAAACCATGGAAACTCATCCTTTTGAGTTATGGTTCATTTTATGTGATTTGATTTTGTAAACTCTTGGTATAAAGTTAGTATTTCAAGAAATGAGAGGGTGTGAGGGGTTAGTCATGGAAACCCCAAAACCTAAAGAGAAAATGTGGTTAAAATGGAAAATGATTAAAATGATAGAGGTAGAATATGAATTTACTTTCTAATGTCGAAAAATATGATGAATATCTTGTATGGTTAAATAATGCAATATAAGTTGTTTATGTGATATTTGGTATAAATGACTAACCTTGTGTTAAATGGTGGGATGAGGAAAGATCCTAAGGTTGGAGGCGGTGTCAGTGGAACTTGAGGAGTTGCCAAGAACCCAAACCCAACACTCACCGAGGTAAGGATAAGTCTTTAACTTATGCATTGTGATAGAAAATGTGTGGATTTTCTGATGTGGATGACGAAATGAAGCGTAAATCACTTAGTTGTTATAAACATATATGGGTATGTTTGTAACAACAAGGAGTGGATTTACCGTATATGTATTGGTGGAGTACCAATGGAAATAATACTCGGAATAATGCAATGAAGCGTAAATCACTTAGTTGTTATAAACATATATGGGTATGTTTGTAACAACGAGGAGTGAATTTACCGTGTATGTATTGGTGGAGTGCCAATGAAAATAAAACTCGGAATAATAAAATGATTCGTAAATCACTTTGTAGTTATAAGCATATATGTATATGTTTGTAATGATGTCGGGTGCATTTACTGTTTTTTTGTATTGGTGGAGTTTCAATGAAAATAAAACTCGTAAAAATGTATTGGTGGAGTGCCAATGGAAATAAAACTCGTTTTTAGCCGACCATGATTGGTTAGCGACTTTGGCTCAAGTAATGTAGCAAGCTTTGGCTCAAGCAATGTAGCAAGCTTTGGCTCAAGCAATGTAGCAAACTTTGGCTCAAGTAATGTAGCAAGCTTTGGCTCAAGCAATGTAGCAAACTTTGGCTCAAGTAGTGTAGTAAGCTTTGGCTCAAGCAATGTAGCAAACTTTGGCTCAAGTTATGTAGCATGGTTTTCAAAAGTATGAACGTTGAAATTGGATTTTAAGCAAACTTGATTTTAAACCGTTTATTTAACCTTATTAAATGTGGATTATCTTACATTGATATTTAATGAGTTAACGACTTATTCTTTTGTGTTTTCTTGGTGTATTGTCAATGTTAATCCCATTGCAGGTAGGTGGAAGGAGTACGAGTGTTTTTGATTAGGAACTTAGAGACTTTTATTTTGATGTCTCTTATCCATTCTTTTGTAAGCTTATTGGTTGTACCTAAACTAATTATTTTGTAATTATAAACCTAATTGTCGTACATAGCATTAATCATAGAAACTAGTAACTCGGGATATATGTAGCTATGGGTGTTTTGGAAACCCATAGCTAATTGTATGCGGCCGTTACTAGGTTATATTAATATGAATTATGTTTTTCTGCTATCGGATTTTGTATGTTACTTTTGGTTCATAGATCGGGTGTGAGGAAGAAGTGAGATCCTTTAACTAAGTTTATTTCACTCGATAATTATGATTTATCGTTAAATGCATGGAATTGGATTAAGTAAGGAAAACTTTTCAATGGTAGAATTTGGGTCCTTACACTTCACATGGGCTGAGGACTCATGGTAATGCCGGAGGGTCACAGTTGAACTCTCCATCCTTGTGCGGCAAATGCGGCCGAATTCATGTGGGTGACTCATGCCCTAGTACGACACTTACCTGCTTTAGCTATAAGGAAGTTGGGCATGTCAGGAGATATTTTCCTAAATTTCCACAGAGTATGAATGTTGTGAGGGCTGAGCGACCTCGATCTACTAGCAGAGTGTTCACCATGAGTGGTACAGAGGCATCGGGTGTTGATGGTCTGATTAAAGGTAATTGCATGGTGGCAGGTATTCCCCTTTTAGTGTTGTTTGATTCGGGAGCGACACACTCCTTTGTATCTAATGAATGCATGGATAGACTGAAATTGCAAACTGAGCTGTTGCTTTTCGACTTGGTCGTATCCACCCCAACTGATGTGCCTGTGGTGGTGTCGACAGTTGTGTCTCGATGTCCAGTAGTGGTAAATGGTAGGACTTTTACCGTGGATTTGATCTGCTTACCACTAACCCAGCTAGATCTAATTCTAGGGATGGACTGGTTGTCGGCGAATTATGTGATGCTAAATTGTGCTGATAAGACCGTGGTATTCGGGAATCTAGAGGAGATTTCTGATGAGGTTAATGACATGAAGCCGTTGTCGGCAAAGGAAGTCAGGACTTCCTGTAAAGGGGGAGGAGCCGTGTTTATGTTGTTGGCATCCCTGGAGGGTAGTGAAAAACCCAAATTTGAGGATATTCTGATAGTTCGTGAGTTTCTTGAGGTATTTCCTAGTGAAATTCCGGAATTACCTCCCGTAAGAGAAGTTGAATTCTCTATTGATTTGGTACCTGGAACGGGACCCATCTCTATACCTTCTTATAGGATGGCACCGTTAGAATTGGCTAAGTTGAAAAAGTAGGTTGAGGACTTATTGGTAAAGAAGTTCATTCGTCCTAGTGTCTCGCCATGGGGTGCGCCTGTTTTGTTGGTTAAGAAAAATGATGGTAGTATGCGGTTGTGTACCGACTACCAACAGTTGAACAAGGTCACTATTAAGAACAATTATTTGTTGCCTCGGATCGATGACTTGATGGATCAGTTGAGAGGAGCAGTAGTGTTTTCAAAGATTGATCTTCGGTCTGGTTACCACCAACTTCGCGTGAAGTCGAAAGATATTCCTAAGACGACATTTAGAATAAGGTATGGACATTTTGAGTATTTGGTCATGTCGTTTGGTGTAACGAATGCCCCAGCAATATTTACCGACTACATGAATCAGATTTGTCATCCGTATTTGGATTCATTCATAGTGGTATTTATTGATAACATTTCGATTTACTCTGAAAGCCGAGAGGAACATGTTGAGCACCTGAGGATTGTGCTAGAACTTCTTAGAAAGAATCGGTTGTATGCAAAGCTGTCAAAATGCAACTTCTGGTTGAAGTCAGTAAATTTTCTTGGACATTTAATATCCGAGGAAGGAGTGGCAGTAGATCCGTCTAAAGTTGAAGCGGTCATGGATTGGGCGGTGCCCAAGTCACTCACTGAGATCAGAAGTTTTCTGGGTTTGGCCGGTTACTATCGGAAATTCATTGAGGGATTTTCGAAGTTGGCGCTACCGCTGACTAAGCTCACCAGGAAGGGGGAACCTTATGTGTGGACAGTCCGTTGTGAAGAGAGTTTTCAAGAGTTGAAACGGAGATTGACTACAGTGCCGGTGTTGACTCTTCCTTGTACTGACAGAGACTTCAGTGTTTATTGTGATGCGTCCAAGCAAGGTTTGGGTTGCGTGTTAATGCAAGAGGGTAAATTTGTAGCCTATGCTTCTAGGCAATTGAGGACGCATGAGCAAAACTACCCTACCCACGATCTTGAGTTGGTCGCGGTGGTCTTTGTTTTAAAAATCTGGAGACACCATCTCTATGGCGTGAGATTTAAAGTGTACAGTGACCACAAGAGTTTGAAGTACTTGTTTGATCAGAAGGAATTGAACATGAGGCAGAGGAGATGGATGGAATTCCTTAAGGATTATGATTTTGGGCTGCAGTACCATCCGGGAAAAGCAAATGTGGTGGCTGATGCTCTGAGTCGGAAATCTTTACATATGTCGGCATTGATGGTTCGAGAGGAGAAACTGATTGAGGAGTTTAGGGATATGAACTTGGAAGTTCGGATAAAGCCCCAAAGTATGATTCTAGGAATGCTCAAAGTCACAAGTGAATTGTTCGATCAAATCTGGGTAATGCAAGTGGAGGATATTGAACTAATGGCTAAACGTGATTTGATGCTAAGTGGTAAGGAAACTGATTTCGCATCGGACCTTAGTGGACTATTACGTTACAAGGGGAGAGTGTGTGTACCTCGTGACGAGGAATTACGGAGAAGTATTTTGGAGGAATTCCATAAGAGTAAGATGAGTTTTCACCCAGGGACAACGAAAATGTACCAAGACTTGAAGAAATTATTTTGGTAGTCTGGGTTGAAGAGAGATGTGGCTTCGTATGTCTCGAGTTGTTTGGTATGTCAGAAAGCCAAGATTGAGCATCAGCGATTAGCGGGAGAGTTACAATCCCTAGAAATTTCCGTTTGGAAGTGAGACAGTATCTCCATGGATTTTGTGTCTGGTTTTCCGAAGACTCAGAAGGGGTACGACTCGATATGGGTAATAGTGGATCGGTTGACGAAGTCGGCTCATTTCTTGCCGATGAATATGAAGTACTCCCTAGAACGATTGGCGGAACTGTATATCCGAGAAATTATTAGATTGCATGGAATACCGTCGAGTATTGTGTCGGATAGGGATCTCCGTTTCACTTCAAACTTTTGGACTAGTTTGCAATCCGCTATGGGAACTAAGTTGAAGCTGAGTTCAGCTTATCATCCACAAACGGACGGTCAATCGGAAAGGACAATACAGTCATTGGAGGATCTTTTGAGGGCTTGTGTCTTAGAACAACCAGGGAGTTGGGATGGCATGTTGCCGTTGATCGAATTTACCTACAATAATAGCTTTCATTCAAGTATTGGGATGGCACCTTATGAGGCGTTGTATGGTAGGAAGTGCCGAACTCCAGTGAGTTGGTTTGAAACTGGGAAGAACTTGATATTGGGGCTCGAAGTGGTTCAAGAGACGACGGATAAGATCAAGAAAATCTGGGAGAATATGAGAATCGTCCAGAGTCGGCAGAAAAGCTATTACGATAAGAGACGGAAACCTCTTGAATTTAATGAGGGAGATCATGTTTTCATGAGAGTAGTCTCGACTACTGGAATTGGTAGAGTGTTGAAATCTCGTAAGCTGACTTCGCGATTTATTCGGCCTTATCAAATACTGAAGAGGGTTGGGCCGGTAGCGTATCGTATTGCCTTACCGCCGTTGTTGTCGAATCTCCACAATGTGTTTCATGTGTCTCAGTTGAGGAAATATGTTGGGGATCCATCTCATGTGGTTGAGTCAGACCAGATAGAGTTGAAGGATAACCTGACTTTTGCGACGTTGCTTGTGAGAATCATGGATATCAGTATCAAAATATTGAGGGGCAAAGAGATTCCTTTGGTGAAAGTGTTGTGGAGTCAAGTAGACGAATGGGATGCTACTTGGGAGGTGGAACGTGATATGAGGGAGGATTACCCTCATTTGTTCGAATCAAGATATGTTTAATTTTCGGGGACAAAATTTTTTATAAGAGGGGGATGATTGTAACACCCTAAATTTTAAGTCTTTAAAATTATAGTATCAGTCCTGGGATCCTCGCTTGAGCGAAAGATTCTCGCCTGGGCGAGAGAGGCTCACTTGGGAGGGTGAAATCCTGGGGTATACTGGAAGATTCTCACCTGAGCGAGGAAGGACATTTTGGACTATTGACGCTGTGAGATTCTCGCTTGAGCGAGAGGGTCAGATATGGATTTTTAAAATGGGAGGGATTTTCTCGCTTGAGCGAGAATAAGCTCGCTTAAGCGAGAACCCGACGAGACAACATTTAATGAGAAACCCTAAACACATTTTAGGGTTAAGAATTAAAGATAGGTGAGAGAATAGAGCTTTTCCAAGGGCAAGGAGCTTTGATACTCACCCAAGAACTTGAGAAGAGATCCTAACGTTGGAGGCGGTGCCGGTGGAACTTGAGAAATTGCCAAGAACCAAACCCAACACTCACCGAGGTAAGGATAAGTCTTTATTTGTGCAGATGGAATAGAAAATGTGTATTTTCTGGTTATGCAATGGTTGAGTTGTAAATTACGCATTTAGTATAAACATATATAGGTGTGTTTATGCTAAAGTAGGCGTAGATTTACGGAAAAAGGAAAATATGTGTATTTCCTAGTTATGCAAAGATTGAGTGGTAAATTACGCATTTAGTATAAACATATATGGGTGTGTTTATATTAAAGTAGGCGTAGATTTACGGAAAAAGGAAAATATGTGTATTTCCTAGTTATGCAAAGATTGAGTGGTAAATTACGCATTTAGTATAAACATATATGGGTGTGTTTATATTAAAGTAGGCGTAGATTTACGAAAAAGGAAAAATATATTTTAGCCGACCATTAATGGTTAGCGACTCTGGCTTGAGTATAGAAGCAAACACTCTGGCTTGAGTATAGAAGCATACACTCTGGCTTGAGTATAGAAGCGTACACTCTGGCTTGAGTATAGAAGCGTACACTCTGGCTTGAGTATAGAAGCAAACACTCTGGCTTGAGTATAGAAGCATACACTCTGGCTTGAGTATAGAAGCAAACACGTTGGCTTGAGTATAGAAGCAAACACTCTAGCTTGAGTATAGAAGCAAAAACTCTGGCTTGAGTATAGAAGCATACACTCTGGCTTGAGTATATAAGCGTGATTTGTTTTAAGAAATATGGGAATCTGCTTTTAGCTAACCCTAATGGGTGTAGCGACTTTGACTCAAGTTATGCAGCAAGACAAAAAATGAATTTCGAAAATGGTTTACTAACCCCTATTTCCTAATGTGGATTATCTTATAATGACGTTTATTGAATTAACGACTTACTCCTTTGTGTGTTTGTGTTCTTGTCTTTGATAATCTCATTGCAGATAAACAGGTGACATGAGGGGACTTATTTTTGGGAAGCTTAGGGAGCTTATATTTTGAATTCATTTATTTGCACTATTTGTATATGAGTGCATTTTTGATAGTTTCAAAACAATGTGTAATTATGACTATATGATAATTGATATTAAGTGTAACCCTGGATATGTGTAGCTATTGGTGATTTGGAATTCATAGCTAGTTATATGCGGTGGTTACCAAATTACGTGGAATGAATTATGATTTTCTGTTAAGTGGAGTTCATAAAAGTATGAAGAGGTGGAATGAATATGACTAAGTAAATAAGATTAAAATGAAAGGAATGTATGCGGGAAGAGTAAATAAGGGAAAAATTTCAAGAGTAGAATTTCAGTCTTTACAAATATAATATAGGAGCACACTAATTGGGGACCTCACAACACAAATTCCACAAGGGAAATTCAATTTCACCTATCAAACCAACTACAACCTAAATTGGCAGGAAGACACAATAAGAATAAACATGCACAAAATTTTCAGTCCAACCTTGAGGACAATGTTGCTCTCCAAGGGATCGACAAATGTTGGGCTGTTTGAGCCCAATAACATTGTTAAGGATACCGCATCCAGATCCAAGAAAATAACTCATCCACCAATCAAGTTTAAAGATTATGATTAGATTATGTTTTGAAGATATAGAATCTTATTTATCTAATTTTAAATAGATTGGACTTAGGTTTATAGGTTCATGACCTCCTATTCAACACTATTTAAAGTATGTTAATCCTGATTAGAGGACATAAAATTGTCTTATCCTTTAATATTTTATAGTTTTTTTATAATCCTTATTTTCTTCGTTGCTACCATTAAACCTAAGAATAATGAAGAAAGAAAGAAATAGCAATCTTCTCATTCATATTTGGTTTGATGATTTAACTTTTCTCCTAGTTCCCAATCACATTCTATATTATATTTACATGCGGGGTAGTGCTTATATGCAATTATGGTATATTGAATGTGGTCAATTTGTTATAAAATAGCAATCTTCTCCTTCAAAATTGTTTAGTTAGTTGTTCATTTTTTGAAAAACATATTGTCAAAAACAAATTAAACTATTTAAATATTTTTATTAAATACTATTTGGGTCGATCCGTTTCAATCCCGAATCTGTATATAGTGGATTTGTGGTGCAATTTGAGAGAATAGAATGAAACAAAACTTTTTAACCCGGTCCAATTTAATCCAAGTCTAATATGGGCTGGCCTAAACCCATTAAATGACATTTTTATGTTGTATTGTTAGCTCATGAATCTCTTTTGAAAAGTATCCTAATATCTCACTAATCAGCAAAATACCTTAAAATCATAAAGTCTTATCATGTTCTTATTTTCTCATGAAATTTTCAGTAGGCCGGCCACGTCAACTTGATAGAGTCATTTTTAAAGGTGACCCATAACAAATAACCTAGGTACACCTGCGGGGCCCACTTAATAATTAATTGAATGTATACCATATTTTTTTTGGGGTGTACAACTGAATGTATAAATGTGAGGAAAACTTAGGTTCAAGATCTATTTTTGTTGTGTGATGTTATTGATTAAATTTTAATTATAATTAATTTTTTCATGTGTTATCAAGATTTTATTAGTTATCTTTACCTAAATATGTTTCTATACAATTTTTTCTTCTATATGTTCATGAAGGTCTTTATCTTTGTTTTTAAGTATATTCATATTAAACTTTTAAATTAATTTAAATCAACAGTAAAAGTTATTGGGTAACACGCATTGTAATTCCATAGGTATAGTATCATTTCTCCTACATGCCTTTGCATAGAAATGTACAAGATTTTCAAACTTCGAATAAATTATCTATAGAATTACATTGAATTAAATTTTGGTTAAAATATTGATCACCTTTGGATTAGGGAAATAGTTATAAAATAGAGATAAAGAAATGTAGTTGATCTCCACACAATCTGTTCCATCTCGAGTTTGGTTTCATTAAAAGATATACAAAATACAAATAGAAGCAAAAGGAAATTGTAATCTAATTTCTACTTCGAGAGCCATAATGCATTCCATGGCTCTTAAAAAAATAAAAGTTTTTTCCTTCAAATAAACCTTCCTTGCAGCATGTTCATTAGTATCACATTGTAAAATACTATGTACCAGTTTTAACTAAACAAGCCAAACTCAATAAAGGAAGCCAATAAAGAGTCTCAGTTTCAGTGTGCGAAAAATAAAATTGGCTTCGCCCGGGTGGGTTCGAACCGGAGACCTTCAGTGTGTTAGACTGACGTGATAACCAACTACACCACGAAACCGTTTCATGAAAGGTTTACTTATTATATTAAGATATATATATTCTGGATATTACCCTATATCATTCAATCAACTGATATCCTATTTGATAGAAGTTCTAAAATAGCTAATCTTCAAAGTACTAGGCAACGCATTGGGAAATACACAATCCTCTTGGACTTCATATACTTGTATTTAAGTATTGAGTAAAGAGTCATTTAAATTATGTGTGTCAAATTCATTAGAAAATCTAAATAAATTAAATGTGTCAAATTAGTTATTTTAATATCTTTTATGATTTTGATAAAGAATGTTTTGACTCACATTTTCGACCTTTGAGTATTAATTTAGATTTTTACTTTTTTCGAGTACCAAAGTGATATACTTGAAAATTTATAAGGACCAAATTGGATAACAACTCTTAAATATTTTGCAATTCTTTTAAATTGTATACCGCATCACCTAATTTGGCTAGGATATTGTAGTGACCGTCGAAATCGCACACTAAATCACAATGATACAACTGCATTGGATTGTACTAGACCACATTTGGGGTTGTATCGGAACATATCAAATTCAAAAATATTTTTTTTAATCATAAATATATTCCCAAACATATGTAATAGGCATCGCAATGACAAGTATGACTGCAATTGCAATAATCACTGTCATAATCACAATTTAAAAAACAACTAGTATAAGCAATCAAAATAACAAGATTGAGATACAGTGATGCATGTCGGGTGATGATCTTCTATACCACTATTTCTCTATTCATCTATACCAAACCAATAGGGTATTGACACCTAAATAAAATTTATATGTAATTTTATTTATCATCTTTCAAAAAGCAATAACAACATTAATTGACTCATGCAATATACATAGTTTTAAGTGAGTCATTTATGCACTTTTCAATGTTTGTTTTTTTGTTGTTGAAAAAACCAGCTTTTCAGAAAGTGAGTATCTTTAACTTGTGTGCTATAGCTAAATTACAAACTTACAGAATTATAGTTGTGTTCCTAGCAATGAATGTCTTTCACACACCATAAGATTCAAAACTATATGCACCATTGTTGTGATCCAAATTGAAATGAAATGTTGTTCCTTCAGTTTAAATGCCATCAATTGCATCAGAAACCAAGATCTTACTTATTACTGAGATACCCTATGATGTGAATAAATGTAAAGAACACGTGTCTTAGCTTCAATATCTTTTAAACATAAAAGGACAAAAAATTATAAAATAAATTAAACCAACAAATCAAAAAATAGTTATGCTTTGAACTTTGCAAATCACCATGGCTAGCTTTCAAGCTTGTGAGACAGAATGAGAGAAAAAGAAATAAAGCTGTAATGAATGATTTGAGGAATTGATTCTCATTCAACTTGATTAAACAATACAAGGAAGAATCAACTATATATAGGAAGTTAGTTAAATAACTAACGTATGCACATTGAAATTACAAAGCTACCCCTTTCTATTACAATCAACTTTTAACTACTAATAATAGCTTCTAAGTAACCTATGCATCATTTTAAACAAAGGTGACTTATAGATTGGGAAGCTTCTTGACTAAATCAGTCTTCAATGTTAATTGCATACATTAATACATTAATGCATATAAATGAAAAATGTTATTGTGACACATAACTATTTTGATTTACAAATGAGTTTGCCAACCAACATAGTCACATTATTCTAATTCTTAAGAGTTAAGATTATATATAGTCTGACTTTATCTTATTTTTTTAATATAATAATATTTAAATAAAATATGTTGTTAATAACATTTAAAATTTCTTATCATCTATTTAATTTTTAGGATGGGTTTAAAACCCATGTATATGACACTCCAAAATATTTTTCTTTGATCATCTCTACAATTTTTACTTATTAAACATGATAATAATTTACAATATGATTAGTCATTGAATTCAATAACTTGGTTATATTTTACGAAATCCTGGGCTATACTGAAGGATCCTCGCTTGAGCGAGAATGGTCTCGCTTGATCGAGGGTGGTCTCGCTTGAGCGAGAGTTGTCTCGCCTCGGCGAGAAAAGTGGCATTCAGGACCTATCGAGTCTTTGAGATTCTCGCCTGAGCGAGAGGAACCTCTCTTGAGCGAGAGCGTCAGATCTGAAATTTTAAAAAGGCGGGATTTTCTCGCCTGAGCGAAAATGGGCTCGCTTGAGCGAGAACCCGACGATTTCACTTTAAAATAGAAACCCCAAACACATTTTAGGGTTAGAAATTGAGAGATAAGAGAGGAGAAGGTGATTTTGAGTGCAAGAACTCGTGGAAATCATCTAGAAGCTTGAGAAGAGGTAAATCTCTTGACTCTAACTCTCTTTCTCACTTTCAAACTCGTTTTTGGGTGTATGGATCTCTTCTCAATGTATGAGAAACCATAGAAACTCTTCCTTTAGAGTTATGGTTCGTTTTATGTGGTTTTTCTCTTGTAAACTCTTGGTTTAGAGTTGGTATTTGATGAATGGAAAGGTTTTGTTGGTTATTCATGAAAACCCCAAAAACCCCCCAAAATGAGAACATGAGTAAAAAGGGAAATGTGTGAAATGTTGAATGTGGATGATGAGTTTGTGCTTTAATGTTGATATATGAGATGAACATGTATGTTTAGATGTTTGGAAACTTGTATTGAAGTAGTTTTGGAAACCTTGAAAATATGTGAATCCCTTGTATGTTTGATGATGAAATATGAGTTGTTTATGTGTTATTTTGAATACATGACTGACATTGTTGTTATTGGTGGGAATGAAGAAAGATCCTAAGGTTGGAGGAAATCGTGGAGGAGACTTTTAAAGTTACTCGGAACCGACCCTCAACGCTCACCAAGGTAAGTGATAAGTGTTTCTAACTTATATGAGCTGACGTGAATGAGGTATGTGAAGGAGGTAATATGTTTGTAAGATATTGTTGTTACCCTACCCGAAGTGGTAGTGGTTTATTGTTGTTACCCTACCCAAAGTGATAGTGGTTTATTGCTGTTGCCCTACCCGAAGTGGTAGTGGTTTATTGTTGTTACCCTACCCAAAGTGGTAGTGGTTTATTGTTGTTATCCTACCCGTAGTGGTAGTGGATTATTGTTGTTGTCCTACCCGGAGTGGTATTGGATTAATGTTGTTGTCCTACCCGGAGTGGTAGTGGATTATTGTGGTATAGACTTGCCTGATGTGGTATGGATAATTAACTAGACCTGTCCGATGTGGTATGGGGAATGAACTAGACTTGCCCGATGTGGTATGGATAATTAACTAGACATGCCCGATGTGGTATGAGGAATGAACTAGACTTGCCCGATGTGGTATGGATGATGAACTAGACTTGCCCGATGTGGTATGGAGAATAAACTAGACCTACCCGATGTGGTATGGATAATTAACTAGACATGCCCGATGTGGTATGGGGAATAAACTAGACATGCCCGATGTGGTATGGATAATTAATTAGACCTGCCCGATGTGGTATGGGGAATGAACTAGACCTGCCCGATGTGGTATGGATAATTAACTAGACCTGTCTAATGTGGTATGGGGAATGAACTAGACCTGCCCGATGTGGTATGGATAATTAACTAGACATGCCCAATGTGGTATGGGGAATGAACTAGACCTGCCCGATGTGATATGGATAATTAACTAGACATGCCCAATGTGGTATGGGGAATGAACTAGACTTGCCCGATGTGGTATGGATGATGAACTAGACCTGTCCGATATGGTATGGAGAATAAACTAGACCTACCCAATGTGGTATGGATAATTAACTAGACCTTCCCGATGTGGTATGGGGAATAAACTAGACTTGCCCAATGTGGTATGGATAATTAATTAGACATGCCCGATGTGGTATGGGGAATGAACTAGATCTGCCCGATGTGGTATGGATAATTAACTAGACCTGCCCAATGTGATATGGGGAATGAACTAGACCTGCCCAGTGTTGTAGGGATGATTAACTCGACCTGCCTGATGTGGTATGGAGAATAAACTAGACATGCCCGATGTGGTATGGAGAATTAACTAGACTTACCCGACGTGGTAGAGGATTATCTTTGTGAAAGAACCCGGTGAATACGATTAAGGGTGAACATGATTAATGGGAAATGAGTGTGTCAGAATGAAAGTAATATGTCTGCTATATAATATATATATTATGGGATATATACACTATATGGTGAATATGAATGATGAGAAATGAGGATGTTTAGAATGAAAGTAATATGCATGCTATAGAATATATATATTATGGGATATATATATATATATATATATACACTATAGGGTGAATATGAAAGATGAGAAACGATGATTTTTGGAATGAAAGTAATATGCATGCTATAGAATATATATTATGAGATATATATACTATAAAATGAATATGAATAATATGGAAATGAAAGAAAGAATATATGAATGTTTACATTTACGTGCTTGTGGTTATAATTTATTTCAATGCTTAATCATATTTAAACTGTGGATTATCATGTAAAGTTAGTCTTGAACTAATGACTTACTCCCTTGTTTTTGTGTGTTGTTTATGATAATCCCATTGTAGGTAAATGAATGATTTGAGAAGGAAGCTCACTTAGGAATCTTATGTGTTTATTAACTTGGATTTCTTTATCTTTACTTTGGCATTGTAGTTGACTAGATAATATTTTGGGATGAATGTAATTCTAATTATGGTAACACTAGAGATGTGTAGTTATGGACATTATGATTCTTAGGAACCCATAACCAGTTGTATGCGGTAGTTACTAAGGGTTAATTGAATGAATTATGATTTTCTGCAATATGAGTTATATGATAATGTAATAGGTTAAAAGAGTGGTTTCACGGAATGGTTAATGAGAGATTTGAGTAAGATGATGAATGTATGTAAGAAATGATTATAATAAATAAAAATAAAGGAAAAATTTTCAATGGTAGAATTTGGGTCCTTACACGTTCTCTTTAACAACACTCCTTTTTCGATGCGTTGTTAATTGGAATCTATTTAACCACGATTTTATTTGTGTACATTGTTGATGATATATCTTCTACAGCGCACTCTTCAATAAGCGCTTGAATATTTGATATCACATATAGCGCTTTCTTAAATGTGTGCACTTGATTTGGTAGAATTTTTAAAATTTACAATTTCTAAACAACAAACTCTCATGTATTAAATTGTTTTCTTCCCGATAATTCTTTTGCTTCGTGATGTGAGTTTCGCACACCTGCCAAGGATTTCAATAAATATATTATCTCCTCATAATTCTTTGAGTCTATATATTTAGGCATGGAAGGATTGAAATTCATTGTTGCTACATCATTTAAGGAAAATGAATTTCATTAAAAATATTAGTCTATCTTATAAGAATACATCATGGAAGCTTAAAGTGGAAATTTCAACTCTGTTTTGGATTGAAATATGTGGAGATCCTTCCCTTTTATTGATTTTCATTGTGTGGCGCTATTATATCTATCATATCATAGATATATCATAGAAGGGAAAATGCTAAGATTATGTTTTTTAGTCATACTTACCCCAAGTAAGTATGGTAAACCTTAAAAAGAAATAGTTCACAGATAAATTTATTAGAACATAATAGCATAAATTTATACACTGTTACTTGAAAAATTTGTATATAACTATTACATCATTTACCATTTATTTGAATTATTTTTTAAGAATCAATGATAAATAGATGAGTTATATAGTAATAATATATAAATATTATAATGTTAGTTGCATACATTAATGTATATAAATGAAAAATGTTATGGTGACACATATCTATTTTGATTTAAAAATGAGTTAGCCAACCAGTCACATTATTCTAATTCTTAAGAGTTAAGATAATATATAGTTTGACTTTATTTTATTTTTTAATATAATAATATTTAAATAAAATATGTTGTTAATATCATTTAAAATGTCTTACCATCTATTTAATTTTTAGGGTCGGTTTAAAACCCATGTATATGACACACCAAAATATTTTTCTTTGATAACCTCTGTAATTTTTACTTATTAAACATGATAACCATTTACAATTTGAGTAGTCATTGAATTCAATAACTAGGTTATATTTTACGAATAATAATAATTATAATTTATTATATTTATTATAATATATATAATTTAATTGATATTTTTTTTAAATAGTGAACTACTAATCGAATTATTGCATCAGAATATCATTATCCCGATCGATATAATAATAAATATAATATTAATAACATTATTATGTATGATGGAGGAGAGATTAAAATCTTAATAATCATGTAATATTGAGACTCTAAGTAAAGATGCTAGTTGATATACAAGAAATACATGTAGACACAAAATTAATATCATCGTATTAATCGCCAATATCTTGGTCATATTATCATTATATTAATCGCCAATGTATGTTGTTGAATAAGCGATGTGCTGGTAATTGGAATCTATTTAACATCGCATTTATTTGTGTACATTGTTGATGAGATATCTTGTACAACACACTTTTCAATGAGTGTTGTTGATTTGATATCGTATACAACGCTTTCTTAAATGTGTAATGTTGATTTGATAAGATTTTAAAAAATTACAATTTCTAAACAACATTCTCTCATGTATTAAATTGTTTTCGTTCCCCATAAATTACAATTCTCATGATGTGGGTTTCGCACAGCTGGCAAGGATTTCAATAAAGATATCATTTCCCCATAATTCTTTGAGTCTATATATTTAGCCATGGAAGGATTGAAATTCATTGTAGCTATATCATTTAAGGAAAATAAATTTCATTAGAGATATTAGTCTATATTCTAAGAATACATCATGGAAGCTTAAAGTGGAAATTTCAACTCTTTTTCGGATTGAAACATGTGGATATCCTTTCTTTTTGTTGATTTTCGTTGATCTTGAGGTGCTTTAGTTATTTATTTAAAAAAAATTCATTTATAATTTATGATTTTCATGTCATCAATCATATTATATGTTTATGTAAGAGAATGATAAAATTGATGTTGTTGTACAGTAGATTTATGTTCCACATTGCCAAATAAACTTAAAGAGGGTTTTAACTTATATGACAGTGTACATTTTACCATCCGCTGTATATGTAACCTATATGACAACGCACCTCCTTACTTACAAAATGCACTGTGGTATACCATCAATACAACAACACTCCTTATATAATCCATTGTTGTATATTGTTGTATTTAACAACACCCTTTTAAGTGGCAATGTTATATATGAATTATAAGATAGCACTCTGTGTAGTCCATGTTGTTATATTTGGCAATTGTATAACAACGTCTATGTTGGGTTGCATTGTTGTATTTATGGTATACAACAATTCCTGCAGAAGCGCGGATAATGTATACTATATATTACTACTATCAAACAGACTAGCAAGTGACCCGTGCATTTGCACGGGACGATATTTTTTTATATGATTCAGAACATACATTACATATGCATTCATATGGTTAAGAACACAAGTTATTTGTGCATTTGCATGGTTAAAACATACATATTACATGTACATTAAGAAGACACATGTGACCAGTGCATTCACATGATTAAAAACACACATGTTATCCGTACATTCACATTGCTAAGAAAATACATCTTACTCATACACTTTTGTATTTTCTTGATTGATTTTCATGCTCTATAGTCTATATATTTGGCTAACTAATAAATATAATAAAAACTTATATTGTTCATTATTAATATAGACGTACATATGGAAAATTTGTTTAATTTTATGATTTATTGTGATAATTTCTTAATGTAACTTGTTTATAATTTATTTTACTTCTAAGATAATATTTCTTAGTAGATGTTAGTATAATTGATTTATTATTTCATATTTTTAATAAGTAATTTAACGATTAGTACTTTTCGGGTTTAATGATTTAGTATGACAACTTCGAAAATAATATTTTAATAGATAGAAATGAAATTTAGTAATAAATGATCATTGAAATAGATAAGTTGTAATTATATAGTTTAGTTTTTTTCTCAAAATAATGGAGACCTAAATTATTTAGGATTAAAACTGTTAAAATATTTTAACGATAGTAAGAAAATGAGAAAATTATAATTAAATTTTTAGATTTTTTTTAAAAATAAAGCAGACATACTAATTTGCATGTAATGATTAATATACATTATTTTCCACCTTTAATAACATTATTGATATCACCCATAAACATCACATTAAATGACAATATGTGTTTCTAGTCCCTTATTTTCACCAGTTTTATTTCTTTCCTAATGGTCGACGATATTTATTCAAAGTAATTATTAATTATTAGTTTGCAACTGATAGACAATATTTTTTCACTTATTCGATTACAAATTACAATAGTATAACAAAATTTATTGTCATTATTCACCTATGCAATTTTTATTCCCTTATGAATTTTCATTTATTGTTAGTTTTCTACTATGTATTTTTATAGATAGATGACATTTTATTATCTTTAATTAACTTATACAATACATTTGAGAGATAATTAAAAAATTATGGTGTCATTTTTTAATAAATATATAACATATGTAATGATTAATAAATTCAATAAAAATCTAAGATAAAAAATTGTATTCATAGTATATTTTAATTTGATAACAATAAAGTTTTGTTTTTACCATAACATAGATTCAAAGATAAACAAATATATTAAGTTAACTTCCATGAAGAGTTGTACATCTCTTTTTAGAACAATGAAATTATAATTAAATTTTTAGATTTTTTTTAAAAATAAAGCAGACATACTAATTTGCATGTAATGATTAATATACATTATTTTCCACCTTTAATAACATTATTGATATCACCCATAAACATCACATTAAATGACAATATGTGTTTCTAGTCCCTTATTTTCACCAGTTTTATTTCTTTCCTAATGGTCGACGATATTTATTCAAAGTAATTATTAATTATTAGTTTGCAACTGATAGACAATATTTTTTCACTTATTCGATTACAAATTACAATAGTATAACAAAATTTATTGTCATTATTCACCTATGCAATTTTTATTCCCTTATGAATTTTCATTTATTGTTAGTTTTCTACTATGTATTTTTATAGATAGATGACATTTTATTATCTTTAATTAACTTATACAATACATTTGAGAGATAATTAAAAAATTATGGTGTCATTTTTTAATAAATATATAACATATGTAATGATTAATAAATTCAATAAAAATCTAAGATAAAAAATTGTATTCATAGTATATTTTAATTTGATAACAATAAAGTTTTGTTTTTACCATAACATAGATTCAAAGATAAACAAATATATTAAGTTAACTTCCATGAAGAGTTGTACATCTCTTTTTAGAACAATGAAATTATAATTAAATTTTTAGATTTTTTTTAAAAATAAAGCAGACATACTAATTTGCATGTAATGATTAATATACATTATTTTCCACCTTTAATAACATTATTGATATCACCCATAAACATCACATTAAATGACAATATGTGTTTCTAGTCCCTTATTTTCACCAGTTTTATTTCTTTCCTAATGGTCGACGATATTTATTCAAAGTAATTATTAATTATTAGTTTGCAACTGATAGACAATATTTTTTCACTTATTCGATTACAAATTACAATAGTATAACAAAATTTATTGTCATTATTCACCTATGCAATTTTTATTCCCTTATGAATTTTCATTTATTGTTAGTTTTCTACTATGTATTTTTATAGATAGATGACATTTTATTATCTTTAATTAACTTATACAATACATTTGAGAGATAATTAAAAAATTATGGTGTCATTTTTTAATAAATATATAACATATGTAATGATTAATAAATTCAATAAAAATCTAAGATAAAAAATTGTATTCATAGTATATTTTAATTTGATAACAATAAAGTTTTGTTTTTACCATAACATAGATTCAAAGATAAACAAATATATTAAGTTAACTTCCATGAAGAGTTGTACATCTCTTTTTAGAACAATGAAGAAACATTATATTTTTGACATTTGAATTATTTAAAGATTTATAATCAAATATCAAATATGATGAGAAAACTTAAATGAAATGAACATGTATAGATTGACAATGTTGGAGGGAAATGAAGGAAATTTTTTTGGAGGGAAATGAGTGATTGTGGTGATGACACATATCATGGCTAATATGCCAAGGACTTAGTTTTCTTATATAGTATATAGATTATAAGATAGCACTCTGTGTAGTCCATGTTGTTATATTTGGCAATTGTATAACAACGTCTATGTTGGGTTGCATTGTTGTATTTATGGTATACAACAATTCCTGCAGAAGCGCGGATAATGTATACTATATATTACTACTATCAAACAGACAGCGCACGAAAGCGTTGTTTTAGGCACAAAATAAGCGCAGTTACATACATATATGGCGTATGCAACTTTAAAGGAAACTAATTGAAGGTCATTCGTCAGAAATAGTAGATCAAGTGTTTAACTTCTATTTCAATGATTTAATACAAGACAATTCAATTTTCAACAAGCAAGAAATATAAAATAAAAAGAAAGCACATAAATGTTTTTAATACTTTCTCATATGTCTTTTTTTATGACAAAAACTCCACAATCCACAATGTGAAGTAAATTAAATTTTAATTCAACAATCCTTAACAGATAAGTTTAAGTTAAGCATATGGTTTTTCTTTAATTAAATTATATTTAAGTTGAGGATAAGAATCTGGTTTGATAATAATAAAAATTACAACATTAAAATAAGAGAAGAAAATATAATTAAAGAAATCGCACCATATCACTCATATTAAGTTAATTTTATAATACTGCCAAAAATTTAACTTGTGTTATAAACATAAAGAATAACAATGTGACTAAAAACGTGAAATCTTAATAAAAAAGAATTTATTTCTGTGGAAAAACTGAAAAAAAATTATATACGCCAAAATAATTTTTTCTTTGTCTTTCAAAGTAAACAAATATCGCTATGTATAATAATTATATATGGAAAATCTAAATTTTGATAAACTTTATTGAATCTCAAACTATATTACCAGGGAAAATGCTAAGATTTTTTTTTTTACTGATAGTTACCCGAAGGAAGTATGGTAAACCTTAAAAAGATTTAGTTCATTCTTTATAAAGTGAGAGATAAATTTATTAGAACATAAGAGCATAAATTTATACGGTGCCACTTTAAAAATTTATATGCATCCGTTACACCATCTACCATTTATTTGAATTATTTTTTTAAGAATTAATTATAATTAGATATGAATGATGAGTTATATAGTAATAATATATAAAAATCTTATAATGTTAGTTCTATAGATTAATCTATACTATATATAAAGCCAAAACATGAAATAACAATCACTATGATCTAATTTCTAGTTTCCTATTTTGCCCTTACATTTTTTAATTTCTACAAATAAAAACATATAATCCTAAGTAACTACCATTAGTACATTAACCACCTTCCTCACCTTAAATTGAATTATAATAAATACATTTTTAACATAAAGTACTTTTAATACAAAAACATTCAAATTGTCTAAAAAAATATAAAAATTAAATACTAAATACAATAAAATATGAATGCGAGTGTCTGTCGACACACTAGAGTATATAAATGAAAAATGTTATTGTGACACATAGCTATTTTGATTTAGAAATGAGTTCCCCAACCAACATACTCACATTATTCTATTTCTTAAGAGTTAAGATAATATATAGTTTGACTTTATCTTATTTTTTAATATAATAATATTTAAACAAAATATGTTGTTAATATAATTTAAAATGTCTTATCATCTATTTAATTTTTAGGGTGGGTTTAAAATCCATGTACAAGACACTCCAAAATATTTTTCTTTGATCACCTCTGTAATTTTTACTTATTAAACATGATAACCATTTACAATATGATTAGTTGTTGAATTCAATAAAAGGGTTATATTTTACGAATAATAATACTTATAATTTACTATATTTATTATAATATATATAATTTAATTGATATTATATTTAAATAGTGAACTACTAATTAAATTATTGTCTCAGTATCCATATAATATTCAATATAATATTAATAACATTATTATGCATGATGGAGGAGAGATTAAAATCTTAATAATCATGTATTGAGACTCTAAGTAAAGATTCAAGTTGATATACACGAAATACATGTAGATACAAAATTATTATCATTATATTAAGCACAAATGTCATGGTCATATTAGTAGCTCATTAAAATATATCTATGTCTAGCAACTAGATTAATAAGATTAAGTCATTGGAACCGCTAAGCATACATCAATATCTAGTACTCTATGTTAACAAGTTTGAGAGTTATTTAATGCTCATATAAATTTATGTCTGACAGACATACTAACACAAGCACAAACGTGACAAATCAACACAAGACTACATCTAGAATTATACGAAAAAATGAGTTTCTAGTTTGGGCAATGGAACTATAATTTCTTCATGAACTCAACATCCAAAATCATACAAGGAAAGTCGTCACTCACCAAATAAGCTTTAAGCATAACAAAGACAACTCAAAAAATCGAAATCATTCTAATTTACACCCAAATAGAATGTGTAACTAAAAATCGGATTCTTTCTAAGTTTTTTTAATGGGAGGTATGTTGAGTGTATCTCTTCGTCTGGCTCGACTACTCACCTAGCCAAGTTGCGTTTGGCACGTCTTTTTTCGCAGAACAACTGCGCTAGGCGAATGTCAAATGAATGTGACCTTAGTTGATTTTTGGCCTCTTGACATCAATTCTTGCTTCTTTTTTTTGTTCCTTTAAGTACTGAAATATCATGGAAACTCAATTCATAGGATTCATGTAATAATTCATCTAATTGCTAAGTATGAATGCATAAAGTTAGTATTTAGAATATAAATGTGTTAAATTAGCCTTATGAGTTAAGGTAAATTTCACACCTAAAAGTAATCTATCAGAAAGCAAGGAATCATGTCCCTCATTGGAAAATTATGAAAATAGTTCTCCCATCTTTCCTTCACATCTTTGTCTTTCATCAAGACTATTCCATCTTTTTCTTCGATAGATTTCATTTGGTCCAAGTCTCTTGTCTTTATTTCCTTAATCTCTGCAAGTATATGAACTCCTATTTAACATCCCTTGGTACCTAGAAATTTGTATAACACATCACACTTTATCTTTAGCTTGCTTAGTGCTTATTTCCTCTCATTCTTAGTTACATTGTATTTTTTTCAACTTTCAATTTTTTTACCTAATGACCATGGTTTATAACATTCTTTTTTCACCTTAATTTTGTCTTGAACACTTTTCTCTCACGATCATGATTCTTTATCATTGGGTACAAAGTCTCTAGATTTACCTAGTATCTCATTGTTATCTTCCTAATTCATTTGACCATCTCCTCCCACATATCATTGTCACTTTCTTATACATCCCAAAACCCTTCTTCAAAACTCTTTTATTGAAACTCTTACTTTTCTCTCCTTTCAATATTCACCATATAATCCTTGGGACTCTATGTTGTCATTTTCTCTCCACTCTGCTCATAAACCTTACATTCGTAGCCAAAGGTTAAAAGCATGGTTTTTATTACCTTATGAGACAGTAATTAAGGTCATAATATTGTGGTTCCAAATCCCCATAATCATATCATGTCCGCAATTGTCATGTCATTAGTTGCATTAATTATATGCAATATAATCACATTCACAACCTATATCCCAATTTAAAATGGGAATGTTTTATTTACTCCAAAAATTAGGCAACTCTCCAACCCTATTGTGTACCTATTTTAGGGAGATTTGACTAGAGAGACAATAATAGATAAAAATGTATTTTTTAGGTTTATTTAAAATCAGGCTTAAAACAAAATAAATCTTATAATGATATTTTTCTATGAATTAATTTACTAATCCATCTAAACCACAACAAAAATGGCATTTACTTTAATGTAGTATGAATTAATTTATTAAAGATATGGATATTCATGTTCGACACAGTTCTTCGAATATCAACTTAAAGGGATAACTCTGAATGTAACTATTTGCTTCAATTTCTTTGAAAAAGTGTGTGTGAATTACACAGATTCATAAAACTTGAAGTTTGATATTTTCACTCTACTATGAGGGATTCTAAAATAGGGGCATTGATAATGTGGTTTTTAATAAATAAGTTAGATCAAGTAAATGTAATCAACTATACGCAACTTCAAAAGAAACTAATTGAAGGTCCTCCTTCAAAAATAGTAGATCAAGTGTTTAACTTCTATTTCAATGATTTAATAGAAGACAAGTCAATTTTCAACAAGCATGAAATAAAAAATAAAAAGAAAGCACATATTTTTTTTCATACTTTCTATCTTTTTTTATGATAAAAAAACCCCACAATCCACAATGTGAAGTAAATTAAATTTTAATTCAACAATCCTTAGCACATAAATTTAAGTTAAGCATATGTTTTTCTTTAATTAAATTATATTTAAGTTGAGGATATGAATCTAGTTTGATAATAAAAAAAGATTAGAACCTTAAAATAAGAGAAGAAATCGCACCATATCATCGATATTAAGTTAATTTTATAATACTGTCAAAATTTTAACTTGTGTTATAAATATAAAAAATAACAATGTAGTTAAAAACGTGAAATCTTAACAAAAAAGAAATTATTTCAGTGGAAAAATTGAAAAAAATTATCTACGCCAAAATAATTTTATCTTTGTGTTTCAAATTAATCAAATACCTCTATGTATAATAATTATATATGGAAAATCTAAATTTTGATAAACTTTATTTAATCTTCAACTATTGAAAATGCTAAGATTACGTTTTTTAGTGATACTTACTCGAAGGAAGTATGGTAAACCTTAAAAAAAAATAATTCATTCTTTATAAAGTGAGAGACAAATTTATTAGAACATAAGAGCATAAATTTATACACTATCATTTTAAAAAGTTTATATACAACCATTACATCATCTAGCAATTATTTGAATTATTTTTTTATGAATCAATTATAATTAAATACGAATGATGCGTTATACAATAATAGTATATAAAAAATCTTATAATGTTATAAATGAAAAATGTTATTGTGAGACAGCTATTTTGATTTAAAAATGAGCTTGCCAACCAACATAGTCACATTATTCTAATTGTTAAGAGTTTAGATAATATATAGTTTGACTTTATCTTATTTTTTTAATATAATAATATTTAAATAAAATATGTTGTTAATACCATTTAAAATATCTTATCAACTATTTAATTTTTAGGGTGGGTTTAAAACTCATGTATATGACACTCCAAAATATTTTCCTTTGATCATGTCTATAATTTTTAATTATTAAGCAAGATAATCATTCACAATATGATTAGTCATTGAATTCAATGACAGGGTTATATTTTACAAGTAATATACTTATAATTTATTATATTATTATAATATATATAATTCAATTGATATTATGTTTAAATAGTGCATCACTAATTAAATTATTGTATCATTATATCATTATCTCGATTGATATAATAATCAATATGGTATTAATAACATTATTATGAATGATAGAGGAGAGATTAAAATCTTAATAATCATGTAATATTGAGACTCTAAGTAAAGATGCAAGTTGATATACACGAAAAACATGTAGACAAAAAATTATCATTATATTAATCGCCAATGTATTGGTCATCTTATCATTATATTAATCGTCAATGTGCATTGTTGGATAAACATTGTCTTGAATATGTTCTCTTTAACAAAGCTTCTTTTTCGATGCGCTATTAATTGGAGTCTATTTAACAATACATTTATTTGTGTACGTTGTTGATAGGATATCTTATACAGTGCACTCTTCAATGAGTGATGTTGATTTGATATCGTATACAACGCTTTCTTAAATATGCGCTGTTGATTTCATAGGATTTTAAAAAATTACAATTTCTAAACATTCTCTCATGTATTAAGTTGTTTTCGCTCCCCATAATTCTTTTGTTTCGTGACGTGAGTTACTCACACATGCCAAGGATTTCAAAAAAAATATCATTCCCCATAACTCTTTGAATCTATATATTTAGTTATGGAATGATGAAAATTCATTGTAGCTACATCATTTAAGGAGAATGAATTTCATTAAATATATTAGTTTATCTTCTAAGAATACATCATGGAATCTTAAAGTGGAAATTTCAACTATTTTTTGTATTGAAATATGTGCAGATCCTTCCCTTTTGTTGATTTTCGTTGATCGTGAGATGCTTTAGTTATTTATTTAAATTTTTTTCATTTAAGATTTAAGATTTTCATTTCAACAATCATATTATATGTTTATGTAACAGAGGGATAAAATTGAGGCGGTTGTGAAGGAGATTTATATTTCACAATTGTCAAATAAACTTAAAGAGGGTTTTAACCTATATGACAGTGCACCTTCTACCATCCGCTGTTATATGGAACCTATATGACAACGCACTTCCTTACTTACAAAGTGCACTGTGGTATACCATCAATACAACAACGCTTCTTATACAATCCGCTCTTGTACGCTATTGTATTTAACAATGCCCCTTTTAAGTAGCGCTGTTATATATGAATTATAAGATAACACTCTATGTAGTTCATGCTGTTATGTTTGGCAATTGTATAACACTGCATGCGTTGGGTTGTGCTGTTGTATGTATGGTATACAACAGCGCCCACAGAAGTGCAGTTAATGTATACCCTATACTACTGTTGTTAAACAGATAGCACACGAAAGCGCTGTTATAGGTCAAAAATAAGCACAGTTGCTTGACGTATCTGGTGTAGTGTATATGCAACTTTAAAAGAAACTAATTGAAGGTCCTCCGTCAGAAATAGTAGATCAAGTGTTTAACTTCTATTTCAATGATTTAATAGAAGACAAGTCAATTTTCGATAAGCAAGAAATACAAAATAAGAAGAAAGCACGTAAATGTTTTTCATACTTTCTGAGATGTCTTTTTTATCATAAAAAAACCCCACAATCCACAATGTGAAGTAAAATAAATTTTAATTCAACAATCCTTAGCAGATAAATTTAGGTTTAGCATATGGTTTTTATTTAATTAAATTATATTTAAGTTGAGGATAAGAATCTGGTTTGATAAAAAAAAATTATTAGAACCTTAAAATAAGAGAAGAAAATATAATTAAAGAAATCTCACCATATCACTCACATTAAGTTAATTTTATAATACTGTCAAAATTGTAACTTGTGTTATAAACATAAAAAATAACAATGTAATTAAAAACGTGAAATCTAAAAAAAAATATTATTTCAGTGGAAAAACTAGAAAAAAAAATTATATACGCTAAAATAATTTTATCTTTGTGTTTCAAAATAATCAATTATCGCTTTGTATAATAATTATATATGGAAATTCTAAATTTTGATAAACTTTATTTAATCTTCAACTATCATAGAAGGGAAAATGCTAAGATTATGTTTTTTTAGTGATACTTACTAGAAGGAAGTATGGGAAACCTTAAAAAGAAATAGTTCATTCTTTATAAAGTGAGATAAATTTATTAGAATATAAGAGCATAAATTTATACACTGTCACTTTAAAAATTTATATACAATCACTATATTATCTATCATGTATTTGAATTATTTTTTAAGAATCATTGATAATTATATACTAATGATGAGTTATATAATAATAATATATGAAAACCTTATAATGTTAGTTGCATATAAATGAAAAATGTTTCCCTTTTTTTTGGCCAAAAAAGCAACCCAGGGTTCTGTCGCTTCCTTCGGATTAAATATCGTATGCGGTTGTAGAAACTCGATCAATAACTCAAGTTGGCGAACGTCGGTCCTAGAACAAGCGTTGAGGAAGACTAATGGTGTGGAATTTGTGACACATAGCTATTTTGATTTAAAAATGAGTTCGCCAACAAACATAGTCACATTATTCTAATTCTTAAGAGTTAAGATAATATATAGTTTGACTTTATCTTATTTTTTAATATAATAATATTTAAATAAAATATGGTGTTAATTTCATTTAAAATGTCTTTTCATCTACAATATGATAAGTAATTGAATTCAATAACTGAGTAATATTTTACCAATAATAATAATTGTAATTTATTAGATTTATTATAATATATATAATTTAATTGATATTACATTTAAATAGGGAACCACTAATTGAATTATTGTATCAGTATATCATTATCCAATCGATATAATAATCAATATAGTATTAATAATATTATTATGAATGATGAAGGAGAGATTAAAATCTTAATAATCATGTAATATTGAGACTCTAAGTAAAGATGCAAGTTAATATACATGAAATACACGTATACACAAAATTAGTATCATTATATTAATCGTCATTGTCTTTGTCATATTAGTAGCTCATTAAAATAGATATATGTCTAACAATTAGATTAATAAGATTAAGTTATTGGAACCGCTAAGCATATATCTAAATCTAGTAGTTTATGTTAACAAGTTTGAGAGTTATTTAATGCTCATATAAATCTATGTCTAACAATCATACTAACACAAACACAGATGTGACAGATCAACACAAGACTACATCTAGAATTATACAGAAAAGATGAGTTTTTAGTTTGGACAATGGAACTAGAATTTCTTCGTGATGAACTCAACATCCAAAATCATACAAGGAAAGTCGTCACTCACCAAATAATCATTTAGCACACAACAAAGACAACTCATTAAAATCAATACCTCATAATTAATATAAATCAATTCCAAATGTGTACATAAAATGAATATTACATTCAATCCCAAGAAAGGAGAAGTTTAGCTAAACATTTTCATTTTCATACAAGAACTAAAGCAAAAAATAGTGAAAAAAATACAACTTGAAGAGAAGGGATATCTCCTCCATGAACTTACATAAACTCCTTCAATCGTCCTCCCTCATGATTACATCTTGTTTCCAACTTATATTAGCCTAGGAACTAAGAGAAATCGAAAACATTCTAATTTACACCGAAATAGAATGTGTAACTAAAAACCGGATCCTTTCTAAGCTCTTTCAATGTGAGGTATGTTGAGTGTATCTCTTCGTCTGATTCGACTACTGACCTAGCCAAGTTGCGCTTGACACATCTTCTTCGCTGAGCACATGCAACTACGCTTCTTGTAGCTCCTGCGCTGGTGAAGGCCAGCTGAATGTGGCCTTAGTTGATGTTTGGCCTCTTGACATCAATCCTTGTTCATTTTTGCTCCTTTAAGTCCTGAAATTTCATGGAAACTAAATTCATAGGATTAGTGCAATAATTCATCAACTTGCTAAGTATGAATGCATAAAGTTAGTGTTTAGACAAAGACCATGGTTTATAACATGCCCTTTTCACCTTAATTTTGTCTTGAACACTTTTGTTCCACCATCATGATTCTTTCTCCTTTGGTACAAAGTCTCTAGATTTACCTAGTATCTCATTTGTTATCTTCCTAATTTATTTGACCATCTCCTCCCCCGTATCATTATCACTTCCTTATACTTCCCAAAACCCTATGATTGAAGCTCCTGTATTTCTCTCCTTTCAATCTTCACCATCTAATCCTTGGGATTATATGTTGTTCTTTTGTCTCCCCCCTGTTCATAAACCACACATTCATAGCCAAAGGTTAGAAGCATAGTTTTTTTTTTACCTTATGTGACGGTAATCAAGGTGATAATATTGTTGTTTCAAAGTTTCCATAATCATATCATGTCCGCAATTGTCATGTCATTAGTTGCATTAAATTCAATATACTCACAATCACAGCCTATATCCCAATTTAAAATTGGAATGTTTTATTTAAATTAGGCAATTCTCCAACCCTATTCTGTATCTATTTAGGGAGATTTGACTAGAGAGACAATAAAAGATAAAAATGTATTTTTTAGGTTTATTTAAAATCAGGCTTAAAACAAAATAAATCTTACAATGATATCTCTCTATGAATTAATTTACTAATCCATCTAAACCACAACAAAAATGCCATTTACTTTAATGTAGTATGATATATGTCATTTGTACTGATATAGAAGAATGCATAGATTGCTTTTGCAGGGGATATATTATTTTTCCGTGTAGAAAATCATGAATATAATGTAAAAGGAAAATGTGACCTTTAGATTAACCTAAGTTGAATGAGAGAAGATTCTTAAAGTTTTGCTCAACAAATTAGCCAAGTAGATTTTAAAGGCCAAGCTCAGATATCGGTGAAAAGAGATTTTAATATGGTTACTTAATAAAGTACAATAATGATCCAAGAATAACAACAATGAAAAAATCTCCCCAATTTTTTGAAGTAAAAAATATCATTAGTGAGAGTATCTCATCCAAATTAATTCAATTCTTCTTATTCCACCCTTTCACTACAATCCGAGTTTTACATATTAGTCTTGAGCTTCCTTCTTCAATTTTAAATTGATACACTCATTTGTTTTCTAAAGTTTCTTCATTTGGGTAACTCCACCCGATCATACTATAGGTACTTTAATTCACTCCATTTACACATAATCTCCGTAGTTTTGAGAAGTTTGGAAATGCATATTGTTTGTTAATGTCATGGAATATTTTTTAGGGTACCTTGTAATGGGTTGAGTTGTATGTTTATTAGTAATTTAGTATTGATTAACAACTTTTCAAATTAACTAAACTTACGTTCACACCGACAAGTGATTACATATAAGTAACTTGTTTGGATAGTGTTTGGTTTAATGCACATACACTCAACTGAAGTTAAGATAAGTTAATGATAACTTGTCTGAATGTAACTATTTGCTTCAATTTCTTTGAAAAAGTGTGTGTGAATTACACAGATTCATAAAACTTGAAGTCTGATATTTTCACTCTACTTGAGGGATTCTAAAATAGGGACATTGTTAATGTGGTTTTTAATAAATAATTTAGATCAAGTAAACGTAATCCACTATATGCAACTTTAAAAGAAACTAATTAAAGGTCATTGTCAGGAATATTAGATCAAGTGTTTAACTTCTATTTCAGAGATTTAATAGAAGACAAGTCTATCTTCAGCAAGCAATAAATAAAAAATAAAAAGGAAGCACATAAATGTTTTTCATATTTTCTAAGATGCCTTTTTAATGAGCAAAAACCCTCACAATCCACAATGTGAAGTAAAATAAATTTTAATTCAACAATCCTTAGTAGATAAATTTAAGTTTAAGCACATGGTTTTTCTTTAATTAAATATATTTAAGTCGAGATAAGAATATTGTTTGATAATAAAAAGATAAGAATCTTACAACAAGGGAAGAAAATATAATTAAGTAAATCGCACCATATCACTCATATTAAGTTAATTTTATAATACTGTCAAAATTTTAACTTTTGTTATAAACATAAAAAAAACTAAACATTGTAATTAAAAATGTGAAATCTTAATAAAAAAGTTGTTTCACTTAAAAACTTTATATTTCAAACCAATCAAATATCACTAATATCACTAAGTATAATAATAATATATAGAAGTTTTGATAAACTTTATTGAATCTCCAACTATCATAGAATGGAAAATGCTATGATTATGTTTTTTTTAGTGAAGGAACCGTAAACCTTAAAAGGAAATAGTGTATAAAGTGAGAAATATATTTATTAGAAGATAATATTTATATACTTTCATTATAAAAATTTATATATAATGATTATATCATTTATCATTTATTTGAACTAGCGTGTTGACAGACACTCACGTGTCCGTCAATCCGTTTTTCTATTGAGTGAATTGTAATTAATTTGTATATTTTTATTAAATTTTTCATAACTATAACAAAATTAACAAAACATAATTTGCAATTTTTCATGTTAAAAAATGAAAAGGATAAGCTATCGGGTTCAAACATTGCATTGATCAATGTGGAAAAATTGTCATGTTCAAATGGTAAAATGGTAAAATTTACATAAATAAACATGAAACATAAAATGAGGAAATATATTATATAGTTTTTGGTAGAAAATATAGATTAGCAAGAGCAAAATAGGAAAACACAAATTATACCATCGTAGGTAGTTATTTTGTGTTTTCCCTTTATATACTAGTATAGATAATGATGGGTGATACAATGACTATAAAAAAACTCATAAAATGTTACTGCATACACTTTTTCTATTTTTTTTTGGTCGGCATACACTTTTTCTATTTATTAATGCTCATAAATGAAAAAAAAAGTTATTTTGACACATTGCTATTTTGATTTAAAAATGAGTTCGCCAACCAAGATAGTCTCCTTCTAATTCTTAAGAGTTAAGATAATATATAGTTTGACTTTATCTTCTCTTTTTAATATAATAATATTTAAATAAAATATGTTGTACTTATCATTTATAAAATCTTATCATCTATTTAATTTTTAGGGTGGGTTTAAAAAACCCATGTATATGACACGCCAAAATATTTTTCTCTGATCACCTATGTAATTTTTACTTATTAAAGATATGATTAGTCATTGAATTTAATGATTGAGTTATATTTTATGAATAATAATATTTATAATTTAATATATTTAGGGATGTCAACGGGCACGGGCGGGCACGAGTAGTAACTATTCGCTACCCGTTTTGAAATATGAGGGTGATACCCGTACCGCCCCTACCCATGCGGGTACCCGCGAGTGGGTTTTCTTTGGGTACCCACAAATACAACGGGTACTCACAAGTTTCTTATATTAGGATTGAATTTGTAATTTCTTACTTCTATTATGTATATATTTTGCAAGATATGAGAGTTTCTATACATATAATGGTGGTGCAGTGCTATGTTAAAAATGACTCATTGATGTAGTGGTGTGCTATAAGAAAAAAAATATATTTTTATACATATAAATATATAAGAAAAATATATATTTTTCTACATATACAAATTCATTAATTTAAATTTAACAACTATTTCTAACATTGAAAAGTACTAATGAAAATTCAATTGTACATATAAATTTTTAAATTTAAACTACTTTCGAAATAGTAAGTTTTCAACAAAATGAAAATTCATAAGTAACTATGTAAGTGTAGTTAGGGTATGTATTTTAATTAAGAATAATAATATAATTACATATATAGCGGGTACCCGCAGACACGGGTATTACAATACTCGTGCCCGCCCGTTTGTAGTACGGGTATTTTTGAAAATCTATTTGTAAAACCAGCGGATACCCGTTTGTGACCTGTGCGGATTTTATCTGTGAGTACCCACGGGTATGAGTTTTTTTGTCATCCCTAATCATATTTATTATAATTTATATAACTCAACTTATATTATATTAATTAGTGAAAACTAATTGAATTATTGTATCATTATATCGTTATTCTGATTGATATAATAATACATATAATATTAATAACATTATTCATTATATCATTATTCTGATTGATATAATAATACATATAATATTAATAACATTATTACGTATGATGAATGAGAGGTTGAATTCTTAATAATCTTATAATATTGAGACTCAAAGTAAAAATGTAAATTGATATACACGAAATACATGTGGAAACAAAATTATTATCAATATTCTAGAATGAGTTACAATACTAAATTGGAACACCTTTATAGATATAAAACTTTATGGAGTAATCATTTTAAGAGTTATTTCCTCCGATTACTTATACAATTTCAATGAGTAATCATTTTAAGAGTTATTTCCTCTTTTTAGTGGTGGATTACTTGCTTAAAGATTTGATTATAGGTTTCTATTCTTCTTTACATTTTTAAGAATTTTATTAACATTTACTTAAACAAAGAGGCTTACTTAAAACATGTTACCAACTAGGTATTGCTTTAGTGGTGTAAAGTCTAACTAATCTCTTATTATTAAATTACAATAATGTAGCCGCATAGGGTCATACTTGGGCCCATCGAATTCATAAATATAACGAAATAATTCAAACCTCAAAGACCGTAACGAAAGTAACTACAATTATGATTGCAACCACAATTTAAAACATTGAAAATTGTGATGGATCATTTTATTGAAGCCCAATCCTACAACTGTAGAAGAATGTTCATGGGTGATGTCAACTCTTCTTATTGAAGCCCAATGATATTCTATCTATGAATTTCTATTTAATATTTAATGTCTCTGTTTTTAATTGTCATGGACCATTTTATTGTTAACCGACAAATCAATCAATGAAAAACTGAATCGAGTTGTTGCAAACAAATATAAAAAGTTAAATGGAAATGTGAAATTCATTTTCATTATATCTCAAAATCGGCATATAAATGTATATAATGGAGTTTGAGGTAAAGAAGTAACAACAATTTAAGGAAATAGTTCACCATCTCTCCTATGAGGTGGACGAGAAGCACAAGACACTTAATGAGTTGAAAATGTTAGAATTTTATTTCCTTTAGTATCATTTAGAGTGTTGGTAATATAATAATTTTCTTCAACCAAATATTGAATAGGGAGAAGGGAATATAGAAAAAAGTGTGACTCACCTTTAGAGGTTGACATCCTCACCTAAACCCAGAATAACTTCAAAATTTTAAAAATAATTTAAAATCTGCACCATTAATTTTTTTTAAAAGACACATGTCATCATCTATAGTTATACTAGACACTCCAGTACAATAAAAGATCCATATTCCACCTTGAGTTGATGACTCGAATCTTTGAACTTCCCTTCTAAACATGAAACTTGCTCGATCCATTCCAACAACATAATCTAAGTGTTAGATTATGCATTCTTCAAGTAAATCTCACACCGGTAAACAATCACGTGAGAACACAAATCACGTAATACAATATATAGGATGCTAAGAAATCTTATACCATTATATTAACATATGGACTAAATTAATCATTTATTAAGACATAAATGTTATAGAGAAATTATTGAAAAGTTAAAATGGACACTTGTACAAAGCTTCTAGAAAAATTAGTCAAAAAAGTTAAAATGGCCAAACAGTCGAAAAGCGAATCTGGCTTCAACTGATGGGTTGTTTGTTACGTACATATACAATCCTCATCTCTGTCTCCTTCTCTCTATAGCGTTGTACTTTATCCATATATCTATCTCTCTATCTTCATTCTTCTTCTTCAATCTCACCGTAAGTTTCACTCTCCTAAACCCTAATCTTCAACCATTCTCATTCCTTTCTAACCTCTTTTCACTTCTCTCATTTTCTCTTCCTTCGTTTTCTTTATCTCTTCTTACTGTTACGCTTTTTGATTTTCAATTTTGTTGCATTTACTCTGGTTCGATTTCACTTATGTTTTAAGTGATTCACCATTATCGATTGTTATTGTGCTCTTGTTTAACTCAACGTTTCTCCGTAATAAAAAAATTATACAGTTATTAAACGTGAATTTCTGATAGGTTTTCTGTTTGTTCCTTTATTATATGATTATTGTAATTGTTTTTTGTTGACGGTTGGAGATGCTAGTAGTTGAGATTTGTAGCCATGATTGGGGAAATCAGAGAATGGATTTAGTTTAGAGAAATTAGAGAATCATCAATCACCACTGTTTGATTTTTAAAATAATGAAAAAAGAATTTTAATTGAGCTTCACTCACAGTCATAATCGTGCATTGTGACTATGAAGCACGCTAATGTTTTTTTTTGATTGGTTCTTCTTTATGTAACTGTGTTTTCAGATCATTTTAAGTGGATGATAAGGTGTTTTAGTATTTCATTAGCTACCATCAAGCCTTTGCCTACAAGGAAGCATGGATACGTCACGGTCTCACGTATATGATACGTCACAGTCTCACGGATATGATACGTCACAAACACAAGGATATGGAAAAACAAATAGTTTTTCTGTAGAATATTGTTAGGAATGTCCAAAAGTGTCTAACATAGATATGGTACGTGTCTAACACGGACACGTTGACTATCGTGAGGTGTCTGTGTTTCCTTGTTTGCCTGGGCCGTTATGTTGTTACCTACTTAACTTGGCAATAAATAGAAATCCCCCCATTGGCTAATATTATGTGCAGTGTTTGCATATTTGGCCTGTAGCTCATCGTGATAGAGCATGTGGCTATGAATCATGTTGTCGGAGGGGGGTGGGGTGGGGGGTTATATTCACTTCTCATCCACAATTGGCCAAAAAGAGAATTTCCCTATGGGTTCTGAACCCCATTGGGTTCAGGGATGAGCAGAAACTCTTTATTGAACAAACTTCGTACATAGTCACTCCTATTTCCCTTTTAAATCCTTCTTTTGTGCAGCAAATGGTCTTATCTTATGATTATTTATTATTTTTATAAGCTTAATTTGTGCTTATGCTTAGAATTTCAATGACCTTTTGGATTTTGAACAAGTTGCAATTGTTACATGTCAATAAGAAGAATCTTTTCCCTCAATATTTTAATACTTTATCAATTCCTTGTATAACCAAAATTCCAGGACTAACATGGGCGACAAAGGAGAAAAATCATGTCCCATATGCACTGAAGAGATGGACCTGACTGATCAGCAGCTGAAGCCATGCAAATGTGGCTATGAGGTTAGAATTTGTTTCTTTAACTCTGAAAATATATGGATTTATTGTCATTAAAGTCTTCCTCAGTTCGTTTGTGTGTTTGTGTGTTTGTGTGTTCCTTTGTTTATTGTTGACTTTAGGCTTGTTTAAAACACCAAATATATGTGCGTCAACCTTAATCTATATGCTGATGATGAGAAATTGGAATTAAAACTGTGTAGTGCTTCTGGCATTTAACTGATGAGTGATGACAATTACCGATTTCATGTGATGATACCTATCCCAATCTTATTTGTTCATTCTCTCTCCATCTACCTTTTCCGCAGATCTGTGTATGGTGTTGGCACCATATAGTAGAAATGGCACAAAAGGATGAAACTGAGGGCCGCTGTCCAGCCTGCCGTTCACTTTATGACAAAGAACGTATTGAGGCAATGGCAGCAAATTGCCAAAGGTTGTTTTGGTTATGGAGGATTTTTTTAAATTTATGCATTACATTTTATTATGAAGATATTGTGGATTTGTACTAATAAGATTTTCCTGCTTATGTAGATTAGTTGCTGACATGAACTCAAAGTATAAAAGGAAAATGCAAAAGTTGAAGCCCAAGTCATCAGAAGGAAGGAAACATCTTACTGATGTTAGAGTCATTCAACGCAACCTAGTGTACATAATTGGTTTGCCTCTTAACCTTGCACATGAAGATGTGAGTACTTCAATGCTGTTCTGTATCTCAATTTTTCTAAATGAATCTATGTGGAGCATGGCAGGCATACTCCACATGTTTAAAGCATCTTTTTAATTGTTATTATCTGAACCATTTTCCCCATTGTTAACACTATTGTTTGGACTATATCAGCTACTTCAGCAAAGGGAGTACTTTGGCCGGTACGGAAAGGTTTTGAAAGTGTCAATATCTCGTACCGCAACTGGCATGATTCAACATTCTGCAAAAAGCAGCTGCTGTGTGTAAGTTTTTTTAATGTCTTAGAAGTAATCACCCGACAACAATTTTCAAGTAGAAAGTTATGTGAGCCCCTCAGTTATTTTACTATTTCCTTTTTTAATGTGTCTGTTGGTTCAGTCATGTTTCTCTCCATGATTAGGGGCCAATTCTTGTAAGCTGTAAATTCTTTATATATCAAATTGCATTTCTTGAATAAAGTTTCTTATATTTAATTATTTCATATCTTTAGGTCTATTGGTTTAGTCATGTTTCTTTCCAAGATTGGGGACCAGTTCTTGTAGACTGTAATAATTCATATATCAAGTTGTATTTCATGAATAAAACTTTCTTATCTTTAGGTATATAACTTACTCAAAAGAGTCTGAAGCAGTCCGGTGTATACAATCAGTGCATTGTTTTGTATTGGAAGGTAGATCCTTGAGGTAAGGATATGCTCTTTTAACTGAATTGTGAGGCTTTCATGGTCATGTGAAGATGTATATATATTTGCATTCGCAGGGCTTGTTTTGGAACCACAAAGTATTGCCATGCATGGTTGAGAAATGTGGTAAAATAGTCACTTTAAGCTGATTAATATGAATGTTTTTTTACACGACTTTGCCTTTGTGTTACTATTAAATTATACGGCTTGTCCAGCCTTGCAGCAATAAAGATTGTTTATATCTACATGACTATGGTTCTCAGGAAGATAGCTTTACTAAAGATGAACTAGTGTTAGCATTTGCAAGGTATGTTGCTTCTCAACTCATGTACCCCATCTGTCTGTTTAACTTTTGAAACTTCTGTCTTCCTTAATAAGCATCAGCTGGTCGTCTTTTATATATATTGTTTCTTCATTTGGGAGTTCAAATCCTAAGGTTCAAATCAATGTCTTTTTGCTTGCAATTTTGTAAAACCAACAGACTAGTTAAACATACATATCATACCGTCAGTATCTTACTCAAATGCATCATTTAGTTTTCTCCCTAGTTTCCATAAATATCCCACAGTTATTGGGTTTGTCATAATTTTATTAGTTTTTTTATACAACAATGAAGCCTTATTTTTTTTGTAGTCCTCCCTTATGACCTCTTTTTATTTATTTATTTGATTGTTTTCACCTCATCATGCTTGTTTAGACTTTCTCTATATCATGGTTGTTTGAATCTCATGAATCATGATTTAATTCATGCGATTCAGTGGAAGTCTTATCTGCTTGATACAGATTGTGTGGACTGTTGTTATGTTACCAGAATCACATGTTGAATTGCGGGAACTGCATTAACGCAATTCTGCTCCGATTCTGATGACACATATCTCTAAGGGATATCAAGCCTAACGGCACAGTTGGGCAACCAACAAAGGTCATGATAGCTGGGTATGGCCAGAATCTCGTCTATAGAGAGTTCTGCGAAGAAAGCAGCTGGAAAGAGGTTCAGACGCACCCCTAATCGCTGCCCAGATATATAGATACAGTGAACCAGCAATCAGGGCGTAGGGACATAGGGTTTTCTTGATAGGTTTTATAATTTAGAGAGATAAGAATATGGAGAACCCTTGTAATTAATGTACAGAGAAAATAAGGAAACAAAAATATAAGGAAAATATTTATATAGAAAAGGGAAATAAAAATATAAGGAAACTAGTATGCATATAAAAGGAAATGAGAAAAAAATCTATTTCTTACTTTTGTAGTTTTATTATGAAAAAATATATTCTGTATTAATTTTAGTGATTAATTGTGTATCTTATGATTAATGATACATTTTAATTCATGATTCAGACAATAAGCATTTTGATTTGTGATTCAGTTTTCCTTTATCAACTACATTTTATTGTTTATGCTTGGGAGTTGTATGGTCTTTGATTATATTTTTGTCGTATTGTATTTTGGATGTTACAGGAGTAGGGTCCAACAAATTATTGGCGCTACAAATAATTTGAATCGTCGTTCAGGCAGCGTGTTACCACCGCCTGCAGCTGACTCTAGACATACGTCATCAGCCACCGATTTAGTTTCCGGAAGTCCTTCAGAAGTAAAGTTTTCATGCACATCATTTTGTGGCAAACTTTTTTATTAAAAAGCAGTGAGCCAACATCTTTTATTAACCTCACATCTTTTTATTAAACCAGAAAATTGAGCACCAGGTCAAAGGATCCTGTTCTGGTATTGGGGCAGACATTTCAACAGAAATTCCTGCAGTGACCTCTTGGTAATTAATTTACTGATTTGTGGTATTTTTGTGTTAATTTGTGTGTAGTGTGAATGCTGACTTTTGTGGTACATTATAATTGTACTAGGATTAGGTGTGTATCTGGCAATCTTATACAGGATACAAATTTGCCATGTTCTGATACTCTGTTCAATAGAAAAGTTGAGGCATCTAATGACCCACAAGTTCTTGTGTCAGAAGTTGCTTCCACTGAAAGGTCTAATCTTAATAGTTCAGGGGGAGCTGAAAATAGCCCTGAGATGGAGGCTGATGGTGTGTTCTTATCTTCAGAATCTAACAAACATTACATCGATGGAAATTCTCAAACATGTGAGTCAAATGTTATCAATGAAGTTACTGTGGAGAAACTTACTGGCACAGCATTGTCTAACTCCCCAATGTCTCTAGCAGCTTTTATGGGCAATGATGAAGACATGGTTGCAACCTCTGAAAGCACAAGCTTCCTGGAGATCTCCAGACAACATTGTGATTTCGGTATTGACAAAGCTGTGAGCATTGATTCAAATAAGGATGTACAGGGCTTATGCTCAGGGTTATCATCTGTTAGCATGTGCAGTCCACTCAAAGATTCATCTTTCATTCCTGATTCAGTCAGATTACATTATACTCATAACTCAATCAACTCCTCTATAGGGAAACATATGTGGCAAGATAATGAGTATTCATATTCCAAAGAACATTCAACCACACCAGCTTTCTGGGAAGATATTGTTGTCGATGATGTGAGAAATATAAATCGCGACCAGCAAGTTTTTAGCAAAGGAATCAATAATGTGTCATCTGGGCTTTGTTCATCTTGTCTGCCTCAGAATGTGAACCAATCAAGCCATCAAATGTGGCCACAAAAACAAGAACAAATTTGTAACCATGATCAGTTGGGAAAACCTTCCGAGTCTTTTAATGAACCCTCAGAGACAGGACATGGGAAGCATGTGGAGAATAAGGATAGTACAGGTGTTGATAGTAAGGTTGCTTCAGACATGGGAGAGAGCAGCATCATATCTAATATTTTGTCTTTGGAATTGGATGCATGGGAAGATTCCTTAGTTAAGTTGTTGGATGAAAGTGGTAAACCATATCTCCCACTTAAGTCACCAACTTTACGAAATGTCCAAGACAAGAAGAGCCAGTCAAGGTTCTCCTTTGCCAGACAGGATAATCTCATGAACACATCTGATTTGGAGCAATCTTTTGGGATTGCTGGGAATGCTCCGAAAGAGAACTTTGCATCTGCTGGTTTAATGGGAAACAAGGATACTCCTTCTGGAAAATACCCACATGTTTCCCCATCAAGCAATTCTATGCTGTTAGATAAATTTCTTGGAAGTCAGCCTTTTGTGCCTTCTAAATATTCTGGTGAGTACTGATTAATAACATGCTGAAATGCTCCCACTTTTTGTTATTGTTGTGTTACTGAATTTATATACATAAATCTTGCTGATATATCTCTCATTTGGTGTTCTAATTTCTATTTCTTGATTGGTGTTCAAATTTAAGTGGCATTCTAGTTACTGCTTTACTTGGATGAATTTAGGGATTCTTATCTCTAAGTATGCTGTAGGATTCTGCTTAGTGCTTGTGAATGGCATTATGTATAGCCTGCTTCAACAGTTCATTTATCATATGATTTTTTCTTCTATCTGGTTCTAATTCCTGTATATATCTGTATGTTCTTTTCGACGACGTTGTTTAGGTCATTTATGACATGTTATATTTTTTCTTTTAAAAAAACATAATTTCCTTTTGCAAATAGAGCTGAGGTCCATAATTGGTAATAATAGAAGTTTTGTTTCCTAATTGGTTTGTCATAAAAAGTTTAAGACCTTATATTAGTTACATATCTATTATCTTATCCAGACATCCAGTCACCCTCTCTCCATGACTTCATCAAATGAAAATAGTTTAGAGCTTTTAAAATGCCATTTTCATCTTATTTTTGTTTACAGTGGTACCAAGCTTTATGAAATTGATATTGATATTGTTTACAATTTTCTTTTATCAGTGTCAAATGCTCATGCGTCAAACTCACTAGGATTTGCAATATCCAGCAGAGTACCTCCCAGGTTTTCACGTGGGAGAGTTGAACCGGATAACAGTTCTGGTATGTTAACTGCACTTTTGTTTCTTCCTTACATTTTGTGCTTCTCATTTAGATTTTTTTTCACGAATCTTTTATTTTTCAGTGAATCATTTGCAACAGCTGTATGCTCCTCCTTCTGGAAATATTGGCAGGATAAGGAATACTGAATTTAAAGATCTTCCAGTATGGGGAGTTGGTAGTGGTATGCTGGCTGAAAGGCTGAGTAATGCATCTTTTGACCAGAGTGACCCGAGGCAAACTTCACTTCCACAATTTAGCCCCGGTGTAGATGATGCAAGACTTAGACTGTTCATGCAACAGTCTATGCCTCAGAATTTAGGACTTCCAGATCATGTTGGAAATATACTGCCCCCCCCAAATGACGCATACAGAACTTCTTCAAGGTTTCTTGATCAATTTCAGTCGAATAGTCCATCTATTGTTTACGAACAATTACATTCTCAACAGTTCAATAGTCCTGTTCTCCCATCAAATAACCAGTGGGGTGGTCGGAATGACAAGAGCTTCAGTGGCCTGCCTATGTCAGAAGTATTGGGTAATGAGAGAGGGGGATATAACAATTTCATGTCTAGTTAAAGAGTATATATAAAACTTTAAGCAACTGCTTTCACTGATATACTAGAACATTATGGTCATTTTGTTTGAACTTTAATTTCTCTTCAATGTGCTAATTGGCCATCGGATATCAAGTCTATGGGAATCACATCTGTTTCCAAAATGCCCAGATCTTGATTTGGCTGAAATTGTGTTTTAGTTATGCCATATAACAGTGCCTTGAGATCACTTTCAAAATCAGTTTCGAATTCAAGTATCCTGAATCACATTCACAACTTTCTTATCAAATAGTGAATGTCAAATGTCAATCACTCTTGTTTGCTTAACTTCACATGCTAGCACTGGAATCAGGGTTTCTCCACTTTATTGTTGACAGATGCATTGTCTGATGTAATTGGTGAGTAACTTGGTGATTTGACAATATACTTTTGCACTTGAAGCCATTGCTGGGGAGCTGTGAGAGGTCCGGACCCAGCTGGAGGTTGCGGTAGCTGAGAAATCTGATTATGCCGAGCTTTCCAGAGAGGTGGCTCTGACTGTCTGGGAAAGTGCCTTGGAGCACAAGGATCTCTCACTGGATGCCCATCAACTTCTATGTGGAGAATGTATATTTTCTTCGGGAGGAAGAGGATGGGAGTGTGTTTCTAGATCCATACTTGAGGCATGGCTTGTAGGTTAGCTCGGGGGTAGTGATTAAGGTTGGGCATGGACTTAGGCCTTGTAATAATTTAGATTTTGTAACTCTTTTAGACTATATACAAAGCTCCTTTATTCATTTTGTTGTTGATTTATCATGCTATTTCGAGTACCAATTGTGTTCGCAACAAACTTATTAATAATCATGATTAACTCTGAGCGACTAACAAACATTATGATCTTTGAATGATCAAATAATTTAATGTTAGCCACTTGAACGGATCTTAATTTGAAATCTTTTCAAGACTTAACCCTTAATGAATCTTATATTGCATTGATGTTTTGACACGTCTCTTGTTCGAGAGTGTTTTCAGTATCTCTTGGGTGTCCGTCTTATATGGTGGGTCGTGCATTTAATACAAGTCGGATGGAATTCTTTGGTTAGAACTTTTCCCATCTTCTGTTTATCTTACCTGGATGCAAGCCGGACAAGTAGGGTACTTTTTTGCAATTGTATGCAAGTCGGACTGTACGGTTGGACCGACTTGACTGCTAATCAACCTTGGAAGTGGCTCTGATTTACACAGTTAACTGAATGGTTGTTTAGATCGTTTAAGACCATTCACAATATTTCTCAACTAGATTATCTCGAGATAACTCAGAATAACCTGGATCAATAAAACCGACATTTTCCATAAATAAAAAAACAATTCTAGAAATAGAAGAATCTAGTGAAGGGAATGGTGAAAGAAATAGAGGCACATTGTGGTGGTTAGGGAGATGGATTTTGTAGGGATTTGGTATGCATAAATAAAAAAGGATTTGACTCCAGATGCATATCGAAGAAGAATGCATGTTTATTAATGAAAGAAGAAGCACAACACTTACACTGAAGAAGAAGCCCACTAACCAGGGGTGTTTGTTGTCCATTTGGATCGGTTTTTAAGTAAAAAATCGTTCGATCTAAATACATAATTAACACGTGGTTCGGTTCGGTTCGGTCTATTCATATTAAGATGTCTGATTCAATCTGGTCCAAATATTATACGCAGTTTCGATTCGGTTTGGATCGGTTTTTTTATAAAAAATAAAATTGGACATACACTCAAATACTAGAGTTCATGAAAAAATAAGATATTGCATATGAGCTAAGATACAAAATTAAATTGAAAGGAGAAAGCAAGAGGGAAACTTTATGGGGACCTTAGCTACCTAACTTAAAAGCATCAACAAAGAGACCTAATGATATACCAACTTTGCAATAGTTCATCATCATTAAAAACCACTACAACACCGGCAACCAAAACATCCCAATCACCGGTTTGTCCAAGTATTGTAGCTAATGCATTTTCTATGTAGAAACCTAGAAATAGTAGGAATATTTTCATAAAGAAGTTTCATCCAGATTTTCTAAGGAAATTGATATTGCATAAATACAAAGAAGAAACATTTGATTCTCTTAATAGTAAGATTAGAAACATCAAAATAGTCAAATGATCCAATCAATTGAAATAATTCCATGTGAAGTGGTGTTTTTTTAATAGCAACCATTATGATGCAACACGAATGTATTTTATGGGAAGGAATAAGAAATATATATAAATATCGTGTGTCTCAAAAAATGACAAAATAATAAACATAAAACAACGAAAAAAAATACTTAAAGGGGTTACAATTAAACAATTTCAGTCTGGTCTGGATCGATCTGGATCTAAGAGGTGAATCGAAAACCGGACTAGACCGATCGATCTTTAAAAAATAAATCCAATACGATCCAAACACATTCAGTTTTTGCGGTTTCAATATATTTTGAATTGGTTTTTGGTTTTCTTTTTGGAGAGGTCTGGATTCGAACACCCCTAACACTAACTACCCAAAGAAGGAAGAAGAAAAGCATTAATGTAGTTGATTACTATTAGGTTTAGGTTTTTTTAACATAACATAACGTGCACTTGGGCTTAGTATTACTTGAGTAGGGTAATTGAGACTTTTTCTTATGAGTAACTTTTACTATATAATTATATACAAACTTGTTGTCGTCCCTGAATTGCCAACATCATCATTTGGGTTGCAATTGTCAATTCAATCTTGTTACCATGGAAGTTGTAGATGTGTTAATGTCTGAGACTTTGAGCAGTGTTCCAAATATGCAGAAAACTGGTTGATTTTGTTCTGCCATGTTCAACATTCTCTTAGGATTACACTTACAATGGGCCTCCATATTAATTGAGCGTCTTGGCCAAAGAATTTAATAATGCCTACAAGCTGCGCGTTTCGTCCATTTGAAATGCCTGCAAGCAAAAAGGACATGTTGGACGAATGAACACACTTTTCATGCCCCACATACTCAATATGAACGAGTGGGTCCCATGTGCTTGACCCAAATTGTCAATGGTACCTGCAACACACCGACATGCTTTATTGGTTTTTCTTTACTTTTGTTCTTAAGTTTTGGCACTGCATCGACATGTGTTCTTGGTTTACCCTTATCTTCTTTTTCCAAGTTCTTGCAACACAATGACTTGTGTTCTTCGTTTATCCTTATTTTTGTTCCAGAGTCTTAGAAACACCCTTATACCTAATTTTGTGCAACCCAAAAAAAGTCCAAAAATAATATTTCAAAAATTTGTGTTATGAAATAAATAAGTAAAAAAATAACAACGGTACCAAATAATAATTATTTTCAGTTTTAAATTTAAAAAAAGTGCATTATCAATTTATATTTCGTTAAAAATAATAAATAATGAAATTGATAGGATAATTTTCTTTGAATTGTGGTAAGGAGGTTATCGATTGGTTACAATAATTAAAATGGAAATAAATAATAAAATAAGATTATACCAAAAATTCAAAAATATAATCATTTGTATTATATTTTTGAATAAATAAAAAATTTAAAGATAAAAGAGATAAAACGGGTTTTTGTTAACCATCTTTTTGAAAGCAAAAGTATGAGTACAACATATACCTTATGTCTAAGGCTCTCAAGTTCATCTATAAATAGACAAGCGGAAATATATATTTTCTTTTTATCTTTTCTTCTTATTTACTTATTTTAATTAAATAATTTATTTTATATAATAATAATAAATAATTTATTTTATAATTAAATAAATAAAAATTATTTTATTAGTTTCCATTTTTATAAATAATATTAATATACAATATTTAGTCAAATAATAAATGATTTTTAAATTTTAATTTTTTTTGGTAAATAATAATTAATTTATTAGTTTTTGTTTTTATATAAATAATAAGTATTTTATTTTTATGATTAAATAAATCATTATTAAATAACTATATTTAAACAAAAAATGATTTAATCAGTAAATTATATTTAGAATCTAATAATGAGGTTTTTATTTGCGTTAGTATCTTACTTTCTGCTTCAACCTGAGAAATGATTGCACACATTAGTAATGCCTATGTTATTTATCGAAGTGTGAAGTCGGTTCAAAACCAGTGCGTTATTTGGTGTTACTAATTCTCATTCGATCAATTAAAATAATTACTTTAATTTAAATAATTTGTTAATGAATTTTCAACATCGAACTAAGTAGTCTTAATTTCCTTATAACTAAAGATACATAGGAACAAGATAAACTTTTACAAACACAAAAATAAAATATTATATTATAATAAAATAAACTAAGGATATAAAGATCCATATAGTTTGTAAGGTTACATTAATACGGGTGGATGAATGCTAATACCTTTTCGATGTGTACTTGGCTCCGAACTATGCTCTTCTAAGGATGAGTTGTCTGTGATTAGGCTTCCCTTCTATCTTTATTGCTACTTCTCATATCTGAGTGTTTCCCATTTTTTACTCAATCTAGTCATCTTTGTGATGAATCTATTAACGTATGAGTTGATTATCACAATGTATTCAAAAGTTGTTATCTTATCATTAGCTTATTATTAGTTGTGAATATTGTTAGCTTTATCTTTATCTTACCTTAATTTTAGCTAGTTGTTGGTGACTAGTTGTTAGTTGTTGTATTTTCTCCCTATAAATGAGTTTTTTATCATTCAATAAAATTAATGCAAAATTGCTTCATCTTATAGAATCAACTTCAGGTTTGTTCTTTTTGCGAAGTGGTAGAGAACCACTATCCTCTAGCAAAATACAATATTTATTGTCTTCTTTACATGATTAAGGTTCATACTTTATTTTTCATCTTATAGTGATACACATTCTACATTTCTACCCACATGAACTACAATATTTATTTTCTAACCTTTCATACTTCGTTCAATGACAAAAAGAAATAAAGGGCAACAAGATCCACAAATTATATGCAAATTGTCAACAATGCTAGATGAACACAATGTTCATGTGAAACCATTTAGGATGGATAAGGAGACATCAATATGAAAAATGAGTGATCTAAAGCTTAAGCTCATTTTCGATAGAGTTATTGATGGTATAATTTATGATCTACCTATTGTTTCAGAAGTTACTACTCTTATTGTATGTGGTGTTGGTAATCCTTCAAAAAGTGAGAGTTTTGGGGAAGTATAGTGGTAAATTTAAAAGAATGAATGAGTCTCATACAAACTATCTTGATTATCAATACCCTCTTTTATTTCCTTATGTTACGGTTCTAGGTGTTCTCGCGTGTACAAAATAAATTGAGTTCCCATCAAAGATTAAATGGGCATTAGACTCCAAACTAGGACAAATGAGCATGAGACACTATTAAGGTCTAAAATATAGTGTTGTATAATGGATTCTGAGAGACTCATCTGGGTGAGGAACCACCAAAATCAACTAAGAGAGTAAACATGTACAACATTTTGAATTCAATCGACAAAGTCAAAAGTCATGAATCAAATAATGGGAAAAGAATCATATTATCTTCTTCTTTTGTAAGTGATCATACATATATGGCAATTTATAGCTTTGTAGGATTTCCTTTTATGTTCATAACATTTACAAGCGACCCAAATTGGCTAGAAATTAAGAAGCTAATTGGACCAATTCAATTGAAACTACAAGATTCTCCTAATATGCGTTAAGTGTCTTTAAAAATCAAGTTTGATATGTTGCTATCATCTTTGAAGATACGTCAAATTCTTCGGGAAATGCTTGCATGTATGTATTATCTATTCTTATTCATATCATTTGTTTAAGATTATTTCGTTTTATTTTTATTGGCTTATATAATGTGATTTTAATTTTTCACAATGCAAATATGTATACAATTGAATATAAAAAAATTGACTACGACATGTACACATTCTTAATTTTATACATTCATATAGCAAGTATCCTTCTCATGAAGATATTGACAAGATAATTTCACCTGAATTACCAAATCGTATGGAAGAGTAAGAGTTATATGAGTTAGTAAACAACTCATATGGTCCATGGTCTTGAAGTAATTCCAGAGCACAACAATTGTTGACCTATATGGTTACCCCATTTACAAAAGATGACACAATGTATACACCATTAACAAGAATGATGTGTCTCTTGACAATCCTTATATTGTTCTTTACAATCCAAAGTTATTAAAGGAGTACTAATTACATATCAACACGGAACGGTGTAATCAAAGTACTTCAAAACGTTGATGAAATCACACAATATATAGATTACATGTATATGTCACCATGCGAGTCATGTGGAGAATGTTTTCTTTTTCTATTCATAGTAGATCACCAATAGTCAGAAAGATTGTACTTCCATCCTCTAAATGAATAATTTCTTATATTTAATGATTATGAGGCCATTGATGATTTTATTTCTAAGCCAAGAGTGAATGTTTACCTCTTGGGTGGAAGCAAACAAAACATATTTTGACACAAGAAATTTGACTTATGCATAGTTCTTTTCAAAATGTGTATATATCAATGCCAACGAATTTTGGAAACTGACGTTTGGAAGGTTATACAATTGGTAAACTCATTTGGGTTCCTCCGAGTACTTGAATGTAAATGCAAGCATATATCATATTGATTTTGATGAAAACAAACTATAAAGAGTCAAAGACAAACTTGATAAAGTCATGTTACAAGTGATGCACCACGTGTTGAACCAAAACCTTAAGACATTAGTTTCATGGGCCTTTTCTACTTATAAAGTCTTTCACTCCTCCCCACATATCCAATGTGAGACTTCACACTTGAATAAACCCAACAATCTCCCCCTCAAGTGTGAGTACCACATACTTTCCGGTCTGCTCCCCCTTAAGTCCACCATGTCCCAGCCGAACCATCGGCTCTGATACTACTTGTTGGACCAGACTGCGACTGGGGAACCTCCAACCACTGGGGAGTTCCATGTTACGGGGTATGGGAATAGTGGAGAGTTACAAGTGATGCACCACATCTTGAACCAAAACCTTAATGCATTAGTTTCATAAGTATTTTCTACTTATAAAGTCTTTCACTCCTCCCCGCATATCCAATGCGAGACTTCACACTTGAATAAAACCAACACTTGAAGACATGGACAAATCAACAAGTAACAAAACTAAGTCTCAAAGTTCAAGCATTCAAAGAAAATCTAGAAGGCTAAGCTTATGTTTGAGAATGCAAGCATACATCATCACATTGGGGAGATGAAAATGTAGCATGCATCATCACATTGGGGAGATGAAAATGTAGCATGCATCATTACAGTGTTTTGATGAATACAAAGAGAAGTCAAAGAGAAGACAATGATAAGACAAAAAAGCTTGAAGACATGTGCAACTCAGCAAACAACAAGGTCAAGACTCAACATCATTCAAGTAGACTTAGGCTAAGAGTTTTATATTTCTAGAGTCTATGTTTAATTGGGTAGAGTCTAGGCTAGGTGAACCTAGAATGGAAGTCTCACAAAGTTTAAAATTGAATATAACTAAAATGAGACTTGCATACATTCATACATGATTCACATGCTCATGCATTTACCTATGATAACATGATTTGAGTGCATCAAACTAAATTTATCTCATATATTTTCAAAGTCATGTATCATGCATATACACATCATGTAGGAGGTTTATCATGCATCAAGAAAACACTTTTTTTAACACAATTAATCGATTACAACTTGTGTTAATCGATTAAATGAACATGAGAACCAATTAATCAATTAAGTATGAGATTAGTCGATTAAATGGAGTTACAGTAGCTGAAATCTTGGATTTCTTAGGATCGTTAATCGATTAAGTTGTAGGTTAATCGATTAAGTCAAGCTAAAAATAGTTTTATATAAAAGCTGATTTTTCCCATGTATTTATTAAGAGTCATAGTTAGCTATATTGAAAATTCACAAGATTGTAAATTTCCCTGAATTTAACTTTGATATCATTTGAGAGAGTTTCTTGATGTGTCTTTAGTTTTCTTGTTTCATAGAAAAAGATAGGATAGTTGAGGATTATCCTTTTGTGCTTAAACTTTCACATTCATTTTGGAAAACCAAACATTAATCACACATAGTTTCTTTAAGTCTTTGTGAGATTTATAGGCTGGGTTTTTAGTGCTTTTATTGTTTGTATATCCGCACACTTAGGTGCAATTGTAACTTGGATAATTAGACGATTTTGAGAGAAAACCCTAGTTGCGATTAGGTTGTCATCTTCACCTTTACAAAGGTCTTGGTAAGGAGTGATCATTGGCTGGGGTTGTAGCGTGAGTACGTGAGAATTATTCGAAAGAGGCAGGTTGAAGGTCAAACCGAAGTGAAAAACTCTAGGGTCGAGAAGGGAGCATTTGTAAAGTTTATTTGAACGATTTTTTTGTACAAACATTATTCAAATGGTGAAAAAAATCTCTCGAAGTCAGAATGAGAGGTCTAGATGTAGTTTGCAAGTGGACCCGCAAACGAACGAGGATAAAATATTCGTCTCAATTTTCTTGATCTCTTATCTCTTTACTTTACAATCATTTTATGCTTTAAATGTTTTAGTTGATTTACTTATTAAGTTTAATGCTTGTCATGTTTCTGTTAAACATAGTGACATAAATTCTTTAAGTTGATTGCATTTGTTGTTGATTGAAAACGCTATAACTTTGCTTGCAAGAAAATTATTTTTCAAAGATCGCAAGAATCAGGTTAATCGATTAAACTTGTTGTTAATCGATTAATCACAGCACGAGTTAATCGATTAAACTTGTTGTTAATCGATTAATCACAGCACGAGTTAATCGATTAAACTTGTTGTTAATCGATTAATCACAGCACGAGTTAATCGATTAAGAGCACTAATAATCGATTAAATAGTGAATATTTCATAATTTCTCATTTGTAGGAAAAGTGTTAATTGCTTCTACTCACACCCATTCACCCCCTCTAGGTGTTATTTGTTATGTGGTATACCCAACAAGTGGTAGCAGAGCTAGTACGTGAGTGCTAGCTTAACCATTTAGATCGTTGATCCTAAGCATATATTACCATGGGCTCTAGTAACCCTTACGGCGGCGATGGGGGGTTCATCAATCGTCTTTTGGTTTTCTGTGGCGAGAGATACACCTACTGGAAGGTTAGATTGAGAATATTCATAGAGGCATCTACAATAGAACTAGGATGTCTGTCACTAAGCTGGAAATATGTTTTATATTCCACATGTCTTTGTCTCCATCCATTCACTATGGACTTCAAAATATGCTCTACATTCCACACATGTCGTTGTCTCATATGTCATGATAATTAATAAGTCACATGGTCAATCAATAGCAAATGTTGAATTATACTTATCTCGATCTATTTTTAGTTATTGTCAATTATAAGTGACATTTTTTAGAGTTCAGAGCATGCATAGACTCAAAATCTTAATACATGTGACAAGAAAGGAAAAACAAATAATAATATAACTAATGTTATCTTTAAGGATGTCTTCTATAATCTATAACAAGCATCTCAATTATCAGCTTCCAAAATATTTTACTGATTGTGTATTTTTCCTTTCTCTTAAATGTGTTAATATGTAACGTGATATCTGATTATATTTATTATAATCCTTAACATATTCAATCAATATGACAACTTTGGTACCTATATTTGATTTCTTGAAAGTTTCAACTTATATATGACTAATATATAATTGTTTAATTACTTATTAAGTCATCCTATTCTATGTATATGTATATTTATTAAACTATCATGTAAATTCATATTCAATGCGGGTTTTATAACGTTCAAAGAATGAATGTACTTTTTGTATACTGTTACGTGGTACCAATACGTTAACTCACAAACTTTAGATCATTATAAGTGATTGACATTATCTTTCATACATGATTAATATTTGTTAAACAATTAATGTTATATATTCTCCACTTTGATTTATTTGTATGCTTTTGAACTTAGGTCAAAACAAATATGGAATGTGGGAATACATAAGTAACTTACTGGTTAAGGACTAAACCAGAGATCCCTATATATAAAACATAAGCCTTGCTCACCTAAGTACCTATTGAAAGTAAGGATTTATATACACTTAATATATTATATATCATTCATTTATATTTTTTTTAAAAAGTTAATGATTATTAAACATGAATAATGAATAATATAATGATAGTGTATTAGTTAAGGCATTCATTTTTTCCGTCTAAAAACAATATTTAAGACCTCTTTGCTGAAATAAGGGAAAGTCATGAACAAAATCAAATACTCCCATAAAAAATGTCTGAAAGCTGGATTATATAATACTCCCATCATTATTCATATCAATGCACTAGTGTTCAGCAGAGGCATAAAAACATCACATGAAGGTTAGGATTAAGCTTCAGCTCCTGGCTCTTTTATTTGAATTGAAGTCTTTGATAAGCTTGCTTCCAATTCATTCAACTCATCCAAGTCCAATTCATCGTCGTCGTTGTCAACATCATCGGCATCAAAACCAGCTGTTGCTGAGGCGCTGGGACCATGCTCAGCAGAATTCCCATTTTCCTGAAGTTGGATCCAACAATTAGCAAAATGAATATAGAGTCGATGTAAATAATGATGCCACAATATAACTCTCAAAGAACGTTTTTTTTTTTTACAATATAAGAGATATTATTAGATGAGAAAAGTACAAAAGAAAAGGATAAGCCATCCTCACAAAAAAGTAAAAAGAAACAACTAAAAAATTAGGTGACTGAGTCATGCAAGAAAGTATGGGTATGTCAATTCCTCTGCATATCTATCTACGTACAAAACACCACTAAAAACCCATTTCCAGAGCACCAAAGGGAAACCAAACCCGAGAAACCGTTTCTCCACTTGTGAGGGTAAGACATCTACCCTCCCAAACCCCATTAAATGGGAGCCTCGAGCACTGGACGACCCTTATGTTTAAAAAATTACAAGTATACAATTCTTTAGGGTAGATCCAAGACTCTTATGTTTCTCCACTTCTGAGGGTAAGACATCTACCCTTCCAACCCCCATTAAGTGGGAGCCTGAGCACTGAGCGACCCTTATGTTTAAGAAATTAAAAGTATACAGTTCTTTAGGGCAGATCCAAGACTCTTAAAGCACATATTTTAACTGTCAACTACATAAAATAAGACTAGGAGAATGAGATAACAAAGCTAAACCTAGAAGAAACTATCCTCCCCTGAAAATTACATTATTCTATGATGAAGTGGTTGGTTTTGAAGTGTGAGGAGGTTGATGGACTGAAGAAAGAAATGGGATTTGCTTGGAAGTAAGGAAAGGGGCGAGCCATGTTTTGAAAAAAAAATTATTAATTAAATAATTTTAAAATTTAGATCTCAACCATTTAAGATTAAGTGTTCCTCGTGTCTGCGCCTTGTGAAATGGACTGAGAGATGTCCATTTTCATAGAAGTCGGAGAATCTGGACAAGACACGAACCAAACGTATCATATTTTAGCACGACTTTTCATCTATATATATTACTACTACTCTTCTAATTGGGAACTAAGAAAACTTCAAAGTGGCTACTATAATTCATTATTGGAGGCAAATGACCAAAGGGAAACACAAGAATATGAAGAACTAGATAAGAGGGGAAAACATGACAGATTGCGCTAGACGTTGAGTAGAGGAAAATCCACTCCTAAAAACCAAGCTGATAAGAGGGGAAAGCCTCCCCCTTATGTCCACATCCAGTTGATATGGAACTCAAACATATACATCAAAGCACCAAGTTCTTCTAAAGATCACAAATTTTCCGAGGAGGCAGCCCAGTGGTTAACATTGAAGACTTCAACTTAGGGGTATTGATCATGGGGTATAGAGACGGGTGAATGAGTAACATTCTGTTCTTGAAATGAAGTTCAAATGGACCCTAGAGGAGATTAACTGATTGAGAGTACAAAATACAAAGGTAGTATGTTATAAAAGGCAATTAAGTACATAACATGGTCTGGCTCAATTGGTAGACAGGATAAGAGAGACAGGATAAGATAGTCTGTCCTATCATACTGCAACCCAGTGTTCGGTGAACTAGTAGGCTAGGATAGGGCTATCCGGCTATACTGTTAGCCTATCATATCATGATCATTTAGTTTATTTTCTACCCATGGCGGAGCATGGTTAGAAATGAGCAGTATGGGATAGTGCAGTTGCAATGAGGGCCTGGGGCTTTTTCAGTAAATGGAAATCATCCAGCACCATACATCTCAGACTTACATTCATCAAAGTGCTTCTAGGATTTTCAGCTATATCCATGAAAAAGACAGAAATTATGGCGACAGATATGAAGATAACACTTACTTTCTGTTCAGTGTTTTCAGATTCTGGTTCTCTTTGGTACCTCTCATATGCTTCATCGTCATCCACAAACAAGGTAGCATCTGACAAAAATAGCTCACGTCCACTGCATTGGAGGAGTAAAAATACAACGCGATTAGTGAAAACAACAAAGTAAAGCCTTTGTAACTAACTGCAACTACTTCTTTCAAACATGCTCAACAACACAAAATTCCTTTACCTTTTCACATTTCTTCTTGAGTAATAAGGGACATACAGACATATTCACAAGTGAACGATAGGGAAAATATTTATGTACCTCATGCGGTCATTCTTAGCCCTATCTGCCTGTTGTGCAGCCAAACTGGCATCTCTCTCTTCCACCTTCTTCTTCTTCCATTGGTGAAATAACTCAGGAGTCATAGAAGTTGTAGTTGCTACTTTGGCACGCTAAACCATGTAAGTTATTCAGTTAAATAACCCAATTCAATATTAAATAACATTGTTTATTACATAAAAATATTTTCACCTGATTTTCAATTTCCTCTTCATTTGTTATCTTATCTCGTTCTTCCTCTAACAGAGCCTTCATTTGAGATTTCAAAACATATCCAGGGGGAAGTGCATGCCTATAGTGGCAATTCTTATCACCATTAGGGCAGACCCAAAACCAACCATATTGCTTCCTCTCCACTGCTTCCAAAAAGTGTTTACAGACGTGAACAGTGTTAAACAATCGGTAATGGTCACATTAGCCAAATGCAAATACTAGTTCGAAATAATTCACTGTCATCAAACACCATAAAGAAGCACATAAATGAACCAACAACTACAGAACCATAAAAAAGAAAATTGTGAAATATCAATTAAGGAGCAAATGAATGTAACAGTGATAGTTCCAACAAATCTAATAGTGCATACTATGTCAGTAGGTTTGTTCTGATTATACTCATTTTTCTTTGACTCTACCACCTTCTCCAAAGTCTCTTGATCCCAATCCTCCATTGTTTCTGACAAAATAAGAGCCCCAAAGAAAGTCAGAAAATGTAAAGTTTTAAAAGGCAAAACAATATGTAACAATAGAAATCATTACAAATCAACATTGAACTTTGATGAAATACCATCGTCACGCTTATCACTATAAATGTCAATCTTTTCCCCTTTCCTCTGAACATTCAAATCATGTGAGAACTTGCATTTGAATCCCTTGGTACACTGCCCTACTTTAAAAAACTCACATACTATGGACTTGGGGTCAACACCTGACCAAATTCAGATATACGGCTTATTAGTTTCCAATATATTTGGATATTTAACGACGAGTAAAATGCAACAGAATGAGATGATATGGAATGGAGTGAATAAAACAAAGTTAACTAACCATTGCTTGAATATTTTATGATGGAACAGAGCAGAATATATCAAATAATAAGCCGATTCTATCTCATTTCATCACATGCCCCCAAATTACTAGAGAAGACAAAATCAGGGTATTGGATCCTAGCAGTGATTCAAATTGCGGACCACATTACGTGATGCTGCCTCGATAATACAGTTGTGGTGTGATACCGAATCACAATGATCCAGTCGCATCAGGCCGCAGTGCAACCGCGTTTGAGCCGCATCGAACCTCATTGAATTTAAAAATATTTTTTAATCACAGCCGCTACAATATTGCAAGTGTGTTGGCTGCAACAATCACATCACACCACAATTGCGGTGTCACTCTGAATCACAATGATGCAGCCGCATCGGGTCACAACGCAACCACATCAAACCGCATTTGGACCGCATCAGGCCGCATCGAATTCAAAAATATTGTTTTAATAACAAAATAATTCACATCGCCGCATCACAATGGTCGCAATGACTGCGATCGCAGTAACCGTAACCGTTACTACAATCGCGACCGCAATTTAAAACAATGTTTCATTCTATTCTATTATATTTTGAACAGTCCAAACAATGGAATCTAGTATCATTTAAGTCCACTCCGATCCCTAAAAAAGAGAAACTTTTTGAAGTGAGAATAAGAGTGAAAGAATTACCAACTGGTACTTTAGGCTGGATAACAGCGATCTTAAACAAATCATTTAGCTCTTTTTCCTTGGCCTTCTCCTCCTCCTTCTTTTTCTGTTAAAAATATTAAAACAATCGATTTGAAACCAAAATAATAAGATATATACTTTTAAAAATTAATAAATAAATAAAATAGAGGAACATTACCTTAGCAGCGAGTTTTGAAGAATCGGGTTGTTGAACGGACTACTTGAGATTCTGAACATACTTTTGAACATTCTTACTTTTGTTCTTGTTCTTGAGACCAAAGGTTTTGTCTTCTATGACCTTTTGCTTTTTCGCTATATCTGCTTAGGTGGCATCTTTTCATTTCATATGAATAAATCAAAATTAAGAGTGATCAAATGAAGTGAGAAACTAATGTGGATTGGGATTGAGGTGTTGGTATCTTACGTTTGGATGTTGTTTGCGGGAAAAAGAGGATGTATGGTTCAGATAGGGTTTGGTGTTTAAACTCGACGGGGAAGAGATTCTTGAACCTTGAATGCACCCTTCCGCAACGTGTCACACTATGGTGTGTTGTGCTTGGATTAGTCTCGTCAAATTGGTCACTGCTATTTTATATATGATACTACCCGTGCATATGCACGGAGGTATTTTTTGTCACTCTAACACATATTACTCATACATTCATATAGTTAAAAATATACATGTTATTTATATATTCATATGGTTAAAAATACACATGTTATATGTCCATTCGTATTGTTAAGAACAAACATGTGACCCGTATATTTTAATAGTTAAAAACACATATGTTATTCATAAATTAGATGAATGGAGTAGAGAGTAAATGACTAAAGTTTTCTCAACAATATTAAATGTATACATATAGAAATATATCATATAATTTACATTACAATGATATTAAAAAGTCATTATATAATGACAAAGTTGCCCTTAAAAAATCAAAGTGTCAAAGATATGATATTCCTTTTAGTAATTACTATTTCCTCTCTTTTATTATGTTAGTCTATGAATTTTGGACCGGAAAAATCAATGTGGTTGTGACACATGTGAAAATGAATATTCATGAAACATTTTTCTTATATATAGTATATATATTAAATATTATTATTATTATATCTTATTAAATAATATATTGGGTAATGAACAATGGATATGAATGCATTTTTATCTTGTGTGGGAGATTGTACAAAATGAAGTGTCTTTATCCTGTGTGAGAGGTTGTTCTTAACCATATTTTTTAACGTATGGTTAAGAACACACATATTATCCGTACATTCATATAAGACATATTGATTTTGACATATATTTGAAACCACATAATTATCAATCTTATTAAAGATATATAACATTGTGTAATAATTTGATAAAATAAAATGAAATATAGATAATCATTGATAAGTTGTGTGCAATATTCAAAGTCGTTATGAAAAGTAATTGATATTACAATAAACTGAATTTCTTAACATTTCCAATCATTTGAAACCAAAATAGATTGGAAAAGGAGTTAGTGAGATTAGATTGATTAGAACTTTGAATTTGTGTTTTGGAGAAGATGAAATCAGTGATGAGAAGCAGAAGTGAAACCAAAAGAAATGAAGATTTGAAAATAAGAGAACGATCATGTGCTAATGCCAAATGTGTGTTCTTAATAATATTTTTATGAAAGCATGAATGATCATTAAGTATAATAATTATATTCATTCTAATTGAATTATTCATGAATATTGCGGTATGATTATGGTGATTAGTTGTTGAGTATAATTTGAAAGATATGTACCTGATGATTAATATAAATGAATATATAATAAATGTGCATAATAACAAAATAATATGATTGTTAATCAGAGTATGAGACATTAATAGGATTGCTTTCACAATATTATAAGAATTTAGAGCTTCACTTATAAGAATTGATTTTGGGAAAATGAAGAGATATACAAATTGATTTAGGGGGGAATATATAAGGAATGTGGATAATAAGATAATATGATTGTTAATCAGAATATGAGATATCAATATGATTGCTTTCACAATATTATAAGAATGTAAAGCTCCACTTATAATAAGAATTGATTTAGAGAAATTAATCGATGGACATAATTTTAAACATATGTAGCTGATGATCAATATAAATTAATATAAAAAAATATATGGAATGTGTATAATGATATATTGATAAGAATTGATTTAGGGGGAAATATATAAGAAATGTGTATAATATGATTGCTAATCAGAGTATGAAATATTAATAGGATTGCTTTCAGAATATTATACGAATTTAAAGTCTCGCTTATAAGATTTGATTTAGGAGAAATATATAATGAATGTGCATAATAGGATAATAAAATTGCTAATGAGGTTATGATATATCAATAGAATGTGCACAATATTATAAGAATGGAGAAATATAAGAATTGATTTAGGGGAATAAATAAAGATTTTTGGTGGAAAAAAGAATATAAGAATAAATGTGTATAATGATTTTTTTATGAAATCATGAAAGATCATTAAGAATTGATTTAGGAGAAATATATAATGAATGTGCATAATAGGATAATAGAATTGCTAATGAGATTATGATATATCAATAGAATGTGCACAATATTATAAGAATGGAGAAATATAAGAATTGATTTAGGGGAATAAATAAAGATTTTTGGTGGAAAAAAGAATATAAGAATAAATGTGTATAATTATTTTTTATGAAATCATGAAAGATCATTAAGTATAATAATTATATTCATTCTAATTGAATTATTCATGAATATTTCATAATGGTAATGGTGATGAATGTTGATTTTAAGCATATGTACATGGTGATTAATAGAAATTAATATATAAGAAATGTGCATAATAATAAGATAATAGAATTGCTAATCAGGGTATGAGATATTTATAGAATTGCTTTCACACCACATCATAACACCGATATTTTACAATTATTACCAACACTTTTTGCTTACAATCTCATGATTCTTCTTCTTCTTCTTAGGTAACATTACATCGTACTTTAATTTTCTTCATTTCTCATTCTAAGTTTTTAATATTCTGACTTTGTGATTTTTGTTAGAGAGTTCGTCATTTTCGGGATAATGTTGATGATAATTTAAAGAATTATTTTTGTTTTTACATAATCAAACCGCAATTTCCTGTAGGTAATGCTAATTGCATATGTGCTTAATAAGATAATCTTACAAGCTCTTGATTTTTTTTCTCCTTCTTATGTAACATTGTATTACATCATACTTTAATTTTCTTCATTTCTCATTCAAAGCTTTTCATTATTCTGACTTTGTGATTTTTGTTACAGAGAGTTCATCATTTTCAGGATAATGTGGATGAGAATTTAAACAATTATTTTTGTTTTTACATAATCAAACAGCATAATATGATAAGAATTATTTTTGTTTCCCTAAACTCATATATCTTTAATATAAATTAATATGAGAATATTATAATGAATGTGCATAATAATATAATAGAATTGCTAATCAGAATATGATTTTAGGGAAAATGAAGAAATATAAGAATTGATTTAGTGAAAATGAAGAAAGATTTTTGGATGGAAAATGAATATGAGAATATGTGAATATGATTAAGTGTTTGGTAGAAAAAATGAAGGATTAATAAATGTGACATGCATATGTCATTTTGGTGTATGATATGAGAAGTGACATGCATGTGTCATTTTGATGTATGATATGAATGTAGATTGTAATGATACAATGTGAGACTATGCATGGTAGTTGATGGTTTGATGTATGATATGAATGTATATGGTAATGATACAATGTGAGACTTTGCATGGTAGTTGCCTAGTTGGTGGGAGTGTTTGGGTGAGAAAACTTTGCATGAGAAGATGACATGTGTCCAAGACTAATAATAGAAAACCTTTTTTTCTTATAGTATAATAGATTATAAATACTATTATTTTAATTGGTTGATTCAAATGTGAATTAGTTCGCGTGAATGGATAGTCTTCATAATTGACTTAAATTGTGGACCGTATTGTTGTAATATTGTGATTGTGGTGATGGTTGTAATCATATCATAATTGCATTATATCGCATTGGTTTGTAATGCAATCAAATTTGGATCGTATCAGGCTGCATCAGATCACATAAGATCGCATCAGATCACATCGGCTTCAAAAATATTATTTTAATAATAAAATAATTCACATTGCAACGGCCGAAATCTGTATCGCAATGACTACAATCTTAGTAGCCGCATCCGCTACTGCAGTCATTTCCGCAACGTAATTTAAAACACAGACCTTAGTAATACAAAAAAATGTTAATTAAATGGATCAAAATCGAAACATTAATAAAAAGATTTAATAAATAAATACTTATTTTATTCCTTAAAATATTTGGTATATATCAATTTGGTTATAAAATTTTTAGGGAGAAATCCATTTAGTCTAAGAGTAAGTTTTTTGACTTAATAAGTAGATCTAAACCATTAAATTTCTCTAAAATTAATGGTTAAGATATAGTCAATGAATCCCTCCTAAAAAATTTAATTATAAAATTTGTTGCACATTTTTTTTTGTTAGTGGTCTTTGTCAGTCATTTAGTCAATTTGCCTCCATCACGTCACTATTAATAAACGTGCTGACGTGTGATGTTAATTGCGCACATGATATTTTCTTCCCTTAGTGGAAATCGGGAGAATCTAGAGAAAAAAAATGAAGTCGTTTTATAGAAAATTAAAAAAGAAAGAAAAGCACGAGTAATGATGATTTTCTTTTCAAAGAAAAGCACATGATATTGTTGAAAAGTGTTATTACGTTGTTGAAGATACTATGAATACCAAGTGCTTGTGAAAAGTAAAAAAAGAATGGCAAATCAAAGGAAGACGATTCTCTTTTTTCTCCCTTTTCCTTTTTCGCTCATGTTGAATACTAAATTGTGATTAATCATGTGTATCTTCAACATCTAAGATTAGGAGAATTAGGTTGAACATAAAAATGCAATCATGTTGGGAAATCATGTTGCAACTAGCTTGAACATACTTGGGGATCTTGTCCCATTTGTGATTTTGTAGTGCTTAAAGATTGAAGATATGACAGTGTATTGTAGTTTAATTGTCATCATTCTAGTCTTTGAAAGGGTCTATGTAGTAGAAATATGAAGATAAAATGTATTTGAATTATTATTATCATTCTTGTATAACCTTTCAAGGAGATAGTGCTTTTTCAACTCTCTCCAAAGGGAATCTATTCCAAACATATATACCATGGAATCTATTCCAAACATATATACCATGGTTCCTTACTTCGACAGGGTACAAATATCTAAATCTCATATTTTTAGAACTATAAAGGTTTTGTATGTGTAAATTACTGTAAGGATTCAATTGTATACAACTTGTACCTGAAGTTGAAATGAAGTGATTTTAAGTATTCAATTGTCATCATTTATGGTTTGTGTAGGATATTTGGGAATATGTAAGTCTTAGAATTCTACGAAGATTATTATCCTGATTTTTTAGAATGTATAATGTTCTTCAATGAAACTTGGAGGTCTACTAATATTCCAACCTTCTCCTAGAAAAGACTTAGAGACGATTACAGGCCGAAGAAGGTATTAGCATCTCGTCTCCTCGTAATAGAACGATATCCTCACTAACAACATGAAATTTTATACCCTTAAAAAAATTATTTACAGAAACAAGATATTTATTTTTTATTTTTGTTCCTAACAAGATATTATCTTACTCCTATGTATCCATAGGTGCACTAGGAAAATCAAAACTATGTAGTTTTGGGTTAAAAGATGATCAACTTGATTGATTTTATTAGATTCAAATTTTAGAAATTATTTAAATTAATTGAAGATTGATTAAATGAAAAAGATTCGACATTGCTCACTTCACCGGAAAAACAACATTAGTAATATGCTGAACTTATTCATCCCCTTTAGGTGTAATGCGTGATTACCCAACAGAAGCCATGGTAGGCTCTAAGTACATAAGGCCTTTCTAGGCACAAATGCTATCATTTATTAATCAAGTCTCTAGACTTGTTGAATTATTGTTGCATTGGTTAACTAAATCTCTTTGGACTCATTGTTAGAGTATGCTTGCTAACAAAATCTTTCGAGACTCTTTGTACTAAAGTTCTTTGGTACTTAAGATTCTTCAAGTTGCACACAAGTATTTTTTAAACTTTGCATCTCTAGAGTCTAGACAAGTATTGTTTGTTAACTTATTCTCTCCAGAATCGTTAAATAATTACTTTTTATCTTAGGCTCTTTACAAGATTGTATAAAAGTATGTATTACAATCGATAACTTAATTTTTTTATCACTCAATGAGTGGATATAAATTTAAAAGTTAATAGCTTTAAAAGTTATCAGTAGATTTTATTGTTGAGAAATCATAATTGGCTAATGTATTGTTTATTCATTCGGTGTCAAATTCTTTGGATTTTTTTATATTCTAATCTCTTCCTTGTAATTAAGCTAATCTTAAATAAATAAACTCAACATAGACTTAATTTAAAAAAACCACCATCTTATCCTCATCTATCATATTTAAGTTTATGGCAATTTACGTATTCGTTCCCAAACATTAGATTTAGATCAAAGAAATATTTAAATACAGGCAAATGTTGGTTCCTTTCAATTCACATTCCATATTTTGTGATAAATGGAAAAGTAGAATAATGATTACTTAAAATAGTGTTACATTATCGCCTTTTACTAATTGTTCTACGAAATTATAAATTTTTATAATTGATAATACAAAAGAGTTACACTCATCTTCTAAACAGAACAAAGATAACAGGGCTGCTGGACATTCATCTGAGCCTAAAATAGAAAAGGAAAGGTTAAGAATAATATTTATAAATATAAAGATTTATATATAATCACTATATTATGAATTTCTCAATCATATTTAGAAATAAAAAACTAAATGATAAGAACTAACGTATATTTAATATTAATTTCTTCTTTTCCAGCAAAAGCATGCACCACCAATGCACTTTGGAATACTCTCCCGATCACAAATGCAATCAGAATCATCTTGACAATAGAAAATATCGATCTCTGTGGTATAAAGAAGTATAAAAAATAAACATTATTCAGTGGAATGAAACCTGATATATAAGGTTGAGAATAAATTTGAAAAGAGGAGAAAAATGCTAACACACCATTGCTCATAACAACAAAGATGGATAAAAATAGCACCAAAGCATAAACAAACTTGCGAATTCCAGCCATATTTTTTTCTTATCCACATATAACAAAGAATAAATGGTTTGATCAATTTATATACATGTAGTACACTTCTACCGTTTTAAGGAACACTTTTGTAATTTATCAAAATTATTATTAAATGTCTTTCAAGTATAGAAGCAAACCACAGTTGTTCCTTCGTTTTACTAAACTAATCATTTATTCTTGGTATAGACATTACACATAAATCTTATCGATGTTCAAAGTTCATTTTATTTTTTCTATAAAAAATCCTTTTATTTTCATTTTACCTTTTCAGGATACATAGGGTTAAAATCCAGAAACGTAAATAATAATATTGAATTATATCAAAGATAATAGTAATAATGATGTTTATTATCCTCTATAGGAACAATATGCAAGTATATCTAATCAAACTAGTAATGTAAAGTGTTACTATTCTAATAATCAAAACATACATGACCACTAGTATTTATTGGACCTTTACTTACCTAAATGTATACAACTTCACCTCTATTTCACCTTAAAAGTGTATATTTCCTTGTTATAACTAATGTTTTCCTTGTATGTAAATTCAAGTATATATCATATGGATTTTGATGAAGACAAAGTATAAAGATAAACTTGATGTTGGATCAGACTGCGACCGATGATTCTCCAACCACCGGAAAGTTCCATCGTTACGGGGTATGGGAAAAGTGAAGAGTTACAAGTGATGCACCACGTCTTGAACCAAAACCTTAAGACATTAGTTCCATAGACTTTTTCTACTTATAAACTTTTTTACTCCTCCCTGTATATCCAATATGAGACTTCACACTTAAATAAACCCAATATCCTTTACACTAAAGCCACATATCATTATTGAATACGTCTTTATGCCCTTTGGCTCTTTTGTACATCCATAAGGCCACAACAAACAAACCAAAATAAGTAATGTATTTTGCTTTGCACTAGATTCTAAGGAGTTACTTGTAGATAATGATAACCTTCATTCTATGCTTGACTTGAAGTTACATAAGGATAGAGAGAAGCATGGTAGAGAAGTTTACACTCATGAAAATTTTTACATTTTTCAAAGTGAGTTATGGAATGTGTGTGTTGATTGTGGAGTTAAAGGAACAAAAGAGGAAAAGAGAAAATATATTTTTCATATACTTGATAACATAGTCAATGACAACAGAGTGGACAAGCTTAGGGAAGTTGTTCATCATTCTTCTTCTAACCATATTGCACAATATTCGTGTAAAATGTTTGAATTTGAAGGTATGTCATCTCAACATATCCTTTTTGTATTAAAGAGGAAATGTTTAAGTGAAATTCCAAAATATTATACTGGGAATAGCTGGACAAAGTTAGCATCCAACATACCATCTTTTTTATTATGATGACAATATATTACGGGCACCACTCTTTATGTATTGAATTAAAATTAAAGGATATGTTGTTTCAAGCAAGTTGAATAAATTTGAGTACTTTACTAACTACGATGTACCTAAGGAAAATGAAATCTTACTGTCAAAACCTTCAAATACTAAAGGAAGTGGAAAATGTATGAAAATGGAAAAAAAGAAGACAATTATAGAAACAAAAGAGAACATGACTTTGTAAGATTTGGAAGGAATATGTATATCATGGTAGTTGTAATTGTCTCACATAATCTTCTTAATTTATGGTAAATTGAAGTCTACGATGTTATTTTTTATAAGTAGATTTTTTGGATTATGAATAGATTGCATTTGCCTAGTTTGGTTGCAGTTTAATTTATAAAAAAATTGGATTATGTATATAACCTTATAATATTATATTATCAATATCTAATATTATATTTTGTCTTGCTTTTTTGCTTATTTAACACCCCAAAAAGCTTAAATAAGGCACTGCTACAGTCGTGAGTTGCATGTTGAATTCATAACATCTATGTATGTTATATGTGAGTTCTGACTTCTAGGTTATCACTATATTTTATTGTAATTGGTGTTGTATCCAAACTTAGCTTTACCCACATGTAATGTTGAAAAGGCTTAACTCTAACCTTATGTGAACCTCCATAATCTTCAATCATGGAACCTCTTAATCCTTTTTTTTTCGTTTCCACTAGAACTTCCTCCTTCTCAAATATTTGACCTCAGGTTATATTGTCCACAAATTTATAATAGTCCTAAATTGACTTCACTTTTGCCAAGTGGATGTGATGAAGTCACTTATCATCTACAACTTTTATTGAGTCTATTTTAAGACTGTCCACCATATGTTTGTCAAAATTCTTTAATGAGTAAATAGATTGTTTTTGATGCAGTACTTTTATTTGGATTAGATGAATACTTGAATTTTTTTGTCATACACTTGGATGACATTCACTTGTTTTATTGTTCTTCATCATACAATTTGCCTTTTAAGTTGCACACAATTAAAGAGTCATCATTGATGACTTATTGATCAGAATTTCTCATTCATCTCTAATTTTTTTAATATGGTGACATGTATTTGTTGACCTAAAATAGGAGTAAAATAGTATGTACAATTATCTTGATTTTGGCTTTTGGTTATAGTTACAATTTCGACTTTACGTTTTACGATGGTAGAAAAATATTTGAATTTCATTTGTGACTCTCTAAAATGACTAGTTAATTTTTCCGACATGAACTTGGCAGCAATTAATATCTACACTATGAACAAAATTTTTAACTCATTGTCTCAACAAGAATAAATTTTGGCACTGTTAGTAATGCTCCTATCAGGTATAAGAAAGTTGTTGCATAAGAAATTTGTTGCAGAAGAAAGTTGTTATAGAATAAAGTTGTACTTGTGAAAGAGCAATTGTATTTAAAGAGAATTATTTTTTCTTAGCTGATATAGTGTGTCACTTACATGCACATGTATTATGATTGAATGCTATTATTATTGTTATGGTCATCGTCCTCTCAAATATTGCATTAAGCTCCTAACTATAAAAAATAAGTAGCCAATTGTTAATTGTGATTCAACTATTCTAGTTGTAATTTTCTTTTTTTAGAAGCTTAGTTAGTTGAGCATCCTACTATAAATGGAAAGGCTCACTTGTTCACTAAATGCATATGAAAATCAATTCTCAAAATTCAGCATACACACTAACTCTCAATCTTCTTCCTCTCCACCATTTTCTCTTTCTTTTCTACACTATTTCTCTCTTCCTTAAGGTTGTTCAACATTACATGTGGGTAAAGCTAAGTTTGGATCCAACAAATTGGTATTAAGAGCCAAAGAATCATGGAACCATCTAATGCAAGTTTCTAAACAAACTTCCAGTTCTCAATGGCAAAAACTGGAATTGGTGGCGTGTGCAGATGAAAGAAATCCTAGGGTATCAAGAGGCGAGTGAGATTGTGGAAGAAGGATTTGCACCATTTCATGCAAATCCTATTGAAGCACAACTGGTAATTCACAAAGAAAACAAGAAGAATGATTGCAAGATTATGTTTCTTTTTCATCAATGTATTGATGATGTCCACTTTGAGAAGATTGCACGAGCTTCAACTTCACAAGAAGCTTGGAGGATATTGGAGAAATGTAGTGAATGGGCTGGACAACTCAAGAAAGTGAGGTTGCAAACCATGAGGAGTCAATATGAACTTATGCAAATGGAAAACAATGAGGAAATGACTGAATTCTTCAATAGGATTATCACACACACAAATGCAATGAAGGCTTGTTGGGAAAGAATTACATATCAAACAATTGTGGAGAAAATACTAAGGACTCTTAGTCCTAAGTTTGATCATATTGTAGTTGTTATTGAAGAATCCTAGAACTTGGAAGAACTGAAAGTTGAGGAGCTGCAAGAATATCTGGAAGCACATGAGCAGAGGCTCATTGAGAGGGCTATGGAGAAATCAGGTGATAGTCAAGTCTTTTTAAAACAAGTTTCTAGAAGAAATGGTTACAATGCTAGAGGTAGGGGAAGAGAACTAAGATCTGGTCTTGGAAAACACTCACAATCTCAAGGACAATCAAGAACTGATCAAGATCACCTTGAGAACTCAAATAAAAGGAGTTGCATCAATAATTGGAGAGAGGGTAAGAAGAAGTTTGACAAGAAAATGGTCAAATGCAACAAATGCAATCAAATTGGTCACTACTCATATGAATGTGTAGCAACAACCATTCATAGTGATCACAGAGGAGACCAACCAAGTAGTGATCATCAAGTGCACATGGCCAAGAAAGATGAGGAAACATATCCTGAGGAAGAGCCAATCATGTTGGTGATGACAACCAATCAAGAAGTGAGCAACAATGAAGTTTGGTATAGAGACTGAAGATGCTCCAACCATATGACTAGACATAGGAGTTGGTTTGTTGATTATGATGAATGAAAGAAAATCAAAGTGAGATTTGCGGACAATAGAACCATCATCGCTAAAGGCACATGCAACATAGTGATAAGAAGAATATATGGAGGAAGTGCCCTGATAACAAAAGTTATCTATGTTCCTGGAATGAAGAGTAACTTGATCAGTGTTAGACAGCTTCTTGAGAAAAGATTCTCAATCAATATGGTAAATGAACCTATCGATATATTTGATGCTTGTGTGAAGAAGATATTGAAGGTTCCTTTGGCACATAACATGACCTATCAAGTAAGCCTGAACACTATGGAGTCTGAGTGTGCATCAGCCACCACTCTAGATGATGAGTCTTGGCTATGACACTCAATGTTTTAGGACACTTACATTTCAAGGATCTATGTCTACTGAGATCAAAGAACATGATATCCAGACTTCCTTCAATAGTAATTCCAAATAATATGTGTGAATTGTTTAATAAGCAAAAAATCAAGAACAACATTAGCAGCTACACCATGTCCAAGGTTGCTGATGTCCTACATGTGGTATATTTGAATGTGTGTGAACCATTTGATGTCCAATCACTAGGAAGGAAAAAATACTTTGTATTATTTATAAATGATCTAAGTAGGAAGATATGGTTATACTTGTCAAGATAAAGAGTGAGCTTTTTACCATCTTTAAAAACTTCAAAGCATTGGTTGAGAATTAGTCAGGAAAATCCATCAAGATCTTGAGGACAAATGGTGGAGGAGAATTTACCTCTACAGAATTTGAAGGCTTCTGCAACAAAAATGGTGTAATACATGCAGTCACAACTCCTTATACTCCTCAACATAATGGAGTTGTAGAAAGGAGAAACAAGACCATATTGAACATGGTAAGAAGCATGCTTAGGCAGGCAGAAGAACTTGCCATACAATTTCTGGGGTGAAGCAACCATGACTGCTGCACACATACTCAACAGATGCCCAACAAAGAGGCTTGATTCCATGGTTCCAAAAGAAGTTTGGTGTGGAATAAAACCTTCAATGAAGCATTTTGAAATATTTGTCGCATTATGTTATAGACACATCCCTGATTAAAATAGGAAGAAGCTTGATGACAAAAGTGAACAAAAAAAAATTATGTTGGGATACAACTCCATTGTATCCTACAAGTTGTACAATCTTAGAACCAACCAAGTCATCTTCAACAGGGATGTTAAATTTGATGAAACTAACTCATGAAATGATGCATAGTCCACAATTGAGACAATTCCAAGGCTGCAATTAGATTGGGATGAAGCTGACACAGAAAGGATTATCAATCATGAAATAGAAAATAATGAGCCACAAAATGATGCAAGACCAATTTGGAACAAAAACTTTCCATCCAGATTAAGTGACTATAAAGTCTACTTTGATGATTTAATCACTGAAGAAGGAGATCTAATTCAACACCTAGCCTTATGGCTGACATTGAACCAATTGATATTGAAGAAGTTATCTCAAGCAAGTTATGGAGAACAACAATGGAAGAAGAGTTGAAAAGCATTGAGAAGAATCATACTTGGAAAATGGTAGAATTGCCTCAAGTGAAGAAACCTATTGCTGTTAAATGAGTCTTCAAGGTAAAACTTAGACCTGATGGATCAGTTGCTAAGCATAAATCAAGGTTGGTGGCCAAAGACTTCATTCAAAGAGAATGGATAGAATATTCAGAATTTGCTCTTGTGGCCATAATTGAGACAGTGAGGCTAGTTTTTGCTCTTGCAAGTATGAAATGATGGAAACTATGGCAGTTAGATGTGAAGTCAACCTTTATAAATGTACCACTTGATGAAGAAGTGTTCATACTTCAGCCACCTGGCTTCAAATGCAAGGGCCATGAGCATAAGGTGCTTAGATTGAACAAGGCTTTATATAGATTGAAACAAGCACCTAGAGCATAGAACAAGAGAAATGACTCATTCCTCACAAAGATTAGCTTTCTGAAGTGCTCTACAGAACACGGATTATATGTCAAGAATATGAATTGTAACACCCTATATTTTAAAGTCATTCAATTATAGTATCAGTACTGGGAGTCTCGCTTGAGCGAGAGAATTGTCGCCTGGGCGAGAGAGGCTCACCTGAGAGGGTGAAATCCTAGACTATACTGAAGGATTCTCGCTTGAACGAGAGATGTCTCGCTTGTGCGAGAGTGGTCTCGCCTGAGCGAGAGTTTTCTCGCCTGGGCGAGAAAAGTGGCATTCAGGGCCTGTCGAGGCTGTAAGATGCTTGAGCGAGAGCGTCAGATCTGAAATTTTAAAATGGCGGGATTTCCTCGCTTGAGCGAGAATGGGCTCGCTTGAGCGAGAACCCGACAATTTCACTTTAACATAGAAACCCCAAATACATTTTAGGGTTAGAACTTTGAAGAGAAGAGAGAGATGATAGCTTTTCAAGAGCAAAGAGCCCTAGGAATCATCTTAGAGCTTGAGAAGAGGTAAACCTTTTGTTTCTAAATCTTCTTCTTCCTCTTTAACTTGTTTTGGGTGTATGGATCTCTTCTCAAAAGTATGAGAAACCATGGAAACTCTTCCATATGAGTTTTGGTTCGTTTTATTTAGTTTCTCTCTTGTAAACTCTTGGTTTAGAGTTAATATTCAAAGAATGGAAAGGGTTTGTGGGTTGGTTTATGAAAACCCCAAAACCCCCAAAAGGAAAATGTGGTTATAAGAGAAAATGTGTTAAATGTTATATGATGAAGAATATATTGTGTGTGGTTTGTTTATAATGATGATGTGTTATGAGTTGTTGATTTGTTAAAAGAGGTGAATGTTTACTATGTTGAACATGTATGGGTACGTTTGTAACAATGATTGGGTGATAAGTGTTTAATGGCAACAAATGGAAGAGATTATGTGATATGAGAATGATTGTGTTATGAGTATGTGTTCTAATGTTGAATACAAAGTGAATTTGTATGTCTTGAATGATTGGAAACTCCTGATGAAGTAGTTTTAGAAACATTGAACATGTATGAAACTCTTGTGTGTTTGACGATGAAATATGAGTCGTTTATGTGTTATTTTGAATAAATGACTGACATTGTTGTTATTGGTGGGGATGAGGAAAGATCCTAAGGTTGGAGGAGATCGTGGAGGAAACTAGTAAAGTACTCAAAAACCGACCCCTAACACTCACTGAGGTAAGAATAAGTCTTTATTTGTGCATTTGAAATGGAAAATGTGTGTATTTTCTGGTTATGCAATGATTGAGTTGTGAATTACGCAGTTAGTATAAACATATATGGGTGTGTTTATACTAATGTGGGCGTAGATTTATGAGAAATGAGAAATGGTGAAATCAAGGAAAGGAAAATATATTTTTAGCCGACCATGAATGGTTAGTGACTCTGACTTGAGTATATAAGCGAAACTCTGGCTTGAGTATATAAGCGAAACTATGACTTGAGTATATAAGCGAAACTCTGGCTTGAGTATATAAGCAAAACTCCGGCTCGAGTATATGTAGCACGTTTTCTTTTAAAAAGAAATGAGAATATGCTTTTAGCTAACCTTAAGGGGTGTAGTGACTTTGGCTCAAGTTATGCAGCAAAGAAAATGAATTTCAAAATGGTTTACTAACCCCTTTAAAATGTGGATTATCTTATAATGATGTTTATTGAACTAATGACTTCCTCCTTTGTATGTTTTGTGTATTTGTCATTGATAATCTCATTGCAGGTAAGCTAGTGAATTGAGGAGACTCGGTTGGAGCCTTAGGAGCTTTAGATTTGGATTCATCTAATTGCGTTTTGTACCTTAATTGACTATTTGCGGTTTCGATTGATTGTAACAATGGTCATTGTTTATTCGGATACTTGTAACTGGGTGTACTGTTATTTTGGAGAACTATACTTTTAGGGTCTTAATACCCGTGGGAAATTACTAATAGGAATTATTTTTTTTCTATTAAATCGAATGTATATGAATATGAGGACATGAAATAAGTAGGTTGAAAATATGATAATAAATGTAGGGAAATGCATGCAAAAGGAATAAAACAAAGAAAAAATTTCAAGGTAGAATTTGGGTCTTTACATGAATTCTAAGGACACATTCATCATATGTATTCTAGTCACTCGAAGTTGTTCAACTAGAATTGAAGAAATCAAACAAAGTCTGAAAGAAGAATTTGAGATGACAGATTTGGGAATCTTATCCTACTTCTTGGGCTTAGAATTTCCTACTTTACAAAAGGAATTATAATGCACCAGAAAAAGTACACATTTGAAGTGCTAAAGAGGTTCAACATGAGTGGATGCAATCCAGCAGCAACTCCACCTGAGCCAAACCTCAAGCTTACAAAGGGTGAAGGTGAAGCTGCAGCAGATGCAACAATGTACAGACAAATTGTTGGCAGCCTAAGATATACTTGCCATAGCAGGCCATAAATTGCTTATAGTGTGGGGTTAATCAGTTGATTCATGAGTGATCCAAGACAATCATACTTGCTAGCAACTAAAAGAATCATGAGTTATCTTAAAGGAACACTTGGATATGGGTTGGTGTTCCAAAATTTTCAAGACAACAACAACAATAAACCAAAACTTGTGGCATACTCAGATTCAGATTGGTATGGTGATTTAGTAGATATAAAGAGCACCATGTGACAAGTATTTCTACTACGTGTATCCCCTTATATCTCAGAGTTCAAAGAAGCAAAAAGTGGTGGCTCTATGTGCGTGTGAGGCTGAGTATATTTTAGGTTGTTCAACTGCTTGTCAAGCATTATGGCTGTCATTTTTGCTTAGTGAATTGAAGGTTGACGCAGAGGAGAATGTTGAGATGTTAATAGACAACAAATCAACCAAAGACTTGGCTAAAAATCTAGTGTCTCATGGGAGAAGTAAACACATAAACACAAAATTTCATTTTCTAAGAGATCAAGTGAGCAAAGGAAGAATTTAATTACAACATTGCAAAATATAAAGTCATTTGGCTAACATAATGACTAAGCCATTGAAAGCGGAAAGGTTTAGAAAACTAAGAGAGGGTATGAAAGTAACATGTTTGTGATAGTTTGAATCGAGGGAAGATGTTAGTTGTGATTCAACTATTCTAGTTGTAATTTTTTAGTTTTTAGAAGCTTAGTTAGTTTAGTTAGTTGAACATCCTACTATAAATGGAAAGGCTCACTTGTTCACTAAATGCATATGAGAATCATTCTTCAAAATTCGACTCCAAATCATTTGGGAGAGGGTGAAATGGAGTTCCACTTCTTCCTAAGTCGCACAGTCGATTTCCAATTGAACATCGGGTCGTGACATGCTATGAAATGATTGTGGGAACTTAAGAGTGTGTTTGCGAGTTGATTTTTGGAGGGTAATAGATAAAAGGAAAAGACTTGGGAGCCATGAAATATACTTTTGAGATGACTCTGAAGCATTCATTTTCTATTTCCCCCCTCCAAAACTTAACTCGTAAACATGCCATAAGAATAAGAGTTAATTACATTTGCACCCCTTGAGATTTAATGAAATTACACTGACCTACGTGCCTGAGATATAAGTGTAATATTTTAACCAAAAAATGTGTGACGTTGTGTAATTAAGTTATACAAAATATTGTATATTGTGTAGATATAGACAAATCCAAATAATATAAGAGTTAATGCATATTCATTATTTGGGTTACAAAATAGTATAAGAGTTATATAAGCATCTCCTTAGAATTATTAATGTATTTTGTAATGAAACAAAAATAATAAAGAGACACCCAATCTTGTACTACTTGGAATTGTCTACACAATATATAATATTTTGTTTAAATTAATTGCACATACCACACATTTTTTTGTTTAAAAGATTATACTCCTATATCTATGGGTAATCAATGTAATTAACTCTAAGAGTAGTTTTGAAAACCTTTAAAGATTTACAATATCCTATACCTTAGTTGTTCAAATTTATCCAAACACATACAAATTTACTTTTTTTAGTTGATACCTATTATTACTTAAAACTATATTTGGGAATTATGAAGGGAATGGAATGAGAGTGATCAAAGGGTGATGAAGGGGAAGGAAGAGAAGGAGAAAAGAAGACAAATAAAGGTAAATTCTTCATTTTTGGGAGTATGAAAATTAGATGAGAGGATAGTAAAATAATTATAATGTAATTTTTTTTTCTTTGAAAATATTATTAACAATAAGAAATAATTGTATAATTTTAGGAAAAATATTTAAATATTTTAACATTGTCTCTAGAAAAACTGCAAATTGGGGGACTATGAAAATAGGTAAAAAGAGGGTTTTAGAAGGCTCCAAAAACCCTTCAAAATATTCTCATCTCTTTCATCAAACTCTCAAACTTAGAGTCATTCCAAAGTCATCATTTCCCTTTCATTCCCCTCCAAAATCAGACACTCAAACATAACCTAAATTTCTTCATTGGTGTATTTCTGAAAGGGGTAATCTTGAAACAACATAAAATGGTATGACACAATGAAAAGTGCCCCTGAAAAGCTTTGAAAGAAAACTCACATTTCTATCTATAAAAAATGTTTTCAAAGACAGAATAAAAAGCAAAAAAGATTGCTAATGATAAACTTTTTTGGATCAAGGATAGAGAGAAGATGAGTAAATAAAAAGGTAAAATTGAGAAAAAAAAAGGTAAAATAAAAAAGTGAAAAGCAGAGTTGATGGGTACGTGCTTTAATTATTGACATGTTGAAAACTTTTTGATTTCTTTGGCAAAGGAATGTTCTTACAATGATATTAATATTTAGCCTTTTGAAAGTTATCTTCTTCTTTTTTTCACACCCATAGATATTACTAGTCCTTGGCAAAGTTACATCAAAATAAAAAGAAACTAATTTATAATCAAGCTTATAGTAACATTTAGTCTAGAAAATAAGCCCAAAGTCCAAACATTTAAGCCTTATTATTGGCATTATTATGGGAAACATAGCCACATTATTATGCATGAGCTGATTCAATTACAAATTATAGAAAGATCATTGACGCTTTGTTTGATTCCTTAATTTTGTTTTTGATTAAATGTGTCATCGTTATTAGCTTATTTCTATTTTTAATAAAAAAAGATTGTAAAGCAAACATTTAACAAATAAATAATTTCCTAATATATTTTTCCTTTCAAATATGTACTACTTGTTTAGTACAAAATACAAATAGCTACTTTCCTTTGACAAAGGAGGTACAAAATTCGAAAAGGAAAGAAAACAAAATTTGATTTGGTCTTGTGAGGTCCACAATGCAATAATTATATCATAGGAAATGCATTTGACATCCACAGCTGTTAGTACTTCTCTGTTGTTTGTTAAGAGTTCAACTTTGAGGGCGGCTATAACTATAATCATTGCATTACATTGCCCTACAAAACATGGAATCTTAATTTTTTTCCTTTGTATTGTATTTAATTTTGGTTATTATACAAATATTTTACACTAATATATTGTTACATGATTAATAAGTAAAATTTTGACTAATTATTTGTACTCATAAATTTATGTGACTAATTATTAAAAGATATCACAATAAATAGATGCTAATACAAAAGTGTTACACCTTGAATCAAGTTTAAGAAATTAATCAATTGAATTAACTTCACTCAATTTGAAAGGAATGAAGCTGATTAAATTTAACAATTTTATATTAAAATTTTCTCAAACATGTAAATGGAAAAAATATCAAGTTTGCCAAATTAGTCGATACCCAATCTTGATCATTATATTAAATGCAAGTAAAAAAGGATTGATTTAATCCATTTTAAAGTAATAAATTATAACAATTTTTTATTTATATATTTCTAAACTTGTGAATAAAATAGCAAGTGTTTATTCAAAAGCTAAATATCACATTGTAAAATATAAAACAAACTATCTTCTAATTTAAACTCATTTTATTAGGTATCATTCAGGTTTATCAAAAAAAAAAAGGTATCATTCAGGACCGAACCTGAGAATATACAATAAATGCATTACACAAAACTCGTAGTTAATTTGTGTGTCAACTTTTTTAACTAAACAACAAATTTTTACTTTAATAATTTGTATTCTTATACAAAAAAAAAAATTACACTCGCGAACCACACCTCCCTTACTTTTATTCCATTTCAAAATTATTTAATGTTATTAACTATTACATCAAATTATTCAATATTTTATTGAATAAAGTGAGCCTAATATCATAGTTGATATAAAATTTAAAATAGGACATACTCCAAGGGGATAAATAATTGATCAAGAAAATAAAATTTATAACACGTCCTCAAATTTGTTTCATATACTTTTTTTGTTCAAATATGACTGTAAAATAAAGTACATAATCAATTCTTTTTTGTAAATAATGAATACTTATATTTTATTAGATTCTCTTTACTTGCTTTGAACTATCATATTTTGTTAAACTTTAACATACAAACTTCACATAAATGAAGATATTCTCTTTCTCCCCCATGATATATAAAATGTCAATATTAGCCCTAGCATCATTAACAAATCTACTGGAACATTCATTAGAAGAGTGTTAATATATTTAAAGGTAGCTAAATAAACATATAAAAAATTCAAACACCATTTTAAAAAAATATCATTATTTAAGAGAGTCTTATAGAAAGGACGCGGTGTAGAGGGTGAGATTGGAGGAGTGGCTAGCATGACATGTTAATGTTAAGACATAAACAAATTAACTTTATTCAAAATCAATTATTTTGTAAGAGATTGACATATAAACGACACCGTTTGAATAGCATGAAGTGTGTTTGTGAGCCGCATTTCAGCCAAAAAAAGAAACCAATGACCAAATCTAAAATACTATGCAAACAAAAAAACAACAACATAAGTACGTAAATTCAATTCCAAAGACCCAAATGTAAGTGTTAGTGAACAAGTGCAAAGGTAGCTCCTTTCCTAATGAAATTTGAGAGTTTGATTGATTACTGATTATTTTTTTGGTGAGAAGGAAGAGGAAACAAAGATGGGTTGGATTCCATGTTCTGGAATTTCAAAAACTAAGAAGAAGATAAAGAAGAAGATGATTGAAGTTAAGGAAAGCATAGTTGATCCAATTAGAACAACCCCAGGTACTAATTTTTTCTTTTTTTCTCTTCTTTCTAGTGTTTGAGAATAATGGGTTGTTCTTTCACTTGATTTCTGTTGCTTCTTCTTGATGAAGGTATTTTGGGGTTTTATTGTGTAATGATATATATATTTTACTAATTTGTCTCTTGATTTATGTGGGATTTCTTGTAATTGTACAATTGAAATTGTGTATTTTTTTGTTTAGGAAAAAATGTATTTTTTTGACCTGATTGGTGTTCTGGATGAGTGAACTTTCAAGATATAGATAATGGAAGTTAATGACTTGGGTTTATGGTTGGTGTTCTATAGCTTGAGGTTATGGAGGAGTCTTCATATGTATTACTGCTATATGATTAGTTACATGATCATCTTAGGACTTAAGAGAGACCTTTTATGCTTGTTTGGTGTGGTATTGGATGTCAAGAATTTGTCTGTTAGACTTTTTGAATTGTACATTTTGGGCAGTTTTAGGTTATGTTTTTAGTTATATCGGATACATTGCATTTCCTTGATCGATGTAATATTACTAGCACTGCTGTATGTCACAACCTACAGTCGCTGAAGTTAATAAACTTACCTAAAATCGTGGTGTCAGCCTTGTTTGTAATTTAACATTTGTCACTTGAGTTGTTTTCTTTCAGTTGATTGGTTTCCTCATTTATAATATACATATTATTATGTTTAAAATTACTATTTGTGGTAATTTTGAAAAAAATCCTTCCTATGTGGGAAAATCAATGTAGAATTGGAATTGGAAAATGAAACATGCTATGCAGTACATTTTGATTCCCATAAACCAAAGGAACGTGGGTTGACCTTAGAAGTTAAATCTTAACCTGCTGTAGCTTATATCGGCCCCCTTCTAAATCATTAGTCTTTGAAACTGTGTGCAGGGAAAATGAAAAGGAATGCCTCCATGAATTCTAAAGATTCCTGTAAAAATGGGAACACTGATCATATTGCTGCACAAACATTCTCATTCGGTGAATTGGCAACAGCAGCTAGAAATTTTAGAGCAGAATGTCTTTTAGGCGAGGGTGGCTTCGGTAGAGTATACAAAGGACATTTGGAAAATATTAAGCAGGTGAGTCTCTTTCTTATGATTTCTTTGTTTTTGAAGAGTGCGATGAATTGCAGGGAAATGAAATGAAGTGGTGCATTCATTTTTGCTCTTACTCATCATTTCCCCCGCCTAATTGCTCTGTTCTGATACGTAGTATAATAGCTTATGAAATTTGTCAGCATGCATCTGGCCTTAAAATTTGTATAATTTGAGTTGGCAACAAAATTCTTCTTTTCTAATGTTGAATGTAGATTGTTGCAATTAAGCAACTTGATCGAAATGGGCTGCAAGGGAATAGAGAATTCCTTGTTGAAGTGTTGATGTTAAGTCTTCTTCACCACCCCAACCTTGTCAACCTAATTGGTTATTGTGCTGATGGAGATCAAAGGCTTCTAGTTTATGAATATATGCCATTAGGATCTTTGGAAGACCACTTACATGGTATTTCTATTTCAAATTTGCTTGCTAATCTTGTTCTTATTAAATTTTGTAGTGTCTTCTACTAGTAGATATTTATAATATATGTTCGATTTGCAGATATTACTCCTAGCAAAAATCGACTTGACTGGAACACAAGAATGAAAATAGCTGCTGGGGCAGCACGGGGATTAGAATATCTACATGACATAGCTAACCCTCCGGTCATTTACCGAGATTTAAAGAGCTCCAACATTTTGCTTGGTGAAGGGTATCATCCAAAGTTATCTGATTTTGGTTTGGCTAAACTTGGGCCAGTTGGAGAAAACACCCATGTATCAACAAGAGTTATGGGTACCTATGGATATTGTGCTCCTGAGTATGCAATGACAGGTCAACTGACTCTGAAATCAGATGTTTATAGCTTTGGTGTAGTACTTCTGGAAATAATTACCGGAAGGAAAGCCATTGATGATTCAAAATCTGCAAGAGAGAAGAATCTTGTTGCATGGGTAAGAAACTCCTATCCTACAGTGACATCTTGTCATAGGTTTAGCTTATGATTTGAAAGAAGGAGAGCATAGTAATAAATATTAATGGTTAAAAATTAGTCAACGTCCGTGGGATAAATTAATAAAATAATGGGAGGTAAGTATTTACATATGAGTTGGCACTTGGCACTGCTTGAAAAATTCTCTTTGTAACCTTGTACACATGCTCGAGAATTTGTTGCGAGAAATCATTTCCATTTATGTAGTTTATAGTTCTTGGTCACCTCTTAATATTAACAAAACATGGTGCACAATCAAATATTTAAGATGTTTTTTGTGAATTTTTCTGTCATAGTTATTGCGGAGTCCTTTCAGCTGACACTTTCTTATTCGAGTTGCTTTTTTTTATGGTTCCCACTTCTCTTAGGAGGTTTTCTATTCTTCCTCTTCATTTTCTTCCATTCTAAATAAATTCTTCTGGTAAAAAATTTAATGTGATGGTTGAAAATGGTGTTCAAAGATTTGCACATCCCATAAACTCTTTGACTGACTTCTGCATATTTTTGCAGGCTATCTATTAGAAATTGAAGTATTTGAATATATTAAGTTGTGAAATTAAAATTTGGTATTTTGAACTAGTCCTCCCTTATTATTTAAATAATTTAACTAAAATTTGTGTAGTAACTTTGGATGGATTATTACTGTCTTTTTTATTGCAGGCTAGACCCTTGTTTAAAGAACGTAGAAAATTTTCACAAATGGCTGATCCAATGCTCCAAGGTCAATATCCACCGAGAGGGCTATACCAGGCCCTAGCTGTTGCCGCAATGTGTGTTCAGGAGCAGGCCAGTATGCGTCCGGTAATAGCCGATGTAGTTACAGCTTTGAGTTACCTTGCTTCACAAAGATATGACACCGATACATAGACAGTTATAAGCTCTCACCTCTCCCGGTACTCCTCCTAGGACCAAGAGGGGATAATGTAACAGAGCTCAATATTTGTTGGCCATGTATATGATAGTACGGTGGAAATTTCAAGTATCTTACAGTGCAAGATATAGGTTTTTAGATGTTAATACCAGTTGTTCTATGATAGTGTTCACTCAATTCAAAGTATAGTTGCTGAATGTCTTGTGTTTTTTTGTTGTACATGTGCACATAATTGCTTCTATTTCCATTTGGAGCTAAGTTAGTATTTCCACTACCTTTTCCTTAAATATTAAATTATGCTGGTTGTTGTATAGAAACATTGTTTTTTTTTCAAAACCTATATATGTGTGCATATCATATGTTATGTCCTTTTCATCTTTTGTCGAAGTGGTTAGAAATATTGATTGTTGGGGAAGATGCTACACCACTTGAACAAAGAAAAAGTTGATGGATATGCATATAGTAACTTCCAAAGTGTGTGTTATCACACTAATCTTTAGGTTTGATTCGTCCCCACCAATTTAAGTATATTCGATGCAAATAGGATGACAGTGAATTCCCTTCAGGATAATTTGGAAAACCTTGATGTTATTTGCACCAATACACCAAGCTTATCTTTCAATAGTACTTCACAAATTTATGGTTTCTACACTTCTCTCATGTAGTAGGGAAATTAAGGATGATTTCAAGAGATGAAAATTTTGCCTTAAAGTGTCTGTATTTATAGAGAAAATCACTTGGTGGAGTGAAGCACCTTTGGGATTCTCCACTAGTTGATCCGAATAGGTATATATATATATATAAACGGTCAACTATTAAATGAACAGTTCACGTAGCCTAACGGCAGTCACACTGTTTGGCAAACGTGGTGTCCCTTTTTAGAATCTCAGCAGATGCATTTTTCCATTTTTATAGCATTAAATAACATGTATATAAAATAATTGTTCAACTTTGAAATGAGTTGGTTGCGTAGCCTAATAGCAGTTATGTTGCTTGGCAAGCGTTATGACCCTGGATTGAAACCCAGCAGGTGCATTTTTTTTATTTTTGTAAGCATTAATAAAATTTGAATTCATATATTTAAAACACAACCATTGAATAAATTATAATCTTGTTTCAAATATCATTCATAATATTTATATACTTATTATTTAAATTCATATATTTTTGGAAATATCTCACAATCCCCCACCATTTTCAAAATATAAGAAATCTCATAAATCTAGAAATATCATGTATTCAGATAATGGTATCTTACGATTTGAACCATTACTTAGTAAGTTATGAGTTACACTTATTCTGAATAGAAATTGATAGACAAACTTTGAACCTACTATTCTTTTGAATAAGTGTGCACAACTTACACATGAAATCTCAGTACCATTGAAAAAATTATAAATATGACAAATTTAATAAGGCATCTTGTGTCATGTACCCTTTTCATGAGAATTTAAGAGTCAATCCCTTTAACTCTATGAAGCGACCCAACATTCCTCATATAGGTAGACTATATCAAAAATGCACTTGTAATTTGCATTCCAGCAAATTCATGCTATATGTCCATTAGAGTAAAACTCAACCTTCCAACTTTATGGTCCAAGTACTTTTACCATTGGGATATATCTATATTCAAGTACTTGCAATCACTCTAATAGTGTATTTCCACCATTAAATTCAAGACTTGATGTTACATAAGTGTGAGTTGAATTAACATTATTGGTGATCAATTAGACATAAGCATGAGTCCCATCCCAATAGTGTTTTTAACATCATATATTTTGTCAGACCTTCCGTCAAAAGATCTGCAAGTTCTTTTCAGTTCTTATGAACACTATGCTTTCACATGTCTTAAACCAATATGTCTAGATTTTTCATTATACACTTGGCCATATGCTTTTGAAAGCATAGGCTGATTATCACAATGTATAGATACTGGTGCCATTGACTTTGGTTAAATAGATATCTCATACAATAAGTTTCTTTGAACCCCAAGAAACGCCACCTCCGCCGAGGTTGAAGATCCATCCACTTGTGAAAGCATAATCTTTAACATAAGTTACTCAACTAGCATATACATATTCTTCCAAAAGACTAATTAATATTTGCATAGGTACATACATACTAACATTCAACATTTAATATGAACACACAAAAATATGTCATTTTAGCAACTTTTCTTTAATTAGTTCACTTCAATGTTGAATAAATTTATAATAGGCAAGAGGTAGTCAATTTAATTCAATTTTGATTAAACATTTTATCCAAACCAATATTTATTTCCTAAGGTTTCTTCCTTATTTCCAAAAGATCTCCGGTTCGAAACCCATTAAACTTTGATTTTTAATTCATATTTTCTAGAAGGATAATCTTAAAAATAACAGAGAACCAGTGCAACCAATAGTCATGTACAAAAGTTTCTATTGGAGTTGTATGTTTCCCTTTTAAGTCATCCAATTGCTCATGAAACATCGTTCTCATAGCACAATTTTTTTTGGGTATTACAAAGGGTATCTCCTCTTATCCTTAACTTTTTTAGTCTTTTTCGGATATAGCGGAACTTTACACTATTGTGCTATATCATAGCGCAATATTTGAACGAGTATCATTGCATCTGCATGCTTCTCATAATTGATTACTAGTGATAAACTCTACTTTTCCTTTAGCTTATTTTGGCATCTCAAATACAAAATCATTTTTATTTATGCTATCTAATGTCTTTTATTGTAATGAATTTCCATATGATAATATTCTGCTTAGAGAAATACATAAAACCAATACTGATATTAACACTCCAAGTTGAGCAGAGGCTCCCTAACAATCAATGATTGTTTTATGTTTTTCTTTTTACAAAATTATCTTTGTTAATGAGAAATATGAATAGGCAATTGATAAATTGAGAATATCAATTCTCTTATAAGGGGGAGAATATCAATTCTCTTCACTCATTACATCTTTTTTTACGAGTCATGTGAAAATTATGTTACAGATAAGGGGGAGCGAACAATATTGAGAGTGAGAGTTAGAGTGTCGAGCTTATTTGGGAATGGTGTGTATACAGAGGTTTGGGGGGAGTTTTGTTGGTCCTTGCTAAGTTGAAGTGTGACTGATGTGATCCTTGTAAGATCGTTTGATTTAAAAGACTAAGACAATAAACTCATAACTAATCAATGGACGTGTTAATCGCCAAATTGATCAATTTGGGTATGTCACAAACAAGTATAAAAGATTGTCGAATCCACAAGGACATGCTTGATAATAGCATTTCAATCAACAATTTTTATTCTAAGATGATTTTTAAGAGGTTGATTGGTTTGATTATGCTAATAAGCTAACTAAATGATTAGATTAAACTATTGGAATAAAGATGTTGAAATTTGATTTTGCTATTCCATATCTATATAGACTTGATTCAACAAAACTTACTCATAAAATATGATTCTTTTACAAACAAAAGGATCTCAATGAAGCCATTAATGTCTTAGTCAAATTAATAGCTTATTAATCAAGGTCTATGTCTAACAATTCTACTCATAAGTTGGAAAACTATGATTTAAAAAACCCTCCTCTATGTCTAGAAACTATGCTTTTGAAATTGAGATTTTAATGCATCACCTTAATGATATTAACCGCTAATGTCTTAGTCATATTAGTATTTCATTAATATAGATCTATGTCTAACAACTATACTAACAAGATGAAAATTTATGAAGCATTAACACACCTCTGTGTCTAGCAACTATGTTAACAAATTTGAGAGTTATTTAGTGTTCATATGGCTCTATGTCTAGTAACCATACCAACAACATGCAAAATGTGATAAGTTGATATAAATCTATGTCTAGCAATTATACCAATATGATGAGCTACTCTAATTCGATTCTAGAATGAGAATTTCTTCATACACTCATATTCACAAAATCATATAAAAAGGCTGTCAAACTTAAAGTAAGCATTAAGCACAAAAGGAAACTCATAAGAATCAAAGCATGATGAATAAGCATAATTTCGAATCAAATTCAACCCTAACAAAGAGAAGGTTTAGCTACACATTGTGATGGTAACTAAATTACAAGATACAAAGAAAGAAATAAAACTCATAGGAGAAGAAATTACCTCCTCAATGAGCATTAATTAGCTCCTCTAACCTTTTTACCTCACTCCTACACCTCAATTCGAGCTAAACTAGCCTAAGGAACTAGGAAATTTCAAATAGAGTAGACATTGTCTGAATACCTTTCTAAAATGCTAAGTTTGATGTTATTTAAAAGAGTCTGAATACTGTTGAATTTGTCTGAATACCTTTCTAAAATGCTAAGTTCGTTGGGCGTAATGTTTCGTCTAGCAGAACCTTGATCATTCACCTTGCCAAGTTGTAGTGGGGGAATTTCCCAATATCAGTGGGCGAATCCAGAATAGAAGCTACACAAAATTCCTCCCAATTTTTCCATCATACGGATTGTGATGAGAGCAACTTCTATTATCTGTGTTTTTTTTGCCTAGCACATGGATTGTAGTGAGCATGGCCTTCATATCCTTGTAGATTCTGTAAGGACCCAACTCATACCCTTGAAATTTTTTCCTTATTTTATTCCTTTTACATACATTTTCCTATAACTTATAATCACAAATTCAACAACCTTATTTTAATCCCACTTTCCTATTTATACTCATTCCATAAATCAATATTAACATACACGTTCATTTAACAGAAAATCATAATTCATATTAATGTATCCCAATAATTATCGCATACAACTAGCTATGAGATTCCAAAATACCCATAGCTACAAATATCCAGAGTTACAATTATCCATGACTACATACATATCCAAATATCATACCCATGGTTACAAATATTCAGCTCAACACAAAATCAGTTAGGTTACAAAACAATGAAGATAAAGACTTCGAAACTAAAAGCCTCTAAGCTCCTAATCCAGACATCCTTAAACCTTCCGCCTACCTGCAATGGGATTAACATTGACAAGACACAAAGAAACACAAAGGAGTAAGTTGTTAACTCAATAAATGCCAATTTACATTAATCCACATTTTAATAAGGTTAAGTAAACCATTTAGAATCAAATAAACTTAAAACCATTTCCATCATTTATATTTTTGAAAATCATGCTACATAAAAAGTTTGCTACTTGTAAGGACCCAAATTATACCCTTGAAAATTTCTCCTTATTTAAATCATTCACTCATGTAAATTTCCCATATAACTTAAAATTATAAACCCAATGGCTTTACTTTAATCACTTTGGTTATTTCCCGATCCTTTTGACATGTAACAATCATACATCCATTCATAATGCAGAAAAACATAATTCATTTTAATTAACCTCAGTACTTTCGACATACCAATGGTTATGGGCGTCCCAAAATAACATTGCCCATAGTTACAAGTATTCCAAAAAGATATGGTCATGGTTACAAATATTCAAATCCGCAAATAAAACAAGGGAGTAAGTCATTAGTTCAAAACTAACATTGCATGATAATCCACATTTAAGTATAAATAAGCATTGGAATAAACTATAATCACCAGCACATAAATATAAACTTTCGTATTTCCTTCCTTCCATTTCCATGTTGTTCATATTCACCATATAGGATATATATATATATCCCATAATATATATTCTATAACATGCATATTCCTTTCATTTCAAACATACTCTTTTCACATTATTCATATTCACCCTATAGTGTATATATTCCATAATATATATATATTCTATAGCATGCATATTACTTTCATACCAAACATACTCTTTTCACATTATTCATATTCACCCTATAGTATATATATCCCATAATATATATTCTATAGCATGCATATCACTTTCATTCCAAACATACTCTTTTCACATTATTCATATTCACCCTATAGTATATATATATATATATATATATATATATATATATATATATATATATATATCCCATAATACATATTCTATAACATGAATATTCCTTTCATCCAAACATACTCATTTCCTTGTTATTCATATTCACCCTATAGTATATATATCCCATAATATATATATATATATATATATTCTATAGCATGCATATGACTTTCATTCCAAATCTACTCTTTTCACATTATTCACATTCCATAGTAATTTACCCTTGATCATATTCAACAAGTCTACTCCGTACAGTTAATCATCTACCACATCGGGTAGCTCTAGTTAATCTCCTACCACATAGGATAGGTCGAGTTATTACTCTACCACATAGGGTAGGTCTAGTTAATTCCCCATACCACATAGGGCAGGTCTAGTTAATTCCTCACACCACATAGGGCAGGTCTAGTAATTCTCCATACCACATAGGGCAAGTCTAGTTAATTCCCCATACCACATAGGGCAGGTCTAGTCAATTCCCCAAACCACATAGGGCAGGTCTAATAATTCTCCATACCACATAGGGGAAGTCTAGTTAATTCCCCATACCACATAGGGGAGGTCTAGTCAATTCCCCATACCACATAGGGCATGTCTAGTTAATTCCCCATACCACATAGGGCAGGTATAGTAATTCTCCATACCACATAGGGCAGGTCTATACCACGATGATCCACTACCACTTCAGATAGGAAACAACAATAATCCACTACCACTCAGGGTAGGACAACAACAATAATCCACTACCACTCAGGGTAGGACAACAACAATAATCCACTACCACTCATGGTAGGATAACAACAATATGCTGACAAACATATTACCTCTTACACGTACCTTATTCCCATCATCTCATATAAAATGGAAACACTTATCCCTTACCTTGGTGAGCGTTGGGGTCGATTCCGAGTAACGTTAAAAGTCTCCTCCGCCATTTCCTCCAACCTTAGGATCTTTCCTCATTCCCACCAATAACAACAATGTCAGTCATTTATTCAAAATAACACATAAACGACTCATATTTCATCGTCAAACATACAAGACATTCACATATTTGCAAGGTTTCCAAAACTACTTCAATACGAGTTTCAAAACATCTAAAACATACATATTCATCTCATATATCAACATTAGAGCACAAACTCATCTTCTACATCTAACATTTCACCCATTTCCCTTTTTACTCACATTCTCATTTTGGGGGTTTTGGGGTTTTTATGAATAAACCCACTAAACCTTTCCATTCATCAAATACCAACTCCAAACCAAGAGTTTATAAGAGAAAAACAACATAAAACGAACCATAACTCTAAAGGAAGAGTTTCCATTGTTTCTCACACTTTGAGAAGAGATCCATACACCAAAAAACGAGTTTGAAAGAGAGAAAGAGAGTTAGAATCAAGAGATTTACCTCTTCTCAAGCTTTTAGATGATTCCCACGATCTCTTGCTCTTAAAATCACCTTCTCATCTCTTCTCTCTCAATTTCTAACCCTAAAATGTGTTTGGGGTTTTTATTATAAAGCAAACTCGTCGGATTCTCGCTCAAGCGAGCCCATTCTCACTCAAGCGAGAAAATCCCGCCTTTTTAAAATTTCCGATCTGGCTCTCTCGCTCAAGCGAGGGATTCTCGCTCAAGCGAAAATCTCACAGTCTCGATAGGTTCAAAGTGCCATTTTTCGCCTAGGCGAGACAATTCTCGCTCGGGCGAGACCACTCTCGCTCAACCGAGGATCCTCTCGCTCAAGCGAGGATCCTCTCACTCAAGCGAGAATCCTTCAGTATAGCCCATTATTTCACTTACCCAGGTGATCCACTCTCGCCCAGGCGACACTTTTCTCGCTCAAGCGAGATTCTCAGGGCTGCTACTATAATTTAATTACTTTAAATTTAGGGTGTCACACTACATCGCTTGAGCCAAAGCTTACTACATAGCTTGAGCCAAAGCTTGCTACATAGCTTGAGCCAAAGCTTGCTACATAGCTTGAGCCAAAGCTTGCTACATCGCTTGAGCCAAAGCTTGCTACATCGCTTGAGCCAAAGCTTGCTACATCGCTTGAGCCAAAGCTTGCTACATCGCTTGAGCCAAAGCTTGCTACATCGCTTGAGCCAAAGCTTGCTTCATCGCTTGAGCCAAAGCTTGCTACATCGCTTGAGCCAAAGCTTGCTACATCGCTTGAGCCAAAGTTTGCTACATTACTTGAGCCAAAGTTTGCTACATTACTTGAGCCAAAGTTTGCTACATTACTTGAGCCAAAGTTTGCTACATTACTTGAGCCAAAGTTTGCTACATCACTTGAGCCAAAGTCGCTAACAAATCATGGTCGGCTAAAAACATATTTTCTTTTCATTGATACACCATCAATTCATAAAACAACAATTCCACGCATTTTCTCAATACGACATGCTAGTTAAAGACTTATCCTTACCTTGGTGAGTGTTGGGTTTGGTCCTTGGTAACTTTTCAAGTTCCACCGACACCGCTCCAACTTTAGGATCTTTCCTCATTCCCACCATATAACAACAATGTTAGTCATTCATTCCAAATAACACATAAACAACTCATATTGCAGCTTTAACCAAACAAGAGATTCACACATTTTCAATGTTTCCAAACTACTTTCATTAAAAGTTTTCCAAACATCTAAAATATACATATTCATCTCATATTTCAACATTAGAGCACATACTCATCTTCTACATCTAACATTTTACCCATTTTCCTCTTTAACCACATTTTCATTTTAGGGTTTTGGGGTTTTCATGAATCAACCCACAAACCCTCTCAATTCTTTGAATACCAACTCTAAACCAAGAGTTTACAAGAGAGAAACTAAATAAAACGAACCACAACTCAAAAGGAAGAGTTTCCATGGTTTTTCACATTTTGAGAAGAGATCCAACATACCTAAAACAAGTTTCAAAGGGAGAAGGAGAGTTAGAATCAAGAGATTTACCTCTTCTCAAGCTTCTAGACTAGCCTTAAGACTCCTTGCTCTTGAAAATGCTCTATTCTGTCACCTCTCTTCAAGTTCTAACCCTAAAATGTGTTTGGGGTTCCCTATTTAATGTAACAACATCGGGTTCTCGCTCAAGCGAGCTCATTCTCGCTCAAGCGAGAAAATCCCGCCTATTTTAAAAACTCAGATCTGACCCTCTCGCTCAAGCGAGGATCTTACAGCCTCTACAGCTTCAGGGTGCCACTTCTCGCCCAAGCGAGACAACTCTCGCTCAGGCGATCCAACTCTCGCTCAAGCGAGACAATTCTCGCTCAGGCGAGAATCCTTCAATATAGCCTAGGATTCCACTCACTCAGGTGAGCCATTCTCGCCCATGCGACACCTTTATCACTCAAGCGAGACTCCCATGAATGATACTATAATTTATAACCTTAAATTCAGGGTGTCCCTGATTCGCTAGGCGTGGCTTCTGTTCTAGGCCCATGCAGTTTTTGTTCTGAAACTTGACTTTTTGCATCGATTCCTCTGGTTTTGGTTAGCACAAACACTCTAAATGGTAAAATTCGACAATTCACATAATATGTTAATTTTAAGATAAATTTCCCGCCAATTGGACTAAATCATGAGCTAAAGTACCAACAAGTTGATATTTCAAGTATGAAATTATGACAATTCTCAAGTCTCCCCATCTTAGAACTTCGTTTGTCCTCAAACAAAAGTTCAAACTAGAAATTTTCAAAAACATTCCTGGGTTTTCAAAATAAAAAGTTAGACTAAAATGACCATGACATGTAACTCAACTAGATGATCACTCCTCAACATGATTAAACAAGCCAAACAATGAATTCAATATCTTAATGTAGTAGATGATGTCCATAAGGAAGGTATATCAAGCTTATTTCTATAACCAAAATAGTACCTGATCTAAAAATAATTCATATGTCATTCAATTAGGAATTTCATTTTTCTAAAGGTGTTTACCTCATTCTCTCAAGTAGTGTGTGTCTCTCATTAGCATTTATTGAACAAACAAAAACGTCAATTTTGGTATTGTCTCATAAATCATCGTAAGTAGTGTGCAACCTGGATCATTAAGGTCTTATTTTGGTTGTAATGTGGTTGAGCTAAAAATAACATGGATTTTTCGAATAACAAAGATCCTAGTAGGCTTAGAGAGCAATTCAACACACTCCCTAATTTTCATTTTAACCCAAGTGTATCACAATCAACTCTTTTGTACTACAACCTAACTTTTTACCCTTTTGACTTTATGTAACACCTTAAATTTATCCTCCTTGAAATTAGGTAACAATCTTGAAGAAGGGGGGCATACTGCCAGATTCTCGCTTGAGCGAGAAGGTCTCGCCCAAGCAAGAGACCCAATGTTTTAGTTTTGGAAATCCTGGGAATCTCGCCCAAGCGAGAGTGGTCGCTTGAGCGAGAGAAAGCCTGGGCATACTGTGAGATTCTCGCTTGAGCGAGAGAACCTCGCCCAAACGAGAGAGCCCGTGTCTGGAACATTAAAATATCATGTGTTTCTCGCCCGGGCGAGAGTGCCCAACTATAAAAGAAAAGAAAGGGTTTCACAAACCCTAATCTTCATTTTCTTTTCTCCCCTTTCACTCCCAATGCCGACTCCCCATGGATTTCGACTTTTCCCTCCCCTAAGCCTAAAAAACACATCAAAACCTCTTCCTCTTGCTTCTTAATGGAACATTGGAGAGCTTTGGAGAGGAAAAAGCAACAATGGAGATGGAGGGAAATAGAGCTCTTTTCGGATCCATGGAGCTTATGCAACCTAAGGTGAGGGAGAAGACCATTGTGGTCTTAGAGTATTTCATTAAAGTCAACATCTCCGATTTCCCTCAAGAATCGGAGCATGTTAACGGATAGAAACTCTCTCGGGTGTTTGTGGTTCATATGAGAATCTTTATTTTATATGAGGATGTATTAGCCATAAATGTTGAGATATGTGTGCGGGGAAAACCGTTTATTTAAGTAAAACACAATATTCTCATTTATGGTAATACACCATCATTAAAGATGGTTCTAACGTTAATGTGTATATGATGAGTGATATTTTATGTGTGGCTTGTATATGATAATGGTATGTTATGGATGGTTGATTTATTATAACACATATGAGTGTGTTTGTAATAAGGATTGTGAGATGTATGTTTAATGACAAAAATAGAAATTGTTATGTTGTGTGATAATGATTGAGTATGAGTTATGTATGGGCGTAAATATAAATGAGTATGTTGTGAGTGATTGATTGTTATAAACATGTATGGGTGTGTTTGTAACAATGAATGTGTGATGAGCTGTTAATGTGTTAAAATGGACATGAGTATGTTTATCTAAATGAGTATGTTGTGAGTTGTTGATTGTTATAAACCTATATGGGTGTGTGTGTAACGATGACTGTGTGATGAGCTGTCAAGGTGTTAAAATGGATAAGGGTATGTTTGTGACAATGAAGGTGTTGTGTGTATTTTATGGTGATAAAATAGTGAGATGCCTTGTGTTGATTGTGTATGACATGGATGTGAGTATAATGTGGAAACTCGACCTGCCCGATGTGGTATGGGGAATTACTCGACCTGCCCGATGTGGTATGGAAAATTACTCGACCTGCCCGATGTGGTATGGGGAATTACTCAACCTGCCCGATGTGGTATGTGGATTACTCGACCTGCCCGATGCGGTATGGAGAATTACTCGACTTGCCCGATGTGGTATGGGGATTACTCGACCTGCCCGATGTGGTATGGGGAATTACTCGACCTGCCCGATGTGGTATGGGGATTACTCGACCTGCCCGATGTGGTATGGAGAATTAACTAGACCTGCCCGATGTGGTATAGAGAATTAACTAGACCTACCCGATGTGGTATGGGGATTAACTATAGCTACCCGATGTGGTAGAGGATCATTTGTACAGTGCAGAATTGTTGAAAGCGATTAAGGGTAAATTACTACGGAATGTGAATGATGTGAAAATTGTATATTCAGAATGAAAATCATATGCATGCCATATGATATATATATTGGGATATATATCTTATAGGGTGAATATGGATGATGAGAAATGAGTATGTTGGATGAATAAAATATGCACACTATACCACATATATATTATGGGATATATGTGTACTATAGGGTGAATATGGATAATATGATATGAGTAAAATATGCACACTATAGAACATATTTATTATGGGATGTATGTGTACTATAGGGTAAATATGGATAATATGTGATGAATAAATATGCACACTATAGAACACATATAGTATGGGATATATGTGTACTATAGGGTGAATATGGATGATATGTGTTGATTGGTATATGTTTATCATGATTGATGTTAGATGTGTGTGGTTTTAATACTCTAATGTTATTACTCCATGTAAATCCACGCTACGGTCGCCGTAGTTGGTTCTTACTCCCTCTGTCTTTCCTTGTATGTGTTATGTATTTGAGTTCAGGTTGTGGCGGTAGCGCATCGGATGCTTGCGGAGGAGAGTACATGTTTGAGTAGTTGCTTTATGTTTTCAATGTCATAATTGAATAATGGATGTAATATGAAGAGTATGTTAAATGGGATTCATGTATGAGTGACTTTCTCCAAAATGTATAGTTAGGATATTAGATGATGTAAAAATGGAAGTATTATTGAGAATGGGTAATTGTATCTAAATTGGGTAATTGAAAGGAAGTGCAATGACATGTTTTTAATGAAGTGAACGATTGATTGTTTTCGCACCTGAAAGAGGAATTGAACTTATATATATATATTCAATCAGGTTTTCCAAAATCGTTCGAGTAATGTCTTTTAAAAGTAATCAATTCGCTTTCATGAATAGGGTTTTAAAAAGAATTTTTGGATTACGAAAATCGGGTCCTAACACTTTACTAGCATATCAACATTCATCTTCCCCCCTTTTATGAGGTTAAGATTTTTTATGCATAAGATGAATTGATGGTTTACATAACAATTTTACACAACACTTTTTCTTTCCACTTTTCCACATACCTTATTATATCTCCCAGACTTGGGTATAACCACAATACAAAACAATACATAACAAGCTCTCTTATCCTACTAAAATTAGGATATGATCATTATTTTATATTATGGCTCAAGGGTTATTTTCAATAAAAGCATGTAAGTCTCAATATGGCTAGCAAGGGATAATTCAATTTTGGTAAGCTATTTGGTCAAATGATTGAACTTTAAGAACAAAGTGTCTTGATCATTTATGACAATTAGAAATGCATTCAAAACCAACAGTGAAAATCAATGACATTTACTCATAAATATAGCAAGTCACAGTGTAATAGCTCAAAACGTACACCACTTTATAAACATGCATTCTTCCTGAATTAAGAGAACTTCATGGTACATTTTCTAAGGCCTATATGATCATAACATCTAAGCATGACAATGCCAATCATAGTTTGGAGGTTATAAGGTGAATCCACCTTATGTTTCACCCCATAGTATGTTAGAGATTTGGCAAGCTAAGAGTTGAAGAAGTGAGAGCCTCCATCACTAATGATGACTCGAGGTGCATCAAAACGGTTGAAAATCTTTCTTTTGAGAAATTTGATCATCGTCTTGCCATCGTCTTGCCATCGTCAGCGAAGAGACAATATATTCCTCCCATTTGAACACATATTCCACCCCCACATGAATGTAAAAATGAGTTGAAGGATGGAAATGGTCCCATAAATTCGATTCCCTAGTAATCGAGCACTTTTACTTGTAGAATATTTTGATGCTGCACTTCGTTCTGCCTACTTATTCTACTAATTCGTTGGCATATGTTGTTGAGTATATCACAAAACAAATAACACCTAGAGGAGGTGAATTGGTGTGCGCAGAAACAATTAACACTTTTTGCGGTTAATGAGAAATTCTTAAATATTCCCAGTTTAATCGATTAAAGATTCACTTAATTGAGAAAATAGATCTCTTGTTAATGGATTAAAGACATGTTTAATCGATTAACCTGATTCTTGCATTCTTGGAAAATCAATTTTTCTTACAAGAAATGTTACCACATTTTCAATCAAGAACGAACAATCTACGCAAATAATTTATGCCAATGTATTAAACATAATGAAGAACATGCACTAAATTCAGTAAGTAAATCAATTAAACATATAATGGACAAACTAATTGAAAAGTAAAGAGATAAGAGATCACGAAAACTTGAGACGACGATTTTATCCTGGTTCGTTTGCGGGTGCACTTGAAAACTACATCCATGCCTCCTCTTCTAATATTGAGAGATTTTCTTCACTATTTGAATAATGTTTTACAAAACAATCGTTCAAATAAACTTTACAAATGCTTCCTTCTTGGTCCTAGAGTCCCCCAATTTGGTTTGACCTTCAACTCGCCTCTTTCAGATAATCCTCACCTACTCACGATTTAGCCCCAACCGAATGATCACTCCCTACCAAGACCTATGTAAAGGTGAAGACCACAACCTAACCGTAACTAGGATTTTCTCAGAAGATTACAACCTAACCTCAGCTAGGATTTTCTCACCAAAAATCGTCAAATTGCTCAAGTTACAAATGCACCTAAAATGTGCGAATATGAAATTGTAAAAGCTCTATAAACCCAGCCAAGAAATTTAACAAAGACTCAAAGAAACTATGTGTGATTAATGTTTGGTTATTAAAAAAGAATATGAAAAATTAAGCCCAAATGGATAATTCTCAACTATCCTATCTCTCTCATGTAATGCAAGAAAACTTAAAGAACTTTTTCTCACAACAAGAATCTCTCTCTATTGATATGAAAGTTAAGCTCAGAGAAATCTACAAACTTGTGAATTTTCTATATCACAAAACATATGAACATTTGGGGAAAAAATCAGCTTTTATAGAAAACTATTTTTAGTTGGTCATAATCGATTAACCTGCAGTTTAATCAATTAACAATATTAAGAAATCCAAGATTTCAGCTACTATAACTCAATTTAATTGATTAATCTCATACTTAATTGATTAAGTTGTTCCCAACTTCATTTAATCGATTAACACAAGTTGTAATCGATTAATTGTGTTAGAAATGTGTTTTCTTGATGCATGATGAACGTTATACATGATGTGTATATGCATGATACATGATTTTAAGATATATGGGATATATTCAAGTTTGATGCACTTAAAATCATGTTATATTCAATTTTAGAATTTGTGAGACTTCCATTCTAGGTTCTCCTAGCCTAGACTCTACCGAATCAAACATAGACTCTAGAAATAGAAGACTCTAAGCCTAAGTCTACTTGAATGATGTTGAGTCTTGACCTTGTTGTTTGTTGAGTTGCACATGTCTTCGAACTTGCTTTGTCTTATCCTTATCTTCTTTTTGACTTTTCTTTGTCTTCTCTTTGTCTTCTCTTTGTCTTCATCAAAACAATATAGTGATGCACACTGCATTTCCATCTTCCCAATGTGATGATGCAGGCTTGCAATCTCAATCTCCCCATTTTTTATGATGACAAACCATAATAGTTCATATGACACACCATTGTGATCCTGGATAAGCACTTGTCTTTATCTTTGTTTGAAGGCTTGATGATAGTCAACTTAGTTTTGTGATTTCTATGTGGTGGTGTATATGACTCATCATTTCTCTAGGTAGGTAGATGTATGCAATCTACAAAACTCAAACAACAACTTTCTCCCATTTTTGACATGATCAAAAAACAATGATATAAAATTAAGTATATATCCAAAATCAAGGAAGAAATAATTTTTTTGAAATTTTCTAGTGTTTAATCAGTTATCTATGCTTCTTAATCGATTAAGTAGAATAAAAATGTGAAAAATGGAGTTCAATTGAAAAGTATTCGTCAACAATTGAGCATTCATTGATCAACATAATAAAAAGCGTAAGATAAGCAAGTGCACGATTTCAAAAGAAGCATTGATTTTCATTAAGCATGCGAAACTATTAAAATTCAAAGTCCAAGTCAAAAAATGCAAAATAAGGACCAAAATACATAGACCAAACACACCTAAGTCTAGAACCTAACTAGGAAAACATATCCTAAGCTAGACTACACATCTGGAGGTGGTTGTGAAAGCCGCCCATATTTCTGAGCATAGAAGTGAGCTGCTCAAATTGGTTCCTGGTTAGCTATTCTTACTGATGGAACTAAACCATTATCCGATCATTTATCGAGTCCAAACGCTCATTTAAGCGTTGTTCTATGGCGTCCAAGTGAGCCAACCCAAACGATGGTCCTTAAGGAATGTCTGATGCCTCAGCTTGATGCCCAGGATTCTGCTTGCCTTAGGTAGCATTTACATCCTCATCTGATAGGTCCAGATCAACAGTTGTTCTATGATCTTCCTGATACATCCACTCATAATCATGTTTGTATTTGCTCATGGGGACTCACAACCATCTTCTCCACATCAGATGTGTCAATGTCCAGATGATCAATGACACGAGAGATGAATATCCCATACACAAGCAATCTAGACGAGGACTTTGTTATTCCAGCCATAAACATCAAATTCAGATCATTTAGCGTTGGTTGTGTGTAGTTAGTGTTGCGGTGAACCAAGATTTACGCAATCAAGCAGTGCAACAACCTATACTCTACTAACAAATACCCAACCTTTGTCAGTTCTCCAACAAAAAATAGTGAGAACCTCTTAAGCACGACTTATACATTTCAGTGGAGTCAAAATCACTGCATTTGTTGTTATTACAATCACCAAGAGGTGCAACACTACTTGGCAGCCCACCGACAGCCAAAAACAACTCATCGTTAAGCACAATTAGTTTCCATTTTAAAAGACTTAGATACTCACCATTCTTGTTTTGAAAGTTCGCATAGAACTCTCGAATTAGTGAAGGATAAAAAAAATTTTTAACTCCAAAAACTGTGTGACCCCTATTGTAACACCCTAAATTTAAGTCTTTAAAAGTATAGTATCAGTCTTGGGATCCTCGCTTGAGCGAGAGATTCTCGCATGGGCGAGAAAGACTCACTTGGGAGGGTGGAATCCTGGGCTATACTGGAGGATTCTCACCTGAGCGAGAGTTGGCTCGCCTGGGCGAGAAATGACATTTTGTGGCTGTTGAGACTGTGAGATTCTCGCTTGAGCGAGAATCCCTCGCTTGATCGAGAGGATCAGATATGAGTTTTTAAATGGGCGGGATTTTCTCGCTTGAGCGAGGATGAACTCGCTTAAGCGAGAACCCGACGAGTTGCATTAAATGAGAAACCCCCAAACACATTTTAGGGTTAAGAAAAGAAGAGAGGTGAGAGAATAGAGCTTTTCCATGGGCAAGAAGTTTTGATACTCATCCAAGAGCTTGAGAAGAGGTAAAACTCTTGATTCTAACTCTCTTCTTCTCTTCGGAACTCGTTTTGGGTATGTTGGATCTCTTCTAAAAAAAATGAGAGAAACCATGGAAACTCACCCTTTTGAGTTATGGTTCATTTTTATGTTATTTTATCTTGTAAACTCTTGGTATAGAGTTAGTATTTCAAGAAAGGAGAGAGTTTGTGGGTTGAGTCATGAAAACCCCAAATCCCTAAAGAGAAAATGTGGTTAAAATGGAAAATGGGTAAAATGCTAGAGGTAGATGATGAGTTTACTTTCTAATATCGAAAATATGATAGATATCTCGTATGGTTAAATAATGCAATATAAGTTGTTTATATGATATTTGGAATAAATGACTAACATTGTGTTATTTGGTGGGATGAGGAAAGATCCTAAAGTTGGAGGCGGTGTCGGTGGAACTTGAGGAGTTGCCCAAAACCCAAACCTAACACTCACTGAGGTAAGGATAAGTCTTTAACTTATGCACTGTGATAGAAAATGTGTGGATTTTCTGATGTGGATAATGAACTGTATAGTAAATCACTTAGTTATTATAAGCATGTATGGGTATGTTTGTAACAACGAGGAGTGAATTTACCGTTTATGTGTTGGTGGAGTGCCAATGGAAATAATACTCAGAATAATGCAATGAAGCGTAAATCACTTAGTTGTTATAAGCATATATGGGTATGTTTGTAACAACGAGGAGTGGATTTACCGTTTATGTATTGGTGGAGTGCCAATGGAAATAAAACTCGGAGAAATGCAATGAATCGTAAATCACTTTGTAGTTATAAGCATATATGTATATGTTTGTAATGATGTCGGGTGCATTTACTGTTTTTTGTATTGGTGGAGTGCCAATGAAAATAAAACTCGGAAAATGTATTGGTGGAGTGCCAATGGAAATAAAACTCGTTTTTAGCCGACCATGATTGATTAGCGACTTTGGCTCAAGTAGTGTAGCAAGCTTTGGCTCAAGCAATGTAGCAAACTTTGGCTCAAGTAATGTAGCAAGCTTTGGCTCATGCAATGTAGAAAACTTTGGCTCAAGTAAGGTAGCAAGCTTTGGCTCAAGCAATGTAGCAAACTTTGGCTCAAGTTTTGTAGCATGGTTTTCAAAAGTATGAACGTTGAAATTGGCTTTTAAGGAAACTTGATTTTAAACCGTTTATTTAACCTTATTAAATGTGGATTAACTTACATTGATATTTGTTGAGTTAACGACTTACTCCTTTGTGTTTCTTGGTGTATTGTCAATGTTAATCCCATTGTAGGTAGGTGGAAGGAGTATTGGTGTTTTTGATTAGGAGCTTAGAGACTCTTATTTTGATGTCTCTTATCCATTCTTTTGATGTCTCTTATCCATTCTTTTGTAACCTCATTGGTTGTACTTGAACTAACTATTTTGTAACTATGAACATGATTGTTGTACATGGTATTAATCATGGAAACTAGTAACTCGGGATATATGTAGCTATGGGTGTTTTGGAAACCCATAGCTAATTGTATGCGGTCGTTACTAAGTTACATTAATACGAATTATGTTTTTCTACTATCTAATTTAGTATGTTACTTTTGGTCTATAGATTGGGTGTGAGGAAGGAAGTGAGATCTTTTAAATAAGTTCATTTACTCGGTAATTATAATTTATCGTTAAATGCATGAAATTGGATTAAATAAGAAAAACATTTCAAGGGTAGAATTTGGGTCCTTACAATATGGTATCAGAGCATAGTTAATCCTGCGACCTAGGGTATGGTCTTACATGCTTCTTTGAAAACCTTATGTGTTGAGATTGTTTGAATTGTGCTAATTGTTAAATTGTTATGTGCATTGTTATTATACAAATTCAATTACTGACAAGTGAGTGAGTACAGGTACCCATGGCAGGAAGAGGAAGAGGAAGAGGGACAAGTCAGAATATCCCGAATGATTTATTGGCGCAAATGGTGGCGGCAATAAATCATTGCAGCAATCAATGAGAACTTGCACAATCTGAACCAAAATTCGGCGCCAAGTCCGAGTTCACACCCACTAGTTCCACTTGGGCCAGTAGAATACCGATGGCTGGATGAGTTCTGCAGGAGGAATCCCTGTCAGTTCCATGGGGGATTTGCTCCTGAAGCTGCCATTGAGTGGATCCAAGGGGTGGAGCGGATCTTCAGAGCCATGAACTATACAGAGGCTCAGAAGTTGGCTTATGCCACTTACATGTTAGTGACATAGGCCGAGAACTGGTGGGAGTTCACTCGACGCCAAATGGAGGCGGAGGGACATCTGATTTCCTGGGATACATTTAAGGTGAAATTCCTCCATAAATATTCTCCTACTGATTTGTGGAGGCAGAAAGAGATCCACGGTGGGAGCATATGCGGCCAAATTTAAAGAATTGGCCCGATTTTGCCCTTACTTGGAGTTGGAGGTGGACGGAAGGTCCAAGTGCTCGAAATTTGAATCGGGTTTGAAGCCCAAACTGAAGACGATGCTTAGGCATCAAGAGATCTCCGACTTTGCTACCCTGGTCAACAATTGCAGAATGGTTGAAGATGACATGAAGGCGGATGAAGTTATGACGCCAAAACCACTTCCTCCCAAACACTCTGGACCTCAAAGGAATTTCTCGCATGAGAAAGGGCAAGGCATGGTGTTTCAAGAGGAGCGAAAACCTTACTCTCGTCCGTAGGGTAGTCGAGGTTACTCTTCGCATGGGCAAAGGACTCATGCCAACGCCGAAGGGTCACGATTGAACTCTCCTCCTATGTGCAGTAAATGTGGTCGAGCTCATGTTGGTGACTCGTGCCCCGGAAAGGCACTAACCTATTTTCATTGCAAGGAGGTTGGGCATGTCCGAAGACACTGTCCTAAGCTACCGTAGAGTGTGAATGCGGTGAGGGCTGAACGTCCTCGATCCAATGGAAGAGTGTTCACCATGAGTGGTGCAGAGGTATCGGGTGCAGATGGCCTGATAAAAGGTAATTGCATGGTGGCAGATATTCCTATTTTAGTGTTGTTTGATTCGGGAGCGACACACTCCTTTGTATCTATTGAATGTGTGGAAAGACTGAAATTTCAATCTGAGTCGTTGCCTTTTGACTTGGTCGTATCCACCCCAACTGATGTACCTGTGGTGGTGTCGACAGTTGTGTCTCGATGTCCAGCGGTGGTGAATGGTCGGACTTTTACCGTGGATTTAATCTGCTTACCACTATCCCAGTTAGATATAATTCTGGGGATGGACTGGTTGTCGGCAAATCGTGTGGTGCTTAATTGTGCTGATAAGACCGTGATATTCGGGAATCTAGATAAGATTTCTAATGAGGTTATTAACATGAAGTCATTATCGGCAAAGGAAGTCAGGACTTCCTGTAAGGAAGGAGGGGTCGTGTTTATGTTGTTGGCATCCGTGGAGGGTATTGAGAAACCCAAGATTGAGGACATTCCGATAGTTCGTGAGTTTCCTGAGGTATTTCCTGGTGATATTCCGGAATTGCCTCCAGTGAGAGAAGTTGAATTCTCTATCGATTTGGTACTTGGAACGGGACCCATCTCTATAGCTCCTTATAGGATGACACCGTTAGAATTGGTTGAGTTGAAAAAGCAGGTTGAGGACTTATTGGCAAAGAATTTTATTCGTCCTAGTGTCTCGCTGTGGGGTGCGCCTGTTTTGTTGGTTAAGAAGAAGGATGGTAGTATGCGTTTGTGTACTGACTACAGACAATTGAACAAGGTTACTATCAAGAATAAGTATCCGTTGCCTAGAATTGATGACTTAATGGATTAGTTGAGAGGAGTGGTGTTGTTTTCAAAGATTGACCTTCGGTCGGGTTACCACCAACTTCGGGTGAAGTCAGAGGATATTCCTAAAACTGCTTTTAGGACTAGGTATGGGCATTTTGAGTATTTGGTCATGCCTTTTGGTGTAACTAATGCCCCAACAATATTTATCGACTACATGAATCGGATTTTCCATCCGTATTTGGATTCATTCGTAGTGGTATTTATTGATGACATTTTAGTTTACTCCAAAAGCCGAGAGGAACATGTTGAACATCTGTGGATTGTTCTAGAACTCTTGAGTAAGAACCAGTTGTATGCTAAATTGTCTAAATGTGATTTCTGGTTGGAATCGGTTAACTTTCTCGGACATGTAATATCCAAGGAAGGGGTAGCTGTCGATCCTTCAAAGGTTGAAGCAATTATGTAATGGCCAGTGCCCAAGTCGGTTACTGAAATCCGGAGTTTTCTGGGTTTTGGGGGCTATTATCGGAAATTCATTGAAGGATTTTCGAAATTGGCACTATCGTTGACTAAGCTCACACGGAAAGGAGAACCATATGTGTGGACACTTCGATGAGAAGAAAGTTTTCAAGAGTTGAAACGAAGGTTGACTACGACGCTAGTTTTGGTTCTTCCTTGTACTGATCGGGACTTTAGTGTTTATTGTGACGCATCCAAGCAAGGTTTGGGTTGTGTGCTGATACAAGAAGGGAAGGTTGTTGCCTATGCTTCTCGGCAGTTGAGGATGCACGAGCAAAACTATCCTACCCAAGACTTGGAATTAGCTGCAGTGGTCTTTGCCTTAAAAATCTGGAGACACCACCTTTATGGCATGAGATTTGAGGTATACAGCGACCACAAGAGTTTGAAGTACCTATTTGATCAAAAGGAATTGAATATGAGACAGAGACGGCAGATGGAATTCCTTAAGGATTATGATTTTGCGCTGCAGTACCATCTGGGAAAGGCCAATGTAGTGGCCGATGCGTTAAGTCGGAAATCTTTACACATGTCGGCTTTGATGGTTAGGGAAGGGAAACTGATTGAAGAGTTCAGAGATATGAACTTGGATGTTCAGATAAAGCCTCATGGTATGATTTTGGGAATGCTGAAGGTCACTAACGAACTGTTTGATCAAATCCGAGTATTGCAAGTTAAGGATATCGAGATAATAGCCAAACGGGATTTGATGCTAAGTGGCAGGGAAACTGGTTTCGCATCGGACACTAGTGGAATGTTGGTTATAAAGGGAAAGTGTGTGTGCCTCGTGATGAGAAATTACGGAAGAGTATTTTAGAAGAGTCTCATAAGAGCAAGATGAGTTTTCACCCGGGAACTACCAAGATGTACCAAGATTTGAAGAAATTGTTCTAGTGGTCAGGGTTGAAGAGGGATGTGGCTTCGTATGTCTCGAGTTGTTTAATATGTCAGAAAGCCAAAATTGAGCATCAGCGACTGGCGGGAGAGTTACAATCCCTAGAGATTCCTGTGTGGAAGTGGGATAGTATCTCCATGGATTTTGTATCGGGTTTCCCTAAAACTCAGAAAGGATACGACTCGATATGGGTAATAGTGGATCGGTTGACTAAGTCTGCTCATTTCTTGCCGATAAACATGAGGTACTCCCTAGAACGATTGGCGGAACTGTATATCCGGGAAATAGTTTGTTTGCATGGGAAACCGTCGAACATTATATCGGATAGGGATCCCCGTTTTACTTCCAACTTTTGGACTAGTTTGCAGTCCGCATTGGGAACTAAGTTGAAGTTAAGTTCAGCTTATCATCCACAAACGGACGGACAATCGGAAAGAACCATACAGTCATTGGAAGATCTTCTGATGGCTTGTGTCTTGGAACAACCAGGGAGTTGGGATGGCATGTTGCCTCTGATTGAATTTACCTACAATAATAGTTTCCATTCGAGTATTGGAATGGCACCTTGTGAGGCATTGTATGGTAGGAAGTGTCGAACTTCAGTGAGTTAGTTTGAAACTGTGGAGAACTTGATTTTGGGACCTGAGCTGGTCCAAGAGACGACGGAGAAGATCAAGAAAATTTGGGAGAATATGAGGATCGCCCAAAGTCGGCAGAAAAGCTATTACGATAAGAGGCAAAAACCTCTTGAGTTTAACGAGGGAGATCATGTTTTCATGAGAGTAGTCCCCACTACCGGAATAGGTAGAGTGTTGAAGTCCCGTAAACTGACACTGCGATTTTTCAGGCCGTATCAAATACTGAAGAGGATTGGGCCGACAACTTATCGTATTGCTTTACCTCCGTTGTTGTCGAATCTCCACAATGTATTTCATGTGTCTCAGTTGAGGAAATATGTTGGGGATCCATCTCATGTGGTTGATTCGGACCAAATAGAGTTGAAGGATAACCTGACTTTTGCAACGTTGCCTGTGAGAATCATGGAAGCCAGTATCAAAAGATTGAGAGGTAAAGAGATTCCTTTGGTGAAAGTGTTGTGGAGCCAAGTAGACGAAGGGGATGCTACTTGGGAGGTGGAACGTGAAATGAGGGAGAATTATCCTCATTTGTTCGAATCGAGGTATGTTTAATTTTCGGGGACGAAAATTTTTATAAGAGGGGGAGGATTGTAACACCCTAAATTTGCGTCTTTAAATTTATAGTATCAGTCTTGGGATCCTCTTTGGAACTCTTTTTGGGTATGTTGGATCTCTTCTAAAAAATGAGAGAAACCATGGAAACTCACCCTTTTGAGTTATGGTTCATTTTTATGTTATTTTATCTTGTAAACACTTGGTATAGAGTTAGTATTTCAAGAAAGGAGAGGGTTTGTGGGTTGAGTCATGAAAACCCCAAAACCCTAAAGAGAAAATGTGGTTAAAATGGAATATGGGTAAAATGCTAGAGGTAGAAGATGAGTTTACTTTATAATATCGAAAATATGATAGATATCTCGTATGGTTAAATAATGTAATATAAGTTGTTTATATGATATTTGGAATAAATGACTAACATTGTGTTATATGGTGGGATGAGGAAAGATCCTAAAGTTGGAGGCGGTGTCGGTGGAACTTGAGGAGTTGCCCAGAACCCAAACCCAACACTCACCGAGGTAAGGATAAGTCTTTAACTTATGCACTGTGATAGAAAATGTGTGGATTTTCTGATGTGGATAATGAACTGTATAGTAAATCACTTAGTTGTTATAAGCATATATGGGTATGTTTGTAACAACGATGAGTGAATTTACCGTTTATGTATTGGTGGAGTGCCAATGGAAATAATACTCGGAATAATGCAATGAAGCGTAAATCACTTAGTTGTTATAAGCATATATGGGTATGTTTGTAAAAATGAGGAGTGGATTTACCGTTTATGTATTGGTGGAGTGCCGATGGAAATAATACTCGGAATAATGCAATGAAGCGTAAATCACTTAGTTGTTATAAGTATATATGGGTATGTTTGTAACAACGAGGAGTGGATTTACCGTTTATGTATTGGTAGAGTGTCAATGGAAATAATACTTGGAATAATGCAATGAAGCGTAAATCACTTAGTTGTTATAAGCATATATAGGTATGTTTGTAACAACGAGGAGTGGATTTACCGTTTATGTATTGGTGGAGTGCCAATGGAAATAAAACTCAGAGAAATGAAATAAATCGTAAATCACTTTGTAGTTATAAGCATATATGTATATGTTTGTAATGATGTCGAGTGCATTTACTGTTTTTTGTATTGGTGGAGTGCCAATGAAAATAAAACTCGGAAAATGTATTGGTGGAGTGCCAATGGAAATAAAACTCGTTTTTAGCCGACCATGATTGATTAGCGACTTTGGCTCAAGTAATGTAGCAAGCTTTGGCTCAAGCAATGTAGCAAACTTTGGCTTAAGTAATGTAGCAAGCTTTGACTCATGCAATGTAGAAAACTTTGGCTCAAGTAAGGTAGCAAGATTTGGCTCAAGCAATGTAGCAAACTTTGGCTCAAGTTATGTGTTTTCAAAAGTATGAACGTTGAAATTGGCTTTTAAGTAAACTTGATTTTAAACCGTTTATTTAACCTTATTAAATGTGGATTAACTTACATTGATATTTGTTGAGTTAACGAGTAACTCCTTTGTGTTTCTTGGTGTATTGTCAATGTTAATCCCATTGAAGGTAGGTGGGAGTGTGGGTATTTTTGATTAGGAGCTTAGAGACTTTTATTTTGATGTCTCTTATCCATTCTTTTGTAACCTCATTGGTTGTACTTGAACTAACTATTTTGTAACTATGAACATGATTGTTGTACATGGTATTAATCATGGAAACTAGTAACTCGGGATATATGTAGCTATGAGTGTTTTGGAAACCCATAGCTAATTGTATGCGGTCGTTACTAAGTTACATTAATACGAATTATGTTTTTATGCTATGTTATTTGGTATATTACTTTTGGTTTATAGATTGGGTGTGAGGAAGGAAGTGAGATCTTTTAAATAAGTTCATTCACTCAGTAATTGAATTTGGGTCCTTACAATGTTTAGACAAGCATTTTCTAGCATTAAGCGAGTGGTAACACCTTTGTTAATATCCCTAATAATGTTGTCTATAGGATGATCTCGATGAGTTCTCCACTCTTTGGGTAAATCAGAGTGAATATGCTCTTCTTGTATGGAAGGATTATCATCCACTTCCACATGCTCTATATTAGGTGTAGTTTCAATAATAGCATTTTCATTAAAAGTAGAGTTAGGCAAATCTTCTTCATCAATGGTCAACCTTTCCTTGATAAGAGGATTGGTTTCATCAAAGGAGACATGGACAGATTCTTCCATGGCTAGAGTTCTTTTGTTAAAGACTCTATAAGCTTTACTCGTGAGAGAATAGCCTAGGAAGATTCCTTCATCTGCCTTTGCATCAAACTTGCCTAAATTTTCTTTGCCATTATTCAAGATGGAACATTTACAACCAAATACATGCAAGTGTGAAATGTTTGGTTTTCTTCCTTTGAAGAGTTCATAGGGGTTTTTCTTTAGAATAGGTCTTATTAGAACTCTATTTGAAACATAACAAGCGGTGCTTACCGCATCAGCGAAAAGTACTTTGGGAGGTTAGTTTCATTCAACATTGTTCTAGCGAGTTCTTCCAAAGATCGATTTTTCTCTCTACAACACCATTTTGTTGTGGTGTTCTAGGAGCAGAAAAGTTGTGATTAATCCCAAGATCATCACAAAATTCCTAAAAAGAAGCATTTTGAAACTCTCCCCCATGATCACTTCTTATAGCAGCGATTTTAAGTGATTTTTCGTTTTGGACTCTTTTAGCATAAGTGCTAAAGGCTTTGAATGCCTCATTCTTATGTACTAAGAATAGAGTCCAAGTGTAGCGTGAAAATCGTCTACTATAACAAGAGCATAGTAGTTACCACCAAGACTTGTTGTCCTTGAGGGGCCAAATAAGTCCATTTGTAGTAACTGCAATGGTCTATTCGAAGAAACCATATGCTTTGTCTTGAAAGAGGTTTTTGTTTGTTTACCCATTTGACATTCACCACATAGTTTGTCTTTCACAAACTTCATCTTGGGTAAACCAACAACCAAATCTTTCTTGATTAGCTTATTCAAATGGTCCATATGTATGTGAGCAATTCTCCTATGCCAAAGCCATGCATCATGAATATCTTTTACAACTAAACATGTTATAGGAAGAGATGAATCTATATCTATCATGTAAATGTTATTAATTCTCTTACCAACAAGTTTAGAGTTTAGAAATTCCTTACTTTCAATGATGCACTTATCTGGGTAGAATGATACATGGAAGCCCTTGTCGCAAAGTTGACTTATGCTTAGAAGATTGTGCTTAAGTCCTTCCACATATAGCACTCCTTATATGGTTGTTGAAGGTGGCTTGCCGATTCTACTGACTCCAAGAATTCTTCCTTTGTTGTTGTCACCATATGTGACATAGCCTTTGCCCCTTGGAGTGAGGACAAGGAACTTACTTTTATCGCCCGTCATATGCTTTGAGCAACCGCTATCCAAGTACCATAAATTGCGGGCGGCGCTCAAGTCAACCTGCAAAATAGGTTAAGTTATATTAGGTACCCAACTTATTTTGGGTCCTACATGGTTAGATCCTTTCTCAACCCATTTAAAATATCTTAAGGGAACACCATATTTTTTAATATGACAAGTATTTGGTGTATGCCCATGATTTTTACAATAAGAGCAAATAGGTTGATGCATATGTATCCTAGATTTATGTTTGTTATGTGTAGATGCATGGATACATGTTTTACGAAAGTCTGTTATGATAGACTTACTTTGTTTCTTAAGAGCAGGGCCTTTTTCATAGCCATGACCTCTTCGGTCTGTAGAGTGTCTTTGATCATTAATGATCTTACTCAGGCTTTTGCTACTCATGTTCATTTTGTTGAGTTCAAGACTCAATGTAGAAACTTTGTTGCCAAGAGTTATGCAATTTAAACATGAGGATGATGAAAGTATGTTTCTAAGAGAATCTAGTTCAGATTTTTGTTTTAGAAAGATCATTAAATGCAGTTTGTAATTCAGAAGAAGAAAAAAGGATAGATTCATTTACCTCTTCATCGTCTGAATGATGAGACACCATAAGGGAGAGATGAGCCTGCTCTTCGCTCTCTGGTTCAGAGGCTGAACTTGAGTTGTTGTCTTCCCTAGCGATGTAGGCTCTTCGTCCATTCTTTAATTCATTCTTTCCTTTGAAAGAACTCTTCTTGATGTTTGGACAATCCATTTTCATGTGGCCAAGTTTGCCACACTCAAAGCATGTAAAATTATGGTTTGAAGTGGACGCCTCATTACTTTTGGAGAACTTCTTTTTTTGCCATGTTCTTCCGCCTTTGTTCCTTCCTAGGAACTTGCTGAAATTTTTTACGAAAAGGCTCATGTCATCGGTCTCTTCCTTGTCGTCTTTATCCTCCGATGAATATTTTGGCTTTGTCTGTCTTATGCTGTTGACAATGGTAAATGGCACGTATGGTCCTTCCTCGATAGCATCCCAGATATCCAAGTCTTGCGACTCTATGAAAATCCTCATTCTGATTTTCCGGAAGTCGTAACACTCTCCAACAAAGGTTGGAGGTATGTTTATGTTAGAACCTTCTCCTAGGAATGATCTTGAGGCCAGGTTGTAGTAGGATCAGATTTTAAGAGTAACTTTCTCAAAAATAGCTCTGGTGCCAATTGTAAGACTGAGATTGCAACTAAGAGTGGGGGCGGGTGAATTAGTTGTTTCAATAAGTATGGCCAATTTTTATGCAATATCAAAGTTAACATGCAGCGGAAATATTGTGCAGAAAAAAATTGACTTAGGAAGGATAAATAAATAACAAAGAGAAAGGAAAGATAGTACATAGGTATTTTATATTGGTTCACCTTCTTATCCACCGAAGGCTACGTCCAGTACTCTTGACTCGCAAGAGATTCCTTTATTAAATATAATGAGTTGCAATTACAAATATCTCACCCCAAGATCTCCTTGTACCTTACATACTCACTTATATCTAATCCCCTTGGAAAACTCTATTCCAAGTCACACCATTGGTAAACACTATACCAAGTTACACCCTTGGTAAACATTATACCAAGTCACTCACCCTTTCTCTTCACACCCTTGTGAAAGAAAGTAAACTTTGCAAAAGTGAAGAATGTAAAATTTGGCTTGGATTGCCTTACAAGTGTATATGACAATTTCTAGAACTTGCAATTCAACAACAACTCGCATACTTGAGATAAAAATGTTCTTTTTGAAAGTATGAAATACACTTAGAAGCAACTTCAAAAATAACTTTAAAAGTTTAAAAGTAGGCTGCTTAAAGTGTAAGAAAAATCAGAAAGCATAAGAGCTTTGGAGAGTTTGAAGTAAAAGTTTGTAATATGAGTTGTATATATTGTTGTGTATTGTGAGAGTGTTTCAATGTCTTTTTTAGGCTTCCAATCAACCATAATACCCTTAGGCATGAGTAGGTTTCGTTTGAAATGAAAAGCAATCAGTTTGGAGTGAAACCCTTTCACTTGAAATCTGAAAAACTGATGCAACAGCTCTCAGTAATCGATTACTGCAAATGGGTAATCGATTACCCAACAATCCTGTTAACAACTTTTTGAAAATTCACATAGTGTAATCGGTTACTGGATTTGAGTAATTGATTACTCAACAACACTATTTGACAGCTTTGTGAATTTGCCTTAGTCTAATCGATTACACTACTTTGAGTAATCGATTACCCTCTTTTCTAAAAATGGTAATCTGTTACTCCAAAGTCTATAATGGATTACTCATAGCTGTTAGAGGTTTGAAATTCTTTTCTCACTCATGTAACTTATTACTCAAGTGTGGTAACCCGTTACATGTTGTTTTTTAAAATTATTTTTATTCACACTTAGATTTTTCTGATTTTCTTGAAAACAATTTTGAGCACTATTAACTAAGTAAATAAATGAGTTGTAAGGATAGAAGTACCTAAAGACTTAGACTCTAAATCTTGAAGCTTTATCTTCGATAGTCTTTATCGGTCTTCTTCCTTTCTTCTTTTTTTGATATTGGTGTCTTCATAAAAACCGTGCCAAGGTCAGGAGCAAGATCTTCTTCACACAAGTGTAGGATGTATGAGGATGACCTAGCAGCCGATAAGGCGAAAACGCCTAAAGTAATTCATCCCAAACACTTTGGGCCCCAACGGAATTTCTCGCACGGAAAAGGGAAGGGCAAGGTGTTCCAAGAGGAACGAAAACCTTACTCTCCACTAACTGGTAGCCAGGGGTATACTTCGCATGGGCCAAGGACTCGGGTGAATGCGGGAGGGTCACAATTGAACTCTCCACCTTTATGCAGCAAATGTGGCCGACATCATGTTGGTGATGTGTGCCCCGGGACGGCACTTAGCTGCTTTCACTACAAGGAGGTTGGGCATATCAAATGATATTGTCCTAAGTTGCGGCAGGGTGTGAATGCTGTGAGGGCTGAACGGCTTCGATCCACGGGCCGAGTGTTTACCATGAGCGGTGTAGAGGCATCGGATGTGGATGTCTTAATAAAAGGTAATTGCATAGTGGCAGGTATTCCTCTTTTAGTGTTGTTTGATTCGGGAGCGACACACTCCTTTGTATCTATTGAATGTGTGAACCGCTTGAAATTGCACACAGAGTCGTTGCCTTGCGACTTAGTTGTATCCACCCCAACTGGTGTGCCTGTGGCGGTGTCAACGATTATGTCTCGGTGTCCAGTAGTGGTAAACGGTAGGACTTTTACCGTGGATTTAATCTTCTTACCACTGTCCCAGCTAGATCTAATTATGGGGATGGACTGGTTATCACCAAATCATGTGATGCTTAATTGTGCTGATAAGACCGTTGTGTTTGGAGATCTGGGTGAGATTTCTGATGAGGCTTGTTATATGAAGTCGTTGTCGACTAAAGGAGTCAGAACTTCCATTAAAAAGGGAGGGGTCGTGTTTGTTTTCATGGCATCCTTGGAGGGTGGTGAGAAACCCATAGTAGAGGATTCCGATAATTCGTGAGTTTCCTGAAGTGTTTCCTAGTGACATTCCGGAATTGCCTCCAGTCAGAGAAGTTAAATTCTCCATTGACTTAGTGTCGGGGACGGGGCCTATCTCTATAGCTCCTTATAGAATGGCACCGTTAGAGTTGGCTGAGTTGAAAAAACAGGTTGAGGACTTGTTAGCAAAGAAATTTATTCGTCCTAGTGTTTCATCGTGGGGTGCACCTGTCTTATTGGTCAAGAACAAAGATGGGAGTATGAGGTTGTGCACTGATTACAGACAATTGAACAAGGTAACTATCAAGAATAAGTATTCGTTGCCTAGGATTAATGACTTGATGGATCAGTTGAGGGGAGCGGTGGTGTTCTCAAAAATTGACATTCGGTCAGGTTACCACCAACTTTGTGTGAAGTCGGAGGATATTCCTAAAACTGCTTTTATGACGAGGTATGGGCATTTCGAGTATTTGGTAATGCCTTTTGGTGTAACGAATGTCCCAGTAATATTTACCGACTACATGAATCGGATTTTTCATCCATATTTGGATTCATTAGTAGTGGTATTTATTGATGACATTCTGGTTTACTCTAAAAGCCGAAAAGAACATTCGGAGCACCTGAGAATTTTTTTGGATCTTGTGAGTAAGAACCGGTTGTATGCTAAATTGTCCAAATGTGATTTATGGTTAGAATCGGTAAACTTTCTTGGGCATGTAATATCCAAGGAAGTGGTAGCAGTAGACCCTTCTAAGGTCGAAGTGGTTATGGAATGGGCAGTACCCAAGTCAGTTACTGAGATGAGGAGTTTTCTGGGTTTGGCTGGTTACTACAAAAAGTTTATATAGGGGTTTTTCAAGTTGGCATTACCCCTAACCAAACTTACCAGGAAAGGGGAACCATATGTGTGGACGATCCGTTGTGAAGAAAGTTTTCAAGAGTAGAAGCAGAGGTTGACTACGGAACCGATGTTGGTTCTTCCATGTACGGATCGTGATTTCAGTGTATATTGTGATGCTTCTAAGCAAGGTTTGGGTTGCATGTTAATGCAGGATGGGATATTGGTTGCTTATGCTTCGCGATAGTTGAGAACGCATGAGCAAAAATACCCTACACACGATTTGGAATTAGTTGCAAGGTCTTTGCCTTAAAAATCTGGAGGCACCATCTTTATGGCGTAAGGTTTGAGGTATACAGCGACCACAAGAGTTTGAAGTATCTGTTTGATCAAAAGGAACTGAACATGAGACAGAGGAGGTGGATGGAATTCCTTAAGCACTATGATTTTGGATTGCAATACCATCCGGGAAAGGCCAATGTGGTAGCCGATGCTTTAAGTCGGAAGTCCTTACATATGTCAGCATTGAGGAGTTCAGAGACATGAACTTGGAAGTTCAAATAAGGCCTCATAGTATGATGTTAGGAATGCTTAATGTAACAAATGAATTGTTCGATCAAATCCGAGTAATGCAAGTGGAGGATAGTGAGCTAATGGTTAAGCAAGATTTGATGATGAGTGGGAAGGAAACCGATTTCGCATCAGATCCTAGTGGAATGTTGCATTACAAAGGGAGAGTGTGTGTACCTCGTGGTGGGGAGTTGCGAAAGAATATTCTAGAGGAGTCACACAAGAGTAAAATGAGTTTTCATCTTAGAACTACAAAGATGTACCAAGATTTGAAAAAGTTGTTTTGGTGGTCTGGGTTGAAAAGGGATGTGGCTTTGTATGTCTCGAGTTGTCTTGTCTGTCAGAAGGCCAAGATTGAGCATCAGCGGCCAGCGGGGGGAGTTATAGTCACTAGAGATTCCTGTGTGGAAGTGGGATAGTATCTCTATGGATTTTGCATCGGGTTTTCCGAGGACTCAGAAAGGGTATGATTTGATATGGGTAATAATGGATCGGTTGACTAAGTCTGCTTATTTCTTGCCGATGAACATGAAGTATTCCCTGGAACGTTTAACTGAGTTGTATATCAAGGAGATTGTTCGGATGCATGGGATACCATCGAGTATTGTGTCGGATAAGGATCCTCGTTTCACTTCGAACTTCTGGACCAGTTTGAAGTCTGCTTTGAGTACTAAGTCAAAACTAAGTTCGGCTTATCATCCATAAACGGATGGTCAATTGGAAAGGACCATATAGTCATTGGATGATCTTTTAAGGGCTTGTGTTTTGGAACAACAAGGGAGTTGGGATATCATGTTGCCTTTGATTGAATTTACCTACAACAATAGCTTCCATTTGAGCATTGGGATGGCACCCTATGAGGCATTGTATGGTAGGAAGTGCCGAACTCTGGTGAGTTGGTTTGAAACTAGGGAGAACTTAGTATTGGGACCTGAGTTGGTCCTAGAGACGACGGAAAAGATCAAGAAGATCCGGGAGAATATGAGAATAGCACAAAGTCGGCAGAAAAGCTATTACGATAAGAGGCGAAAACCTCTTGAGTTTAAGGAGGGAGATCATGTTTTCATGAGAGTAGTCCCGACTACCGGGATTGGTAGAGTGTTGATGTCACGAAAGCTTACTCCGAGATTTATTGGACCATATCAGATATTGAAGAGGATTGGGCCGGTAGCATATCGGATTGCTTTACCTCCATTATTGTTGAATCTCCACAATATGTTTCATGTATCTCAGTTGAGGAAATTTGTTGGGGATCCATCTCATGTGGTTGAGTCTGATCAGATAGAGTTGAAGGATAACTTGACTTTTTCGACGTTGCCCGTGAGAATCAAGGATACCAGTGTCAAAAGATTGAGATGCAAAGATATTGCCTTGGTGAAGGTACTGTGGAGCCAAGTGGACGAAGGAGGCGCTACTTGGGAGGTGGAGCGTGATATGAGGGAGGATTACCCTCATTTGTTCGAATCGAGGTATGTTTAATTTTCAGGGACGAAAATTCTTATAAGAGGGGGAGGATTGTGACACCCTAAATTTTAAAATCATTAAAATTATAGTATCAGTCTTGGGATTCTCGCTTGAGCGAGAAAGTGTCGCCTAGGCGAGAGGCTCACTTGGGAGGGTGAAATCCTGGGATATACTGAAGGATTCTCGCCTGAGCGAGAATTGTCTCGCTTGAGCGAGAGTGGTCTCGCTTGAGCGAGAGTTGTCTTGCCTGGAAGAAAAATGGCATTTTGGAACCTGTCGGGGCTGCGAGATTCTCGCTTGAGTGATAGGGTCAGATCTGAATTTTTAAAATGGGCGGGATTTTCTCGCTTGAGCGAGAACCCGACGCTGTTGCATTTATTAGGGACCTCCAAACACATTTTTGGGGGATAACCTAGAAAGAAGTGAAGGAAGAGAGACTTTTCGAGAGCAAGGAGTCTTGGGAATCATCTAAGAGTTTGAGAAGAGGTAAAACTTTTGATTCTAACTCTCTTCTTCCCTTTGAAACTTGTTTTGAGTATGGTGAATCTCTTCTCAAAATGTGAGAAACCATGGAAACTCATCCTTTTGAGTTATGATTCGTTTTATGTTGTTTTTCTCTTGTAAACTCTTGGTTTAGAGTTGGTATTTCAAGAATGGAAAGGATTTGTGGGTTGATTCATGAAAACCCAAAACCCTAAAATGAAAATGTGGTTAAAGAGGGAAATGGTTAAAATGTTAGATGTAGAACATGAGTATGCACTCTAATGTTGAAATATGAGATGAATATGTATATTTTAGATGTTTGTAAACTTATAATGAAAGTAGTTTACAAACATTGAAAAAGAGTTAAACATGCCTGAGATGCAAAAGATCAAACACCACAACCTAGAATTCTCCATCTGCTTCTGTGTTGGCTTGCGGTGTTATAGAGCGGAGCAGAGATACTTCAGGTCATGACTCCTCGAGTGGTATGGATTATAATATATTTTAATATTCTTTTGTATCTCTTCTGTGTTAGGATTTTTTGGTATCTTTCTAATATATATTTTCTATGATGGGGATTTGTTGGTCGTTGATTTTTCTAGTTTTTTTTGTGAGGATATAACTCTTAAAGTATTTTTTGCTATTTTTCCGAGATTTTTTACTTCATGAATCTACACTATTATTGGTAGTAGAGAAAGAGAGGTATGTTTTTTAAGAAAGCCAAATATTCCTATTAAATAAATGGATGAAATTAAGGAAATATTCTTTCTTTATAATCAAATCAGATTTTCTTTGTTTTTTATAAGATTAATGTTATTTCAAATCAAAAATTTGAAATTGTTTATTTCCTTAATAAGAAAATTTCAAGTGAGACGTTTTTGGGTCTTAGGACACGTAAAAAATACCCTTATTATTATAAATATAGCTCAATAATTTTTATCGAGGTAAAAATTATTTTGATATCCATAAGTGGATACAAAATAATTATTTTCCCTAAACATTTAAAATTTACTGATCAATTTCAAATTATTGTATCACCTATAATTAGTTAAAAAAACAAATTTTTAAATCTTATAAAATCTCAAAAGGATATTTTATGCCCCATTTTAATTTTTATTTATTAAGAAAAGGAAATTGAAGGAAAAAAATCAACTTGATATCCTATACTTATTGCAATTATTGTATTTTAAAAATGCAACATAATCAAATTGGTTTCAAATTTACATGATTTAATTTGCTTATTTTTTATATTGAAATCTTTGATTTATTTTTTTACCAGTTTTTATGAAAGCATATCTCAAATAATTCATTTTTTTTTGTTAAAATTTCATTTTTTTTTTGAAAAAGTGTGTTTCTTTTTTGAATGGCCAAAATTTAATGTTCACAACTGTAACGACCCGATTTTCTACCCTTGAAATTTTTTAATTTATTTTAATCCTTTCTTACATACAGTCGTCACTTTCATTGAAAACTCTCAAGTACCATTTTCGAAAATACTCTTTACCCTATTACCTTATCATACAGATTTATGTTGCGGAAAAACATAATTCATTCAAATAACATTTACCACATACAACTAGTTATGGGTCTCCCAAAATTATAAAGTCCATAACTACACATATCCGTATTAATCTAAACGGATTTACAGTCATCCCATAATACTATTAAATCAACTACAACGTCAATTAGCAATAAAGACAAGCGAATAATTAAATACAAAAGCTTCCTAATTGAGCTTCATCCTCAAAATCCTTCATTTACCTACAATGGGATTATCATAAACAACACACAAAACAAAAGGGAGTAAGTCATTAGTTTAAAAACTAACATCACATGATAATCCACATTTCAAATACGATTAAACTTTAATATAAAATATAAACGCAATTACGTAAATGCAAACATTCATCTCTTCTTTCGTTCATTTCCACGTTATCCATATTCATCCTATAGAATACATATCTCATAATATATATTCTATAGCATGCATATTATGTTCATTCGAAGCATCGTTCTTATCATTTTCCATATCCACACTATAGTATATATATATCCCATATTATATAACCTATAGCATGTATATTACTTTTATACTTAACAATCTTCCTTTCTATCACTCATATTCACCTATAGAATATATATCCCATATTATATATTCTATAGCATGCATATGACTTTCATTGCAACCTTCTCATTTCCCATCATTCATATTCCAATTGCACGTTTACCTTTCCATTACCACTTGGGGCAAGTCATACACAATACCACATAGGGCAAGTCGTACACAATACCACATAGGGCAAGTCGTACACAATACCACGTAGGGCAAGTCGTACACAATACCACGTAGGGCAAGTCGTACACAATACCACGTAGGGCAAGTCGTACACAATACCACGTAGGGCAAGTCGTACACAATACCACGTAGGGCAAGTCGTACACAATACCACGTAGGGCAAGTCGTACACAATACCACGTAGGGCAAGTCGTACACAATACCACGTAGGGCAAGTCGTACACAATACCACGTAGGGCAAGTCGTACACAATACCACGTAGGGCAAGTCGTACACAATACCACATAGGAAAAGTCGTACACAATACCACATAGGGCAAGTCATACACAATACCACATAGGGCAAGTCATACACAATACCACATAGGGCAAGTCATACACAATACCACATAGGGCAAGTCATACACAATACCACATAGGGCAAGTCATACACAATACCACATAGGGCAAGTCATACACAATACCACATAGGGCAAGTCATACACAATACCACATAGGGCAAGTCATACACAATACCACATAGGGAAAGTCATACACAATACCACATTGGGCAAGTCATACACAATACCACATAGGGCAAGTCATACACAATACCACATAGGGCAAGTCATACACAATACCACATAGGGCAAGTCATACACAATACCACATATCAAATGATAACCATTTTACTCTATTATCATAACAATAATGCCAATACATTTACCTTTTCCATCAAATCATTAACTATGGAAACACGTCTCCCTTACAAACCTTTTACCTCTTTCACATACCTCATTCATATCAGTGAGTATGAATTAGAGCCACTTATCCCTTACCTTGGTGAGTGTTGGGGATCGGTTCCGAGTAACTTTAAAAGTCTCCTCCGCGATTTCTTCCAACCTTAGGATCTTTCCTCATTTCCACCAATAACAACAATGTTAGTCATTTATTCCAAATATCACATAAACAACTTATTTTGCATCATTTAATCATACAAAATATTCATCATCAATATTCAACCATCTAAAACATGCATAACATCTCATATTTCAATATTTCCAAAACTACTTCAATACAAGTTTCTAAATATCAAAGCATACATGTTCATCTCATATAACAACATCGAAGCACTACTCATTATCCACATCTAACATTTCATCTCGTTCTCTTTATACTCATATTCTCATTTTGGGGTTTTTTATGAATAACCCATAAAACTTTCCATTCATCAAATACCAACTCTAAACCAAGAGTTTACAAGATAAAAACAACATAAAACGAACCATAACTCTAAAGGATGAGTTTCCATGGTTTCTCATGTTTTGAAAATAAATCCAACATACCCAAAACAAGTTAGAGAGGAAGAAAAAGAGTTAGGAACAAGAGGTTTACCTCTTCTCAAGCTCTAAGATGAGTCCTAAGGCTCTTTGCTCTTGAAAGGCTCTCTTCTCTCTCTTTTCTTCAATGTTCTAACCCTAAATTGGGTTTCTATTTTATAGACACTGCGATAAGTGTAATCAATTACAAGTATAGTGTAATCGATTACACTGTGTAAATTACAAAGGCATCGTCGCTATGTAATCGATTACCAACATGGTGTAATCGATTACATTAATACGATGTAATCGATTACCAAAAGTGTGTAATCGATTACACACTGTAAATTACAGAGGCATCGCCGCGATGTAATCGATTACCAACATGGTGTAATCGATTACATTGTGTCAGATGTACATATTTGATGCTTTTAATCATCATGTAATCGATTACCAGGACTGTGTAATCGATTACATTACCCAAAATTGCCAAGTATAGCCCAGGATTTCACCCTCCCATGTGAACATTTCTTGCTCAAGCGAGTACCTCTCGCTCAAGCGAGGATCCGAGGACTGATACTATAATTTTAAAGACTTAAAATTTGGGGTGTTACAACAGCTATTAAAAATCATATACCTATGAGTTTGGGTTGTGATGATAATGCAACACATGTGGTCATTTAGGAGAAAACACAACTCGTTCCCTATTGACATCATAGTAACTACCATACTTAAGCACTTTTATATTTTAATTGCTAGGGAATCCATAATCGAACTTTATGCTAGATTAGCAAGATGGATGTAGATGTGTTATTGAAAAGAATTGAGTACTTATAAATGAGATATACACACCTCTATTTATAGTAGGTGGATAGCTTCTTAGTAAGCCTAGTAGTTAGTTTTAATAACTAACTCACTAACTCATTAACTCTAACCTCCAAACACAATATAAAAAAAGAATATAATAGTTATTGTTATTATTATTATTAAACAAATAAAATAAGTATTAACAAAAGAACTATACACTGATATAGAGTAATAAATCAATAAAAAATTAAATGAATAAGGTAACAAAAAAATAAAATAAAAAGTATTACATGTAACATAGATTAAAAGCAATGGAAGAAAAGACCTGACAAACAAATGGACATGGGACATACATTGTAGCAAACCGAGATTCCAAAGCTGAAATTTCTCCTCGACTGCCAATAGTTTTTAGCTGGATCGTTTAGGCTCCCGTTCTTTAAGTAATAGCAAAGAGGACCAAACATTGTCATTGAAAAAATCTACTAAGATAAAGATGAGATGTCAAATACGTAGAAGGACAAGATAATTTAGACAACAAAATTAATAGTACTTATGAAGTACAATAATTATTAGGAAATAAGATCTGTCAATCGAAAAAATGTGTCCATAGTGACTAGGGTGAATATTTTGCATTCAGAAACTCGTTGTTCACCCGTCAATCCTCCAAGCCCCAAATAACTCAATTTTCTCCCATGAACCAGGTGACACCCTAGATTTTAAAATCATTAAAATTAAAGTATCAGTCCTGGGATTCTCGCTTGAGCGAGAAAGTGTAGCCTGAGCGAGAGAGGCTCACTTGGGAGGGTGAAATCCTAGGCTATACTGAAGGATTCTCCCTGAGTGAGAATTGTCTCGCTTTAGCGAGAGTGGTCTCGCCTGAGCGAGAGTGGTCTCGCCTGGGCGAAAAATGACATTTTGGAACCTGGCGGGCCTGTGAGATTCTCTCTTGAGCAAGAGGGTTAGATCTGAGTTTTTAAAATGGGCGGGATTTTCTCGCTTGAGCGAGAACCCGACGCTGTTGCATTTATTAGGGACCCCAAACACATTTTTTGGGGATAATCTAGAGAGAAGTGAAGGAAGAGAAACTTTTCGAGAGCAAGGAGTCTTGGGAATCATCTAAGAGCTTGAGAAGAGGTAAAACTCTTGATTCTAACTCTCTTCTTCCCTTTGAAACTTGTTTTGGGTATGGTGGGTCTCTTCTCAAAATGTGAGAAACCATGGTTAAAGATGCGATATGAGTTGTTTAGATGTTATTTGGAATAAATGACTAACATAGTGTTATATGGTGGGAATGAGGAAAGATCCTAAAGTTGGAGGCGGTATCGGTGGAACTTGAGAAGTTGCCAAGAACCAAACCCAACACTCAACAAGGTAAGGATAAGTCTTTAACTTGTGCATTGCAATAGAAAATGTGTGGATTTTCTAGTTGTGGATAATGATCAAGTTGTGAACCACTTATTTATTATAAACATATATGGGTATGTTTGTAATAAGGATTGCGTGAATTTACTGTTTTAAAATCACTTTGAGATTTGATGCGGTGCGGACAATAGCTTCTATTGCTTCATCTTTTCTCAAAGTTAATAAAATTCTATCGACATTTCAGATCAACTAAATCAACTCCAAATTAAATTTCGAACCAGAACTACGTAGACTTGATTTCCCTATTGCACCTAAGGATACATACAAGCAAGATAAACTCTTGTCAGACACAACAATAAAAAAACAAAACGTTTTTCTTTTATTAGTGAATTTGAATAAATAATTTTAAGGGTATAAAAGTTCATGTTATTAGCGAGGGTACCGTTTTAAAACGGGCGGACGGGGTGTTAATACATTCCCCGGTCCGTAATCGACTCTGGATCTCAAAATCTCTGTTTAAAGACCAAATTATGCATTTTTGGGCTCAATTTGAGTTTTCCATGTTTTAACCACAAAAAAACATGGTGGCGACTCCGAAAAAGGTCGCGTAGCCGAAAATCGGAGGGCGACAACTGGCGTCTCCGCTGGGGACACACATAAGAGGGTCAGGCCCAGTGCCGCTAATTACATGGACTTGAATACCTTTTTTTTTTTGCTTGTCCTATATTTTTTTAGAATAATATGTTGCTATATGTTTTACTTTTAATTTAATTTATGAGCTTGTATTTAACTATCTTTGCAGCTTTGTGGTGGGAATTAATTTTTTGTACGAAATGTTTGTATGCTTACTCACACTAACACCGTACACTTGAGTTTGGCACACACATATGCCCTAGACCCGGGTGTTAGAGAGTAAGTTTGCAATAAGGGGGACATCCGCTCTGCCTGGTGTTAGATTCTATCTCACTGGCATTAGCATGATGGACCACCTAGATTGTAACCAAATATTGTGAGTTATACGCTTGAGGGGCTAGACTTCTCTTGTTTATATCCTGTAATATTTTGGGTTTCCTTTCTTTCAGGATTGGATGCAATCTGGTAACCTAGAAGTCTAAAGTTTTTTTTCGAGTTCACTATAAAGAAGACCAAATACCTCGCCATAGGGTTGTGACCTTTATACTATACAAAACCTTATAAGTGTACCCTTTTTTTAGGACACGGGAAGCAAAACCTAAATTTTTCCATCATTCATAATTTAGGACTTGTGTCCCACATAAAAATGTTCATGCTGAGTGTTGTGAGGATGTCTTTGCACTTTGATGTCCTTGCCCCACAAGGACGGCTAAATCATAGCATTCCCTACTATGGTCTAAGAGCCCTAAGGACAATTTTCATTCCCTATCATGGGCTATGCGCCCTAGGGACAATTTTCATTCCCTAACATGGGCTAAACGCCTTAGGGATCAATTTTCGGATATCATATTACACTCGGGGTTTTACCGTTTAACTCTGAACTAGCCTTAACAATATAATAGATGTCAAATTTACCATGACATTTCACTATATTGTAAATTAAGGCCACTTTCCCCTAATTAGGGTCTATCACGCCCTTTAGGCGTACAAAATATATTAATATCATGTTAATGCATATCATTCATACATTGATAAGTGCACCTCATTCAATCATTCATCAGTGCACCTCATTCAATCATTCATCGAAATATAAAAAACAAATCAACATCATAACATTGATAAAAAAATCACATATAATCAAAATTAAAAAAATATCATTCACACATTCATACATGCATTCAAAAGGAAAAAATTTCATCAATGAAACCCTCGTCATCCATACAAAAAGAGATATAGCATCATGCATTCATATGCATATGCATAAAAAAAATCATTTAAACGCATGTCATGCATTTCATACATTACCTAAGAGACAAAAAAATCAATTCATGCACTTCATAGTATTAAAAAAAGAATATATAAAGATATTTGGGCATTTTCCATGCATCACATGTACAAAAAATTCATATCTCATACACCATGCATATATTTCATCCGTAAATAAAACATTCAGTGATCAAGTTCCTTTTCTAAAAGAGATTTGGTAAAGACATATACATCAGTTCTTAGCATTATGACAATATCATGCTATCCAAACAAACATAAAAAGTAAGAACATATTGTATTAATAGATGCAATTTAGGTATGAAATCTCGAGTTTCCTATGAAATTGTCATAAACTGCAAGCGACCTTGTGGGGTACGCTCCTAAGACACCAAATGCATGACAAGATGTTTATGGGCAATGCTAAGAAACGGTCTAGATGCAATCTGGGTCTGAGGCCTTGTGTTTCGTCTTAGATTGTCATCAACGCATGAGAAGCTATATTGGTAAACCTCATAGTAATCAAATGCGGGATGAAATGTCTAATCATATCAACATCTCTTGATGAAAAGGAATTACTTTTTCTAAAAATCACATTCCAAATATTCCAACAACAAAAAAATTCATCACTATTGCTCATAAGCACCCTTACAACAATTGTTTTCAATCAAATCAAGATAATCAAGTCAAAGCTAGAAGTCCTCAAGGAATTGGTAAATCAAATCATATTTGGAACTCATATTGCTCTCCCCAATGCTAAAGGTCATCAAACAATGGAGCATCTATATTTTCATTTCATATCATTTTAAAGATTACATACTATTGTATTGATCATGTAAATTATCATCTCGTACCCCATTCCACAAATCTCATCTAAAAAAAACAACCAAAGCAAACCAAATTGATTCATGCATTAATATGAGATATTCGCTTCAATAATTCAAATGAGATGGAGGATGATGCTAATGTAAGACCCGAAATAGTGCAAATTCTTACACAAATTTTTTCTAAGGACACAAGGCATCTTTGAATATCTCATACACAACGAAGATATCCCTAGTCACCCCATTTGAGCCTTAGATGTGGATGATGAGTTTGTGGGTTATTAATGAAAAACCCCCAAAAAACCCCAAAATGAGGATATGGGTATAAAGAGAAAGAGATGAAATGTTAGATGTGGATGATGAGTTTGTGTTTTGATGTTGATATATTAGATAAACATGTATGTTTAGATGTTTGGAAACTTGTATTGAAGTAGTTTTGGAAATCTAGAATATATGTGAATCCCTTGTATGTTTGATGATGAAATACGAGTTATTTATGTGTTATTTTGAATAAATGACTGACATTGTTGTTATTGGTGGAAATGAGGAAAGATCCTAAGGTTGGAGGAAATCGCGGAGGAGACTTTTAAATTTACTCGGAACCGGTCCCCAACGCTCACCAAGGTAAGGGATAAGTGGCTCTAATTCATACTCACTGATGTGAATGAGGTATGTGAAAGAGGTAACGTGTTGATAAGTTTATTGTTGTTACCTTACCCGAAGAGGTAGTGGTTTATTGTTGTTACACTACCCGAAGAAGTAGTGGTTTATTGTTGATACCCTACTCGAGGAGGTAGTGGTTTATTGTGTCCTACCCGCAATGGTAGCGAACTGTTTATCGTGTCCTACCCGGAGTGGTAGCGGACTGTTATTGTGTCCTACCCGAAGTGGTAGTGGACTGTTATTGTTATCCTACCGGGAATGGTAGTGAAGTATTGTGAACTAGACCTGCCCGATGTGGTATGGAGTATGAGGTATGGAGTATGACTAGACCTGCCCGATGTGGTATGGAGTATGACTAGACCTTCCCGATGTGGTATGGAGTATGACTAGACCTGCCCGATGTGGTATGGATAATGACTAGACCTGCCCGATGTGGTATGGAGTATAACTAGACCTGCCCGATGTGGTATGGAGTATGACTAGACCTGCTCGATGTGGTATGGAGTATAACTAGACCTGCCCGATGTGGTATGGAGAATGAACTAGACATGCCTGATGTGGTATGGATGATGAACTAGACCTGCCCGATGTGGTATGGAGTATAACTAGACCTGCCCGATGTGGTATGGAGTATGACTAGACTTGCCCGATGTGGTATGGAGTATAACTAGAACTGCCCGATGTGGTATGGATAATAACTAGACATGCCCGATGTGGTATGGAGAATGAATTAGACATGCCCGATGTGGTATGGATGATGAACTAAACCTGCTGATGAGTCATATATTACACACTATTCATAACCTTAGTTTACCATTGTTAATGATTCTTGGTGTCTAATTGACTTTGTTTGGCATGGTTTAGTGTTTTGGGCTTTATTGGACTATTATTCCTAAAATGAGTTAATTTGAGATTATTTAGTCTAATTAAATCTAATTCCATTTTCAGGTCATATTTGGCACCAAGGACATTTTGGACATTACAAGTGGATGATGTGTGCAAAAGTGAAGATTGTATATTGTATTAGGATCTTTATTTCCGTTTGGGTTTTGGGCCCATTGTTTAGGGCCCATTTCCGTTTTACACCATTTAAACACATGATTTCGGTTTTGAAGAAACACTTTAACATTACATTAGTTTTTTTTGCCTTAGAACATAGTTATTCCCGTTTTCCCTCTTTTGCTCTCCTAGGGTTTATGCATTTTCGTTTTTGCTCTTCTCCATTTTCGGTTTTGCTTAATCCTTCCATGGAAGGCTAAATTTCTGGACTAAACTCCTTTGGTAATGTATCACAACTCTTGAGGTTTGGTTATTAATGCAATTTCGGTTTCTTATTTGTCAATTTCTTCTATTCAAATTCTGGTTGTGGTTTGCTTAATTCCATGCCTTAGAAATAGATTTGTGAATTGATTTTCGCTTAGTCAATCATTTCTCTAGTGCATGAATGCTTAGTTCGTGTGAATTTGTTTATGAGTTGATTATCGCTTAGTTACTTGATTATGAACAAATTAGGGATTCAACGATTAGAATATGATTTTGATATTGTGAAACCGAGGATTGAGTTGTGATTAAGGAAACCAAAGGGGTTTAGCCGTTTCATTTTTCTGTTAATTACTGTTTCTGTTTTAGTTTTAGATTCATACCATAAAAAGAACAAAACCCCCCTTTGTGTGTGTGAGTACAAGGTGTTTGAACTATTGCCTGAAAGATAATCCTTGGGAAACGACCTAGGAGTCACTTCCTAGTACTATACTTTATTGTTATATTATTTGTATCGAGTACGGCCTCGATCACCTGCCCGATGTGGTATGAAGATGTAATTGGACCTACCCGATGTGGTGGGGGATTATATTTGTGAAAGAAATTGGTGAATACGATTAAGGATGAATACGACATATGAGAAACGAGGATGTTAAGAGCGAAAGTCATATGCATGCTATAGGATATATATTATGGGATATATATTATAGGGTGAATATGAATGCTGAAAATGAAGACGTTAAGAATAAAAGTAATATACATGCTATAGGATATATAGTATGGGATGTATATACTATAGTGTGGATATGAATAATGAGAAGAACGATGCTGCGAATGAACGTAATATGCATGCTATAGAATTTATATTATGGGATATATATTCTATAGGATGAATATGGATAACGTGGAAATGAACGAAAGAAGATAGGAATGTTGCATTTACGTGATTGTGTTTATAAATTATATTAAAGTTTAATCGTATTTGAAATGTTGATTATCATGTGATGTTAGTTTTTAAACTAATGACTTACTCCCTTTTGTTTTGTATGTTGTTTATGATAATCCCATTGTAGGTAAATGAAGGATTTTGAGGATGAAGCTCAATTAGGAAGCTTTTGTGTTTATTTACTCAATTGTCTTTATTGCTATTTGACATTGTAGTTGATTTGATAGTATTTTGGGATAAATGTAATCTAATTAGGATAATATGATGTCATGTAGTTATGGACGTTATAACTCTGGAAAACCCATAATTGGATGTATGTGGTAAATGCTATCTGAATGAATTAAGTTTTTCCGCAATATAAATTTGTATGATAATATGATAGGGTAAAGAGTATTTTCAAAGAGTGGGTCTTGAGAGTTTTTAATTAAAGTGACGACGGTATGCAATGAAGGATTAAAATAAACGAAAAAATTTCAAGGGTAGAAAATAGGGTCGTTACAGAATGTAGAAAAGGGTTTTGTAAACACATTTTTGAGCTTGATCCTTTTTCTTAAAAAAACCTTAGTCATGCCAAGATACAAGCTTAAAAGATCTTGTTGAGGATTCGATTTGCCTAAGGCATGCACTGGGGCAGAGAAACGCTGACTTCAATAAATTTTGATAAGAATATCTTACTTTTAATGCATCAGATTAAATCCCAACATCTTACCATCATCCCCACCACCACATCAAAACAAAAAAAAATCAAAATCAAATTTGCATGATCATCGTTTTCAATATTTCTTTTTAAAGAGATGTGAATGAAAGCAAACTCACGACAAGTGGAAACCAAAGAATGGTGCAGTAAATCAAGAGAAATGATGACAACCAATCCAAACTGGGGGTTGAAGAGATTTCGTCCAAGACCCCTTTGATTAAGCCAACAATCGACAATATGGATAGTGGGGTGACATCCAACACATCAAACTGAGGCAAGGTTGAAGTTGCTTATCATGGATCAGTCCAAATCCCTCAACCAATCTAGTGTTCCCGCTTTTTTATAATTCAAGGGTGACTAATGCTTTCATGAAGATTGTCACACTCGAGAGTGTTCAAAGTCAAAATAGTCAAGTCAAACAAAATAAAAAATGAAGAAAAAACAAAACAAAAAAGAAAAGAGTGCTAGGTTGAAAACCCATAAGGGCAACCTAAGAAAAGGATAGTGATGCTAAGTCGGAAACCTTCAATGGCGACTTAGTATCATAACAAAAATAGAGAATTCCTTATAGGTGCCTATAATAGGTACTCTGAGCAAAAAATAGGGAGATAAATGAACACATTCAAGTGAAAACTCATCATTTCTTATCCTCAACCATGCAAATTGGGGCAGTTTTTTTCAAAGCATAGTCACAATCAATGTTTGAAAGGATTCCCCACAAGTCTATGATAAAGATACTAGGGTAATTTATTTGAGATCCTACTCTTCTAGTAAATTCATAAAGATATTAGGGCAATTTACTGGAGATCTCACTCTTATGAAGATGGTGATCTTTCCCAGCCTATGGCTAAGGTTTTGATGATGCTCACTATGTCATCAAATGCAAAAAGAAGACTAGCAAATCAAAAGTCAAAGAAGCTCATATGTGTAGTCTAAGTCTTCTAGGTAAAACAATACTTGAACTTAAAATCTCTTAACTATACGATAAAGGCTGATCTTTGAAAACTCATGCATGAAACTAAGATCATTTGCACTAAAGTACAAGTGTTCTGTTTTTTAAACAGTGTAATCGATTACACAATCCTGGTAATCGATTACATGCTGATAAACTAATCAGACATGTGCATTTTACATGATGTAATCGATTACATCATACTCGTAATCGATTACAACATATTAAAAGCATCAGATATGTGCATTTTTCACATTTTAATTGATTACACTATGTTTGGTAATCGATTACATCAATCCGTTAAGTTTGTATTTTAAATTTTTACTGTTGTAATCGATTACACAATATGGTAATCGATTACACTTATCAGAACAGTATATTGGTTCTGCTTTGAGTGAACTGTTGTAGCTCTTAACTTTTCATAAACTCATACTGGTTCATATGCACGAATTAAACACTATAAATAGGTTTTTTATGACTTGTTTTAAAAACACAATTCTGAATAGGACTTTCATGATCACATACTCACAAAGCTCTTAAATTTTCACTCTTTCATTCTTAAGCACAAACAAAAGCCTTTATCCAAGTTATTTGATTCTAAATTAAGTGATCATTTAGTGAGTGATTCAATCCATAAGGCTTCAATTACTATTAGAGAGTCACTTATTAAAAAACCTTGTAAAAACCATCTTAAGAATACAAGTTAGTGTCTTGTAAACATTTCACCAAGTGTGGTGAAGTGCAGTATATTGTGAAAGAACGGTGTTAGTCTAGTGCCTAGTGGAATATGTGAGTAGTCTTGGAAGAAGACGAAAAAGGTGTATCATTGGTTCTTGCAATAGTGGAAAAATCTTCTTGGTAACAAGAAGGACTGGACGTAGTCTTCAAATTGAAGGTGAACCAGTATACATCTTGGTGTGATCTTCTCTTCCCTTAACTTTTTACATTTTGCAATTATCTTCTACTTCTATTCAAATATTTTGTTCACTACTTCCGCTCATAAACACTCTCTTTAACTTGCAAAGTTTTATAATAAAAGTAGAAAAACTCAGTTTAAGTCTCTACACATAATTCACCCCCCTCTTAGGTGGCCATATATTCTAACATATCTCACTCTTCCAATAAATTCTTAAAGACACTGGGCAATTTACTGGATATCCTAATCTTCCAATAAATTATTAACAAAACACTGGGGTATTTCACTGATTCACCTACTGCAAACTGGGGCAATTTCTTGAAGGACCAAGTTGATCTCAGAAAGCAATCAACTCAACAACATCTCTGCCAACCAAAGACAGAAAAATATATTGAAATCAAAAGTTGTGAGGATACTGAAGAGCAATTTTGAAGATAAATGAATCAAAAAAAATTCACAATCCAATTTTTCAAAAGCCGAATGTTATTTTGACCAATTCATCAATGATTGTGGTCCTTACACAACTTCATCACACAAACATAACCAAAACTCATACAATACATCATCTGACAAACTTATTATACTTTCAATCATTGTGCATCATGCATGACATACATACATATCACCAATTCAAGTGAAGCATACTCATATGTATATGAGTTTCATGCATCATATAGTATACTTCATACAATCATCATAATCACATCATCAGAGGGGATCAATCAAACTAATTTTCTTAAAAAAAAATAAAAAATAAAAAATAAAAAAAACAACATTGTCGGACCCATACGCCGAAATGTCATGACGTTGCTAGACTAAGACGCTAGAACGTTATAAAAAAGAAAAAGACATTGTCAGACCCATACGCCAAAATGTTATAACGTTGCTAGGATCAGACGCTAGAACGTTCTCAAAAAACATTGTCGGACTCAAACGCCGAAATGTTATGACGTTGCTAGACTTATACGCTAGAACGTTCCAAAAAATAAAATAAAAAACATTGTCGGACCCAGACGCCGAAATGTTATGACATTGTTGGACTCAGACGTCAGAACGTTCTTTAAACAAACATCAAATTTATTTTTCTGTCTTGAGCCACTGAGAGCTCGCAAATTATTTTTCTATCTCGAGCCACTGAGAGCTCACAATTTATTTTTCTGTCTCAAGCCACTGAGAGCTCGCAATTTATTTTATTGTCTCGAGCCACTAAGTGCTCGCATATTTACTTTATTGTCTTGAGACACTGAGTGCTCTCGAGCCACTGAGTGCTCGCATATTTACTTTAATGTCTTGAGCCACTGAGTGCTCTCGAGCCACTGAGTGCTTGCATATTTACTTTATTGTCTTGAGCCACTGAGTGCTCACATATTTACTTAATTGTCTTGAGCCACTGAGTGCTCGCATAATTACTTTATTGTCTTGAGCCACTGAGAGCTAATGACTGCTCCCATATTTACATAATTGCCTCGAGCCACTGAGAGCTCGCAAATTGTTTTTCTGTCTCGAGCCATTGAGTGCTCGCATATTTACTTTATTGTCTTGATCCACTGAGTGCTCGCATATTTACTTCATTGTCTTAAGCCACTGAGTGCTCTCGAGCCACTGAGTGATCGCATAATTAATTTGTTGTCTTGAGCCACTGAGTGCTCTCGAGCCACTGAGTGCTCTCAAGCCACTGAGAGATCTCGAGCCACTGAGTGCTCGCATATTTACATAATTGTCTTGAGCCACTGAGTGCTCTCGAGCCATTGAGTGCTCGCATAATTACTTTATTGTCTTGAGCCACTGAGTGCTCTCGAGCCACTGAATGCTGGCATATTTACTTTATTGTCTTGAGCCACTGAGTGCTCTCGAGCCATTGAGTGCTCGCATAGTTACTTTACTGTCTTGAGCCACTGAGTGCTCGCATAATTACTTTATTGTATTGAGCCACTGAGTGCTCTCGAGCCACTGAGTGCTCGCATATTTACTTTATTGTCTTGAGCCATTGAGTACTCTCGAGTCACTGAGTGCTCGCATATTTACTTTAGTGTCTTGAGCCACTGAGTTCTCTCGAGCCACTGAGTGCTCACATAATTACTTTATTGTCTTGAGCCACTGAGTTCTCTCGAGCCACTGAGTGCTCGCATAATTACTTTATTGTCTTGAGCCACTGAGTGCTCGCATATTTACTTTATTGTCTTGAGCCACTGAATGCTAGCATAATTAATTTATTGTCTTGAGCCACTGAGTGCTCGCATATTTTATTTCATTGTCCTAAGCCACCGAGTGCTCTCGAGCCACTGAGTGCTCGCATATTTACTTTATTGTCTTGAGCCACTAAGTGCTCGCATATATATTTATTTTATTTTCTTGAGCCATTGAGTGCTCTCGAGCCACTGAGTGCTCGCATATTTATTTTTTTGTCTTGAGCCACTCAGTATTCTCGGGCCACTAAGTGCTCGCATATTTTATTTTATTGTCTTGAGACACTGAGTGTTTTCTAGCCACTGAGTGCTCGCATATTCATCTTATCGTTTCGAGCCACATAATGCTCGCAAATTCGTCTAAGTATCTCGGGCCACAGAGTGCTCACCTATCTTTTTTTACTACCAGGAGTTCAGGGGGCATACAATTGATGTTCTCATAACATCAAGTTATCCTTTAAAGAATTGCATTGTTTTTCCCATTTCTAACAAAATTAACACTCATTTCTTTACTATTTGTTTATAGCGACAACACCCAAACTTCAGTTTGTGTGATGTCACATAAGCAACAAGTAAAGAGTGGCAGCTGTGAGCACTCAATTTTGTCCGGCCCAGAATACATTCCAAAAGTAATAATAAGGAAATTTTAAATTCAAAGTGCAATCTATAGGAAATTTTTTATATAAATAGTACATTCACTTAAAAAAAGAAACAAATCCCCCCAACTTTTTTAGGTGCCTTAAATGGGAAGATCCTCCCAAATTATACACCTCCACATTCAATCCCTAAAAAGGAAAAGAAATAAAATCAGGAAGAGAAATCAAATCAAGAGAAGAAATCGAATCAGGAAAAGAAATCAAATGAGCAACAAGGATTCCAAAAAAATAGCACTAAATAAATATATTGAATGTAATGATTCATCACTCATCAAGCAACATAGTTACAAAAGAAGATGACACCAAATATATGCAGATTAAGGATCTTCCATAATCATGCAACAATCATAATAGCATTAAGGTTATAAATAGAGCATCAAATAGTGGTCTCAATAAGGCAGCTAGAGATTTAGAGTGAAAAACTAAGGCAATAGAGCATTAAAACCATGATTTGAAATAGGAATATATCAACATAAAAAGGGAATAATCTGAGAGGCACTAAACGAGGGGATGTTGATTAGAAGTATAAGAGATTCTCAGGAACCTCAACCATTATAAAAGGAGGTCAGTGGTTTCAAGAAGAGGGGGGAGATACACATAAAAAATAGTTATACAAACATACAATACCTAGATATCACATATACACAGACCACATACCTAGATATCACATATACACAGACACATACCCAGAGAACATCTACCACAAATCATACATATACCCCATACAATATAGAGAGACTTTGGCAACAAGCGATACGCTTTACATCCATCTGCTCACACATAACTATTAGATAATCTCATTCTACCACATATACATTCTCACAAACAATCCCAACCAGAGTGTTCAACGCATAAAAATACCTGAATACATTATACCTAAATCATAGAGAAATCAGAAGCAAATCAACAGGAACTCAAAGAAGGGATACACATAAGCTAACCGAGAAGGTATTTCTAAATCATAGCAAAGGAGAGAAGTTACTTCCACATGTTTGTTACTCACCATATCTACATAACTACGAACTTCAAATAATGTTTTCTTTTTCTCTCATTTGATTTTTATAAAAAGTATAATAATAACCTCATAAGGAATATTTACCAATTTCCTTTGTACTCTTTTAAAAATTTTATACGTCAATGTATTTGTTTACCATCACTCTTTACCATAATTGTTTAATGTAATCCACTTATGCTTTTGTTTTTTTTTTGTTTTTTATTTATATTATATTGAGTAGCAATTATACGTTCCTCATTGTCAACTATATTTATTAATAGAAATCAAATAAAAATGGCTTAGTTCCCAACAATTATGTTTTAACTATTTCAAAATCTCTTTAAGATTTGATGCGGTGCGGACATTAGTTTTTGTTGTTTCATCTATTTTAAAGATGAATAGATTTCAATTATATTTTAATTATCTTCATAGTATCTTTAAGATTTGATGTGGTGCGAACATTAGTTTTTTATGCTTCATCTATCTTAAAGATGAACAAATTTCAATGGCTAAATATTTTCAAAATCTCTTTAAGATTTGATGCAGTGCGGACATTAGTTTTTGCTGCTTCATTTGTCTTAAAGACGAATAAATTTTAATTATATTTCAATTATTTTAAAATCTCTTTTAGATTTGATGCGGTGCGTACATTAGCTTCTGCTGCTTCATCTTTTCTCAAAGTTAATAAAATTCTATCGACATTTCAAATCAACTAAACCAACTCCAAATTAAATTTCGAACCAGAACTACGTAGCCTTGATTTCCCTATTGCACCTAGGGATACGTAGAAGCAAGATAAACTCTTGTCAGGCACAACAATAAAAAACAAAACGTTTTGCTTTTATTAGTGCATTTTAATAAATAATTTTAAGGTTATAAAAGTCAATGTTATTAGCGAGGGTACCGTTTTAAAACGGGCGGACGGGGTGCTAATACCTTCCCCTGTCCGTAATCGACTCCCGGTCTCATAATCTCTGTTCAAAAACCAAATTATCCATTTTTGGGCTCAAATTGAGTTTTCCATGTTTTAACCACACAAAAACATGGTGGCGACTCCGAAAGAGATCGCGTAGCCGAAAATCAGGGCAGTAAATCGTGGATCAATGTCACAAATTTCGATATGTGGCCAAACCAATAGTTGAAAACCGTGCTTATGAAGCATGGGTTCCAAAAGTGAATAGCAAATAATAGGGCATGAAAGGGCACAATCACCCTGTGAATCATTACTAGTATATTCTTATCAGTAAAAAATCCATCATTGTATTGTCATTTCTTTAAAAAATTCATCATTATATCGTCATTTCGTTCGTGGATCATCATTATATGTAATTTCTTCCGGATAATAAAGCAACTTTGTTAACATTTTATATATGGAAAATGATATATCATCCGATTAAATCTTCATAATAATCTTCTTATTTCACAAGAAAGTGACATATGTCACTTGTAACTCAATCACTAATAAATAAAGTATTACTTTATAGCATATGTTATTTTTTGTGGATATAAGAATTAGTAGCAGGATTTAGTATGAGGATACTCTTTTATACATTGTATTATCATTTCTATCGTAGTATTTTAAACAATGCTTATGCATGCATGACACATGTAAATCATCCAAAAGTGAAAATCATGTTTGTCATACACGATTTCTACACTGCAACACTTGGAAGTTGTGTGCGTATAATCCTCTATTCCTGAGGCAAAGGGGTGTCATGTTTTCTGCATACATGATTCACGTACAATCCACTCTTCCCAAGGCAAAGCAACACTAGTGTCTCGTGTTCTATAATGTACTACAACACTAGAAAGTGTGTTTGCTAAACACGATAAAGTAATTTGAAAGTGTAAATACTTTAATATAATGAACAATTAGTATCACAATATCATTAGTTACCAAATCATATACAACCGGTTTATACATAATTAATATAATTTAGCTACAGAAATAATTCGTACACTATTAGTTATTAGAGGGTAACTCTAATCTAGTTTTCTAATTCACCATGGACATGTCTTCTAGTTTTTTTTTAAGTCTCACGTGGTCCATATTTTTTATTTTGTTCAGCTTGAGTTTCATCCATCTCATTGTGTATCTTTATAGGTTATTAAGTTTTTCTTCTCATATTAAGATTAATAGTCATATGGTTGTACCGTCTCCCTTAGCATACTCTTCCGTTCAATTTTTCATTGGGGATCTAGTTTAATCATGGTCCAGCCCTCACATTGTTTTGACGCAACAACTGAGCATTCACTAAAAACGCGGTTGCATAAACTCATATCAAATTAAAAGGATATGTATTAATACATTCACAATATATAGACTTTTTTAAATTTAAAAATAAAATTAATACATACTAATTTCAATGACTTTGTCTTTCAAATCAAAAACTTCAAACTCCATTTTGAAATTATCCGCAACATGATGAATGCAATAAACTCGTTGTGCATTAAGTCATTATGCTTGTTCGCGTTAGATGTAACCAATAGACCAATGTTTTGTCTGACATTATATATATATATGTTTAGTCGTGGAGTAACGTATGTCAAGGGATTGTACAAGAACATTTCTAAGCTTCTTTGATCTCTCCTTCAAAAGCGACAAAGGCAACTATAATTACACGACTATTATGATCTTTTAAACTAGTTATTAGGATTGTTCCAGTATATTTCCTAGTCAATAATGTCACATCTACAATTGGTTTTCAATATACAGGTTCTTCAATTGATGGCTTGAAAGTTCAAAACACTATCAAAAATAATCTACTAGAGTTTTCAATATGATCTACATAGTGATGAGATGCATGATATTTCTTAATCGTATAGGTTCAAATTGTTGGACAACGTTCATCCATCGTGATAACTCATTGTATGATCACTCCCAATTACCAAAAATTATGATCATTGTTATGGTTTGCACTCATGTCTTTTTTGTACATCATTGTATAGCCAAAACATGTAAAAACTGTTGTGAACTTTTATAGAAATTGAAACTAAAAGCAAGAACAATTTGAAAGCAAATGACTCTGTTTTATTTGCTGCTTAATGCTTGGCTTAAATAGCCATTCAATACACCAGAAACAAGAACTGAAAGCAATCAACTATGCTAAAATAAAGGCTAATAGTGCTAAGTGGTAGTAAAAATTAAGGAAAGCAAAATACAAATAAAGACTAAGTCTGTCCTATAAAGTAGAACTCTTATTCTAACTAAATATTACTGCAGTAACTCTTTCATTCCCTCCCTTAAACTAAATGCTTTACAGCAACTAGTTTATGTCAGAAATTTCACATACTCCCAGCATCTTTCTAAGCTTCTGGAAAACTTCAAGCTTCAATGGTTTGGTCATTATGTCCACAACTTGATCTTCACTCCTGCAATGAACCAGTTCAATTGCACCCTCCTTAGTAAGATTCCTTAAGAAATGAAATCTCACATCAATATGCTTGCTGCGACCATGCATAACAGGATTTTTAGATAGCTTGATGGTTGAACTATTGTCACACTTTATAGTTATACCATCTCCATGAGCATGTCCTAGCACCTCTAAAATTCTCTTCATCCAGATTCCTTGACAAACACATACTGCAGCAGCCACAAACTCAGCTTTTGTTGTTGACAAAGTCACAATAGGCTGTTTTTTCGAACACCATGAGACAGCCCCTGAACTCATTAAAAACACATAACCAGATGTACTCTTCCTATCATCCACATCTCCAGCATAGTCGCTATCTGTAAACGCTAACAGCTCACCATCTCCTCCTTTCTTATAATGAAGTCCATAATTTAAGGTCCCCTTTAAATATCGAAGTACTCTCTTAGCCAATTGTAGATGAATCTGCATTGGTTTGGCCATATATCTACTTATGAGACAAGTAACAAACATGATGTCGGGTCTTGTGGCAGTGAGGTACATTAAACTTCCCACTAGCTGCTTGTAGTATGTTTCATCAATAGCATTTCCATCTCCATCTCTACTTATTTTAAATCCTGGAACTATTGGACTGCTCACTGAGTTGCTTTCCATCATGACAAACCTTTGCAAAACTTCTAATCCATATTTTCTTTGACATATATATATACCATCAGATTTTTGCAAAACCTCTATCCCAAGAAAAAACCTCATCTTACCCAAATCCGACATATCAAACTCTCTTAACATAGAGCTTTTAAATTCAGACATCATAACTTCACAATTTCCAGTAAAAATTAAATCATCAACATAAACACTTACAATTATAATTTTTCCTTCTTTGCTTCTCTTTGTGAATAATGTCTGCTCACTATCACACCTCTGAAATCCTTCACCAATGAAATGTGCTTCGATTCGACTAAACCAAGCTCGTGGTGCTTGTTTTAATCCATACAAAGCTTTGTGTAACTTGTAAACAATATGCTTACTGCCTTCTTTTTCGTATCCTCTTGGCTGTTCCACATAAACATCTTCACTCAGCTCACCATGGAGGAAAGCCGATTTGACATCCAACTGAAAAATCTGCCAACTATTATATGCCGCTAGAGCAACAATCATTCTCACTGTATCCATCCTTGCCACTGGTGCATAAACTTCTGTGTAATCCACTCCATGCTTTTGAGAATACCCTTTAGCAACCAAACGAGCCTTGTACTTGTCAATTTTTCCATGCTCATTGTATTTGGTTTTATAAACCCATTTTACTCCAATTATTTTGGCCCCAACAGGTGGTTGAGTGAGTGTCCATGTATGATTCTTTTCAATGGATTTGATTTCATTATCCATGGCCAATTTCCAATTTTTACTCTTCGCTGCTTCTTCAAAATATAATGGATCAGTTGACACCATTAAAGCCAAGTGGTGTTCATCGTCAGACAAACCTTCACCACTAACATAATCATTCATCCATGCTGGAGGTCGCCTCACTCTCTCTTCACCATCACTATAATCATCCCCCGTTTCTCCAACTCCCTTGTTATGGGTTTCGCCAAACTCCCTGTCAACATTTTCTTCATTCTCATTTTCACCTGTCATTTCTTCATTTTCAACACTATCCCATTCTAAATCTAGCATTGTTTGTTTTTCATTCCAATCCCATTTCTTTTCCTCCTCAAAGATAACATCTCTACTCACGACAACTTTCTTAGCAATCGGATCAAACAACCTATATCCTTTTGATTCTTCACTGACTCCAAACAAAACGCACACAATGCTTCTATTGTCAAGTTTAGTCCTCCTTGCTTCTGGAACATGAGTGTGTGCTATGCACCCAAAGACCCGAAAGTGATTAACTGAGGGTTTTACTCCACTCCAAGCCTCCTCTGGTGTTACATCCTTGACTGCCAATGTAGGACACCTGTTTAGGACATAAACAGTCCAATTTACTGCCTCTGGCCAGAAGGTTTTGGGAATGTTTTTATCAGATAGCATGGAACGAACCATGTTCATAACAGTTCTGTTTTTCCTCTCAACAACACCGTTTTGTTGTGGAGTATAAGCAGTGGTTAATTGTCTCTTAATCCCACTTTGTTTGCAAAAATCATTGAACTCATTTGAATTAAATTCACCTCCTCTATCAGTGCGTAGACACTTAATAGACATCTCAACTTCCTTCTCAACCATGATTTTGAAGCATTTGAAAGAATTTAAAGCCTCTGACTTTTCTACCAAAAAATACACCCATGCTTTTCTACTGTAATCATCAATGAATAACATGATGTACCTTTTGTTGCTGTTAGATATGGGACTAATAGGACCACAAATATCTGAATGAATGAGTTCTAACTTCTGAGTTGCTCTCCAATTACTCTTCCTTGGAATAGTGTCACGATGTTGCTTT